>JARQOD010000005.1:429845361-429953252 GCA_033576555.1 Oophaga sylvatica | reverse complement strand
TTTTTTTTCCATGTTTTTTCAGTGGCTGCTGTTTTGATTTTGTTACACCAGAGAACTAATTTAGGTGGTAGAGGTCGTGTGATCTCAGGTGATTTTGAAATTAGTAGAGTTGGTGCTTTTCGGGGTTTTTCTGGGATTGCAGTAAGTACCCTTCCTATCCTTTTCTATTTAGTTAGTTTGGGCCCCAGCGTTTGCTCATACTATTTTCTTTCTGTGTCAGTATTTCTTCTTGTCTAACCGCCATTACTTGTTTGGGGGCTTTCTATTATCTTTGGGGTTCTGCTCCGGGGCAGATAGCTTTCCTATTTCTATCTTTAGGTGTAGTTAGTTTCTCAGGCTGTGACGAGGCGTCTAGGACCAACGTAGGAACGCTCCACGGCTGCCTCTAGTTGTGGTGGTTAGTCAGGTACTGCAATCTCATAGATTCCAACTGCTCTGGTGTATTGCCTTTTTTACCTGCACTCCTCAGCTACCGAAACATAACAGTATCACCGGCCTAAAAACTGAAAATTGTATGGTACTCACAGAAGGGAAAAAATATTGTGAAAGAAAAAAGGTTGTCAGAGTTGTCAGAGATATTTTTCTGTTTGTTGCATTTTTTTTCCCTCTGTATCTCTGGGTGCTGGGAGGACATTTCTCTCAATGGAGTTTGCACGGTTGTCTGGCCGTGTGGATCAGCTTGCCACTGAGGTTCAGAGTATTGCTGCATATCTTGCTAGGTTGCCTGTTGTGGAACCTAGGATCCCCATGCCAGATTTGTTTTTGGGGATCGAGCTAAGTTTCAGAATTTCAAAAATAATTGTAAATTGTTTTTTTGCCTTAAAATCTAAGTCCTCAGGGAACGCAGCGCAGCAGGTTCAAATTATCATCTCTCTCCTGCGCGGCGATCCTCAGGATTGGGCTTTTTCCCTGACACCTGGGGATCCTGTTTTGAGTGATGTTGATGCATTTTTCAGGCTTTGGGGTTATTGTACGATGAGCCTAATGTCACTGATCAAGCTGAAAAAGCCTTGTTGGCATTAAATCAGGGGCCTTATGACGCTGAGTTATACTGTCAGAGATTCCGTAGGTGGGCAGTCCTGACCAAATGGAATGACGACGCTTTGGCAGCCCTTTTCCGGAAGGGTCTGTCAGATAATGTAAAGGATGTTATGGTGGGATTCCCTGTCCCCTCTGGTCTCAATGATTCTATGTCATTAGCGATTCAAATTGACAGACGTTTGCGTGAGCGGAGAAGTATGTGTGGAATGGTGTTGCCTTGTGAACCAGCTTCTGAACCCATGCAGTGTGATAGAGTGGTGTCTGGGGCACAGCGTCATGAGTTCGAAAGCGCAATGGGTTATGTTTCTACTGTGGTGATGCCTCTCATGCTATTTCAGTCTGCCCTAAGCGGGGAAGACGTTTTGCACGCTCAGTTGTCTTGGGTAGTTTTCAGACTAAGTTTTTATTAACTGTCACTCTGATATGCTCTCTGTCCTCATTTTCTGCTCAGGCTTTCGTTGATTCTGGAGCAGCTATTAACCTGATGGATTATGATTTTGCTAAACGTTGTGGGTTTCCCTTGATACCCCTACAGAAGTCTATTCCCCTACTGGGATCGATTCTACCCCTTTGGCTGAGAATAAACCCAGTTTTCTACTCAGGTGATAATGAGGGTTGAACCTGATCACCAGGAGTGCTGCAAATTTTTGGTTCTGTATAATCTGCATGACATTATCGTGCTGGGTTTCCCTTGGTTACAGTCTCATAATCCTGTTTTGGATTGGAAATCTGTGTCTGTAACCAGTTGGGGCTGCCAATGTGTTAATACCAACACTCCTGTTTTTTCTGCCTCCCCCCAGCTCAGGATGTTCCTGACTTTTTGATTGATTTTTCTGATGTGTTTAGCGAAAGTAAATCTGCATCCTTGCCTCCCCATAGGAGCTATGACTGCGCTATTGAATTAGTGCCGGGTAGTAAATTCCTAAAGGTCGCCTTTTTAACTTGTCTGTACCTGAACATGACGCTATGCGGTCTTATATCAAGGAATCATTGGAGAAGGGTCATATCAGACCATCCTCTTCACCCTTAGGTGCCGGTTTTTTCTTTGTGGCCAAAAAAGATGGTTCATTAAGGCCGTGTATTGATTATCGTCTCTTGAACAATATTACTGTGAAATATCAAAACCCGTTACCCTTGATTTCTGACCCGTTTTCCAGGGTGAAAAACGCTACTTGGTTACCAAGCTTGACCTCAGGGGGGCGTATAACCTTATTCGCATTAAGCACGGGGATGAATGGAAGACGGCATTCAATACCCCTGAAGGGCATTTTGAGTACCTAGTGATGCCCTTTGGGCTCACTAATGCTCCTTCCGTCTTCCAGTCCTTCATGAATGACATTTTCAGGATTTTGTGGACAAATTTCTGATTGTTTATTTGGATGATATCTTGATTTTTTCTAATGACTGGGACTCTCATGTGAAACATGTTCGAACTGTGTTCCAGATTTTGAGAGAGAATGCTCTGTATGTGAAGGATCAAAGTGTCTTTTTGGCGTACAGAGGATCTCATTTCTGGGATTCATTTTGTCCCCATCTGTTATTGAAATGGACCCGGTCAAGGTTCAGGCCATCTGTGATTGGGTCCAACCTACTTCATTAAAGGCTCTTCAGAGATTTTTGGGTTTTGCCAATTTTTATCGTAAATTTATTGGTAATTTCTCGGTTATTGTTAAACCATTAACTGATTTGACCAGAAAGGGTTCTGATGTGGTGAATTGGCCTCCTGAGGCAGTCTCTGCGTTTCAGGAACTTAAGCAGAGATTCACTTCTGCTCCTGTTCTACGGCAGCCTGATGTTTCTCTGCCATTTCAGGTGGAGGTTGATGCCTCTGAAATTGGGGCAGGTGCCGTTTTGTCCCAAAAAGATCCAGAGACCTCTAAAAGTAACCCTTGTGCCTTTTTCTCTCGAAAATTTTCTCCTACTGAAAGTAATTATGACGTGGGTAATCGGGAGTTATTGGCCATGAAGTGGGCTTTTGAAGAGTGGAGACATTGGCTGGAGGGAGCCAAACATCAGGTGGTGGTCCTTACGGACCATAAGAATCTGGTCTATCTGGAATCTGCCAAGCGACTCAATCCTAGACAGGCCAGGTGGGCCTTGTTTTTCACACATTTTAATTTTGTGGTTTCCTTTCTTCCTGGCACTAAGAATGTTAAGGCGGATGCCCTCTCGAGGAGTTTCCTTGCGGACTCTCCTGAGTTATCTGATCCTTCTGTTATTTTTGAAAGAGGGTGTAGTTCTTTCCGCCATCTCGCCCAATTTGAGACTTGCTCTGGAGGGGTGTCAGGAGGATAGGCCCGAGTGCTGCCCTGTTGGAAAATTGTTTGTCCCGGACCAGTGGAAAAAGAGTGTGATGTCTGAGATTCATTGTTCCGCGTTGGCTGGGCATCCCGGAATTTTTGGTACCAGAGACTTGGTTAGTCGGTCCTTTTGGTGGCCTACCTTGTCTCGTGATGTCAGGGAATTTGTGCAGTCCTGCGGGACTTGCTCTCGCTCCAAGCCTTGCTCTAGCTCTAGTGGTTTGTTGATGCCATTGCCTGTGCCCAAGAGACCATGGACCCATATCTCTATGGATTTCATTTCCGACCTTCCTGTTTCTCAGAGAATGACCACCATCTGGGTAATTTGTGATAGGTTTTCCAAAATGATACATCTTGTGCCATTACCTAAGTTGCCTTCCTCCTCTGAATTGGTGCCGTTGTTCCTTCAGCACGTGGTTCGTTTACACGGCATTCCTGAGAACATTGTGTCTGACAGAGGAGTCCAGTTTGTTTCCAGATTTTGGAGGACTTTTTGTTCTAAACTGGGTGTTCAATTGTCTTTCTCCTCGGCATTTCATCCTCAGACCAATGGTCAAACTGAGAGAACAAACCAGACATTGGAGACTTATCTTAGATGCTTTGTGTCTGCTGATCAGGATGACTGGGTCTCTTTTTTGCCTTTGGCTGAGTTTGCTCTTAATAATAGGGCTAGCTCTGCCACTTTGATGTCTCCGTTTTTCTGTAATTCTGGGTTTCACCCTCGATTTTCTTCAGGACAGACGGAGGCTTCTGTCTGTCCAGGTGTTGACTCTGTTGTGGAGCTATGCAACAGATTTGGGACCAGGTAGTGGAGAGGTTGTCCCTCTCTCAGGAGAAGGCCCAGCGGTTTGCTAACCGGCATAGGACTGATGGTCCTCGGTTTAAAGTGGGGGACTTGGTCTGGTTGTCCTCAAAGAATATTCCTATGAGAGTAGCATCTCCTAAATTTAAGCCTAGGTTCATTGGACCTTATAAGATCATTGAGATTCTTAATCCTGTTTCTTTTCGTTTGCTTCTTCCAGGGACATTTAAGATCCATAACGTGTTCCACAAGTCCTTGTTGAAGAGGTTTGTTGAGCCAGTGGTTCCTGCTGCTGTGCCTCCTGACCCTGTTTTGGTTGAGGGCAATCTGGAGTATGTGGTTGAGAAAATATTAGATTCTCGTTTTTCTAGACGGAAACTCCAGTATTTGGTTAAGTGGAGAGGTTATGGTCAGGAAGACAATTCGTGGGTGTTTGCTTCGGACATCCATGCTAGGAGACTCATCCGTGCGTATCATAGAACTCATCCTGACCGACCTGGTTGCTCAAATGAGGGTTCGGTGACCCCTCCTCAAGGGGGGGGTACTGTTGTGAATGGGTTTGAGATGAGTTCTGAGCAGAGACTCCCTCTGGTGGTTACAAGCGGTACTGGTCTGTTCAGTGAAGATTGTGAGGACTGGGAATCAGGTGTTACTGACTGGTCTTATATAAGGGAGTCACCTTCCCATCAGGGTTGCCGGTGATCAATTGTTCTGGTCTGAATCCTTCATTCCTGTTTCCCTTGTAGCCTGCTGTGTCGTGTCTGCATCTCCTGCTAACATATAAGACATTTTCTTCTTTTTGTTTTTGTGCTATATTTTTGCATTTTGTGCTGCACTTCTGTGGGGGCCTTCTGGGTCCCCTCCGGGGGCTTTTGCCCTCCCAGTTTAGTTCAGCCACTGATGTTTGTACTTTTGCTTTTTCCAGTTTTTTCAGTGGCTGCTGTTTTGATTTTGTTACACCAGAGAACTAATTTAGGTGGTAGAGGTCGTGTGATCTCAGGTGATTTTGAAATTAGTAGAGTTGGTGCTTTTCAGGGTTTTCTGGGATTGCAGTAAGTACCCTTCCTATCCTTTTCTATTTAGTTAGTTTGGGCCCCAGCGTTTGCTCATACTATTTTCTTTCTGTGTCAGTATTTCTTCTTGTCTAACCGCCATTACTTGTTTGGGGGCTTTCTATTATCTTTGGGGTTCTGCTCCGGGGCAGATAGCTTTCCTATTTCTATCTTTAGGTGTAGTTAGTTTCTCAGGCTGTGACGAGGCGTCTAGGACCAACGTAGGAACGCTCCACGGCTGCCTCTAGTTGTGGTGGTTAGTCAGGGTACTGCAATCTCATAGATTCCAACTGCTCTGGTGTATTGCCTTTTTTACCTGCACTCCTCAGCTACCGAAACATAACACACGGCATTCCTGAGAACATTGTGTCTGACAGAGGAGTCCAGTTTGTTTCCAGATTTTGGAGGACCTTTTGTTCTAAAATTGGTGTTCAATTGTCTTTCTCCTCGGCGTTTCATCCTCAGACCAATGGTCAAACTGAGAGAACAAACCAGACATTGGAGACTTATCTAAGATGCTTTGTGTCTGCTGATCAGGATGACTGGGTCTCTTTTTTGCCTTTGGCTGAGTTTGCTCTTAATAATAGGGCTAGCTCTGCCACTTTGATGTCTCCATTTTTCTGTAATTCTGGGTTTCACCCTCGATTTTCTTCAGGACAGACGGAGGCTTCTGTCTGTCCAGGTGTTGACTCTGTTGTGGAGCGTATGCAACAGATTTGGAACCAGGTAGTGGAGAGGTTGTCCCTCTCTCAGGAGAGGGCCCAGCGGTTTGCTAACCGGCATAGGACTGATGGTCCTCGGTTTAAAGTGGGGGACTTGGTCTGGTTGTCCTCAAGAAATATTCCTATGAGAGTGGCATCTCCTAAATTTAAGCCTAGGTTCATTGGACCTTATAAGATCATGGAGATTCTTAATCCTGTTTCTTTCGTTTGCTTCTTCCAGGGACATTTAAGATCCATAACGTGTTCTACAAGTCCTTGTTGAAGAGGTTTGTTGAGCCAGTGGTTCCTACTACTGTGCCTCCTGACCCTGTTTTGGTTGAGGGCAATCTGGAGTATGTGGTTGAGAAAATATTGAATTCTCGTTTTTCTAGACGGAAACTCCAGTATTTGGTTAAATGGAGAGGTTATGGTCAGGAAGACAATTCTTGGGTGTTTGCTTTGGACATCCATGCTAGGAGACTCATCCGTGCTTATCATAGAACTCATCCTGACCGACCTGGTTGCTCAAATGAGGGTTCGGTGACCCTCCTCAGGGGGGGGGTACTGTTGTGAATAGGCTGGAAATGAGTTCTGAGCAGAAGCTCCCTCTGGTGGTTACAAACGGTACTGGACTGTCCAGTGAAGATTGTGAGGATTGGGAATCAGGTGTTACTGACTGGTCTTATATAAGGGAGTCGCCTTCCCATCAGGGTTGCCGGTGATCAATTGTTCTGGTCTCAATCCTTGATTCCTGTTTCCTTGGTAGCCTGCTGTGTCGTGTCTGAATCTCCTGCTAACAGATAAGACATTTTCTTCTTTTTGTTTTTGTGCTTATTTTTGCATTTTGTCCTGCACTTCTGTGGGGGCCTTCAGGGTCCCTTCTGGGGCTTTTGCCCTCTCAGTTCAGTTCAGCCACTGATGTTTGTACATTTGCTTTTTCCAGTTTTTTCTGTGGCTGCTGTTTTGTTTTTGGTTACACCAGAGAACTAATTTAGGTGGTAGAGCTCGTGTGATCTCAGGTGTTTTTGAAATTAGTAGAGTTGGTGCTTTTCAGGTTTTTTTGGGATTGCAGTAAGTGCCCTTCCTATCCTTTTCTATTTAGGTAAGTTTGGGCCCCAACGTTTGCTCATACTATTTTCTGTCTGTGTCAGTATTTCTTCTTGTCTAACCGCCATTACATGTTTGGGGGCTTTCTATGTTCTTTGGGGATCTGCTCCGGGGCAGATAGCTTTCCTCTTTCTATCTTTAGGTGTAGTTAGTTTCTCAGGCTGTGACGAGGCGTCTAGGACCAACGTAGGAACGCTCCACGGCTGCCTCTAGTTGTGGTGGTTAGTCAGGGTACTGCAATCTCATAGTTTCCAACTGCTCTGGTGTATTTCCTTTTTTGCCTGCTCTCCTCAGCTACCAAATCATAACAAGGTTCCCTTTAAGCAAGTTGAAGATGAAATGATCTCTAAAAGGGCTAAAGTTAAAGATGACACATTTCCATTATGTTTAGTATCTGCAAACTCGTAATGACCTGAAGAATCATAATGGCAGGTCAGTTTTAGCATTTAGAGAACATGGTAAGTAAAAAAAAAAAAAAAAAACAATTATGGAATTGCACTTTTTTTTGTAATTTGACCGCACTTGGAATTTTTTCCCCGTTTTGAAGTACACTACTGTATATGGGAAAATCAAAGGTGTCATTAAAAAATACAACTCGTCACTCAAAAAACAAGCCCTCACGAGGCCATATTGACAGAAAAATAAAAAGTTATTGCGCTGGGAAAAGGAGGAGCAAAAAACGAAAACAGAAAATTGCAAGTAGTGAAGGGGTTAGAGGGAATCTGTCAGTAGGATCAACCCTCCTAAGCAGTCTATATGGGCATACAGGTTTTAGAAAGCTAAATATAATGTCACCTTGATATCTGGGATCTGAGAAGGAGCGAGCGCTCCTTCTCCCATCATCCCCCTCTCAGCGTCTGACAGCGGCGCCCGCTGTCAGACGCTGAGAGGAAGAGCAGTGAGCAGCGCAGGAGCCGGGAGCAAGAGAGGTGAGTACTGGATTTATTATTTTTGTAATGGGGAGCGCATTATACTACAGAGGCTGTATATGGGGGTGCATTATACTACAGAGGCTCCATATGGGGCTGCATTATAATATAGAGGCTGTCTATGGGGGCACATTACAATACAGAGGCTGTCTATGGGGGCACATTACAATACAGAGGCTGTCTATGGGGGCACATTACAATACAGAGGCTGTCTATGGGGGCACATTACAGTATAGAGGCTGCCTATGGGGGCACATTACAATACAGAGGCTGTCTATCAGGGCACATTACAATACAGAGGCTGCATATGGGGGTGCATTACTATATAGAGGCTGTCTATGGGGGCACATTACATTACAGAGGCTGCCTATTGGGGTGCATTACAATACAGAGGCTGTCTATGGGGGCACATTACAATACAGAGGCTGTCTATGGGGGCACATTACAATACAGAGGCTGTCTATGGGGGCACATTACAGTATAGAGGCTGCCTATGGGGGCACATTACAATACAGAAGGCTGTCTATGGGGCACATTACAATACAGAGGCTGCAAATGGGGGTGCATTACTATATAGAGGCTGTCTATGGGGGCACATTACATTATAGAGGCTGCCTATGGGGGTGCATTACAATACAGAGGTTGTCTATGGGGGCACATTACAATACAGAGGCTGTCTATGGGGGCACATTACAACACAGAGGCTGTCTATGGGGGCACATTACAATACAGAGGCTGCCTATGGGGGCACATTACAATACAGAGGCTGTCTATGGGGGGCACATTACTATGTAGAGGCTGCATATGGGGGTGCATTACTATATAGAGGCTGCCTATGGGGGCACATTACAATACAGAGGCTGTCTATGGGGGCACATTACAATAAAGAGGCTGTCTATGGGGGCACATTACAATACAGAGGCTGCCTATGGGGGCACATTACAATACAGAGGTTGTCTATGGGGGCACATTACAATACAGAGGCTGTCTATGGGGGCACATTACAATACAGAGGCTGCCTATGGGGGCACATTACAATACAGAGGCTGCGTATGAGGGCACATTACAATACAGAGGCTGCCTATGGGGGCACATTACAATACAGAGGCTGCATATGGGGGTGCATTACTATATAGAGGCTGCATATGGGGGCACATTACAATACAGAGGCTGTCGATGGGGCACATTACAATACAGAGGCTGCATATGGGGCGCATTACAATACAGAGGCTGTCTATGGGGCACATTACAATACAGAGGCTGTCTATGGGGGCACATTACAATACAGAGGCTGTCTATGGGGGCACATTACAATATAGAGGCTGTCTATTGGGGCACATTACAATACAGAGGCTGTCTATGGGGGGTGGGGGCGCATTGCAATATAGAGGCTGCCTATGGGGGGCGCATTACAATACAGAGGCTGCATATGGGGGGCAGGGGCGCATTGCAATATAGAGGCTGCCTATGGGGGGTGCATTACAATACAGAGGCTGCATATGGGGGGTGCTTTATAATATAGAGGCTGTCTATGGGGGTGCATTACAATACAGAGGTTGCCTATGGGGGTGCATTATAATACAGAGGCTGCCTATGGGGAGTGCATTATACTATATTGAGGACTATCTGGTATATTATGCTATATGGATGCTATCTAGGGGGCAATCATACAGTGTGGGGATTATAGTGGTGGGGCCATCATACAGTGTGGGGATTATAGTGGCGTGGCCATCATACAGTGTTGGAGCCATTAAATAGTTTGGGTATATTAAGGGGTCAGTATATATCCAGTGAGGGGTCATTATACTGTGTATAGGGGAGGTGTACAGGGGGAAGACTTGGGACATTAATAAATGTAAAGTGGGCACTTATTGTTATAGGGTAACTCGGGTTACTGTGACTGTCATACGGGGCACACAGGGCAATATTACATTCTAGGGGGCACAATGTGGGCACTTTTCTAGGGCACTTGCACACGGCATTACTATATTCTAGAGAGTTGCTTAAGAATTTAGAGGCCACACAGAACCACACAATAAGTGCAGTAATAGGACACATGTGGCAGCAGCGGCTCAGTTTTGGGGTATCAGCACAATGAGGAGTTTGTGCAGGTTGGGGAAAGATTGTGACAGTGCTGAAAATGTGAGAAGTGAAACGTGTCTTTGTTGTATTCTCTGCAGCTGAGTCCTGGCTAGAGGAGTCGTCATGTCGGTCTGGGCCAGATGGAAAAGACATGAAGAGTGAACAATTCCATTAGAAAGAATGTCAGTGGTAAGTCATTATCTGTAACTCTGCTGTGAGCTCTTATATGTTCTGTAGGACTGGTATTATTTACCACAGACCATATGGCGGTGATATCAATATTGGTCTTTTTATACATATATAGATTATTTTTGGCAACGGCGTGGTCATTTGCTGAGGTTCTCTGGTTAGGGGCCCACTCAGAAGTTTTGCCCCCCCAAACCAAAACCCTAGCTACGCCTCTGACACTGACAACTCTCCATTCATGTAAAATAATCTCTGGAAGCCGAGTTATCTTTTAAGCACCATACAGTCATGGCCAAAAGTTTTGAGAATGACACAAATATTATATTTTCACATGATCTGCTGCCCTCTGGTTTTTATGTGTGTTTGACAGATGTTTTTTATCACAGACAGAAATATAATAATTGCAAACATATGAGAAACAAAAGCTTATATTGACAGTTAGAATGAGTTAATGTAGCAAGTCAATATTTGCAGTGTTGACCCTTCTTCTTCAGGACCTCTGCAATTCTCCCTGGCATGCTCTCAATCAACTTCTGGACCAAATCCTGACTGATAGCAGTCCATTCTTGCCCAATCAATGCTTTCATTTTGTCAGAATTTTTAGGTTTTTGTTTGTCCACCCATCTCTTGATGATTGACCACAAGTTCTCAATGGGATTAAGATCTGGGGAGTTTCCAGGCCATGGACCCAAAATCTCTATGTTTTGTTCCCTGAGCCATTTAGTTATCACCTTTGCTTTATGGCAAGGTGCTCCATCATGCTGGAAAAGGCATTGTTGATCGCCAAACTGCTCTTGGAGGGTTGGGAGAAATGCTCTTGGAGGACATTCTGGTACCATTCTTTATTCATGGCTGTGTTTTTAGGCAAGACTGTGAGAGCCGATTCCCTTGGCTGAGAAGCAACCTCACACATGAATGGTTTCAGGATGCTTAACAGTTGGCATGAGACAAGACTGGTGGTAGCGCTCACCTTGTCTTCTCCGAATTAGGCGTTTTCCTGATGTCCCAAACAATCGAAAAGGGGATTCATCAGAGAAAAGAACTTTACCCCAGTCCTCAGCAGTCCACTGCCTGTACCTTTTGCAGAATATCAGTCTGTCCATGATGTTTTTTCTGGAGAGAAGTGGCTTCTTTGCTGCCCTCCTTGAGACCAGGCCTTGCTCCAAGAGTCTCCGCTTCACAGTGCATGCAGATGCACTCACACTTGCCTGCTGCCATTCCTGAGCAAGCTCTGCACTGCTGGTAGCCCGATCCCGCAGCTGAAACACTTTTAAGAGACGGTCCTGGCGCTTGCTGGTCTTTCTTGGGCGCCCTGAAGCCTTTTTGGCAACAATGGAACCTCTCTCCTTGAAGTTCTTGATTATGCGATAGATTGCTGACTGAGGTGCAATCTTTCTAGCTGCGATACTCTTCCCTGTTAGGCCATTTTTGTGCATTGCAATGATGACTGCACGTGTTTCTTTAGAGATAACCATGGTTAACAGAAGAGAAACAATGATGCCAAGCACCAGCCTCCTTTTAAAGTGTCCAGTGGTGTCATTCTTACTTAATCATGACAGATTGATCTCCAGCCATGTCCTCATCAACACCCACACCTGTGTTAATGGAGCAATCACTGAAATGAGGTTAGCTGGTCCTTTTAAGGCAGGGCTGCAATGATGTTGAAATGTGTTTTGGGGATAAAGTTCATTTTCTAGCCAAATATTGACTTTGCAAGTAATTGATGTTAAGTTGATCACTGTTTATAACATTCTGGAGTATATGCAAATTGCCATTAGAAAAAGTGAAGCAGTAGACTTTGTAAAAATTAATATTTGTGTCATTCTCAAAACTTTGGCCATGACTGTACTCTCCATATCCTGGAAGAGGTCATTTACATGAAGTGATAAAAGCGGATTTATCCACGACAAGACATCTATAACCTATATGCCCATATTAATAGTTTAGATGGGTCAAATGTGGTGACAGATTCCTTTTAAATTTGAGGCTCTTAAATGCCACAGATCCTTCTACTAATTGGGTAGAAGTATTATGTAGCCATCACAAAGAATCAGATATTATCAGATAATTTTATGATGTTGTTTTTTGGTTATTGCATGTTATTACTTGTTCACCCTATGGGGAAATTAACAATGTGTGGCACAGTACAGTATAGCTATCTTTGTAAGTGTAAAGTGGTGATGGCCCCATGTAATATTATTTCTGGTGCTACATGTATTCATGCGGTGAGTATGAGTATGGTGATAGTTATGGGGAACTTTAATGTAATTTATGTGACAAGCTAGTTTGTGGAACTGTCTTTGACCAACTTGGACACTTTTATTCTGTATGCATTTTGTAGAATTAGGCACTGTTTAGTATGATTTTTATTTTTACACCAAATAATAGTACAAGATATCAGGAGTGGGGCGTAGACACAAAGCCTTTCCTACCTAGTAGTATCTGGTGCAAAGTCAAAAATACATCTCTGCTCAGTATCCTTCTTTTAGAATCTCTCTTCTATCCTTATAACTTTTTAAGGTTTTTTTTTGTTTGTTGGACAGGTGGAGGAATCTTGTAATTGTCTGTTTCATGAATTTCAATGTTACAATAAGAAGCAAGAGAATTTGGTACAACAATACTCTGAGCATAGCAGACACTTAGTGGTGAAATAAGACTGCGGTCCTCACATTTTCATTAGTTCTTCCAGTGGTGATGGATGTGGGCTGAATTTCAATGAACTGAAGACTGATGGTTCTTTTCTTTAAACAATACATGCAGACTGGAAGGATGTAATTTCGCTACAACACAACTCATTGGTAATTGCCTAGTTTATCCTTGCATTAAACACTGGAGCACTAAAAAGAAAATAATAATCTTTTGAGATTTACTGTTTCCTTCAAGATATTTAAATAAATAAATACAGAATCAAATGAGAGGCTGCTTGGCCAAAATCACAGTTGAAGAGTACATTTAATATACTCCAAGCCAAATGTACTGCTTTTTAAATGTGCTATAACGCAGAGAGAACATAACTATGCAAATTGTGACTTTTAGAATTTTAATATTAATGAAACCTGAAGTCATGCTTTCTACTTTTATCTTATTTCAGGCAATGAGCTGAATTTGCAGAAACCTTAAAAACGTCCTATTTATTAAGAAAACAGTATCCTTACCTCATCTAATCTATCTAATGCAATGGAGAGGAAATGGCTCCAAAATAACATAAGATGTCCAACTAGCATCATGGGCCCCATTGTCCAGTTTTCAGAATAGGCAACATTACTATTGTCTTCTTGAAGGAAACAGAATAGTGTTGTGAATATGCTGGATGCGGCTTCTGAGCTGGGGCTCCCTCCGGTGGTTGCTGAGGGTAATGAACTGATTAATGAATGGCCTTCAGCTGGCACTGAATGGTAGGATATAAGTGGCCTGAGTTCCCAGCAGCCTTGCCGGTTATCAATTGTTCCTTCTGGTCTTGTTTGAAGCACTGCTAGGTTCCTGCTCTCTTTCAGATAAGTGTTTGCTGTTTTTTTTTTCTCTGTTTGAAGTTCATTGCTGGTTTGCTGCTTGCAGTGGACTGCAGCCTATCCCCTTTTAGGGGTCTGGCGCTGCAATTGTGCTCCGTTTTTGTCTGCACTTTTGCTTTGCTCCTTTGTTACTTTTTATTTGCTGAATAGCGTTTGTTACACCAGAGATCTGATTTAGGTGGATGAGATTGTGTGATCTCAGGTTTTTTGGCAATCAGAAGTGTTGGTATTTTTTAGGGTTTTTGTTGGATTGCAGTCAGAATTCTTTCCTGTACTTTTCTGTCTAGACAGATTGGGCCCCAGCGTTTGCTCATTCTATTTTCTGTCTGTGTCCGTGCTTTTTTCTTGTCTAACCACCATTACATGTTTGGGGGCTTCCTATTTTCTTTGGGGATCTGCTCCGGGGCAGATAGCTTTCATCTTTCTGCCTTTAGGTGTAGTTATCTCTCAGGCTGTGACGAGGCGTCTAGGATCAACGTAGGAACGCTCCACGGCTACCTCTAGTTGTGTGGTTAGTTCAGGTTACTGCAATCCAATAGGTTCCAGCCTCTCTGGTGTATTACCGTTTTTGCTATTTCTCCTCAGTTACCGAAACATAACAGTATAACCGGCCCAAAAAACTGAAAATTGTATGGTAATCACAGAAGGGGAAAATAGTAATAAGGAAACTCTGTTTGTTGCATTTTTTTTCCTCTCTTTTCTCTGGGTGCTGAGGAGGATTTTTTTATTTTTTTTCCTCAATGGAGTTTGCACAGTTGTCTGGCCGTGTGGATCAGCTTGCCACTGAGGTTCGGAGTATTGCTACCTATCTTGCTGGGTTGCCAGTTGTGGAACCTAGGATCCCCATGCCAGATTTGTTTTTGGGGGATCAATCTAAATTTCTGAATTTCAAAAATAACTGTAAGTTGTTTTTTGCATTAAAGCCTAAGTCCTCGGGGAACGCGGCACAGCAGGTTCAAATTGTCATCTCCCTGCTGCGCGGCGACCCTCAGGATTAGGCTTTTTCCCTGACACCTGGGGATCCTGTTTTGAATGATATTGATGCATTTTTTCAGGCTCTGGGGTTATTGTACGATGAACCTAATGTCACTGATCAAGCTGAAAAGATCTTGCTGGCATTAAATCAGGGTTTTGAAGATGCTGAGCTGTACTGTCAGAAATTTTGAAAGTGGGCAGTCCTGACCAAATGGAATGATGATGCTTTGGCAGCCCTTTTTCGAAAGGGTCTGTCAGAAAAAGTAAAAGACGTTATGGTGGGATTCCCTGTTCCCTCTGGTCTCAATAATTCTATGTCTTTGGCTATTCAAATTGACAGACGTTTGCGTAAGCGCAGAGGTATGCGTGAGGTAGTGTTGCCTTGTGAGCCAGCTTCTGAGTCCATGCAGTGTGATGGAGTGACTTCTGGGGCTCAGCGTCATGAGTTTCGTAAGTGCAATGGGTTATGTTTCTACTGTGGTGACACTTCCCATGCTATTTCTGTCTGCCCTAAGCGGAGAAGACGCTTTGCACACTCAGTTGTCTTGGGTAGTGTTCAGACTAAATTTCTATTGACTGTTACCCTGATTTGCTCCCTGTCCACATTTTCTGCTCAGGCTTTTGTGGATTCAGGAGCAGCTATTAACCTGATGGATTTTGACTTTGCCAAACGTTGTGGGTTTCCCATGGTACCCCTGCGGAAGTCTATTCCCTGCTGGGTATTGATTCTACCCCTTTGGTGGAGAATAAACCATAGTTTTCTACTCAGGTGATAATGAGGGTTGAACCAGATCATCAGGAGAGTTGCAAATTTCTGGTGCTGCATAATCTGCATGACATTATTGTACTAGGTTTCCCTTGGTTACAGTCTCATAATCCTGTTTTGGATTGGAAATCTGTGTCTGTGACCAGTTGGGGCTGCCAATGTGTTAATACTGACACTTCTGTTTTTTCTGCCTCTTCCCAGTCTCAGGATGTCCCTAATTTTTTGACTGATTTTTCTGATGTGTTTAGTGAAAGTAAATCTACATCCTTGCTCCCTCACAGGAGCTATGATTGCACTATTGAATTAGTGCCTAGTGGTAAATTTCCTAAAGGTCGCCTTTTTAATTTATCTGTTCCTGAACACGATGCTATGCAATCTTATATCAAGGAGTCATTGGAGAAGGGTCATATCAGACCATCCTCTTCACCCTTGGATGCCGGTTTTTTCTTTGTGGCCAAAAAGGATGGTTCATTGAAGCCGTGTATTGATTATCGCCTTCTGAATAAGATCACTATTAAATATCAATATCCGTTACCCTTGATTTCTGACCTATTTTCCATAGTGAAAAGTGCTAGTTGGTTTACCAAGCTTGACCTCAGGGGGGCGTATAAACTTATTCGCATTAAGCACGGGGATGAATGGAAGACGGCGTTTAATACCCCAGAGGGGCATTTTGAGTACCTAGTGATGCCTTTTGGGCTCACTAATGCCCCTTCCATCTTCCAATCTTTCATGAATGATATTTTCAGGGATTTTGTGGATAAATTTCTGATTGTTTATTTGGATGACATCTTGATTTTTTCCAATGACTGGGACTCTCATGTGAAACATGTTTGGACTGTGTTCCAGATTTTGAGAGAGAATGCACTGTATGTGAAGGGATCAAAGTGTCTTTTTGGCGTACAGAAGATCTCATTTCTGGGATTCATTTTGTCTCCATCTGTTATTGAAATGGACCCGGTCAAGGTTCAGGCTGTTAGGGTCTGCGGAACGCACCAAATATATGAGGTAGAGAGGTGCGTTCGCAGCCCGGGGTCCACCGTGCAGGCGGAACCTGCTGCTAGTAAAATGGCGCAAGACGCGAACTCTGTTATCCCGCAGAGTCGCCAAAATAAACACCGCAATGCGCTGTGGCAATAAGTGCGAACTCTGTTATTTCACAGAGCCGCTAGAAGGAGTGCCGCAGCGCTATATGGCGATGTGTGCGAACTCACTAAACACAACTGAGTCGCAAAATAAACACGCTAGGGCGCTGTCTAGCGTTGAAAGCGAACCCTGTTACTTCACAGGGCCGCTGAGAAAAAGTTCTGTGTCCTGTCAGGCACCCAGGTACATAGTTAAGTGCTAAGCGAACATAGAACGTGATCATGCGCTAATGTCCTCGCGGGAGTCACCCGCAATCTATGACATCTGAACGCCAGACCCTGAATACGGCAATCAAACTCCTCACCGGTTATGCCGGTAATCTAGGGCATCTAGGACACCGACCCTGACCAGCTAGCATACCAAACTCCTCACCGATTAAGTTGGTATTCTAGGGGCTTATTTCAGCCGGGTCCCTAACCACACACACGCATGACCACACTGGCGCATAGCATACAATGGTTGATATTAGCGCATGGCGGCCCAGCCATGCTACCCTTTTATAGTAACAGCTACAGGACCTACCAGAAACAAGGACCAATGAAACCTGTTCCAGAACAACAGCAGTCACAGGACCTTCCTGGCAGACCAATAGGAGCTGCTGCAGTACCTGAGCATGTGACCCCTGATCTCCAATGAGAGATCTCACTCTGGGCATGCTCAGAAGGGGAAAACAAGGACTTTGTCCTAAAGACGTCTGCTCGCCGCTAACCAGTATTGGCCACAATAGCAGAGCCTGGAGGAACAGCAGTAATCCTCTGCACACTGTTAGACTGGGCGAGACGCTGGGACCGACGTCTAAGCTGAGCAGGCTCCACTGCGGACGGAGATGAATGGGGGACCGCAGCGGGACTGGTTCGAGACTCCCCTTGTGCAGGAACTCGAACCCTAACATTACCCCCTCCTAGGGCCCCCCTTCTTTGGGCCTCGCTGCGCTCAAAGGCAGCGATGAGCTGCGGAGCGTGAACATGCTCGGCAGGTTCCCAGGACCTATCCTCAGGCCCATAACCCCTCCAATCCACCAAATAAAATTTTTTACCTCGTACCACCTTGCACCCAACAATGGCGTTCACCTCATGATCGTCGGTAGATGAACCCGACGTCCCGGCAGATGACTCGGAAAACCGGGAAATGGCCACAGGTTTCAGGAGGGACACGTGAAAGGTGTCGTTGATACCAAGGCGAGGCGGAAGGGCTAGGCGGTAAACCACCGGGTTCACCTGCTCAAGAACTTTAAAGGGACCCAAAAAGCGAGGTGCCAACTTGGTGGACTCTACACGTAGCCTGATGTTTCGGGCAGAAAGCCACACTAGGTCACCCGGAGCAAATGTAGGAGCGGGGCGCCGATGGGCATCGGCCGAAGACCTCATCCTCTCTTTGGAGGCCTGAATGGCATCCTGGGTGCGGTCCCAAATGTCCCGTGCCTCCACAGCCCAGTCTGCCACCCTGGAATCGGCGGAAGACACGGGCATGGGCACTGGTACCCGCGGATGCTGACTGTAGTTCAGGAGGAATGGGGTCTGTCCGGTGGAGTCAGCCACAGCATTATTTAGAGCAAACTCAGCCCACGGTAGCAAGGATGCCCAGTCATCCTGCCTGGCAGAGACAAAATGTCGCAAGTAAGTGACCAAGGTCTGGTTGGCCCTCTCTACCAACCCATTCGTCTCGGGATGGTATGCAGAGGAGAGATTCAACTCAATGCTGAGTAAACGACACAGCTCTCTCCAGAACCGAGACGCAAACTGGGGACCTCGATCACTGACAATTTTGTCTGGCATACCGTGTAGGCGGAAAATATGCCTAATGAACAATGCTGCCAAGGACCGTGGTAATGGCACTAAGTGCACCATTTTGGAGAAGTGGTCGGTTATCACCCAGATGATGGTACAGCCCCGAGACTTGGGTAAGCCCACCACAAAATCCATCCCGACCATCTCCCAAGGCCTGTCTGCCACCGGTAAAGGGAAAAGTAGCCCAGCTGGCCGTTGTCGAGGGGACTTATTCTTGGCGCAGGAGACGCACGCCTGAACGTATTCCCTGACGTCACGGACCATATGTGGCCACCAGTATGTCCTCGCAGCAACTCAGATGTCCTTTTTGCCCCAAAATGTCCACCCACCCTGGACGAATGTGCCCAAGAGAGTACCTCCGGTCGCAAATTGGTGGGCACAAAAGTCTTGCCCGAAGGCACAGACTCAAGCGAAACCGGGGCCACAGTTCTTAGGCTCTCTGTGGGGACAATCAACCGAGGCTCCTCCTCCACCTCCTCAGAGGACACCACGGAGCGAGAAAGCGCATCGGCCCGAATGTTCTTCTCACCGGAGAGGAAATGGAGGGTGAAATGAAACCGGGAGAAGAACAGGGACCATCTAGCCTGACGAGAATTTAGCCGCTGGGCGGTCTGTAAATAGACCAAATTTTTGTGGTCAGTGAAAACTTGAAAGGGAAAGCGAGCCCCCTCCAGGAGATGTCTCCATTCTGAAAAGGCCAACTTCATGGCTAGAAACTCCCTATCCCCAATGGAATAATTCCTCTCCGCTGGTGTGAAGGTCTTGGAAAAGAAGAAACAAGGATGTTTCCGACCTTGAGCATCCTTTTGAAAAAGGACTGCTCCAGCACCAACGGACGAGGCATCGACCTCCAATAAAAAAGGCTTATCAACCTCGGGGCGATTTAAGATGGAAGCGCTAGCAAAATGGGACTTAATTGAAGTAAAGGCCTTGGAGACTTCCTCTGACCACAATTTGGGATTGGCTCCCTTCTTGGTGAGGGCTACCAAGGGAGCTACCAAAGTGGAGAAGTGGGGAATGAATTGGCGATAGTAATTAATGAACCCCATAAAGCGCTGCACCGCTTTAAGAGAATGGGGTTCTTGCCAATCCATCGCAGCCTGTAGTTTGGCAGGATCCATAGCCAATCCCTGGGCGGAGATGATATAGCCCAGGAAAGGTAAAGACTCCTGCTCAAACATGCATTTCTCCAACTTTGCATAGAGGGAGTTTGCCCGTAACAGGTCGAAGACTTTGCAGACATCCCTCCGGTGAGAGTCAATATCTGGAGAAAAGATGAGAATATCATCCAGATAGACTACTACAGAGGTGGAAAGCATATCCCGGAGATATCATTGACAAAGTGTTGGAAAACGGCTGGGGCATTACAGAGCCCGAAGGGCATCACCAGGTATTCATAATGCCCATCCCTGGTATTAAAAGCCGTCTTCCATTCGTCCCCTTCACGGATGCGAATCAGGTTATAAGCACCACGCAGATCTAATTTAGTAAATACCCTTGCTCCCCGGAGCCTATCAAAGAGCTCAGAGATCAGGGGCAATGGGTACTTATTCTTAACGGTGATGGTGTTAAGACCTCTGTAATCTATACACGGACGTAATTCTCCACTCTTCTTCTGCACGAAGAAGAACCCCGCTCCTGCTGGTGACACCGACTTCCTAATGAACCCTCTTGCCAGATTCTCCTGGATATATTGAGACATAGCCTCCGTCTCAGGAAGAGAGAGGAGATAGACCCTTCCCCGAGGAGGTTCTGCTCCAGGCAAGAGGTCAATAGGACAGTCGTAGGGACGATGGGGCGGCAGAGTCTTCGCAGCCTTTTTAGAGAACACGTCTGCATATGACTGATAACACTTGGGAAGAGGAGAAAGATCTGCTGGTATCTCTGCAGTGGTAACCTGAATGCACTCCCTGACACATCTGTCCTTACATGACTCACTCCAACCCAGTATCCTACCGGAGGTCCACTCAATATGAGGGGAGTGGGAACGGAGCCAGGGTACTCCAGTAGGATTTTGTCTATTCCCTCGGGAAGGACGAGAAGGGAAATAATTTCCTGATGGGAAGGAGGTACACACAAAGTAAGAGGGACAGTCTGATGTGTAATTGGCGAGGGCAATGTCAACCCATTCACCACCCGGACAGTCACTGGTTTGTCGAGTGCTACCAGATGTATTGCGTGGCGACGAGCAAAGGTGGATGACATGAAATTCCCCTCTGCTCCTGAGTCCACACAAAGCTCGACTGTAAGTGTGGAAGAGTCCACAGTGACTGTCCCTTTAAATGTCATCTTGGAGGAAAATGCTGCTGTCTCTAGTGAACCTCCTCCCAGGGCCACTAGACGCGATCGCTTCCCCGATCGCTGTGGACATTTGTTGGCATAGTGTCCTGTCTGCTGACAAAGGTTACAGACCACAGATACTCGGACGACTCGAGACTTAGGTCCTGCACGAGGAACCTCTGTGGCTTTTTGGGATTCGGACGCCAGATCGGGGGATTCGAGAGGTGTGGCAAAGGTGGGAGCCAACCGAATCCTCTGCCTACACTGGTCCCGCTCCAACCTCCGCTCGTGAAAACGGAGGTCGATGCGGGTAGATATGGAGATAAGCTTCTCCAGTGTGGCGGGAATCTCCCTGGTAGCCAAAGCGTCTTTAACATGATCAGCCAGTCCTCGCCAGTAGACTGGAATGAGTACTTTATCCGACCAGTCTAGCTCTGAGGCCAGAGTCCGAAACTGGACAGAAAACTGACTGACCAAAGACGAACCCTGTGCCAATGCCAGCAGTTGTAGCGCCGTATCGTGGGTGACCTGAGGTCCTAAAAAGACCTTTTTAAGAGCCTCCAGGAAACGAGGAGCACTCTGCACCACATGATCGTCGAGCTCCCACAGCGGCGTTGCCCACTCCAACGCTCTGCCCGAGAGTAGAGACAGTACAAAACCCACTTGTGCCCGATCCGTAGGGAAACGTGCAGCCAGTAGCTCGAGCTGTATAGAGCACTGACTCACGAATCCCCGACATTGCTTGCTGTCACCAGCAAACTTGTCAGGAAGCGGGAGGTGGGATAATGTAGGGGCAGAGGTGGCAGAGGACAAAACTGGCTGCAGCCACGCTAGCAGCCTGAACAGCGACTGCGGTAACATCCACAGCTGAGGTTGTGCGCTCAAGAGCCGCCAACCTACCCTCCAGCTGCTGGATGTACTGCGGCAGACGCTGGTCATCCGCCATTTTACTAGCCAGACCCTGGCGCTTATATGTTAGGGTCTGCGGAACGCACCAAATATATGAGGTAGAGAGGTGCGTTCGCAGCCCGGGGTCCACCGTGAAGGCGGAACCTGCTGCTAGTAAAATGGCGCAAGACGCGAACTCTGTTATCCCGCAGAGTCGCCAAAATAAACACCGCAATGCGCTGTGGCAATAAGTGTGAACTCTGTTATTTCACAGAGCCGCTAGAAGGAGTGCCGCAGCGCTATATGGCGATGTGTGCGAACTCACTAAACACAACTGAGTCGCAAAATAAACACGCTAGGGCGCTGTCTAGCGTTGAAAGCGAACCCTGTTACTTCACAGGGCCGCTGAGAAAAAGTTCTGTGTCCTGTCAGGCACCCAGGTACACAGTTAAGTGCTAAGCGAACATAGAACGTGATCATGCGCTAATGTCCTCGCGGGAGTCACCCGCAATCTATGGCGTCTGAACGCCAGACCCTGAATACGGCAATCAAACTCCTCACCGGTTATGCCGGTAATCTAGGGCATCTAGGACACCGACCCTGACCAGCTAGCATACCAAACTCCTCACCGATTAAGTCGGTATTCTAGGGGCTTATTTCAGCCAGGTCCCTAACCACACACACGCATGACCACACTGGCGCATAGCATACAATGGTTGATATTAGCGCATGGCGGCCCAGCCATGCTACCCTTTTATAGTAACAGCTACAGGACCTACCAGAAACAAGGACCAATGAAACCTGTTCCAGAACAACAGCAGTCACAGGACCTTCCTGGCAGACCAATAGGAGCTGCTGCAGTACCTGAGCATGTGACCCCTGATCTCCAATGAGAGATCTCACTCTGGGCATGCTCAGAAGGGGAAAACAAGGACTTTGTCCTAAAGACGTCTGCTCGCCGCTAACCAGTATTGGCCACAATAGCAGAGCCTGGAGGAACAGCAGTAATCCTCTGCACACTGTTAGACTGGGCGAGACGCTGGGACCGACGTCTAAGCTGAGCAGGCTCCACTGCGGACGGAGATGAATGGGGGACCGCAGCGGGACTGGTTCGAGACTCCCCTTGTGCAGGAACTCGAACCCTAACACAGGCCATCTGTGATTGGGTTCAACCTACCTCATTGAAAGCTCTTCAGAGATTTTTGGGTTTTGCCAATTTTTATCGTAAATTTATTGGTAATTTCTCTGGTATTGTTAAACCGTTGACTGATTTGACCAAAAAGGGTTCCAATGTGGTGAATTGGCCTCCTGAGGCAGTTTATGCGTTTCAGGAACTTAAGCAGAGATTCATTTCTGCTCCTGTTCTACGGCAGCCTGATGTTTCTCTGCCGTTTCAGGTGGAGGATGATGCCTCGGAGATTGAGGCAGGTGCCGTTTTGTCCCAAAGGGATCCAGAGACCTCTAAGAGTAACCCTTATGCCTTTTTCTCTCGAAAATTTTCTCCGACTGAACGTAATTATGACGTGGGTAATCGGGACTTATTGGCCATGAAGTGGGCCTTTGAAGAGTGGAGACATTGGCTGGAAGGAGCCAAACATCAGATGGTGGTCCTCACGGACCATAAGAACCTGATTTATCTCAAATCAGCCAAGCGACTTAATCCTAGACAGGCCAGGTGGGTCTTTTTTTTTCACACGTTTTAATTTTGTGGTTTCTTTTCTTCCTGGCACTAAGAATGTCAAGGCGGATGCCCTCTCGAGGAGTTTCTTTACTGATTCTCCTGAGTTATCTGATCCTGCTGTTATTTTGAAAAAGGGTGTGGTTCTTTCTGCCATTTCGCCCAATTTGAGACTGGCTCTGGAAGGGTGTCAGGAGGATAAACCTGAGCGCTGACCTGTTGGGAAGTTGTTTGCTCCAGACCAGTGGAAAAAGAGTGTGATGTCTGTGATTCATTGTTCCGCGTTGGCTGGTCATCCCAGGATTTTTGGTACTAGAGACTTGGTGAGTCGCTCCTTTTGGTGGCCTACCTTGTCTCGTGACATCAGGGACTTTGTGCAGTCCTGTGGGACTTGCTCTCGTTCCATGCCTTGCTCTCGTTCTAGTGTGTTATGTTTCGGTAGCTGAGGAGGATAGGAACAACAGCAGGGCAGCCGAACACCTGAGATGTTGGTAACTGATGGGTTGCAGATTCCTAAACTAAAGACACAACTAGAGGTAGCCGTGGAGCGTTCCTACGTTGATCCTAGACGCCTCGTCACAGCCTGGGAGTTTACTACACCTAAAGGCAGAAAGATGAAAGCTATCTGCCCCGGAGCAGATCCCCAAAGAAAATAGGAAGCCCCCAAACATATAATGGCGGTTAGACAAGATGAAAATACAAACATAGGCAGAAAATAGACTGAGCAAATGCTGGGGCCACAAGCTGACTAAATAGGATAGGACAGGAGAGATTACTTTCTGCAACCCAGAAAACCCTACAAAAATCCAACAATTCTGATTACAAAAATACTGAGATCACACGATCTCGCCACCCACTAAATCAGTTCTCAGTGTGAACAAAAACCAAGCCGCAGCCGCTGAAAAAAACAGGAAAAAGCAAATGAGCCAATAACAGTGGCTGCAATAAACTGTGAGGAGCTCAGGCCCCAGGAGGGGACCTGGCTGACCTCCACAAACGTGCAGAAAGCAATGCAAAAAGCAAGCACAAAAAGAAAAGCATAAAATATCTTATCTGAAAGCAGGAGATGCAGGCAAGACTCCAGCAGACCTCCAAATGAACCAGGAACCACAATTGAGAAAAGAACAATTGATCACCGGCAACCATCATGGGAGGGAACCTCCCTTATATCAGACCAGTCCGTGATCCCTGATTGCCACTCCTCGCTGAAAGGTTCAGTATTGTCTGTAACCACCAGAGGGAGCCTCTGCTATGAAACCATCTCTAGTACATTCATAACAGTACCCCCCCTTGAGGAGGGGTCACCGAACCCTCACTTGTGCAACCAGGCCGATCAGGATGAGCTCGGTCATAGGCACGGATAAGTCTCCTAGCATGGATGTCCGAAGCAAACTCCCAAGAATTGTCCTCCTGACCATAACCTCTCCACTTAACCAAATACTGGAATTTCTGTCTATAAAAACGAGAATCCAATATTTTTTCAACCACATACTCCAGATTGCCCTCAACCAAAACAGGGTCAGGAGGCGCAGCCATAGGAACCACTGGCTCGACAAACCTCTTCAATAAGGACTTGTGGAACACGTTATGGATCTTAAATGTCCCTGGAAGAAGCAAACGGAAGGAAACAGGATTAAGAATCTCCATGATCTTATAAGGTCCAATGAACCTGGGCTTAAACTTTGGAGATGCAACCCTCATAGGGATATTTCTTGAGGACAACCAAACCAATTCTCCGACTTTAAACCGAGGACCATCAGTCCAATGCCGGTTGGCAAACCGTTGGGCCTTCTCCTGAGAGAGAGACAACCTCTCCACTACCTGGTCCCAAATCTGCTGCATTCGCTCCACAACAGAGTCAACACCTGGACAGACAGAAGCCTCCGCCTGTCCCGAAGAAAATCGAGGGTGAAACTCAAAATTGCAGAAAAATGGAGACATCAAGGTGGCAGAGCTAGCCCTATTATTAAGAGCAAACTCAGCCAAAGGCAAAAAAGAGACCCAGTCATCTTGATCAGCAGACACAAAACATCTCAAATAAGTCTCCAAGGTCTGGTTTGTTCTCTCGGCTTGTCCATTGGTCTGAGGATGAAAAGCAGAGGAGAAAGATAATTGAACACCAAGTTTAGAACAAAATGTCCTCCAAAATCTGGAAACAAACTGGACTCCTATGTCAGACACAATGTTTTCCGGAATGCCATGTAACCGAACCACGTGCTGAAGGAACAAAGGCACCAATTCGGAGAAGGAAGGTAACTTGGGTAATGGCACAAGATGTATCATCTTGGAAAACCTATCACAGATTACCCAGATAACGGTCATTCTCTGAGAAACAGGGAGGTCAGAAATAAAATCCATAGAGATATGGGTCCATGGCCTCTTGGGCACAGGTAATGGCATTAACAAACCACTAGAGCCAGAGCAAGGCTTGGAGCGAGAGCAAGTCCCACAGGACTGCACAAATTCCCTGACGTCACGAGACAAAGTAGGCCACCAAAAGGACCGACTCACCAAGTCTCTGGTACCAAAAATCCCGGGATGACCAGCCAACGCGGAACAATGAATCTCAGACATCACACTCTTCTTCCACTGGTCTGGGACAAACAATTTCCCAATAGGGCAGAGCTCAGGTTTATCCTCCTGACACCCTTCCAAGGCCAGTCTCAAATTGGGCGAGATGGCGGAAAGAACTACGCCCTCTTTCAAAATAGCAGTAGGATCAGATAACTCAGGAGAGTCCGCAAAGAAACTCCTCAAGAGGGCATCCGCCTTAACATTCTTAGTGCCAGGAAGAAAAGAAACCACAAAATTAAAACGTGTGAAAAACAAGGCCTATCTGGCCTGTCTAGGATTAAGTCGCTTGGCTGATTCGAGATAAACCAGATTCTTATGGTCCGTGAGGATCACCACCTGATGTTTGGCTCCTTCCAGCCAATGTCTCCACTCTTCAAAGGCCCACTTCATGGCCAATAAGTCCCGATTACCCACGTCATAATTACGCTCAGTTGGAGAAAATTTTCGAGAGAAAAAGGCACAAGGGTTACTCTTAGAGGTCTCTGGATCTCTTTGGGACAAAACGGCACCTGCCCCAATTTCAGAGGCATCAACTTCCACCTGAAACGGTAGAGAAACATCAGGCTGCCGTAGAACAGGAGCAGAAGTGAATCTCTGTTTAAGTTCCTGAAACGCAGAGACTGCCTCAGGAGGCCAAGTCACCACATCAGAACCCTTTTTGGTCAAATCAGTCAATGGTTTAACAATACCGGAGAAATTACCAATACATTTCCGATAAAAATTGGCAAAACCCAAAAATCTCTGAAGAGCCTTTAATGAAGTAGGTTGGACCCAATCACAGATGGCTTGAACCTTGACCGGGTCCATTTCAATAACAGACGGAGACAAAATGAATCCCAGAAATGAGACCTTCTGTACGTCAAAAAGACACTTTGATCCCTTCACATACAGTGCATTCTCTCTCAAAATCTGGAACACAGTCCGAACATGTTTCACATGAGAGTCCCAGTCATTGGAAAAAAATCAAGATATCATCCAAATAAACAATCAGAAATTTATCCACAAAATCACTGAAAATATGATTCATGAAGGATTGGAAGAAGGAAGGAGCATTAGTGAGCCCAAAGGGCATCACTAGGTACTCAAAATGCCCCTCTGGGGTATTAAACGCCGTCTTCCATTCATCCCCGTGCTTAATGCGAATAAGGTTATACGTCCCCCTGAGGTCAAGTTTGGTAAACCAACTGGCACTTTTTACCCTGGAAAACAGGTCAGAAATCAAGGGATATTGATACTTCACAGTGATCTTATTCAAGAGACGATAATCAATACACAGCCTCAATGAAACATCCTTTTTGGCCACAAAGAAAAAACCGGCACCCAAGGGTGAAGAGGATGGTCTGATATGACCCTTCTCCAATGACTCCTTGATATAAGATCACATAGCATCGTGTTCAGGTACAGACAAGTTAAAAAGGCGACCTTTAGGAAATTTACCACCAGGCACTAATTCAATAGCGCAATCGTAGCTCCAGTGAGGGGCAAAGATGCAGATTTACTTTCACTAAATACATCCGAAAAATCAGTCAAAAAGTCAGGAACATCTTGAGACTTTGGAGAAGCAGAAAAAACAGGAGTGTCGGCATTAACACATTGGCAGCCCCAACTGGTCACAGACACAGATTTCCAATCCAAAACAGGATTATGAGACTGTAACCAAGGGAAACCTAGTACAATAATGTCATGCAGATTATACAGTACCAGAAATTTGCAACTCTCCTGATGATCTGGTTCAACCCTCATTATCACTTGAGTAGAAAACTGGGGTTTATTCTCAGCCAAAGGGGTAGAATCAATGCCCAGTAGGGGAATAGACTTCGCAGGGGTATCATGGGAAACCCACAACGTTTGGCAAAGTCAAAATCCATCAGGTTAATAGCTGCTCCTGAATCAACAAAAGCCTGAGCAGAAAATGTGGACAGGGAGCAAATCAGGGTAACAGTCAACAGAAATTTAGTCTGAACACTACCCAAGACAACTGAGCGTGCAAAACATCTTCCCCGCTTAGGGCAGACAGAAATAGCATGAGAAGCGTCACCACAGTAGAAACACAACCCATTGCGCTTTCGAAACTCATGACGCTAAGCCCGAGAAGTCACTCTATCACACTGCATGGGCTCAGAAGCTGGCTCACAAGGCAACACTATCTCACGCATACCTCTGCGCTCACGCAAACGTCTGTCAATTTGAATAGCCAATGACACAGAATCATTGAGACCAGAGGAAGCAGGGAATCCCACCATAACATCCTTTACATTGTCTGACAGCCCCTTCGAAAAAGGGCTGCCAAAGCATCATCATTCCATTTGGTCAGGACTGCCCACTTTCGGAATTTCTGACAGTACAACTCAGCGTCTTCAAGACCCTGATTTAATGCCAACAAGGTTTTTTCAGCTTGATCAGTGACATTAGGTTCATCGTACAATAACCCCAGAGCCAGAAAAAATGCATCAATATCATTCAAAACAGGATCCCCAGGTGTCAGGGAAAAAGCCCAATCCTGAGGATCGCTGCGCTGGAGAGAGATGACAATTTGAACCTGCTGTGCTGCGTTACCTGAGGACTTAGGCTTTAAGGCAAAAAACAACTTACAGTTATTTTTGAAATTCAGAAATTTAGCCCGATCCCCAAAAACAAATCTGGCATGTGAATCCTAGGTTCCACAACTGGCAACCCAGCAAGATAGGTAGCAATACTCCGAACCTCAGTGGCAAGCTGATCCACACGGCCAGACAACTGTGCAAACTCCATTGAGAGAAAAAAAAAATCCTCCTCAGCATCCAGAGAAAAAGAGGGAAAAAATGTAACAGACAGAAAAAAAAAAAATCTCTGACAACTTTTTTCTTTCCACACTATTTTTCCCTTCTGTGAGTACCATATAATTTTCAGTTATGGCCGGTGATACTGTTATGTTTCGGTAGCTGAGGAGGACAGGAACAACAGCAGGGCAGCCGAACACCTGAGATGTTGGTAACTGATGGGTTGCAGATTCCTAAACTAACGACACAACTAGAGGTAGCCGTGGAGCGTTCCTACGTTGATCCTAGACGCCTCGTCACAGCCTGAGAGAT
Organism: Oophaga sylvatica; assembly: GCA_033576555.1. Classification (NCBI taxonomy): domain Eukaryota; kingdom Metazoa; phylum Chordata; class Amphibia; order Anura; family Dendrobatidae; genus Oophaga; species Oophaga sylvatica. The sequence continues at coordinate 429,924,378 of JARQOD010000005.1, read as the reverse complement.
AACTACACCTAAAGGCAGAAAGATGAAAGCTATCTGCCCCGGAGCAGATCCCCAAAGAAAATAGGAAGCCCCCAAACATATAATGGCGGTTAGACAATATGAAAATACAAACATAGGCAGAAAATAGACTGAGCAAACGCTGGGGCCACAAGCTGACTAAATAGGATAGGACAGGAGAGATTACTTTCTGCAACCCAGAAAACCCTACAAAAATCCAACAATTCTGATTACAAAAATACTGAGATCACACGATCTCGCCACCCACTAAATCAGTTCTCAGTGTCAACAAAAACCAAGCCGCAGCCGCTGAAAAAACAGGAAAAAGCAAATGAGCCAATAACAGTGGCTGCAATAAACTGTGAGGAGCTCAGGCCCCAGGAGGGGACCTGGCTGACCTCCACAAACGTGCAGAAAACAATGCAAAAAGCAAGCACAAAAAGAAAAGCAAAAAATATCTTATCTGAAAGCAGGAGATGCAGGCAAGACTCCAGCAGACCTCCAAATGAACCAGGAACCACAATTGAGACAAGAACAATTGATCACCGGCAACCATCATGGGAGGGAACATTCCTTATATCAGACCAGTCCGTGATCCCTGATTGCCACTCCTCGCTGAAAGGTTCAGTACTGTCTGTAACCACCAGAGGGAGCCTCTGCTCAGAAACCATCTCTAGCACATTCATAACACTAGTGGTTTGTTAATGCCATTACCTGTACCCTATGGATTTTATTTCTGACCTTCCTGTCTCTCAGTGAGTGACCGTTATCTGGGTAATCTGTGATAGGTTTTCCAAGATGATACATCTGGTGCCATTACCTAAGTTGCCTTCCTCCTCCGAGTTGGTGCCTTTGTTCTTTCAGAATGTGGTTCGTTTTAAGCCAAGGTTGATTGGACCTTATTAGATCATGGAAATTATAAATCCGGTTTCCTTCCGTTTGCTTCTACCAGGGACATTTAAGATCCATAACGTGTTCCACAAGTCCTTATTGAAGAGGTTTGTCGAACCAGTGGTTCATATGGCTGCACCTCCCGACCCTGTTTTGGTTGAGGGCAAATTGGAGTATGTGGTTGAGAAGATATTGGATTCTCGTTTTGCTAGACGGAAACTCCAGTATTTGGTTAAGTGGAGAGGTTATGGTCAGGAGGACAATTCTTGGGTGTTTGCTTCGGACATTCATGCTGGGAGACTTATCCGTGTCTATCATCGAGCCCATCCTGATTGGCCTGGATGCGCAGGTGAGGGTTCGGTGACCCCTCCTCAAAGGGGGGGTACTGTTGTGAATATGCTGGATGCGGCTTCTGACTGGGGCTCCCTCCGATGGTTGCTGAGAGTAATGAACTGATTAATGAATGGCCTTCAGCTGGCACTGAATGGTAGGATATAAGTGGTCTGAGTTTCCAGCAGCCTTGCTCCTTTGTTACTTTTTATTTGCTGAATAGCGTTTGTTACACCAGAGATCTGATTTAGGTGGATGAGATCGTGTGATCTCAGGTTTTTTGGCAATCAGAAGTGTTGGTATTTTTTAGGGTTTTTGTTGGATTGCAATCAGAATTCTTTCCTGTACTTTTCTGTCTAGACAGATTGGGCCCAAGCGTTTGCTCATTCTATTTTATGTCTGTGTCCGTGCTTTCTTCTTGTCTAACCGCCATTACATGTTTGGGGGCTTCCTATTTTCTTTGGGGATCTGCTCCGGGGCAGATAGCTTTCATCTTTCTGCCTTTAGGTGTAGTTATCTCTCAGGCTGTGACGAGGCGTCTACGATCAACATAGGAACGCTCCACGGCTACCTTTAGTTGTGTGGGTAGTAGTTCAGGTTACTGCAATCCAATAGGTTCCAGCCTCTCTGGTGTATTACCGTTTTGCTATTTCTCCTCAGTTACCGAAACAGAAGAGCTGCTATCTGCTGATTATAGTGAGGCGGTAGTTGCTGTTTAGTACTCATAGTAAAGGTGCATCCAAATGATGCAATATGGAGAGTTTAAGTGACTGCCAATTGGTACATAATTGATTATAGGCAGGTGTTTAATACCCTGCTTAGCCAGGTATTTAGTATGAGCACTAAATGATCAAGTAAGATATTGTTCCGTGTGTATAGGCTGCCATTGTACTCGGCAGCACAGACAATGTGCTGCAGAGAACAATGATCTTTTCAGTCAGCCAAAAGATTATTTTAATTAACAATTTAGCGCTTTGCTCGTTTGTCAGGTGATTGGCAGCCTGTTTTACACTGCATGATTATCGGTAAATTTATAAATCTAGGAGTGGGAAACAGAGGGCACAATAGGGCGATACCCTATGGAGGGAGAGCAGGAGAGTGCTGGTTACGCTCACCTCCTGATGTTGTGACAGGCCCTACTCCTATGTAGGCATGAAGAAAAATAGCTACTGCTGCCCTGTGGCTGGTGGTAAATCCTCCAAGAGATATTGGATCCAGTTGGATGAACACATGGATGGGCTGTGCTGTTGGAGTGAATCAATACTTCAGAAAAGATGATGAGGAAAAGGCTTTTTATTCACAACGCGTTTCAACGCTGTACCAGCGTTTTCACTTGAAAAAAACGCCAGTATGGTGCTGAAAGGCATTGTGAATAAAAAGCCTTTTCCTCATCATCTTTTCTGAAGAATTGATTCACTCCAGCAGCGCAGCCCACCCATGTGTTCATCCAACTGGTTCCATTACACTGTGTTACAAGGGTTTTGTCCCTCGGACAATTTTGAGTGTTCCCGATAGATTTTTTCATGCTGATTTCAGAAATTACTTCAGATTTTTCCTATCACGTAAGGTTTTTGAGAAATGATATGAAACATTATAATATTGTTATAATTTTAAAAACTCATATATGAACTTTTTCTGAAACAGTATATTCTGAATTTTCCACTGAAATAACATAAGGCGCAGTGAATCATTCGGCTGACCGTGTACGGAGCATAACACATCTCCTGGGCCGGGGAGGAATCAAAAGACAATAAGGACACACTTAGAGCATGGCTGAATGGATCATGACCTTCAATGCCGTTCGCTGTCCCAATGATATGGACAGAGCAGAGAGCTCATGTAACAGATTGATACTTTTACCTTACAAATGTAACAGGATATTCAGCAAAGAACAAGAAATCAATAGAATATCCTAATCTTCCTTCAGCCATAAGACCAGTGCCACACGATGAAAGTCTTCGTGTTCTAAAGCCGCCCAAATTATGGACAATGGAGGACAACGAAGATGAACTAACAATGTCAGTGGAAAATGAAACTGCTGCATACTCAGACTTTGAGCCTTCTACATCTAATCCACTTCTGTTCAGTCAAGCTGATCTGAGTGACTTGGCCAGAGATTTGAAATTATCAAAGAAGCAGGCAGAATTATTGGGATCAAGGCTACAAGAACGGAATCTCTTATTACCAGGAACAAGAGTCTCTGTTTTTCGCAGTCGACAAGAAGACTGTAACGATAATGTATAATATGATTATGGTTTTCCTTATTATCGTCACCTACTTCTAGAACGTTCCTAGCTTCACTGACACTCCAGCTACAACAACAGGTGTAATGTGATACTAGCTTGCTAGCAGCTTCCTCCCCTCACCCCCTCCTAGCAGCTGAGAAAACCTGTTTAGCAACTCTGAAACCACCTGGTCTCTTTGTCTCCACCATGTGCAGTCCCATAGCATATAATGGGAATTTATTCATTCGGACGTAATGCAATGTGAGATTGTGATAGAAAAATAAAAACTATATGTCCAAGACGTTCTTCGACGGGACTATTTAGTCTGCGTTTTTCCCAGTTCCAGCTCCAACAGAACCAGAGAAATGAATTTCTCCGGAACCGAGATGGATAGGTAGTCCGAGTTTGAACTCATTAGAACACTAATTTCAGAATAAGGTGAATGATGGTTCTGCCAAGATTCTGTTAGGTTCTAAAGCCGAGTTATGATCATTGTAAGCTTTCAGAACCAAATCTGTAACTCTGAGCTAGGGGAGGGGGCCAGTAAACCAGCCCCTTTAGTGATGTCACAAGCCCAGAGGTATAAGTACGTCCCCCAGTCTAGCCTCTGTCTCTTTTGCCTGAGAATCTGCTGAAACAAGAAAACCTTACAATGCATTGCGTAGTCTGGTGCCTCCCCCCAGCATGGTTTTGCCTAAGATGATCTAAGCAATATGTGAGTTTATTTTCTTCTCTTAAATCCCCTTTTATTTGTAACTGCATTGTATATATTCTAATTGTCTCACTTTGTAAAATGTTTTCATACCTTGTAAACACTGCCTATTTTTTTCGAGTAAAATATAAAATTACTAGTTCGTCTCTATGCTCTATAACGAATTTGCATGTGCCTAAAGTGAACTACACTACTAAATTGTGGTGGTCTCTGCCCCACATTCTAGATCCAGAGGCTAGTGGCAGCGAGCGTGTGCTGAACTTTGGGTATAGCTGGCAGTGACGGAGCGGGTTTTATAAGTGTATTGCCAGGCTGCAGCTAGGAGTAGTTATAATTCCCTCACTGCAGCGTGCCTAATAGCCAGTACACATCCAAGCAGGCCCATCCGGCGACTAATTCTCCTAGGTGCAGTTCCCTGACTGACCTGAGGATAAGGGGGGCACCGGAGAGCAGCAAGTTCCTAAGCGGAACTGGAAAGTGAGATAAATATAAATCCCTGCAGTTCGTGACATATTGGTGGCAGCGGTGGGATCATAATCCGTGTCCCCCGGGCCTCCGTTCGTGCCATTCCTGACATATTGGTGGCAGTGGTGGTATTAATCCGTATCCCCCGGGCCTCCGTGTGTGCTGATCGTGACAAAGACCTTAATGAATTTTTCAACCATGTCGACAGTTTAACCTTTTGCAACAAAGTCTTGGGGTTGTTTGGTGCTCTTGGATGCGAACATGACCCAAAGGAAAGGCGACTGTTCATTGACTTGTCAGTTTTAAGTCTGAAGGCTGTTTTACTACACAACGGAAATATTTATCCTTCTATACCTACTGGACATGACGTACACATGAAAGAAACGTATGAGAATATGAAGTTACTGTTGACCCACAATAATTATAGAAATTATAACTGGAACATATGTGGTGATCTAAAAGTTGTTGCACTTCTTGGACTGCAGATTGGATATACCAACTATTGTTTTATTTGTGAGTGGGACAGTCGTGTCCGAGAAATAAACTATTTCAGAAAGGACTGGCCACTCCACGAAAACCTGGATGATGGACAGAAGAATGTTAAACATAATCCTCTTGTTGATCCAGCAAAGATATTTCTCCCTCCTTTGCATATTAAACTTGGGCTTATGAAGAATTTTGTCAAAGCAATGAACAAAGAATTGGAAGCCTTTTCTTACTTGCGACAGAAATTTCCAAGAATAAGTGATGCAAAGATTAAAGAAGGTATTTTTATTGGCCCACAGATCAGAGATATAATGAATGACAGTAGCTTTGACGGTCTTTTGCAAGGTGCTGAACAATTGGCATGGAGAGTCTTTAAAGATGTGACCTTCAACTTCCTTGGCAACAGCAGGGCACCGAACTTTGAACAACTCGTGGACAACATGCTCACAGCATATCATTTGAAGAAATGCTATATTTCACTAAAAATGCATTTTCTTCATTCTCACTTGGACTTTTTTCCAGCCAATCTTGGTGCCGTTAGCGATGAACACGGTGAGAGATTTCACAAAGGCATTGCGCTGATGGTGAAAAGGTACCAGGGAAAGTGGAGTACATCAATGCTGGCTGACTATTCCTGGAATCTTATTCGAGAAGCATCTGACACGGATTATAAACGAAAGTCATCTGCAAAACACTTTTGAACAATTGCTTTTGCTACTGATATCGATGCACATGTATGTAGTGTCTCGGACGTCATAATGTAGACTATAAACTGTTGTTTCTTAACCCCTTACTGCCACCTGACGGAATAGTACGTCAGATGGCAGTATCCCCCGCTTTGAGGTGGGATTTGGCAATAGGTGCGAGAGGAATCGCGATCTGCTCGTGCCTATTAAGTAGTTAAATGCCACTGTCAAACTCTGACAGCGGGCATTTAAATGAACTTCCGGACGCTGGTCCGGAAATACGCGCAGCGACGACCTCTGTCACATGATCAGGGGTCATCGCTGCGTTGCCATCACAAACAGAGGTCTCCTCGAGACCTCTAAGGTTGTTGATGGCAGATTGCTATGAGTGCCATCCTGTGGACGGCGCTCATAGCAAGCCTGTAATTCTGTTGCATAGAGACGATCGCGCTATGGTAGCTTCTAGCCTCCTATGGAGGCTATTGAAGCATGCCAAAAGTTAAAAAAGTGTTTAAAAATATAAAAAAAACATAAAAGTTCAAATCACCCCCCTTTCGCCCCAATCCAAATAAAATAAAAAAAACATAAAACCTACACATTTGGTACCGCCGCGTTCAGAATCGCCTGATCTATCAATAAAATAAAATAATTAACCGAGTTGCTAATTGGCATAGCGATAAAAAAATAAAAACGCCAGAATTACGTTTTTTGGGTCGCCGCGACATTGCATTAAAATGCAATAATGAGCAATCAAAGGAACGTACATGCACAAAAGTGATAACATTAAAAACGTCAGCTCGGTGCGCAAAAAAAAGCCTGCATCCAACCCGAGCAAGAGAAAAAGGTAGTACACTGTAGCGCTATAGCTTGCAAACACCTGGTGGTCACAGGCTTTTTAATTACAACAGGTTCATCACCCCTCCACAGAGATGTAGATTTTAGTCTGAAGAGAGGATTCATACGTTCCCATGCAGACAGACTTTTCTAAGCGAGGATAGGCATTAGTTAGGACCTGATATACGAGAAGAGCCTTGACGTGGCTATCAGGCTCACATAATTTGGCCATCTTATGCGCTAAGACTTCTCAATTTTTCATATTTCTAAGGTAATGATGCAATTCATTTTTCATATTTTTCATATTTCGTGGTTGCAAGCTATAGCACTACAGTGTGCTACCTTTTTCTCTTGTATGTATATGAGTTGGTGACTCTAGGTTTAGCACCTGTTCACACTGAATCTATGTTTGGATGTGCCGGTCAGTTTTTTGATATGTATTCATTTACCTTCTACCTGAGCACTCCACCTGGTGGTCACAGGCTTTTTAATTACAACAGGTTTCATCACCCTCCACAGAGATGTAGATTTTAGTCTGAAGAGAGGATTCATACGTTCCCGTGCAGACAGACTTTTCTAAGCGAGGATAGGCATTAGTTAGGACCTGATATACGAGAAGAGCCTTGACGTGGCTATCAGGCTCACATAATTTGGCCATCTTATGCGCTAAGACTTCTCAATTTTTCATATTTCTAAGGTAATGATGCAATTCATTTTTCATATTTTTCATATTTCGTGTTTGCAAGCTATAGCGCTACAGTGTGCTACCTTTTTCTCTTGTATGTATATGAGTTGGTGACTCTAGGTTTAGCACCTGTTCACACTGAATCTATGTTTGGATGTGCCGGTCAGTTTTTTGATATGTATTCATTTACCTTCTACCTGAGCACTCCACCTGGTGGTCACAGGCTTTTTAATTACAACAGGTTCATCACCCCTCCACAGAGATGTAGATTTTAGTCTGAAGAGAGGATTCATACGTTCCCATGCAGACAGACTTTTCTAAGCGAGGATAGGCATTAGTTAGGACCTGATATACGAGAAGAGCCTTGACGTGGCTATCAGGCTCACATAATTTGGCCATCTTATGCGCTAAGACTTCTCAATTTTTCATATTTCTAAGGTAATGATGCAATTCATTTTTCATATTTTTCATATTTCGTGTTTGCAAGCTATAGCGCTACAGTGTGCTACCTTTTTCTCTTGTATGTATATGAGTTGGTGACTCTAGGTTTAGCACCTGTTCACACTGAATCTATGTTTGGATGTGCCGGTCAGTTTTTTGATATGCATCCAACCCGAGATCATGAAAAATGGAGACGCTCTGGGTCTCGGAAAATTGCGCAATTTTTTCTTTTTAGCAAGTTTTAGAATTTTTTTTACCACTTAGATAAAAGAGAACCTAGACATGTTTGGTGTCTATGAACTCGTAATGACCTGGAGAATCATAATGACAGGTCAGTTTTAGCATTCAATGTACCTAGCTAAAAGTCAAACAAAAAACAAGTGTGGTATTGCACTTTTTTTGCAATTTCACCGCACTTGGAATTTTTTTTCCCGTTTTCGAGTACACGACATGGTAAAACCAATAGTGTTGTTCAAAAGTACAACTAGTCACTGCAAAAAAATTAGCCCTCAGATGGCCATATTGATGGAAAAGTATAAAAGTTATGGCTCTGGAAAGAATGAGAGCGAAAAGTGAAAACGAAAAATCGAAAAAAGATCCAGTCATGAAGGGATTAAAAACCTTACGTGATACTGGCTGTTTCAAGATGCACAATAAGGAGGCGCTTGAAGAAAAATGGGCTGCATGTGCGGGTCAGTTTTTTGATATGTATTCATTTACCTTCTACCTGAGCACTCCACCTGGTGGTCACAGGCTTTTTAATTACAACAGGTTCATCACCCCTCCACAGAGATGTAGATTTTAGTCTGAAGAGAGGATTCATACGTTCCCATGCAGACAGACTTTTCTAAGCGAGGATAGGCATTAGTTAGGACCTGATATACGAGAAGAGCCTTGACGTGGCTATCAGGCTCACATAATTTGGCCATCTTATGCGCTAAGACTTCTCAATTTTTCATATTTCTAAGGTAATGATGCAATTCATTTTTCATATTTTTCATATTTCGTGTTTGCAAGCTATAGCGCTACAGTGTGCTACCTTTTTCTCTTGTATGTATATGAGTTGGTGACTCTAGGTTTAGCACCTGTTCACACTGAATCTATGTTTGGATGTGCCGGTCAGTTTTTTGATATGCATCCAACCCGAGATCATGAAAAATGGAGACGCTATTGGTCTCGGAAAATTGCGCAATTTTTTCTTTTTAGCAAGTTTTAGAATTTTTTTTACCACTTAGATAAAAGAGAACCTAGACATGTTTGGTGTCTATGAACTCGTAATGACCTGGAGAATCATAATGACAGGTCAGTTTTAGCATTCAATGTACCTAGCTAAAAGTCAAACAAAAAAACAAGTGTGGTATTGCACTTTTTTTGCAATTTCACCGCACTTGGAATTTTTTTTCCCGTTTTCGAGTACACGACATGGTAAAACCAATAGTGTTGTTCAAAAGTACAACTAGTCACGCAAAAAAATTAGCCCTCAGATGGCCATATTGATGGAAAAGTATAAAAGTTATGGCTCTGGAAAGAATGAGAGCGAAAAGTGAAAACGAAAAATCGAAAAAAGATCCAGTCATGAAGGGATTAAAAACCTTACGTGATACTGGCTGTTTCAAGATGCACAATAAGGAGGCGCTTGAAGAAAAATGGGCTGCATGGTCGAGTCGCCAAAAGAAAGCCATTACTGCATAGAAAAGGGGAATATAGTTCAGCTCACCTCCTTAAACTGCACAGCCAGTCCGAGCAAGGATGCGTCACTGCCAGACGTTGTAATCAATGTAGAACAAAAGAGAAGTCCAGCTCCAGGAGTAAAATGAAAAAATTCTTCTTTATTGAAGCAAGGTTAAAAATTTGACATGGCTGCCGTAAATGTCTCAGCAGTAAGTAATGTAAGAAACTGCTACACGCAGTGACTGCCCACTGAGGTCTGTACGCGCTTCGAGCACTAAGTGCTCTTAGAATCTGATTAGTGCTTCAATGAAGAAGAATTTTTTTACATTTTACTTCTGGAGCTGGATTTCTCTTTTGTTCTACTATGGAAATGTCACAAAGTATCTCTCCTTCAATACGCAAAACAACACAGAGACAAGCCTCAAAACTTCTGGAACAAGGTAATTGAGTGATAAGACCAAAATTGAACTTTTTGGCCACAACCATAAATGTTACATTTGGAGAGAGGTCAACAAGGCCTATAATGAAAGGAACACCATTCCTACTGTAAAGCATGGAGGTGGATCGCTGATGTTTGGGGATGTGTGAGCTACAAAGGCACAGGAAACTTGGTCAAAGTTGAAGGAAAGATGCATGCAGCACGTTTTCAGCAAATATTGGAGGCAAATTTGTAATCATCAGCCCAGAAGCAGCGCATGGGACCTACTTGGACGTTCCAACATGACAACGATCCAAAACACAAGGCCAAGTCGACCTGTCACTGGCTACAGCTGAACAAAGCGAAGGTTCTGGAGTGGCCATCTCAGTTCCCTGACCTCAATATCATTGAGCCACAATGGGGAGATCTCAAGCTTGCAGTTTATGCTATACAGCCCAGGAATTTACAGGAACTAGAGGCTTTTTGCCAGAAAAGTGGGCAGCTTTACCATTTGAGAAAATGAAGAACCTCATCCACAACATCCACACAAGACTTCAGACTGTCATTGATGTTAGAGGGGGCAATACATGATATTAAGAAATGGGGTATGTGAACTTTTGATCAGGGTCATTTGGATGTTTTGGGTTGTCATTATGATTTAAAAAGAGAAAACATTTTTGATAGCGTTGAGTGGGAGTTCTTGTGGTCTGTCATGAGGGGCATGGGTTTCGGTCCCATTTTCCTGTCCTGGTTCAAGCCTCTCCCATTTCAGTTCCGTGCGACTTTCTGGCAGTAAGTGGATCTCCTAAAGATGACAGACTGGGTGAGCTGGCTATGACTTTTATTGCTTGGATAATCATTTATTGTTTTCTATGGTTGGGAACCAGGATTGAGTCGCTTGTGCAATTTCAAGATTTTATCAACCACTCCTTGCCCAGGTAATTGATGAGCATCCGTTGAAGCTTAAAGAGAAATGGGAGCAGGATGTTGGGGTAACTGACAATGAGCAGTGGCATGACATATTATCCTCGATTCCCCAGCTGTCCACTAGTGAGGCACAAAGGCTGTCACAGGTGTACCTGCTGCATCAGGTATACAGGACTCCCAAATTCCTGCATAAAATTGGGGTAAAAGAGGATGACTTGTGTCCAAGATGCGGTTCATGCCCTATCGATTTGCTACAAATGTTTTGGTCATGTGGTTCCATCGGGAATTTCTGGACCCAAGTCATAGATCTCATAAACACGGTGTTTAGGGTTGTGATTCCTACGCATCCTCTGGTTTGTGTCTTGGGTTTTGTGGAAGGGGTTGCTGAAAATGCAAACATAAGGTTGGCACTTAAAAGAATGTTATATCAAGTCAGGAAAATTATAGCTGCACACTGGTTGGACAAGGCGCCACCTAGGTTTAGGGAATTTATGGAAAAAATGAATCTATTGCTACATCTGAAGGAAGGAGTATATATAAAGAGGAGAGCCCTGCATAAATTCTGTAAAATATGGGAGGACTGGAGAATTCACCAAGGCATGGATATTATAGATAATATGGGTAATATTATTACTTGTGTCGAGCGAGTTATGTCCGATTAAGGTCCTTGGAGTGATGCATATAAAATCTGTTTCCATATTGTACTTCCTGTTTCAGGTGAAAACTAAAGAACTTGGAGACTTGGGACATGCAGTGGGTTCGGAAAATATTCAGACCCCTTTAAATTTTTCACTATTTGTTTCATTGCAGCCATTTGGTTAATTAAAAAAAGTTCATTTTTTTTCTCATTAATGTACACTCTGCATCCCATCTTTACTGAAAAAAAACAAGTGTAGAATTTTTTGAAAATTTATTAAAAAAGAAAAACTGAAATATTACATGGTCATAAGTATTCAGACCCTTTGCTCAGTATTGAGTAGAAGCACCTTTTTAGCTAGTACAGCCATGAGTCTTCTTGGAAATGATGCAACAAGGTTTTCACACCTGGGTTTGAGGATCCTCTGCCATTCTTCCTTGCAGATCCTCTCCAGTTCCGTCAGGTTGGATGGTGAATGTTGGTGGACAGCCATTTTCAGGTCTCTCCAGAGATGCTCAATTGCGTATAGGTCAGGGCTCTGGCTGGGCCAGTCAAGAATGGTCACAGAGTTGTTCTGAAGCCATTCAGTAATGCAGCTGAAATGCAGGCCAGTGTGCTCAGGACAAGCCTGCACTGCAGCAGCCAAAACCACCACCAGGTGGCAGCAAAAACATCCAAAGCTGTGTTAAGAGCAAGCAGTCATATAAGTACTACAGGTCACAGCAAGCCCGTGGTCAGAAAACAAGCCAATAGGTCAAAACCAGATGGGAGCTGTAAGACTACTGCAGTGTAATGCAATATTCCCCAGAGGGAGCTAGGGAGGGACGTGAGACTGAGTACACAGAGAAGCTATATTAATCAGAAGCACAGACACCAACAAGTGATGTGAGCATGGTCAAGCAAGCCGAGTCAAAACCGTACGGAGGCAGAAGTACCAGAAGGAGCAGCAATACACGTAGTCAATATACCAAGCCGAGGGTCAAATAGCCAGACAGGGAACGTAGCAGCAGAAACGGATACCAAGAGACGGGGTCAGAGTCAGTCCGGGTCATACACAAGTAATCAAGTCAAAGGCAGGAGGATCACCAGGTAACAGGGGTCAGTGGCTCTAGACTGGAAGCTTTAACTAACACTAACACTGGTAAGCCGGCTGTGACGGACTGAAATAGCCCAGCCCGCTCCAGAACGAGGCCGAGGAAATTAACCCCCGCATGACCAGTCCTGAGAGATGACAGCAGCGCACAAACTCCGGACCGGACCATGACACATTCCTTTGTTATTATAGCTGTGTGCTTGGGGTCATTGTCTTGTTTGAAGGTGAACCTTCAGCCAAGTCTGAGGTTCAGAGCACTCTGAAAGAGGTTTTCATCCAAGATTTCTCTGTACTTGGCCACATTCATGTTTCCTTCAATTGCAACCAGTTGTCCTGTCCCTGCAGCTGAAAAACACCCCTATAGCATGATGCTGCCACCACCATGTTTCACTGTTGGGATTGTATTGGGAAGGTGATGAGCAGTGCCTGGTTTTCTCCACACATACCACTTAGAATTATCACCAAAAATTTATATATTCATCTGATCAGACCAGAGAATCTAATTTCTCATAGTCTGGGAGTCCTTCATGTGCTTTTTAGCAAACTTTATGCAGGCTTTCATATGTCTTGCACTGAGGAGATGCTTCCGTTGGGCCACTCTGACATAAAGGCCCGACTGGTGGAGGGCTGCAGTGATAGTTGACTTTGTGGAACTTTCGCCTATCTCCCTACTGCATCTAAGGAGCTCAGCCACAGTGATCTTGGTGTTCTTCTTTGCCTCTCTCTCCAAGGCTCTTCTCCCATGATTGCTCAGATTAGCTGAACAGCCAGGTCTAGGAAGACTTCTGATGGTCCCAAACTTCTTCCATTTAAAGATTATGGAGGCCACTGTGCTCTTAGGAACCTTGAGTACTGCAGAAATTCTTTTGTAACCTTGGCCAGATGTGTGCCTTGCCACAATTCTGTCTCTGAGCTCCTTGGCCAGTTACTTTGACCTCATGATTCTCATTTGGTCTGACATGCATTGTGAACTGTGAGGTCTTATATAGACAGATGTGTGCCTTTACAAGTCAAGTCCCATCAGTTTAATTAAACACAGCTGGACTTCAATGGAGTAGAACCATCTCAAGGAGGATCACAAGGAAATAGACAGCATGTGATGTAAATAAGAGTGTCTGAGCAAAGGGTCTGAATACTTATGAACATGTGATATTTCGGGGTTTTTTTTTTATAAATTTGCAAAAATTTCAACATTTCTGGTTTTTATCTGTCAAGATGGGATGCAGAGTGTACATTAACCCCTCTCTGACATCTGATGTACTATCCCGTCCATGAAACCCGTGACAATCTGACCATGGACGGGATAGTATGTCATAGCGATCAGCTGACACCCGGGACTGTGTGCCAGGAGCGGTCACGGACCGCTCCCAGCACATTAACCCCTTGCACACCGCGATCAAACATGATCGCGGTGTACCGGGGCACAGGGGAGCATCGCGCAGGGAGGGGGCTCCCTGCGAGCTCCCCGGAGACCCTCAGAACAGCGCAATGTGATCGCGCTGTTCTGAGGGCTTCCTCACTCCCAGGACCCGGATCCAAGATGGCGCCGGGGTCCTGGAGGGAGGCGGCTTCCTCAGTGCCTGCTGAGAGCAGGCACTGAGAAGACTGCAGTGCTGCCTGTGAGATCGCTGGTCTCACAGAGTGCTGTGCACACTGTGAGACCAGCGATCTGACATTTTACAGTGATGTCCCACCCTGGGACAATGTAAAAAAGTAAAAAAAATAAAAATAAACATGTGTAAAAAAAAAATCCAAAATAAATAATAAAAAAAAATATTCCCCAATAAATTCATTTCTTCCTGTAAATAAAAAAAATAAAACAATAAAAGTACACATATTTGGTATCGCCACGTCCGTAACGACCCCCCCTATAAAACTGTCCCACTAGTTAACCCCTTTTGTGAACCCCTTAAAAAAAAAAAAATAAAAGCAAAGCAAAAAATCAATGCTTTATCATCATACCGCTGAACAAAAAGTGGAATAACACGCGATCAAAAAGACTGATATAAATAAACATGGTACCGCTGAAAACGTCATCTTGTCCCGCAAAAAACGAGCCGCCATACAGCATCATCAGTGAAAAAATAAAAAAGTTATTGCTCGCAGAATAAAGCGATGCAAAAATAATGAGGTATCGCCGTAGTCGTACTGACCCGAAGAATAAAACTGCTTTATCAATTTTACCACATGCGGAACGTTATAAACGCCTCCCCCAAAAGAAATTCATGAATTGCTGATTTTTGTTCATTCTAACCTCCCAAAAATCGAAATAAAAAGCGATCAAAAAATGTCACGTGCTCAAAAATGGTACCAATAAAAATGTCAACTCGTACCGCAAAATATAAGACCTCACGTGACTCTGTGGGCCAAAATATGCAAAAATTATAGCTCTCAAAATGTGGCGATGCAAAAACCTATTTTTTGCAATAAAAAGCGTCTTTTATCGTGACAGCTGCCAATCACAAAAACCCACTATAAATAGTAAATCAAACCCCCCTTTATCACCCCCTTAGTTAGGGAAAAATAATAAAATTTAAAAAATGTATTTATTTCCATTTTCCCATTAGGGTTATGGTTAAGGTTAGGGTTGCGGCTAAAGTTAGACTTAGGGTTGGCGCTAAAGTTAGTATTAGGGTTATGGTTGGGATTAGGGATAGGGGTGTGTTAGGGTTAGGTTTGTGGTTAGGGTTGGGACTAGGGTTAGGGGTGTGTTGGGGTTAGAATTGGGGGGTTTCCGCTGTTTAGGCACATCAGGGGCTCTCCAAATGTCACATGGTGTCTGATCTCAATTCCAGCCAATTCTGTGTTGAAAAAGTCAAACGGTGCTCCTTCCCTTCTGAGCTCTGCCATGCGCCCAAACAGTAGTTTACTCCCACATGGGGTATCAGCGTACTCTGGACCCCAAGAGTTATTGTGCAATTTGTCCTATTTCTTCTGTTACCCTTGGGAAAATAAAAAACTGGGGCAAAAATATCATTTTTTTTTTAAAAAATGATTTTTTTTGTTTTTACGGCTGTACGTTATAAACTTCTGTGAAGCACTTGAGGCTTCATAGCGCTCACCACACATCTAGATAAGTTCATTGTGGGGTCTATTTTCCAAAATGGGGTCACTTGTGGGGGGTTTCCACTGTTTAGGCGCATCAGGGGCTCTCCAAATGCGACATAACGCCCCCAGAGCATTCCATCAAAGTCTGCAATCCAAAACGTCACTACTTCCCTTCCGAGCCCCAACGTGTACCCATATAGTAGTTTTCTCCCACATATTGGGTATCAGGGTACTCAGGACAAATTGGACAACAACTTTTGGGGTCCAATTTCTCCTGTTACCCTTGTGAAAATACAATATCGGGAGCGGAAAAAATAATTTTTGTAAAAAAAAAATATTTTTTTCTTTTTACGACTGTACGTTATAAACTTCTGTGAAGCACTTAAGGGTTCAAAGTGCTCACCACACATCTAGATAAGTAACTTGTGGGGTCTATTTTCCAAAATTGGGTCACTTTTGGGGGGTTTCCACTATTTAGGTGCATCAGGGGCTCTCCAAATGCGACATGATGCCCCCAGAGCATTCCATCAAAGTCTGCAATCCAAAACGTCACTACTTCCCTTCCGAGCCCCAACGTGTACCCATATAGTAGTTTTCTCCCACATATTGGGTATCAGGGTACTCAGGACAAATTGGACAACAACTTTTGGGGTCCAATTTCTCCTGTTACCCTTGTGAAAATAAAATATTGGGGACGAAAAAATCATTTTTGTAAAAAAAAAAAAAAAAAATATTTTACGGCTGTACGTTATAAACTTCTGTGAAGCACTTGGGGGTTCAAAGTGCTCACCACACATCTAGATAGGTTCCTTGAGGGGTCTAGTTTCCAAAATGGCGTCATTTGTCGGGGGTTTCCACTGTTTAGGCAGATCAGGAGCTCTCCAAACACGACATGGCATCCAGCCAATTCTACGTTGAAAAAGTCAAACGGCGCTCCTTCCCTTCCAAACTCTGTCATGCACCCAAACAGTGGTTTTCCCCCACATATGGGGTATCAGCGTACACAGGACAAATTGCACAATAACTTTTGGAGTCTTGTTACCCTTGGGAAAATAAAAATTGGGGTGAAAAGATCAATTTTGTGGAAAAAATATGATTTTTTAATTTTACGGCTCTACGTTATAAACTTGTGTGAAGCACTTGGGGGTTCAAATTGCTCACCAAAGGTCTAGATAAGTTCCTTAGGGGTCTAGTTTCCCAAATGGGGTCACTTGTGGGGGGTTTCCACTGTTTAGGCACATCAGGGGCTCTCCAAATGCAACATGGCGTCCAATCTCAATTCCAGCGCCAATTTTGGTTGGAAAAAGTCAAATGGTGCTCCTTCCATTCCGAGCTCTGCCGTGCGCCCAAACAGTGGTTCCCCCCCACATAACGGGTATCAGCGTACTCAGGACAAATTGGACAACAACTTTTGTGGTCCAATTTCTCCTGTTACCCTTGGGAAAATAAAAAATTAGTGACTAAAAATAATTTTTGTGGGAAAAAAATAGGATTTTTTATTTTCATGCCCGGGCATTATAAACTTGTGTGAAGCACTTGGGGGTTCAAAGTGCTCACCAAAGCTCTAGATAAGTTCCTTAGGGGGTCTAGTTTCCAAAATGTGGTCACTTGTGGGGGGTTTCTACTGTTTAGGCTCATCTGGGGCACTGCAAACGGAACATGACCCCCATCAACGTCTGCATTCCAAAACGTTACTACTTCCTTTCCAAGCCCTGCCGTGCGCTCAAACAGTTCCCCCCCCCCACATATTGTATATCAGCGTACTCAGGATAAATTGGCCAACAACTTTTGGGGTCCAATTTCCTTGGGAAAAATCAAAAATTTGGGACTAAAAAATCATTTTTGTGGTAAAATTGTTTCTTTTTTTTTCACACCCAGGCATTATAAACTTTTGTGAAACACTTGGGGGTTCAAAGTGCTCACAACAGATCTAGATAAGTTCCTTAGGGGGTCTAGTTTCCAAAATGGTGTCACTTGTGGGGGTTTCCACTGTTTAGACGCATCAGGGGCTCTCCAAATGCGACATGGCATCCAATCTCAATTCCAGCCAATTTTAGTTTGAAAAAGTCAAACGGCGCTCCTTCCCTTATGAGCTCTGCTGTGCGCACAGACAGTGGTTTTCCCCCACTTATGGGGTATTGGCGTACTCAGGAGAAATTGCACAACAACTTTATCTGTCTATTTTCTTCTTTTACCCTTGTGAAAATAAAAAAAAAGTTTGTAAAAGATCATTTTTGTGGCTAAAAAGTTAAATATTCATTTTTTCCTTCCACGTTGCTTCAGCTCCTGTGAAGCACCTGAAGGGTTAATAAACTTCTTGAATGTGGTTTTGAGTACCTTGAGGGGTGCAGTTTTTAGAATAGTGTCACTTTTGGGTATTTTCTGCTATATAGACCCCTCAAAGTGACTTCAAATATGAGGTGGTCCCTAAAAAAAATGGCTTTGTAAATTTTGTTGTAAAAATGAGAAATCGCTGGTCAACTTTTAACCCTTATAATTTCCTAAGAAAAAAAAATTTTGGTTCCAAAATTGTGCTTATGTAAAGTAGATATGTGGGAAATGTTATTTCTTAACTATTTTGTGTGACATATTTCTCTGTTTTAAGGGAATACAAATTCAAAGTTTGAAAATTGCAAAATTTTCAAAATTTTCGCCATATTTGCATTTTTTTCAAAAATAAACGCAAGTTATATCGAAGAAATTTTACCAATAACGTGAAGTACAATATGTCACGAGAAAACAATCTCAGAATCGCGCAGATCCGTTGAAGCGTTCCAGAGTTATAACCTCATAAAGAGACAGTGGTCAGAATTGTAAAAATTGGCCCGGTCATTAACGTGCAAACCACCTTTGGGGGTGAAGGGGTTAATGAGAAAAAATGAACTTTTTTGCATTTACCAAATGGCTGCAATGAAACGAGTGAAAAATGTAAAGGGGTCTGAATACTTTCCGAACCCACTGTATTTTTTATGTTTATTTGCACATGAGTGTACAGATTGCCATATCCAGCTTAAATATGTTGATTAATATAATAAGATACTTGCTAATTGCTATGTGGTCCAGAGCAAGGAGAGGGGGGGTTGGATGGGTGTTGTCTTTTATTGCATGTCCAACTGGGGGTCTGTATGTGGGGGAGACCGGGCAAAAACTGAGAACAAGGATGAATTCTCATTGCCATACAATAAGAGAAAAAAGAATGGATCTACCTGTGGCCAAACACTTTTGTATCCCCGGTCATAGCATGATGGACATGAAATTACTTGTATTAAAAACTAACTTTAAGTCTCAGAGAGACAGAAAGGTTTAGGAATATAAACTCATGACAACCTTTGACACACTCAGTGCAGGAATGAATGTATTGCATGGATTTATGTCTTTTTACATCAATTAAGTAATTTGCTCTTCAGACCTTCTGGGCAAAACAACAGACCCCAATCAGAGGGCAATAAAACTTTCACACTCCTTATCTATGAAATGTTCCAATATTTATGTTCATCCCTCTCCCATAATGACAGTTCTGCTTCACATCACTTGTCTTATCTATTGCATTATTTCTTTCTGTGCTGTGTTGTGTACAGTATAATTATGTGATTCTTAAGATTTTGTATTAGTCTATGCCAGATGAAGAGATCTGAGTAGTCTCGGAAGCTTGCAATTTGTTACCATCTTTTCAGTTAGCCATTAAAAGGTATCAACCACTGAGGACTCTCAATTCTAAATATTTTAATAGCATATTGTACTTCCACCATTACCCATCTCCCTAAAGGTGATGCCAGTAAGTAGAAATGAACCACTCCAGTTACAAAAGGTGCCGTGAAGTGTCATCAACCAAAACAGCAACTTGACAACTTGCATAAGATGTCACACAATTCAAGTATAATGCACTGACAAAATGTTAAAATATTAAAATGATATGAATAAACACTAATAAAGACAATACAGTTTTCTATACCTCTTCCAGCTTGTTTCATTCTCTCTAATGTTAATTTTTTTTAAAACTGACATCTAAAAACGAATGACATATATCTGCTCATGTTGAAAAAGCTTGGAAATAATCATCTTGTACTTTAAAGGATCATTTAAATTCATGCTTGATTTTCTCCAAGCATGAACTGTATTTTCCTTTTTATATGTTTTTATTTTATTATAATTCATAAAATATTATGAATTTTTCCAAGCGTTCTTCATGGCATCAAATAATACTATGACCTCCAGCTGTGTTTCTCTGACAGTATGGGTTTCCTCCCAGAAGCTAACCTACTGGTCACTTGTGGGGAATCTCTCTGGAGATATGTGTAGAATCTAAAAGGTGTATTGGGCGTCGGGACCATGAGACCGACACAGTAATGTCTGTACTCAATCTCAGGGTTACTATAAAGAGAGCTCCCAGACCTGATTGATTGAATAGATCTCATCTCCCGAGATCTTGGTGCCAAGATCTACATCTGCGCATGCGCCGCCCCTGGCGGCTATTTTCTCGAAGTCCATCGCATGGGAAATCATGCAAATGAGGGGGCTCTGGCCTTTCACAAAATGTTGGCAAAGCCCCCCGCAGCACCGAAGACCCCCGCAGCATCACCGGACACCGCCGAATACCCTCGCAGCAGCACCAGACACCGCCGGAGATCCCCGCAGCAGCACCGGACACCCCCGCAGCACCAAAGGGCACCCGCAGCCTTGCCAGACACCCCCTCATCCGAGCCTGTGGCCGGCAGCAATGGTACTGCTAAAGTATATAAGCATTGGCACCCCCATTTTCCCCCCAAATTTGGGGGAAAAAAAGTTTGTCTTATAATCCGAAAAATTCGGTAAATAGAAATCCTTGTTAAACAGCCTCCAAAAACAGTTTAGGCAGCTACCCAGCATTTCACTACTTCCTACAACATGATAAAAAAAATGGAACACAGCACGACATCTAAATTTTTGTCCAAAGTTCCTATTCTATAGCATAAATTCCAGGATTTGCGTATATGGCAATGTTTAAACCCCTTTCCAACATCGGGCGTAATAGTACGCCGATGTCGGATTCCCACTGTTTGGTGTGGGCTCCGGCGCACAGCTCACACCTTTCAAGGCAAATGCAAGCTGATCTGTTCAGCTGGCATGTGCCCGCAACAGTCATGGGTGGAATCGCGATCCACCAACAGCTGTTAACTAGTTAAATGCCGCTGTCAATCTCTGAAAGCGGCATTTAACTCGTGCTTACCGGAAGTGCGTAGTAATTCCCACCCATCGGTGACCATGTCACATGATTGCGGGTCACCGATGGGTTGATATGACAACCAGAGGTCTCCAGCAGACATCTATGGTTGTCATTGCCAGATTGCTATGATCGCCACCCCATGGTCAGCGCTCATAGCAGGTGAGCATTTCTGCTATACATACAGTAGGTAATCTGATCATTGCCTGTGTGTAGCAGAGGAGATCAGAGTACTGCAGCTTCTAGTCTCCCATGATGACTACTGAAGCATGCAAAAAGTATAAAAAAGATTTAAAAATATTTAGAAAAATCCAAATATACACATATTTGGTATCGCTGCATTCATAATCACCCAATCTATCAATATAAAAAGTAAACCGATCGCTAAACAGCGTAACGAGAAAAAAATGAAAAACGTCAGAATTACCTTTTTTGGTCTCCGCTACATTGCAATAACATGCAATAACGGGCAATCAAAAGAACATATCTGCAAAGTGGTATCATTAAAAACGTCAGCTCGGCACGCAAAAAATAAGCACGCACCCAACCCGAGATCACGAAAAATAGAGACGCTACAGGTCTCGGAAAATTGCGCAATTTTTTTTTTTTAACCAAACTTTGGAATTTTTTTTTAACCACTTAGATAAATGAGAACCTAGACATATTTGGTGTCTATGAACTTGTAATGACCTGGAGAATCATAATGGCAGTTCAGTTTTAGCATTTAGTGAACATGGTAAAAAAATAGCTTTGGAATTGCACTTTTTTTTGCAATTTCACCGCACTAGCATTTTTTTTCCTCTTTTGCAGTACACGATATGTTAAAATCAATGCTGTTGTTCAAAAGTACAACTTGTCCAACAAAAAACAAGCCATCACATGGCAATTTTGACTGAAAAATAAAAAAGTTGTGGCTCTGGGAAGAAGGAGAGCAAAAAATGAAAATGCAAAAATGGAAATAACTCTGGTCGTGAAGGGGTTAATATGAGTACAGAAACCCATTCATTAATTATGGTTTCTAACAGCTAATGATGGGCAGTTCTTCATATTAGTACAAATTGCAGTGCAGATGTAGTGATGTACAATAATAAATTATATTGTGGTACCGTGTTAGCCAGAAAAATCGATGTGAATACTTTTCCATCCAAAGATGACAAGAGTATTCTTAGAGTGATACCTTTATTGGCTAACCAGAAAATTATATGTTCGCAAGCTTTCAGAGCGCAGAGGCTCCTTCTTCAGGCAAGATTAAATTTGGATTAATAAGAAAAAGACTCATTTGAGGCTTACTACAGTGGGAAATTTCTTCAAGAGATGGGAGGTGTGATGCCTTCTATAGATAAGCAAAGGAAATCGAATTAGTATTTTCTTACAAATGGAGAGGCAGTGGGAATGTGTTCTTAAGGGCCCGTCTCACATAGCAATATCGCTAGCGAGATCGGTGCTGAGTCACTAGTTTTGTGACGCAGCAGCGAGCTCACCAGCGATATCGCTGTGTGTGACATTCAGCGACGATCAGCCCCCCTGCCGGGTATCGCTGATCGTCGCTGAAATGTCTGGACATTTTTTTGATCGCTGGTCTCCCGCTGACAGGCACGCATCGCTGCGTGTGACAGGCGGGAGACCAGCGATCCGCTGGTAACCAAGGTACACAGCGGGTTTCCAGGCGCGGGGCTGTGCCTAGAAACCCGCTGTGTACCTTGGATACCAGCGCCCTGCTGCAGGGAGCTGGTAACCAAGGTACATAGCGGGTTTCCAGGCACCGCGCAGCGCCTGGAAACCCACTGTGTACCTTGGTTACCAGCTCCCTGCATCAGGGCGCTGGTATCCAAGGTACACTGCGGGTAACTAGCGATGTTTACCCGCAGTGTCCTTGTGCTGATCGCTGCCCTGAGCTGCCTGTTTGGCAGCTCAGCAGCGATAATAAAGCGATACACCAGCGATCCTGATCGTTGTCGGGATCGCTGGTATATCGCTATGTGAGACCCAGCCTTTAGCTATCTGGAGTCCTTCTGGTGAAGGTGTGAACTGTGTCCATGTAGTGAGTCATAAATCCAGGTGCTAAATTAAGTCCTAGTGTCAAAGTGTTGAACATCCTTATAAGTTTGAATTCCCATATTTTTCTCTCTCTGTCATCCTTAAAATTACCTTTTAGTATTAGGACTTTTAAGTCTGTCATGCAATGTCCAGTTCCAGAGAAATGTTTTCCCACAGGCGTGTCCATTTCATTCCTGATTGTATGTCTGTGTAAATTCATCCTTGTCTGTAGGTTTTGCATGGTTTCTCCAATATAGATAGCTCCAGGGCACCTCGTACATTGTATCATGTACACCACATTGGAGGATGTACATGAAAAGGAACCCATGACCATATAGTCCTGATTTGTGTTTGGTACGCGGACTGTATTTGTTGGTAATATGTGGGTACAAGTTTTGCATTTTTTATTGTTACATGGGAATGTGCCAGTCACTGATGGTGATGAGAGGTCACATACAACCCCCACATGAGCATCCTGAGGAAAATTGGTGCTGATCTCCAACCCATATTCCACAGAGACCACAAATTGAAAGACATATTCCCAGAACTACCACTTCTCTCCTACAAACAGCCCCCTAACTTAAGGAAGGCCCTTGTCAGAAGTGTCCTCTCATCACCATCAGTGACTGGCACATTCCCATGTAACAATAAAAAATGCAAAACTTGTACCCACATATTACCAACAAATACAGTCCGTGTACCAAACACAAATCAGGACTATAAGGACATGGGTTCCTTTTCATGTACATCCTACAATGTGGTGTACATGATACAATGTACGAGGTGCCCTGGAGCTATCTATATTGGGGAAACCATGCAAAAACTACAAACAAGGATGAATCTACACAGACATACAATCAGGAATGAAATGGACACGCCTGTGGGAAAACATTTCTCTGGAACTGGACATTGTATGACAGACTTAAAAGTCCTAATACTAAAAGGTAATTTTAAGGATGACAGAGAGAGAAAAATATGGGAATTCAAACTTATAAGGATGTTCAATACTTTGACACTAGGACTTAATTTAGCACCTGGATTTATGACTCACTACATGGACACAGTTCACACCTTCACCAGAAGGACTCCAGATAGCTAAGAACACATTCCCACTGCCTCTCCATTTGTAAGAAAATGCTAATTGATTTTTCCTTTGCTTATCTATAGAAGGCATCACACCTCCCACCTTTTGAACAAATTTCCCACTATAGTAAGCCTCCAATGTGTATTTTTCTTATTAATCCAAATGTAATCTTGCCTGAAGAAGGAGCCTCTGCACTCTGAAAGCTTGCAAACTTATAATTTTCTGGTTAGCCAATAAAGGTATCACTCTAAAGGGCATGCCACACTAAAAGAGATCGCAAACGAGATCACTAACGAGATCACTAAAACGTCACTATTTTGCGATCTCGTTAGCGACCTCGTTGTGTGTGGCATGTAGCAACGATGTGGCCCCTGCTGTGATGTCGCTGATCGTTCACTAGCGTTCTGGACCGTTTTTTGATCGCTGGTGAGCCTGAATCGCTGTGTTTGGCACCTTTTGCAAACGACGAGCGACCTCGTTTGTGACGCATATGACTGTTTTGCATCACGGAGTGGATCGCAATATCTGTAAGTTCTCTTTTGCGTCACAGAGAGGATCGCAGAAGTTGCAAAGCAGGCTAGCAGGACGCAGAGAGCAGGAGCGATGCTGGAAATTCCTATGAATCAGAAGCGCTCAGTACATGCTAATGACGTCCTAACGACCGCCAAAGTCATTAAAGAGATCGCTGACCGCTGATGAGTTGTTTATGAGATCTCCTGTTTGGCAGCTACTAGCGATCTAAAAGAGATCACACCAACGATTGCGTCGTTATCGTGATCGCAAACGAGATCGCTAAGTGTGGCAGTACCTTAAGAATACTCTTGTCATCTTTGGACGGAAAAGTATTCACATCAGTGCAGATGTAGACAAGCTAAATTATGACAGCAATATCTTGATGTTCTCTTTTTTGACTATTAAAAATTAACACACCAGGAAAGAAAACATAAATGGCTTTGGAATACATACGCAGATGCCGATTATATGGCTTACTGTGTAGCATAGTAAACAGTGCCTTACTTTCACTTGTGAGGTCCGGACTAAATTATTCCAATGAGAAATGTTGATGGAAATCTCTTCTTAATTCTCTTTGGTATTATGCAATTGCTAACAATCATTTTGCACGGGGCTTTGAATTAAGCCGCTTTTACAATACATTAATAACAGTAATCATTGCTCCTGTCTTGTTTTCCTGGCTTGGATTTGTAAGATGTTATCACACTGTGTGTCATGTCACAAATACTGTCTGTTGTATATGAATTATCCAAAGTAGCTTAATCCTTTGTGAGCCTAATGTGAATGCAAGCTTGTCAATTGGCTACACTTAACTGAAATGATTTACAATTGTAGATACAGCACATTCTACTTTTCCCATCAAAGTATAGTTTAATTAAAATTCTTTTGACAAAGAAACAAAGATACATGTTTGCATTTGACTGGGTTATAGACAATGCTTATCTTGTTTTTGTAAGCTATGACTACATATTTTGGCTAACAGCCAATAAGCTAGTTTTAAACTATATAATGCTAAAACAAGATAAGATATGTTATAGGAACACACAATATTAAATGTGCAAACAATTTGAAACAATTGCTGCCCCTAACCCCTATCTCCCTAAAAAACAAACAAAAAACTTATTATGCCGATTATATGACTTGTATCCTGCATTTTCACCAGCTTTCCCTTCTGCACACACTAGTTTTCATGTGCCTCTTGTGAGACAGTGAAGGAATATGTGGTGAATGAGGTGTATATTTCACCTAAGTACCTTGCTGACTGGTATGAGCGAAATGTGTGGCTTTGTAAACCTGGTGGTAAAGAAAGGTCACTACACCTGCCATTCAGTACACGCTTGCAGCTCAGACCTGAATCCACTCAGGTGTTGATTAGGAAGCCAGAAGTAGGTGCTTGGGAGCACAGTCAGAGAGCTCATTCAGTCTGGACAAGGGGTCCAGGCACAGAAGGTGTCTCCAAGAGTGTGGGAGCTGTCTTTAGCCCGGACACAGGGAGGTGTCCTGGCACAAGGAAGCAGTCTCCAGAGGAGTGTGAGCTATCTCAGTCTGGGTGCAGGAAGGACCCCGGACACAGGAGTGGTCTCGGTGCGGGTCCGTGTGAATAGCGGCTGAATAGGAGTGGATCTCTCTCAAAGGTGCCTTCAGACACAAGGAGGAGTGTCTGTGAAACTCCATACTGGTAACATATATCATATGTGTTGTTTTGGGCACAGACTGGTAGAGTCTGGGTCCCGGATAGAGAGGGCCATCTATCTAAGTGTAATTAGAGGCTAGACAAGCCCAGGTCTTTTGTTTATGCTTTGTTTTTATCTGTGTGCTGTGGACTTTAATAAAACTGGTTGCGGCCAGTTTTCACCAAACTGCTGTCTGAATGAACTGTTTCCGTGCCATTCTGTCTACCCAGACAGCGATCCTAGAGCTAAATACCCCTGGAAATGTCACAATTGGCGGAGAATGCTGGGGCAGCGCAGGGCCTGATACAGTTAGTGCTGGAGTGTGCATGCAGCACAGTGGCGAGAGACAGCATTAAAGGTGAAGTCTATTGAAATAGCAACAGAGAAAAAAAAAAAAAAAGTGTGTGTCAGCAGAAACGTCTGTTTGGAGCAGTCTTGGAGAGACAGTGGCCCTGATAGGGTCTGCAGAGAGAAAATGTATGCACAGCAAAGCTGAACTTGTTGTGAAAATGACTGTGGAATGTGCAGCAGCAAGAGAAACGTCTGTGGAGCAGTCTTAAAGAGACAGTAGCCCTAATAGACTTTGCAAAAGAAAAAAAAAAAGGGTGTTTGCACAGCAAGGCTGAATTTTCTGTGGAAAAAAGCTGTGTAGTGTGTATGCCTTGACTGAAGTCTGCCGTTGTGAAGACAGAGATATCTGACAGCATGGAGGCACTGTTTGAACAAATGGCGCAAGTTAATATGCAACATAAGACTGCTGTGATTGAGACAGATGAGTCCGGCAGTATGGAGGAGCTCGTTGAGTACCTGGTGCAGGCCCAGCGAAGCATGCAGCAGAGCATGGAGCAGCAGCGCCTGCAGCACCAGCAGCACATGCAGCAGGCCCAGCAGCAATTCCTGCAGCAGCAGGAGAATAACCGGTTATTTGTTGAGCAGATGACAGCACCAAAAAAGGATTTCGGTGCCGCGTCCCGAAGTAATGTTGTGAAGGCATCGGCGTTGTCCGCTATAAAGAAGGCGGTAAGACGGTCCTTGAGAAAAATGACACCTCGTGATGATGTAGAGGTATATCTTACTAGGTTTGAGAGACTGGCAGAGAAGGAGAATCTGCCACTATCTGAATGGGCCATGGCGGTCGTACCCTATCTGATTGGGGAACCCCAAAAAGTCTGGGCTGACCTGAGCAAGCAGGACAGCGAAGACTATGCCAAGTTGAAAGTGGCGATTCTTACCTGGCTGGGTGTTACGGTGACAGCCCGTGCCAGGGGAGTTCGTGACTGGAGATACAGTTGGGAGTCTGCAGTCAGCAGGCCTGATTATGGAGTTGAAAAGGTGATAGTGGACCGCTACACCCAAGCACGTCCTCCTGAGGTACAGCCGTCTGAGAGGTCGTCACTTCGGAGTTCCCGGACGCTGAACTCTCGCGGTAAGAGCGTTCCAGCTGTTGGGGACATGGGGTATGCTGATAAGCGGGTTCAGGCCCGAGGGGACATGTGGGTGGGAGAGTGTGATGGACAGTGTTGGAGCTGGCGTGAAATTGCAGCCAACTGTCCAATAGAGGGGGAGCCTATGTGTTGTGATGTTGGCAGATCCCTCTCTCCCTGCGCAGAGCCTGTGTGTGTGTCCACCTCAGCCGAAGAGACTGGACCACAGGGGTCCCCGGTGGTTGTAAGTGACTGCCCAGCACAGGCCCTCTTGGACTCAGAGAGTCCAGTGACTTCCGTATGTGACAGCCTGAGTGATAGGGACTTCATCCCTGATAAGCACCTGAGTGTGGTGTACATCCATGAAGACACCAAAGTCTACCCAGAGACTGCCGTGGACTTGGTCCCCAAACTCGGGGAGGTTTCATATGAAGTGGGGGTAGTGAAGACCCTGGTGCACCCCGTTATATTGGGTAATGACTTTCCCCGGTCTAAGGATCTCTGGGGGAAAAATGTTTCTGATGGACAGTGTGATGAAGCTCCTACTGAGGGTGCGCAGTCCCGAGGGGCGGAACACAATGCTAGTGGGCCGTTAAACTTATGTGATAATGATGATGACCATGATAATATTGATAATGATAATGATGATCATGATAATGATGATGACCATGATGAGGATGCTGATATTGATAATGATGATAATGCTAATCATAATAGTGATGATACTGATGATGACCGTGATAAAGATGACATTTCTTTGCAGGTGATGTTGGGAGACGAGGATGGTGGTTCACGGGAACCGAGTGTCCCTGACCTGCCTGGCTCCTGTGACAATTTTGGGAGTGGGCCGGTGCGAGACCCCACTCTTAAAACGGCACAGGAAAATGTAATTGTTCTGAATGAGGTTCCCCAAGAGCCTGGCTCTGAGGAGAGGTTTCCTCATGCTGCCATGAACAATAACCTATTGTATAGGGACACTGAAGTCCAGGGAGAGGTCGTAAGTCAGCTCCTGGTATCTGAGCTATATGGAAGTATAGTGCTGGGGTTATCACATAGTCACATACTTGAGGGACCACCTGAGGGAAACCAGGGACCAGATGGTGAAGTTAATGTTGTGGATGACATGTTAACTAAGGTTCCAGATCAAGATGTGAATGAGAATGAATTGTATAACCCTGACAGTGAGCCGGATGTGAATGAAAATGAAGTGTCTAACCCTGGAAGTGAGCCAGATGTGGCTGAGAAAAGGGGGTCAGACAGGGATAGTGGTGGTGATAGTGAGTCATCTGATGACAATAAAGCAACCAGTGCAAATGAGGAAGGCATGGTAGCAGAGGAGATTGAGAGTCCTGAGAGGAAGGCTGAGGCTGACCTTGCAGTCGGACGGAGGATGGCATCTGAAGATGTTGTACCGTTGGCCGGTTCCCTGGCGAAGACTAAGGTGAAAGACAGGACTCTGAAACTGAACACAGCACAAGTGGATGCTGTTGAAAATGAGAAGTTATCAATGTATGGTGTGGATCTGCATCAGGCCAAGGACTCGGAAGGTGATGCTGCAGAGGTGGAGAAAGCCATGGAAGTGGTGGACACCAGGCCAGGTGCCTCACCAGAGGCTGATGTCTCAAGTGAAGCTGTGAGGAACAAGACTGAAGATGTGGGGAATGACTCTGTCCCGGAATATGTTTCTGCTGGAGACAGCGGCGTGGACGGTGTACTGTCCGGATCCGTGGCTGCGACTCGCAAAGCTCGGGCCGGAAGTTCGGCGCCCGGTGCGCCATCGGAGTTCCCGAGCGACCCAAAGGATCTGGATAAATCCCAAGATGAGATTTTGAGACCTCGGGTTGGCCTTGGTGAGCTCAGGCGCATTTTCATGGAGTCTACACTTGAACCACGTCCCAGGGAGTGGGAGGGGCGATGTGTCGCTCCGTTGCCGCTGCAGATACACGGGAGCTCAGATGGGATGCAGAACGTGGTGGAAAAGAAGACTGATGGTAGGGCTTCTGAGCATGTCCTACCAGAAGAGCCTGAAGAAAGGGCCGAAGACGTAAAGGACGTCCAACAACTACAGGAGAAGATGCGTAGCCATGAGGATCTCCTGGAGAAAGAAGTAAGAGCTCTGAGTCTTATGCAAAGTGAGCCTGTACCAGAAGAGGATAAATTATGTGTACCGACCAAGAAAAACGATCAGCTCCCTCTACAGTGCCAATCGTTTGAACAGTGTGGCTCGGAATGGTCAGAGACCATGACAGAGGCGCTTGGGTTCTGTGAGGTAGAATTTATGAATCAACTGATATTTAAGAAAGTAGATGTGCTAAAGAAAGTTCAGGGGGAATTAGAGAAAACCCCTATACCTCCTGTGACAGTTGGTGACACAGGGTCAGTGCCCCAAAAACAGGAGGTACGAAAGTTTCTGAGGAAGAATCAGCAGAGCTGTTCTGACGTGCCTGGTCGTACTTATCTGGTGAGCCACTATACCGAGACTGAGGCTGGCACTAAAGTCAAGATGAAACCGTGCAGGATACCCGAGGCCCGCAGAGAGTATAAGCCTGGGAGGGTACAGGGTAGTGCGGATGCTTCAGATGAAGAGAAAACTGATGTTGGCTATGACAGTGGTGAGGATGAAGCTGATGAGGGCCATGACTGGTCCAGAGTTCACTGTCTCTGTTGGATTGTTGACCAGCCCTCCGGTCTGGATGACCAGCCCTCCGGTCTGGAGAAGAGGGAGGGGATATGTGAGACAGTGAAGGAATATGTGGTGAATGAGGTGTATATTTCACCTAAGTACCTTGCTGACTGGTATGAGCGAAATGTGTGGCTTTGTAAACCTGGTGGTAAAGAAAGGTCACTACACCTGCCATTCAGTACACGCTTGCAGCTCAGACCTGAATCCACTCAGGTGTTGATTAGGAAGCCAGAAGTAGGTGCTTGGGAGCACAGTCAGAGAGCTCATTCAGTCTGGACAAGGGGTCCAGGCACAGAAGGTGTCTCCAAGAGTGTGGGAGCTGTCTTTAGCCCGGACACAGGGAGGTGTCCTGGCACAAGGAAGCAGTCTCCAGAGGAGTGTGAGCTATCTCAGTCTGGGTGCAGGAAGGACCCCGGACACAGGAGTGGTCTCGGTGCGGGTCCGTGTGAATAGCGGCTGAATAGGAGTGGATCTCTCTCAAAGGTGCCTTCAGACACAAGGAGGAGTGTCTGTGAAACTCCATACTGGTAACATATATCATATGTGTTGTTTTGGGCACAGACTGGTAGAGTCTGGGTCCCGGATAGAGAGGGCCATCTATCTAAGTGTAATTAGAGGCTAGACAAGCCCAGGTCTTTTGTTTATGCTTTGTTTTTATCTGTGTGCTGTGGACTTTAATAAAACTGGTTGCGGCCAGTTTTCACCAAACTGCTGTCTGAATGAACTGTTTCCGTGCCATTCTGTCTACCCAGACAGCGATCCTAGAGCTAAACCCCCGGAAGGCTACACTCTAAACAAACAGGTGGAGTCAAACTACAGTGGTATCTCCCATACAGAGACATTAGGGATTACTACACTTCTCTCTCTATGCAGCATATGTTCAGAAGCAGCAGCAGCATGGAGGATATTACACAACAGTACTGAGCAATGTAGCTGTGCATCCGGCACTGAAGTGAATTTAAATCACTTGTTACAAATGCAGCACCAACTTGACTGCTTCTAGCTACACTGAGTGCTCTTCCATCTAATGCCCTTCAAATTTCATAAGAACTGTAACTTGTTGTTTCAATGAACTGGAAGACTGTCTTTCTTTGACCAAGACAGATTTTGTTTCTCAGAGTGAATGACTTAATTATGACGTCTATTTATACTCAATTATTGCTGCAAGTCTTTTGGGGTATGACTCCAACAGCTTTGCACATCTAGAGGCTGACATTTTTGCCCATTCTTCTTTGCCAAATAGCTCTAATAATAATAATAATAATAATTTTATTTCTATAGCGCCAACATATTCCGCAGCACTTTACATTATAGAGGGGACTTGGACAGACAATAGACATTACAGCATAACAATAAACACAGATCATAGTAGATACCAAGAGGAATGAGGGCCCTGCTCGCAAGCTTACAATCTATGAGGAAAAAGGGGAGACACAAAATGTAGATGGTAACAATTGCTTTCATTGTTCAGACCAGCCATAGTGTTCGAATCGGTGTTCATGTAATTCTGCATGAACCAGTTAACAGCCAAAGTATGTAACAGTGCAGACACACAGGGCTATTAAATGCATAAAGCGGGTGAGAACATAATACGAGGTGCCTGATTATGGTAGAAAATTTTTTGAATGGGCCAACAGGGATAGTTAGGTTAGTGCGTTGAGGAGGTATGCCAGTCTGAACAAATGCATTTTTAGGGCACGCTTAAAACTGGGAGGATTAATCGCATTAACCTGGGTAGTGCATTCCAAAGAATTGGCGCAGCAATTGAAAAGTCTTGGAGACGGGAGTGGGAGGTTCAGATTATTGAGGATGCTAACCTCAGGTCATTAGCAGAATGGAGGGCAAGGGTAGAATGGTAGGCCGAGACAAGGGAAGAGATGTAGGGTGGTGCTGAGCCATGGAGTGTTTTGTGGGTGAGGGTAATAAGTTTGTACTGGATTCTGTAATGGATGGGTAACCAGTGTAATGACTGGCACAAGGTAGAGGCATCGGTATAACGATTGGTGAGGAATATGATTCTGGCTGCAGCATTCAAGACAGATTGGAGAGGGGAGAGTTTGGTAAGAGGGAGACCGATTAGTAGAGAGTTACAATAGTCCAGACGAGAATGAATAAGAGAAACAGTAAGAGTTTTTGCAGAGTCAAAAGTAAGAAAAGGTCGAATTCTAGAGATGTTTTTGAGGTGGAGATAACAAGAGCGAGCCAGTGATCGGATGTGGGGGGTGAATAAAAGCTTGGAATCAAGTATGACCCCAAAGACAGCGGGCATGTTGCTGGGGAGTAAGGGTGGAACCACACACGTTTTTGACAGTTTCAGTTTTAGATAGAGGGATGACATGATGTTGGAGACAGTGGTAAGACAATCACTGGTGTTTTCTAAAAAGGCAGGCGTGATATCAGGAGAAGTATATAATTGGGTGACATCAGCATAGAGATGGTACTGGAAACCATATCTACTGATTGTTTGTCCAATGGGGCGGTGTACAAATAGAGGAGGAGGGGGCCTAAGACTGATACTTGAGGAACCCCAACAGTAAGAGGAAGATGAGAGGTGGAGGAACCAGCAAAAGATACAGTGAAGGAGCGGTCAGAGAGATAGGAGAACCAGGAGAGAACAGTGTCCTTGAGGCCGATAGAGTGTAGCATAGTGAGAAGGAGCTGATGGTCCACAGTGTCGAATGCTGTGGAGAGATCCAAGAGAATTAGAATGGAGTAGTGACCATTAGATTTAGCAGTCAGTAGATCATTAAAGACTTTAGTGAGGGCAGTTCCAATAGAGTGTAAAGAGCGGAAACCAGATTGAAGAGGGTCGAGAAGAGAGTTATCTGAGAGATAGCGGATAAGACAGGTGTGGACCAGGCGTTCCAGGAGTTTAGAGATGAAGGGAAGATTAGAGACAGGTCTATAGTTAGCGGCACAGTTTTGGTCGAGGGATGTTTTTTTAAGTAGTAGATGATTGATGGCATGCTTAAATGAGGAGGAAAAGATACCGGAAGAGAAAGGTTGAACATTTTTGTTAGGTGAGAGGTGACAGCAGGGGAAAAGGACTGGAGGAGATGTGACAGAATGGGGTCACTGATGGAAGTGGTAGGGCGGAAAGATGCAAGGAGCCTGATTACTTCTTCTTCTGTGACTGGTTCAAAATCACAGAGTGAGCTAGATGCAGTGGGGGAGGGAGAACAGTGCATGGTATGAGGGGATTGGGAGATAATTTCCTGTCGGAAGTGGTCAATTTCTTCTTTGAAATAATTGGCCAGATCGTCAGCATGGAGATCTGTGGTTGGAGCCTGCACTTTTGGGTTGAGTAGGGAGTGAAAAGTGTCAAAGAGACGTTTGGAGTTATTGGATAGTGAGGTGATGAGGGTGTTGAAAAAGGTTTGTTTGGAGAGGTGAAGGGCAGAGTTGTATGTTTTAAGCATAAACTTGTAATGGATGAAATCTTCGGGTAGATTAGATTTTCTCCACAGGCGTTCGGCGCACCTGGAGCACCGCTGCAGGAAACGTGTTTGCAGTGTGTGCCACGGTTGTTGAAGTCTGTGTTGTATTGTTCTATGCATAGGAGGTGCAATTTCATCCAGGTGTCATGTGTGCATCGCCACGAAGATCGTCGCGGTTGCACATTCTGACTTCTCACAGCTGAGTTGCTGTTTCTTTGTGTTTGGCAGTTAGGGAGTTAATTCTGTCTGTGCTCAGTTCTGGGACTGGGTGCAGTTTCTTCCGGCTGCAATTAATTATTTGTTGATTGGTTTCCTTTAAATCTCTGGTTGTCTGTGTTGGGAGTTGCCAGTGAAATTCTTCATGCAGACCACAGATAGGATTGTATCTGTATAGACTTAAGTTAAAGAGCTCCTTAGTTGTTTTAAGCTCACCTTGCTTAGAGTTTAATATCCCAGATCATTTATGTTCCTTCTGTGTTTGAGTGTGTATGCAAGTCTGTGTTTTCTCCAGTCTGTCTTATATGTCTAATCTGTGTATTTAGCAGAGATCAGCCCATATCCCTTTGGTGGTAATCAGAATCCTTCTTAGGACTGATTACAGGGTTCAGGGACTGATAGGAGACAGGGTTAGGCTGGAGACTTGGACCTCTGAACCATTATCAGTACCTCCAAGGTGAGGGATTAGTTAGGACCCCAGTTTAGGGTCAGGTTAGACCCCCGGTCCTCCTCTTTCCTGTGACAGTGTATCAAGTCCTCAAGATTAACCCTGAGTTCAACGGATATCGTGTCAGGTAAATCTATTCTATATTTACATGCTGATGTTGCTAATCTATATGTTGTATAGAGTGTTGTTCTTTTAAGAATAGTTTACTGACATCGTACACATATCATAAGACCGCGTGACATTTTCACTGGCCCATAAAATTATTCCCAGTTGCCATGGATCCAGTAGCCCAGCTGGCTCTGCAGTTGCAGGGATTATCCATGGAGCTGACGGACATTAAGTCCAAAGTTTTGTCTCCCTCGGAGCAAACCAGATTTGAACCTAAAGTAGCTCTCCCGGACAGGTTCACTGGTGGGCGAGACAAATTTTTTACCTTCAGGGAAGCATGTAAATTGTATTTTCGGCTTCGGCCTCGATCATCAGGGAGTGAAGAGCAGAGAGTGGGAATTGTTATCTCGCTCCTACAAGGGGACCCTCAATCCTGGGCCTTCTCCCTTCCTCCGGGATCCCCGGCTCTACAGTCAGTAGATCGATTTTTTACTGCCCTGGGTTTGGTATATGATGACCCAGATCGGGTCTCTCTTGCTGAGACAAAATTACGTAAGATACAGCAGGGAGATCGTCCGGCGGAGGAATTTGCTTCTGAGTTCCGTAGATGGGCCACAGATACTCAGTGGAATGACCCAGCTCTTAGGAGCCAGTTTTGTCATGGGCTTTCTGACAAATTAAAGGACGTTTTGGCTCAGTATGATTCTCCTCCATCACTGGAGGCTGCTATGGCCCTAGCTATCCGTACTGATAGACGGCTCCGGGAGAGGTGCGAGGTAACTCCGCCCCCTGTTGTTACTCCACCTACTACTAAAGTCCCTTATGTTGAGGTTCCCCTTGTCTGTTCGGAGGAGCCTATGCAGTTGGGAGGGACATCATTTCGTAGGAGGGGATTGGCGGTACGCCGCAGGACTAGAAGGTGTTTCTTCTGCGGGAAAGAGGGACATTTTGTTGGGGGATGTCCATCCCGTGCCTTGTTGAGCAAAAAGTCGCCGGAAAACTGTTAATCCCAGGTTGTGTGGTGGACGACAACCTGGGAGTATGTATTTCGTCCGCTAGTTCTTCTCAGTTCCTTGTACCAGTGGAGGTGGTGGTTGGTACGAGAGTGGAGAGATTTTCTGTTCTTCTTGATAGTGGGTCCGGGGCTAATCTGGTTGACGCTCAGTTTGCTCAGGCTCAAGGTATGCATCTGAGTGTACTGGTCAAACCGATCCCTATATTCTCCATTGACGCCAGGCCTCTCGGCCAAGGTAGCTTTGTTCATGAGGTTCATAACATTGACCTTCGGGTAGGGGCAATACATAGGGAACTATTATCTTGTTATGTGTTGGAGGGTCTACCTACTCCTATTGTGTTGGGACTTCCTTGGTTGGTTAAACATAACCCTGTGATTAATTGGCAGTCCAGAGATATAAGCCAATGGGGGGAGTTTTGCAAAAGTAACTGCATGAACACAGTCATCAGTGCGGTCGTGCCTAGTACTTTGCCTCCTTTTTTGGAGGACTTTGGGGATGTGTTCTCTGAGGAGGGGTGTCAGGAGTTGCCTCCTCATCGCGTGTATGACTGCTCTATTAATTTACTTCCTGATGCTAAGTTACCTAAAGCTAGGTTATATAACCTTTCTGGTCCTGAGAGGCAGGCTATGAAAGATTATATTTCGGAAAGTCTGGCCAAAGGGCATATTAGACCTTCATCTTCCCCAGTGGCCGCGGGGTTCTTCTTTGTGAAGAAAAAAGATGGAGGCCTACGCCCTTGCTTGGATTTCCGCGAACTTAATCGGATTACTGTTCGAGATCCGTATCCACTCCCTCTGATTCCTGATCTCTTCAATCAAATTGTTGGCGCCAAATGGTTCTCTAAATTGGATCTCAGGGGGGCGTATAATCTGATTAGGATAAAAGAGGGGGATGAGTGGAAAACGGCGTTTAACACGCCGGAGGGACATTATGAGAACCTTGTCATGCCTTTTGGTCTGACTACTGCACCAGCAGTATTCCAACATTTTGTTAATGACATTTTTCGTCATCTGGTGGGGCTGTTTGTGGTCGTATATTTGGATGACATTTTAATTTACTCACCAGATCTTGTGTCTCACCAGGAGCATGTGAGACAGGTGTTGCAGATCTTGCGAGACAATAAACTATACGCCAAACTGAAAAGTGTGTATTCGCCGTACAGGAACTTCAGTTTTTGGGTTTCTTGGTGTCAGCCTCCGGTTTCCGTATGGACCCTGAAAAGGTGAGAGCAGTGCTTGAATGGGATCAGCCAGAGGATCTTAAGGCTCTGCAGCGTTTTCTGGGGTTTGCTAACTACTACCGGAAATTTATTTGTAATTTCTCATCTGTTGTCAAACCTCTCACTGACATGACAAGAAAAGGGAAGGATTTTTCTAAATGGTAGGACAAAGCTTGCCAAGCTTTTTCCTCTTTGAAAAAATGTTTTGCTTCGGCACCCGTTCTCATCCAACCAGATGCATCTCAGCCGTTCATTGTGGAGGTGGACGCGTCTGACGTAGGGGTGGGTGCAATATTGTCCCAGGGTCCGTCCCTGGTAAATGGCATCCGTGCGCTTTCTTTTCTAAAAAATTGTTGTCCGCCGAAAGGAATTATGATATCGGCAATAGGGAACTTTTGGCCATTAAATTGGCTTTTGAAGAATGGCGTCACTTTTTGGAGGGGGCAGTCCACCCGGTCACCGTCATTACTGATCACAAGAACCTGCTGTATTTGGAATCTGCTAAGCGTCTGAATTCCAGACAAGCTCGATGGTCGTTGTTTTTTACCAGGTTTAATTTTGTTGTCACTTATCGCCCTGGATCTAAGAATGTTAAGGCGGATGCCTTGTCTCGCAGTTTCCCAGGGGCCGGGAAAATGGATGACCCGATTCCTATCCTTCAGGAGGGGGTGGTAGTGTCGGCTGTATGTTCTGAGCTTGAGGAGGAGGTGTTAGAGGCTCAGGGGGACGCCCCTGCAGGACCTCCAGGGAGACTGTTTGTCCCAAATCAGTTGAGACAAAAGGTTATTGAGGCACATCATAATTCTGCTTTAGCAGGACATCCAGGGAGTAAGGCTACTTTAGATCTCCTTTCTCGCCGGTTTTGGTGGCCTAACGTTAATAAAGATGTTTTAACTTTTGTCGCGTCCTGTGGGGTTTGTGCTCGCTCTAAGACCCCTCATACCCGTCCGTCTGGGACCCTCTTACCCTTGAAACTTCCGGAGCGTCCATGGACTCATTTGTCTATGGACTTCATCACGGACCTTCCTCAGTCGTCAGGGAAGACTGTCATACTGGTGGTTGTTGACAGGTTCAGTAAGATGGCACATTTCATTGCTCTTCCTGCCCTCCCTAATGCTAAAACTCTGGCGCAGGTGTTCATTGGGGAGATTGTGAGACTTCATGGGTTGCCTTCTGATGTGGTGTCAGATAGGGGGTCTCAATTTGTGTCCAAGTTTTGGAGGGCATTTTGTTTACGTCGGGGGATGCAATTGTCATTTTCCTCGGCTTTTCATCCGCAGACCAATGGTCAGACAGAGCGTCTGAATCAAAGCCTAGAGACTTATCTTCGGTGTTTTGTCTCAGAGAACCAGGAGGACTGGTCTTCTTTCTTGCCTCTGGCAGAGTTCGCTCTTAACAACAGGCGGAGCGAGTCCACTGGTAAGTCCCCATTTTTTGGGGCATATGGTTTTCATCCCCAGTTTTGTACATTCAATGGGGGGGGCCCTTCTGGGGTTCCTGAGGAGGAGCGTTTCTCGTCGTCACTTGCTTCAGTGTGGAGAGGTGTATTGAATAATCTGAGTGCTATGGGGAACCGTTATAAACGTATGGCTGATAGGAGGACAGTTTCTGGTCCAGATCTTAATGTGAACGATCTGGTATGGTTGTCTACCAGGAATATAAAACTTAAAGTTCCCTCCTGGAAGCTGGGCCCCAGATTCATCGGGCCGTACAGGATCAGTTCCATAATTAATCCTGTGGCATTTCGTCTGGACCTCCCTCCTACGTTTAAAATTCATAATGTGTTCCACAAGTCATTACTTAAGAGGTACGTGGCACCAGTCATACCATCACCTCTACCTCCTCCTCCAGTGGTGGTCAATGGTAACTTGGAGTTTCAAGTGTCAAAGATCATTGACTCACGTCTGAATCGCCGGTCCCTTCAGTACTTGGTGCATTGGAAGGGGTATGGTCCAGAGGAGAGGACGTGGGTTCCTGCGTTTGACATTAACGCAGATCGTTTGGTGCGGACCTTCCACAGAACTCACCCGGGCAAACCTGGCCCTGAGGGTCCGGAGGCCCCTCGTAGAAGGGGGGTACTGTCATGTGTGCATCGCCACGAAGATCGTCGCGGTTGCACATTCTGACTTCTCACAGCTGAGTTGCTGTTTCTTTGTGTTTGGCAGTTAGGGAGTTAATTCTGTCTGTGCTCAGTTCTGGGACTGGGTGCAGTTTCTTCCGGCTGCAATTAATTATTTGTTGATTGGTTTCCTTTAAATCTCTGGTTGTCTGTGTTGGGAGTTGCCAGTGAAATTCTTCATGCAGACCACAGATAGGATTGTATCTGTATAGACTTAAGTTAAAGAGCTCCTTAGTTGTTTTAAGCTCACCTTGCTTAGAGTTTAATATCCCAGATCATTTATGTTCCTTCTGTGTTTGAGTGTGTATGCAAGTCTGTGTTTTCTCCAGTCTGTCTTATATGTCTAATCTGTGTATTTAGCAGAGATCAGCCCATATCCCTTTGGTGGTAATCAGAATCCTTCTTAGGACTGATTACAGGGTTCAGGGACTGATAGGAGACAGGGTTAGGCTGGAGACTTGGACCTCTGAACCATTATCAGTACCTCCAAGGTGAGGGATTAGTTAGGACCCCAGTTTAGGGTCAGGTTAGACCCCCGGTCCTCCTCTTTCCTGTGACAGTGTATCAAGTCCTCAAGATTAACCCTGAGTTCAACGGATATCGTGTCAGGTAAATCTATTCTATATTTACATGCTGATGTTGCTAATCTATATGTTGTATAGAGTGTTGTTCTTTTAAGAATAGTTTACTGACATCGTACACATATCATAAGACCGCGTGACACCAGGCCACTTCGCAGGGTTTTGTTGTAATGCTTCAGTGCAGAATCTGGACATGAGAGGGAGGAGATAGGGACCAATGATGACTGCAAGTTCTTCATAAGTTTCTGGGTGTTAATGACCTGTATGTTTCTATATGTGTGGAAAGTTGGGGTGACCTGAGAGGGATGGTAGTTCTTGATAGAGAATGAAAGAAGGTTGTGGTCAGAGAGTGGAAGAGGGGAATTTGTGAAATCATTCACTGAGCAAAGCCGAGAGAAAACCAAGTCGAGGGAGTTTCCGTCTTCATACGTGGGTGAGTTAGTATGCTGAAAGAGGCCGAAAGAAGAGGTTAGAGATAAAAGGTGAGAAGCAGATGGGAGAGGGGAAGAGCAGTGGGGATGTTGAAATCACCCATGATGAGGGTGGGGATGTCACAGGAAAGAGCTCTAGCTCAGTGAGATTGAATAGAGAGCGTCTGAACAGAAATGTTCAAGTTTTGTCACATATTCTCAATGGGATTTAGGTCTAGATGGTGACTGGGTCATTCAGCCACATGAATATGCTTTGATCTAAACCATTCCATTGTATCTCTGAAGTATGCTTAGAACCGCTGTCCTGCTTGAAGGTGAACCTACGCCCCAGTCTCAAGTCTTTTGCAGTCTCTGGTAGATTTTCTTTCAGGATTGCCCTGCATTTACCTCTATCTTGCCATCAACTCTGACAAACTGCCCCACATCTGCATCCCCTCAGCATTATACTGCCAACATCATGTTTGACGGTGGTGATGGTGTTTTTAGAGTGATATGCAATGTTAGTTTTACTCCACAGATAGCGATTTGCCTTTTGCCCAAAAACATCTGACCAGAGGACCTTCTTTCACATGCTAGCGGGTGTAGCTCTAAAAAATTGCAAGACATTGCAGGTTTCTAATCTTCATCATAAGAATCTCTTTCAAATGTGTAAGCCATGAAGCAAAAGTCTAGTCTCTTGGGGACAAGAGGATGTCCAGGTTTTAAATTGTACACAGATTTTTGCAAACTACCAACAGGACTTCTTATGGCTTGCTTTCAAAAATGTCTTACTTCTTCCACTCTTCAATAAAGGCAAAATTTGTGGATTATATGACTAAGGCCGGGGTCACATGAGTGACGGTTCTCTTATGTGAGAGAATCGACTCGATTATGCTAATGACACTTGGTTCAAACTCTGTCAGTGTCATCTTAGGGCCCCGTCACACATAGCGACACACCAGCAATCCCGACAACGATATGAACTTGTCAGGATCGCTACATGATCGATGGTGAGCTGCCAAATAGGCAGCTCTCAGCAGCGATCAGGACAGCGACTATGCGGGTGACAAGCTATGCACGTCGCTTAGTTACCCGCAGTGTACCTTAGATACCAGCGCGCTGGTGCAGGGAGCTGATAACCAAGGTACACATCGGGTTTCTAGGTGTACCTTGGTTACCAGCTCTCCTGCATCAGCGCGCTGGTATCCAAAGTACACATCGGGTTTCTAGGAGCCTAGAAACCCGATGTGTACCTTGGTTACCAGCTCCAGCTCGCGGATCGCTGGTCTCCCGCCTGTCACATGCAGTGATGCGTGCCTGCCAGCGGGAGACCAACGATCAAAAAAATGTCCAGGACATTCAGCGACGATCAGCGATACCCAGCAGTGGAGCTGATCGTCGCTGCGTGTCACACACAGCGATATCGCTGGGGAGATCGCTGTTGCGTCACAAAACTTGTGACTCAGCAGCAATCTCGCTAGCGATCTCGCTATGTGAGACGGGGGCTTTAGTGTGGAGAAGATGGTGTGGAGAAAATGGAAAACTTAGTTTCTCTATCTTGTCCATTGTCTGAGTCCGTGGATGTCTGCCTGCAGTGGGATGACAGTATGCTCATGCTGGGTCCAGTGATGTGTTGGTGGGTGGAAGAAAACAAAATCAGAACACAGAGCTAGACAGCAGGGTAACAGTTTGAAAAAGAGGTAGGGAAAAAGTGCTCAGTAGCCAAGTACTGAGCTGGCACACCATAGCAAATATTCGTATTTGAAATACCTAATAGAAGAAATACACTTGACACTATCATCGCTCCTTTCAAGTGTGTGGTTTCATTTGTAGGTGTTGCCTGCACGAGTGATAGCTATTGTGATAGGTATAGGTGCTAAGCAGTATGCAGTAATTTCAAAATGTCCAAAATTGAAAAAATAAAACTGGCTGCACTGATTTACTAATAAAATTCTATTCTTTATTAATCCATGACAAGAAAGCACACACAGGCAAGAAGAGTACAGAGGCAAGACACATAGCCGGCAACCGCTATTTTGTGTCTACTGACACTTCTACAGGCATGTTTGGCTGATATTAAATATGGGGTCCCAGATTAGCATCACTACAGCAGGATGTTGCTCATATCAACCATCAGAATTACTGCTGTAGAAATGAGGGAAATAGGGTTGCAACAAAGACCAGACAAAAGGTAAGAGGACTCTACAATTTGACAGAAAGACAGTGTCTTCTGCCTTCAAGACGGTGGATGCTGGGTGCTCAGGTTCAGCATATCGTGGATCAGATAGAAAAATTGCAGATTAGGGCTTGTGAAAACCCAATGGTCATGCAACTCACTAGTACTATTGACAGAGTTAGAGGGAGATTGAAAGGTTTTGACAATTATTTCAGAGAACGAAGAGAAAAGATGAGGTCCAGGTCTTCCAAGGTGGTGTTTTCAGAAATATTGTCAGTGCCACAAGCTTCAGCAGGAACTTAGTAAGTGGATTAGAATTTGGAGAATCAAGGAAGGGTTTGGGGTAATGGAAAACAGGGCATATTTTTCTGTTGGCTATAGACTCTAAATTACAATGGGAAAGGTGCAGCTGTACTGGGGAAAAGAATGCTTAGACAGCTGGAAAAGCTTTTAAAATTAAGACTTGGGTGCAGGAATACTGGTTGTACACAAAAGAACATAGAGCAGACAGAGAGAGAGATACAGTAGGAGTTCATTGGGATTTAGACTGGGCTGGGACTAGCAAGGAAAGTAGGGAGAAACTAGGAATGATAAATGTGTTAATAGCATCAGATATCTGCTGGTGAATGAAGACCTTTTGTAAACAATATGTATAAATTGGAAATTGTAATTTTCAGACACAGTGTACCACTCCACATTCATCAACCTGTCTTGGCTGTCGCCCAGCCAGATTCCTGTAATGCCCACTATATCATGATATGTTCAGAAAGATCAAGAAACATAAAAAAGAGGACTGTGTATTTTTCTGAAATTCAACTTAGGAACAGTGCTCAACGACATTGGGGGGAGTTGCGACAATGTAGAGCTAATGTGGATTAATATACTTTACCTGCTTCTCGCACATAAATGCAATACTCATTTCAGACAGTTTAAGGGTACTCTCACACTTGCGTATAAATCGGATGAGTGCAATTCGATAAAAAAATCGGATTGCTCTTGGATCAATGTAATTCAATGAGGCAATGCAGATCTTCATTTTTTTCAGCTGTATTCAGTATGAGAAAAAAATCGCAGCATGCTGCAATTTCACTCTGAAATTGGACAGTGCAAGAAAAAAAAACAAAATCGCATACCATATGGATCATCAGTATGGCACGCAATTTTTACAGATACATTACAATTCTGTAACATAGGAAACTGTAAATGGTCCTGTAAAAGATTACCAACTGCTAAGTAAAAAAACATATTGTATACGGACAGCACACGGATAACAAGTGAGAAAAAAAAATCGTCCCACTCTCCCAAATAGTAAAGCTACTACAAGTATGAATTCTACCATTGGCATGCTTCTGATTTCACAGGGAATTAATGCAGCTGTGAAGACAGACTGGCTGTTCTGAAAAATAATAATAACTTCAATCTCTCAGGTCAAAAGAATCATATTGAATACTTTATTAAAAGATATAAAGCTACTTAACAAATGTAACTAGATTCAATGATGACAAACCAAAGCAGAAAGGGGCTATCTGCTTATAGAAAAACATGCTTATTAATTTAAAAAAAATCTCGTCAGCATGTGTTTAAATGACTAATAGTTTATTAGCTAAATGAGGCCCACTACAGAATTACATGTGCAAATAGTCTTCACAGAGGAAGAGGACTTGAATTCTAGCCTCACATAGCTTAAAAGTCAATATCGACCTTTTAATGAGCCTTGCCACATCACATAGCTTAAGAAGCCAAGGCAGAAATTTCATATGCAGACACGTGTTTTGGTGCGTTTGCTCCTCAACAATGCAAAGCTGGAGGTCCGATTTGGCAAGATATGAGGTCTCTGACAAGAGATCCAAGGGGAGATGTTTCTCCTTCTGGAGAGTTACAAGCCAGTGTAAGGAGACTTATAAGTCATGCAATTCTCCTATGGGAATGTAAGTATGCAAACTGAATTACATGCTTAAACAAAGTGGGTGGTTGGGCACCTAGATGTGGCTGTCATAACAGCTCACAGCTTTTTTCGGAGATTCAAAAGTTCTGGCCTCAGTAGAAGCAATACAGGCCAAAACATGTAGAGTTCAGATGATGAAGGAATAACTTTAAGATCATTTGTTATTTTCTTGTATGTGTGGGTAAAACCTTTAACTACTTAAAACCTTCCCATATTCCAAATTCACAATGGCTTTTTCAAAAACATAATCCTACTTTTACAAATTTAAGGCTGATAAAAATATTTCATACAACCGGATAGGTTTAGTTCAGATTATAACCAAAAAAGCACTAGAAGCAAATTGCCATAAAAAATACACTTTATTAGAAAAATGGTCACACAAATGACAAAAGACATTTGAAACCCATACCGAGGCATTTCAAAATGTTTCATGATTGTAACCCCAAATTGTTGCAAGTAACGGGGATAGACA
This sequence comes from Oophaga sylvatica, assembly GCA_033576555.1. NCBI lineage: Eukaryota > Metazoa > Chordata > Amphibia > Anura > Dendrobatidae > Oophaga > Oophaga sylvatica. The sequence continues at coordinate 429,880,071 of JARQOD010000005.1, read as the reverse complement.
AAGTGTTTGTGGATGCACGAGGAGGCGATTGGAAGAAAAAATTAGCTCAGGTAGAAACCCAATGGATTTACAAAATAGGTTCTTTACAACCTGAGGGACTTAATGAGGTTCTGAGCTTTGTCCCCTTCCTTTAAACATCATTTTAGTGGTTTTTAGGTTTGTTTGTATCTTTTATTCTAATTTTTGTTGTTATCTTTCAGTATATATGCATCATACCAATGTGAAAAAATCTTTTGGTGAGGATACAGCAGGAGCTACACAATATATATATATATATATAATGAGTCTCTGAATGGGAGAATCCAGTTTACAACACGTAATTTTGGATTGGATCTGAAATTAACTTTACGGACATCTATCAACATGGACATTCATGTCATATAGTGTTGATCCAGCGATAAATACGACCCACATGATATATTCTTCTGGGACTTCCTTAAGTACCAATTAGTTCATATGGTTAAATGTATGCATATATACATGTGCATTATTAGATATGTATAAATGTAGATTATGTGTCAATGTGCAGACATATTAAATAATTGTTAATATATGATAATTTATTTTGTTATGGGTAGGATTTTTCTATGTCATTGGTGACACTGTGCAATGTAGTCTAATTATGAAGATCATTGTAATGATATCTCTGTGCATTGTCCTTATATATATTATCCCAGGCCCATATATGCACACATATACAGCCTTTTTTCTTGCACCTTGATAGTATGTTTGAATACTGAGTATGAAGTCTTTTACAAACAGGGACTTCTTTTATTACTTCATTTCTGGCATTACTTACATGAGCTGCAGCTCCGGATCCATTATCACTGTGGACGTTCCTTGTGCTGGTTGGTGCCGCCCCTCTACCCTGACGCGTCGGGTGGAGGTGTGGCCAGACGGCTGAGGACGCAACCACGTGATGTGGTGCGTTACCTGGGAGACGCATATAGCCGGATTTGTCACGGCCTCTCCCCTTCTCTGACGTCTCAGAAGGGGAGATGACCGGACTTCCGGCGGAAGCGTCCTCCAGGTACGTCACACGCCGGGAGCTGCACCGTTTTCATTCACATGTGGGATTCATACAGGTGATTATTTGATTGGGAGAAATACATATAAAAGGGCACATTGATTACCTAACCACATCTACTCACCCCCTGTTGACGAAGCTAACGCGAAACGCGCGTCGGGGAATCCTGGCTCCAGTCATAAGGTCGTTCATGTTCTTACTGTCATACTCTTATCTGTCTGTATCTGTCTGTATCATGTCATAGTATTTTGGGATCTCTTCAGGCTCATGCATTATAGCTTTTAGTGAACTGAGCCCCCTAAATTTCCCCACCATCTTCTATGCCTATATTGTATCAGCCACCATATTGGACTTTAGTGACACACTATATAATATTGTTTCCTACACAGATGCACTTGCAATCTGCGACGGGAATAGTCACTTTATTGGGCGTTATTATCATAAAATACTATATTGCATTATAGATATAGGCAATTGCCCTCTAGTATATTTGAATATAGCCAACATCTAGTGACATCTTGATTACTCAATTCTAGCATGACCGTTTAAATGCATCTGTTTGCATGTATCTTTAGTATATGGATTTATACCAACAACTTTGAATGGGACAACCATATAAATTAATCTGGATGTAATCCATATACTATGTACATATAGCTGTTTGTTTTCATGCATATAGTATGGCACTCACCGCTGTGATATAATTGTCCTCTAGAACATATGTATACAGTTAATATCTGGCTACATCAATTTTTTTCTACATGACTGTCTAAGTGCGTTTAATTGTATGTATATGGATTTGTGCCAATAATTTTTTACTATACAAATTAATCTGGACGCAACTAATATATTAATACATATGTTTGTTTATTGTGATACATTTGAACATTAGGAGGTATTTGAAATACATCTGATTGTGTGCCTCTTGAGACACTTTGGCTTATACCATTCTATTGACTTATGAAACACTTATGTTTCTACAAAGATGGCAATATAGCCTTTGATATATACTTGTAGACAGATTAAATAATTACATGTACGTACCTATGGGAGCATATTGGATATACATCGCACTTTTAAATGTCTTTTGTCATTTGTGTGACCATTTTTCTAATAAAGTGTATTTTTTATGGCAATTTCTTCTAGTGCTTTTTTGGTTATAGTATATTATGGGAAGCGCCATTTATCTAGGCCTATGATTATAGGATATATTTAGTTCAGATTATGTTGTGTGGTCCAAATAAAGACAGCAATACAAGGACTAGCCCAAAGTCTCTTGAACTGAATGTTTTGGAAAATGCACAGACCAGCCGCGGATCTCAAGACATGAACAGCCTGGTCGTGCATCACAATCCGTACTTGGATCACGAAACAAAGAATTGTAAATCCAGCCTAAGAGCGCATAGTGAAGGGGGGCATCTATTACAGTCTCATTTTGGATACAGTGTAGAGCGGCGCAGAATGGTAGCCGCAGGGGAGGCACTAGTCTCCTCCTTTTATGCCCAGGAGAGCTACATGAAAGTGTGGGTCCTGGTTTGGCGTTTGTTCGTTTGTTCTCATGTTGTGAGGTTTTTGTGCCGTGCAACTAGTACTCCAACTAACTAACTACAGGAAGTGGTCTCTTTCCCTATCAGTAAACCCTTCCCACTATGGGCTGGTGTCAACATTAGCCCTATCCTATCTTACCTTAACGTCACTACCTAAACTACAGTCACCTACCTACATCGTGTCTTATACACTGTACAATATAATACATTACATTATTACATACACTTTAGAGGGCACATTGTATCACAATATTTACAAAAGACGAACAACACTATACACATTACACAATACAACGCAATTTGTGTCTTCAGGGGTAAGAACGCGACAGCCATTTTCCATCACTCTTAAAACCACAATGTGAAAAGACCCTCCCACTGTCTGATTCAATTCATATGATAACAATATGCTTAATTCATAAAATAAATTACTATTCTCCACTTGTAGTAAATGTTCTGGTTGCGAATAACAATTACAAAATATAGTCATGAGACTACAGGCCTGAAAAAAATGCATGGTTAGGTTAAACTTATACGATCAACTCAAAATCTTATTTACTAACATACAGGTTATTTCAGATGGCTGAGATTAATACGTGATCAAAATACTAGTGCTACACCATTACCCAGAACCTCGATGAGATTTTACATGGCCCCAGTGGAAAAACAGTGAAAAATTAGCTTTTCAATATAACAAATTGCATTGTGCTCTGTTACAGACCGTAATGACATTTCAAGGTGCATGCTGAAATATAAATAAGAGTATATATGAGAACAAAACTGCAGAATAAGTCTGTTTTCCTATTTACACTAGTGATATCAGTGATTCAGATTAAGCTGTTACCTGCAGTTTACAACATGCAGGTTCAGTATGAAACTGAGGTAGAAACCTAAGAGCGTACTTACACACTGAATTTTTTTCAAGTGATTTTCAAAAAAACATGGTAAAACCATGTCAATTTTACCACATTTTCAGAATATCGCAGTAAAAAATGCATTGGAAATAAATTGTATGTTCATAGCCTAAGGCTCTGTTTGCATCTATATCAAGTTTTTTTTAATCAAAAATAGAAACTACAGCTTAATTACATTACCTGTCGCATAACTAGCTTAGACACTGTCCAGCAGACTTCACTAACTAAGGCTAGGTTCACATTTGCGTATATGTGCGCAGCGTATTATCTGCATGCGCAAACGCAAGCCAAAACGCATGCAAGCGCATGTTTATGCAGTGGTTTTTAATTGGCATCATCTTACGCATGATGCCAAAAAACGCTGTGTGCATGCGTTTGCATGCGTTTTTTGCATGTGTTTGCATTGTTTATGCGCATGCGTTCAATACGACAGACACCAAAAGGGCGTGTCTCAAGAAGAACGCATGCATATCGAACGCATCCATACGCATTTCCTTGTGTACCAATGCGTTCCATAGATAGTAATGCATTGTTTTGACGCACTCATCCGCATGTACTGACTGTGCATATTTAACAAATTTTAGATGCTTCAAAAATGCAACATGTTGCGTTCGCCGGACACCGCCACACACCACGAAATGACGAATGTGTACACGTTTGCATGCGAACGCACGCAAGCACATGTCTCTGCGTACACCATGTTAAAGATATGTAAGCATGACGCATGCGGATCTATGCGGATGAAACGCTGCGCACACAGACGCAAATGTGAAACCAGCCTTAGAATGGGGTCTGTCATGTTTCTTCCACAAGACTTCCTTTCCTACATTTTGTCCATGCAGAGACAACTTGCAATCAGCAGACATTCTTTGAGCATCCATACGCTGATATATGTTTGGCGCTCTCAGTTATTGAGTCAGTAGAGCATTGGTGATCTTTACAATACTCGGGGCGCCAGCTCTGTAACTTCATGTGGTGAGCCTAAACACTTCCTCCTTTCTATAATACCACTCACAGTTGATCATGGAATATTTAGGAGAGAAGAAATTTCATGAAGTGACTTGTTACAATGGTGGCTCCTAATAAAGGACTACATTTTAATTCAGCAACCTTTTTTTAAGCAGCAAGTCTTTCATAAATGTTTGTAAAAGCAGACTGTATGGCTAGAGGCTGACTTTTTTACAACTGTAATAATGAGACTGAATGAAAAACTTAAAATCAGTGATTCAAAAGTGTGTTCCAATACTCTTGTCCTAATAGTGAACATTTAAACGCAGTAACTCATTTTTAAAGTAGCTTAGGATGAAGGTTGAAATCCAGCTCCAATTTTTATTAAAACCAATTAAAAGTAGCATCTGTCCCCTCCTACAACCCCATGAGACATGGGACCGAAATGTAAGATAAACAATACACAAAGACAAAACAAGGATAACAGAAAACGTCTATCATACAAAAGCACTTACCAACAATAGGGAGGATAGAGAGAGGAAGGAATAAACTAAATAGGAATAGGGATCAAGAGATAAACACACACCTACTACAGCAAACAACAGATTACTACTAGTACAACTCCACTCCAATTATTCAGCTTTAGCACTAAAGGTACTGCCACACTTAGCGATCTCGTTAGCGATCTCGATAACGACGCAATCGTTGGTGTGATCTCTTTTAGGTCGCTAGTAGCTGCCAAACACATCAGTGGACAGCGATCTCTTTAACGACTTTGGCGGTCGTTAGGATGTCATTAGCATGTACTGAGCGCTTCTGATTCATAGGAATTTCCAGCATCGCTCCTGCTCTCTGCGTCCTGCTAGCCTGCTTTGCAACTTCTGCGATCCTCTCTGTGACGCAAAAGAGAACTTACAGATATTGCGATCCACTCCGTGACGCAAAACAGTCATATGCGTCACAAACGAGGTCGCTCGTCGTTCGCAAAAGGTGCCAAACACAGCGATTCAGGCTCACCAGCGGGACGCCAACGATCAAAAAACGGTCCAGAACTCTAGTGAACGATCAGCGACATCACAGCAGGGGCCACATCGTTGCTACATGCCACACACAACGAGGTCGCTAACGAGATCGCAAAATAGTGACGTTTTAGTGATTTCGTTAGCGATCTTGTTTAGTGTGGCATACCCTTAAGACAGGAAGACAAATCTTTCACCAGCAAGGACTAAACGCCCAGAGCCAATATGTATAGAGGGAGTAAATGATACGCAGTTGCAGCTGAAAACAACCAGACTGTATGGTCTCAGTCAGCAAGGAAAGAGTCCTTAACCCTCTCAGCAGAGGGAAAGGAAATCCATTTAAAATAGGACATGAATCACTCATCTCACACCAGAGGACTGTGATTCAGTACCCGAAGTGACCTTCTAACTCCAGGTCTTCCAGGGGGACATGACACCCTCGTGACACATAGTGCAGGACAAACTTGAGATATGGTCCATGTAGGTACTAGAATTAGCTGTGGGACGTACCTACGATGCCCTAGACGCCTCAACACAGCCAAAGAGTTAACTAAGCCTAAAGAGAGAAAGGGGAAAGCTAGCTGCCCCGGAGTAGAGCCCCAAAGGAATAGATAGCCCCCAAACATATATTGCCAGTGAGACAGATGAAGAACAAAACACAGACAGAAAATAGAGTAAGCAAATGCTGGGGCCCAAACTGTCTGGATAGAACAGGATAGGAAAGGATACTGTGTGCAATCCAGCAAAAACCCTAAGAAAAATTCAAACATGTCTGATATGCAAAAATACTGAGGCCACACGACCTCTCCCCCACTAAATCAGAACTCTGGTGTGAACTGGACGCAAAACAACAGATACTGAAATAACAGGGAACTAGAAATACAGAAAAGACCGGCATAAGCTGTGGCAAATGAAAGCAGAGTCCAGCACAGGTCCCCGCAGGGAACCCGGCTGAACTCACACCAGCAAGGTAGAAAACAGAGAAAAGCAAAAGGGGAACAAATGCCACAGATTTAAACAGACAAATAACTTATCTGAAAGATGCAGGTCAAAGCAGGCAGCAACCAGACTTCCAAAAGGCTCAGGAAGAAAACCAAATCACCGGCAACAACTAAGGGAAGGCTGCTCTCTTAAATCTCTCCAGTCTGTAACACCTGATCTCCAATCATCCTCTTCAGGTGATTGACTTCTGTCAGCCAGACCAGCTCTATTACCAGCAGCAACCACCAGAGGGAGCCGAAACTCAGAAGCCAGATCAAAAGTGTTCACAACAGCAGCCTCAGTGACGTCACTGAGGCTGCGCTTGCAGGATCTCATTCACCAGTGGTTCTCAGCGTGGACGGTCGCATCTTCGCACCATTCAGGTTGAAAACTGCCTCTTGTGGTAAATCACCTGCTGATTTACTAGAGCACATCATAAACCGTAGCAGGGTTGATTAAAGTAATCGCGGCCTTTCTGGCCTAATGACAAAACAAATCAAAGATAAAGTCCATTAGAGTCCTTTTTCCAGTGGCTGAACATTTAACATCCCAGCCACACCCTTGAGGTGGAGATATGCTGAATAGGGTCAGGGGATGGAGCAAGAAGGAACCAGGGAAATGATGGGGGCTTGGAGACATCATTTCCCTCTCCTGACATCTAAATCATGTCAGAAGAGAGAGAAATGATTTAATAGGGGCCACACTTTTATTTTACATGATTTCCGTTAGTCATCATGTTATCAGAGACTGGAAAATCCGGCTCAGGGTAACAGCTACTCCCGGTAGCTGAGACCCCAGAGATTTTCAGTCTCTAGGGGCACTATACCCTTATTCCTCATCGAGGGTTTAAAACAGCTATAAGGGCATAAGGCCCATTAGCGACTGCCATTTTAATGCGCATCGCTGGTCGTTAAAGGCCCACTCATAAGCAAAACCCCTAGCTATGCCTCTCAAACAACCCTAATATTGTGTAGCTGGTTAAATATGGCTATATGAATGTAATTAGTCTTCTCAATACTGACACAACTTCTAAATATTTCTTTTTTAAACAGGTGCTTAGAATGTAAAGAATTTTAAAAATATTATTTTTAGATGAAATTTGTTTTTCTGCCCAATATCTCTGCCAAGTTTAGCGTTACAAACATTTGCTGAATGCCCCTCGTTTCATCAAAGCTAAGTTGGCCAATGCCAAGATGTTACTCCAGTTCCAGCTGCTCGTCTTATGTGAGGAATCAGTCCATCTGCCTGGACTCCGCTGTTTACTTGTGTAATTAGTGTACATTTCATACTTTGGGTTAATATTCAGACATACCCTGATTCAAAAAATAATCCACCAGCACATAAACAGATTTATGCAATAAATAAAAAGCATCATCCCTACATTTACATTACAAGAAGGCATGAATAAACATGCTAAAACCTGCTCTTACTTGATTGCCGTGATTAACGCTTTATTAGTTCAGTATGTTTAGCATAACTAAAATAAACAGCATTTAAACATTAATAATCTCTAAGATAATAAAGTTTCCTTTGTTAATGATTACATTTTATTTTATGAATTATGGAAGAAATAGGTGTATACAGTGTATAGAGGGCCTATGTAGGGTCTCATACTGTATGTAGGGGGCTATGTTGGGGGCTCATACTGCATGTAGGGGGTGTATGTGGGGGCTTATACTGTATGTAGTGGGCTGCATGTGGAGTTTTACAGTACATAGTGGCTGTGTGTGGGCTCATACGGCATATAGTGAGCTGTATGTGGGCTCATACGGCATACAGGGGAGCTATTTGCGGGCTCACACGGCATATAGGGGAATGTCATAATACTTAATTCTGCTCAATATTAAGTGATACAATTAATATTAATATAATTATTAATATAAAATAATTAGAATTAATATGAAATAATCATAATATTAAGGAGAAAGATTCCTTCAGGACCTGAATCTAGAAGCTGAAGGAAAACTCCTAGAAAGGTAACTAAGGGGCAAAGTTACCCAGGGGCAAAGACAGAGACGTAAATCAGAACAGGCCGGGGTCAAAGTACGAGATAGCAGTACAGTACCAAAGGATAAGACAGAACAGATCGTTGGGGCCAGGCAGAGGTGAAAACCAAACAGACAGAGAAGGTACAGAAACAGAATCCAACAAGCAGTATCCAGATATCAGACTGAGTCAAAACCAAAGTATCAGGTAAACAAGAACACAGCACAAACACACTCAGGGGTCAACACACTCTGCGAAGGGCAAAAGTATAACTAACAAGAGAAGTTTCCAAATGGAGGCCTTAAATAGTCCACTCAGGATCAGAGTGAGGCTACAGGAATTAACTCTAAAATAACCGAGCCAGCCAAACCATGACATATAGGTTATACGATCTACCATAGCCTCTTTGAAGTGATTTACCATATATACTTGTGTATAAGCCAAGTTTTTCAGCACATTTTTATGCTGAAAAAGCCCCCCTGTTGGTTTATACTCAAGTGAGGGTCCCACATGCAGTATTCTTCAGACTGTAAGACAGAAGGGAAGCGGCTGTGGGTCCCAGGAGGAAGGAACTGGCTGCTGCATCTAACACCTGTGCCCGCTGCTAAAGAGAAATGAATATTCACTGCTCTCCTCGCGCATGGGAGTGGAAAGCAGTGAATATTAGTTTCTCTTAAATAGCGGGCACTGTAACCTCAGCAGCTGGTTTGCTGCAGCGGCCAGGCTATCACGTGTGCCCGCTACTAAAGGAAGTGAATATTCACTGCTCTCCGCTTCCATGGTAGTGGACAGCAGTGAATATTCATTTCTCTTTAATAGCGGACACAATGTTAGCCACAGCAGCTGGCTTCCTGCAGCTGCTGGGCTCTGAAGTGTTTGCGCTGCTTAAATGAATAAATATTCACTGCTCTCATCTCCCATGGGCGTGGAGAGCAGTGAATATTCATTCCCTTTAGTAGCGGAAATACGTAATCGACCAGCCACTGTAGCAAGCTAGCAGCTGAGGTTACTGTGCCCACTATTAAAGATCAATGAATATTCACAGCTCCACATGCCCATAGTCCCGGGTGCCGGAAGTAGTGAGTATTCCAGCAGCTGTTGTTATGAACTGCTACAAGCACTAAGGAAAGATGGGAACTCTGTCCCTACAATAGAACTAAGCTGGATCCCTATGATGTAACGGGGAACCTGATCCTGCGACCAGACCCGCTAAAGTCCTCAGCTAGTCTGAACGAAGACCTATAGTTGCGAGGGAGGAATCCTACAAGATCTAGGGACTGGGAGAAAAGGTGGACACCTCCTAACAGAAATTGTAGCAGGGAAAATTAAACAGAAAACAAATTACTACGAGATCCTAAGATTAAGCAAAACTGACAGAGTAAGGCACCTAAGCACCCGGCTAGCTTAAGAGTAGATAATACAATGAAGTCCAGCAAAGCCAGAAGGGCGGAGCCAGACTAAATAGGGAAAAAAGGTCATGTGACCAGCAAACTGAAACAAAATCTAACAAGAGGGTTCTAACAGTACCCTCCCTTCTAAGAGGATCCTCCGGATCCCTAGGACTTAGGCTTATCCGGAAACCTCTTGTGAAACGCTCTGACAAGTCTAGACGCAGAAACATCATCCGCCCTCACCCATGAGTTATCCTCGGGTCCATAACCCTTCCAAGCGACGAGGTACTGCAAACTCCCTCTATACCGTCTAGAATTTAGGATGCGAGAAATCTCATATTGCCCGTCCTCCACCACCAGGGGAACAGTGGCCGAGACGTCTCCATCTGAGACCTCAGCTTTTTTCAAGAGAGAAACATGAAACACCGGATTAATCTTCCAGGAGGTAGGAAGCTCCAACTTAACAGCAGATTGGTTAATAACCTGAAGCACCTTAAAGGGCCCTACAAACTTGGGACCCAATTTCTTAGACGGAATCCTCAAGCGCAGATTCTTAGAGGACAACCAGACCATGTCACCAATAGCAAACAAAACCTCTTGTCGTTTTCTATCAAAATACACTTTGGATCTTTTGTTAGCCTCCTGAAGATTACCACGCACATCAGTCCAAACTCTCTCCAACACACCAGAAAAATTCTCCTCTTCAGGTACAGCCGATCCCAACTTGGAAAATGACCCAAAAGACGGATGTCTATCAGTACAACAAAAAAAAGGCGAACAACCAGCAGAAGCGGATGTATGATTGTTAAGAGCAAACTCAGCAAGTGGCAGAAACTCAGACCACCCCTCTTGATTATCAGTCACAAAACAACGCAAGAACTGCTCAACATCCTGGTTTTTCCTTTCTGTCTGGCCATTAGACTCAGGATGATATCTGGATGAAAACGACAAATGAACTCCCAACCTGTCACAAAAGGCGCGCCAAAAACGAGCCACAAACTGAGGTCCCCTATCAGAAACAATGTCAGTAGGAACACCATGTAGTCTGACTATTTCCTTGACAAAGGCCTTAGCGAGAGTCTTAGCGCAGGGCAATTTGATGAAAGGAACCAAGTGACACATCTTGCTAAAACGGTCCACGACCACCCAGATGACAGTGAAACCCTCAGAGGGGGGAAGGTCAGTAATAAAGTCCATAGCCAAATGTGTCCAAGGTGCACTAGGGACCTCCAGAGGGCAAAGCAACCCTGCAGCAGGAGTATGAGAAGACTTAGATCTAGCACACACAGTGCATTGACGCACCCACTTAATGACTTCCTTCTGCCATCCAGGCCACCAAAAGCTGCGACCCACAAGTCTCTTGGTCTCAGAGATTCCAGGATGACCTGCCAACCGAGAGTCATGACATTCAACAAACAAATCTCTCCTCAGGCTACCAGGCACAAACAACCTCCTATGCGGCGTGTTAGATGGGCATTCTCCTGTGCTTTAAGAATCTCATCTTCCAACACGGAGTCCAAAACCGCAATAACAACCCCCTCTTGCAAAATGTTTTCCTCCTCCTCAGTACCCACCATAGGAGAAAAGCTGCGAGACAAAGCATCAGCTTTAACATTTTTAGTACCTGGGATGTAAGTAACGGTAAAATTAAAGCGTGAGAAAAACAGTGCCCACCTAGCCTGACGGGCATTCAAGCGTTTGGCAGCATCAAGGTAGATCAGATTTTTATGATCGGTGAAGACTTGAACGGGAAATTCCGCTCCCTCCAAAAAATGACGCCAGTGTTCAAATGCGAGTTTAATTGCCAACAATTCCCGATTACCGATATCATAATTTAGTTCAGACTCAGAAAATTTCTTTGAAAAAAAGCACAGGGATGTACTCCATCCGACTTTTCCTGAGACAACACCGCGCCGACCCCCACAGAAGAAGCATCAACCTCAACCAAAAATGGTTTAGTCACATCAGGCTGCGTAAGGATGGGAGCAGAGCTGAACCTCTCCTTTAGCAACACAAAAGCCTCAATGGCCTCAGTAGTCCACTGAACCGCATCAGCACCTTTCCTGGTGAGATCGGTCAGAGGTTTGGCAATCACAGAAAATTTTTTTATGAATTTTCTATAATAATTGGCGAACCCCAAAAACCTCTGTATTGATTTCACACCAATAGGTCTAGGCCAATCCTGCACAGCTTGCACTTTCACAGGGTCCATCTCAAAACCTTCACTGGAGACAATGTAGCCCAAAAAACTAAGTCTCTGTACAGCGAACTCACATTTTTCTAGTTTGGCAAAAAGTGAATTATCACTCAGTAACTGTAATACTTCACGCACACTCCTCCAATGAGACTCCAAATCCGGTGAATAAATCAAAATGTCATCCAAATACACAACCACACTTCTGCCAATCAAAGGTCTAAGGATGTCATTAATAAGATTCTGAAAAAATGCCGGAGCACTGGAAAGTCCAAAAGGCATGACCAGATTCTCAAAATGAACCAGTGGAGTGTTAAACGCAGTCTTCCATTCATCCCCCTCCTTCATGCACAACAAATTGTATGCCCCTCGAAGATCAATTTTCGAGAACCACTTGGCCCCCCCACTAACTGATTAAACAAATCAGGAATCAATGGCAGTGGGTAAGGATTGCGTACAGTAATCTTATTAATCTCACGAAAGTCTAGACAAGGCCGTAAACCGCCGTCCTTTTTTTTAACAAAAAAAAATCCAACCGCCACAGGAGATTTGGAAGGCCTAATGTGACCGGCGGCCAAGCTTGTCTGTATGTATTCCTCCAAAGCCTTTCTCTCAGGAATAGTCAAATTAAATAAACGACTTTTAGGAAGAGTCGCTCCAGGGACAAATTCAATTGCACAATCATATTCTCTATGAGGAGGCAATACCTGCGATTCTTTATCAGAAAAAACTTTCCAAAAATCCTGAATAGGTACAGGTAACTCCCCCTTAACTACAGCAGCAATACGCCCGTTACAACACTTGTCATAACACTTAGGACTCCAGGACTTAATTTCATTGGTAGACCAATCCAGTACCAGGGTAACCCCAAAATCACCGGTGAGGGCAAATTATTCAAAACTACCTGTAGCGCCGGCGTCCCTGCCCTCTGCCAGGCAGGGACGCTGTTCCCCTGCGACAGCGTCCTCTGCCAGGCAGGGACGTCGCCCCCCTTACCCGCGCTCAGCGTCCTCCTTCTGCCCTGCTGGGGCCGCGCGCTCCTTCCCTGCTACTGGACTTAGGGCGCGCGCCCGCGCGCTCCCCCGCTCTTAAAGGGGCCGCGCGCATCTTTCAAAAAGGTCCCCGGCCAATGCCGGAGGACTCCACCCTATATAAAGTACTTCCTCCTTAATGGAGGTGCCCGAGCAATGTTGTTATTGCACTGTTCACTACTCTGCTTTAGCCCTCAGGGTCCGTTACCAGTTACCTGCCTGTTTCCTGCCAGTTTGCTGTCTGCTACCTGTCCGCAAGCCTGCCTGGAGGTTCGGCCGTCACATGCGGTGACCATCGGCTATTCCAGAGAATCTCGCCTGCTCACTTGGGGGCGCTCATCTGCCATCTGCCTGCAAACCTACCTGGAGGTTCGGCCGTCATATGCGGTGACCATCGGCAATTCCAGAGACTCTCGCCTGCTCACTTGCTGGCGCTCATCTGCCATCTGCCTGCAAGCCTACCTGGAGGTTCGGCCGTCACATGCGGTGTCCATCGGCTATTCCAGAGACTCTCGCCTGCTCACTTGGGGGCGCTCATCTGTCATCTGCCTGCTAGCCTACCGGGAGGCTCCACCATCTCAGGTCGTATATACCTGTCCATTCAGAGACTGCCCCGGTCACTTGCCGTGACTACCCGCCTGTCTATCCAGAGACTGCCCCGGTCACTTGCCGTGACTACCCGCCTGTCTATCCAGAGACTGCCCCGGTCACTTGCCGTGACTACCTGCCCGTTTATCCAGAGACTGCCCCGGTCACTTGCCGTGACTACCCGCCTGTCTATCCAGAGACTGCCCCGGTCACTTGCCGTGACCTCCCGCCTGTCTGTCCAGAGACTGCCCCTGTCACTTGCAGTGATTTCCTGTCCGTCCCCCCGGGCGCCACCCGCTCCTTTACAAGGAAAGCCTCCTTGTATAATAAAGCTCAGAGGTTCCGCCTCCCAGACCCGTTACAGTTTGCTCGGGCCATGGAACCCGGTGGCACCCAAACCCCTTCGCTCTCTGACCTGTGTCATGAACTGTCTCGTCAGAGGTCTCAATAGAGGCCCATCCTGGGTCATCTGCGGAATGTTAATTCCCGCCTGGACACCCTGACTACTTCACCAGCAACCACCGCGGGCGCCATGACTCGCAATCCGGCAGTTCCGCTGCTTACCAATTCCGTGGTTTCCGTTCCTGGACCTCGACTTTCAGCTCCTCCTCGGTTTGGAGGCGACCCTGCTCTGGCTCGGGGTTTCATTAACCAGTGCACCCTGCATTTTGAACTCCTGGCACACCAGTTTAACTCCGACCGGGCCAAAATTGCCTTCATCATGTCCCATCTCACCGGAGAGGCCCTGGCCTGGCTAAATCCTCTTTGGGAGAGAGAGGATCCTCTGGTGTCTGACCTGTCTGCTTTTCTCTCAGCCTTCCGGAAGGTATTCGACGAACCCGGACGGAAGACCTCCTCTGCATCTTCTCTGCTGCGTCTCCGTCAGGGAAGTCTCACCGTGGGTCAATATGCTATACGGTTCCGTACCCTTGCCTCGGAGCTGGCTTGGGATAATGACGCTCTGATATCTGTCTTCTGGGAGGGTCTGTCCGGCCGTATTAAAGATGAACTTGCCGGTCGGGACATTCCAACCTCTCTCGATGACCTAATAACTCTTGCCAGTCGAATTGATCTACGGTTCCAGGAGCGCGCTAAAGAGGTCACCCGTGAGAGAAGGTTTCCTCGTCTAGCTCCTTCTTTTCAGAGACCTGTAACTCCTTCCGTTTCTCCTCCAGTACACTCTTCTGAGCCTATGCAAGTCGACCAGACCAAGATGGTCAAAGCCCGTCAGGACTTACGCCGTGCCGAGGGGAGTTGCTTCTACTGTGGCAGTAAGGAGCACCGGATCCGTACCTGCCCAGAGAGGTCGGGAAACGCCTGTGTCTAAGTTCGCTCGGAGAGGTCCATCTAGACAAAAATAAATCCTCTTCATCTCTGCTGCTATCGGTCTCAATTCTCCTCGGTGAGAACCGTTATTTCGAACTAGCCCAACTTGATTCTGGAGCAGCCGGGAATCTTGTTTCACAGGCTCTAGTAGAAAAATATCGCATTCCAACCAAACCTCTGGTTGAACCAGTATCTGTTGCTGCTGTGGATGGGGGTCTCCTACCACGTCCCATCCAACTTATCACTGAAGCCATAACCCTGCAGGTGGGAATGTTGCATTCTGAGAGCATCTCGTTTCATGTTCTGCCTGGACTCTCTCACGCTTTCTTACTAGGTCTGCCTTGGCTCCAAAAGCATGCACCCATGCTCGACTGGCAGACTGGAGAGATCCTTCGCTGGGGACAGGACTGTCATAAAACGTGTTTGGTTCCTGTTCATCCCGTCCGTCCTTCTCCTACACCAACTAATCTACCAGGGCTCCCGATTCCATATTGGTCATTCGCTGATGTCTTTAATAAAAAGGAAGCAGAGACATTACCCCCTCACAGACCGTATGATTGCCCGATCGACCTGCTACACGGTACTACGCCTCCCCGTGGGTGTATTTACCCATTGTCCGCTGCTGAGACCAGGTCGATGTCCGAATATATCGAGGAGAATTTGGCCAAGGGATTCATCCGGAAATCCACCTCCCCAGCGGGAGCAGGTTTCTTCTTCGTAAAAAAGAAAGACGGCTCTCTCCGTCCCTGTATTGACTACAGAGGCCTAAATTTGATCACGGTGAAGAATAAGTACCCTCTTCCGCTCATTCCAGAATTGTTTGATCGTCTGAGGGGGGCTAGAATCTTCACCAAACTGGATCTTCGTGGGGCATATAACCTGGTCCGTATCCGTCGGGGAGATGAATGGAAGACGGCATTCAACACCCGGGACGGCCACTACGAGTATTTGGTGATGCCCTTTGGTCTCTGTAATGCTCCAGCAGTCTTTCAGGAGTTGGTCAATGACATCTTCCGGGACCTTCTCTACTCCTGCGTTGTGGTGTACCTAGACGACATCTTGGTCTTCTCTCCGGATCTCCAGTTTCACCGGAGGGATGTTCGTCAGGTTCTGCTCAGGCAGAATCACCTCTTCGCCAAATATGAGAAGTGCCTCTTTGAGCAGACCTCGCTTCCGTTTTTGGGCTACATCATTTCTCAGACAGGCCTACGAATGGATCCGGAGAAACTGTCTGCCATCGAGAAATAGCCCCGACCGGAGGGGTTGAAGGCCATTCAGCGGTTCCTGGGATTCGCCAATTATTACCGCCTTTTCATACCGCACTTCTCTTCCCGGATTGCTCCAATCTCCGCGCTCACCCGCAAGGATGCTAATCCCAAACAGTGGACGCCCGAAGCAGAGGAGGCCTTTCTTTCTTTAAAACAGGCCTTCTCTTCCGCTCCAGTGCTGCATCGCCCGGACGGCAACAAGCAGTTCTTCCTGGAGGTGGACGCTTCCTCTTCTGGAGCCGGAGCGGTACTTACTCAAAAATCTTCATCCGGGAGGATGGTATCTTGCGGCTTCTTCTCCAAACTCTTCTCCTCTTCTGAGCGCAATTACTCCATAGGAGACCGAGAGTTATTGGCCATCAAGCTGGCATTGGAGGAGTGGCGTTACCTACTCGAGGGGGCTCTTCATCCGGTAATCATTTACACTGACCACAAAAATCTGGCTTACCTCCAGCATGCCCAGAGACTTAACCCTCGCCAAGCCCGGTGGTCCTTGTTTTTTGCCCGCTTTGATTTTCTCTTACATTTTCGCCCGGCCGACAAGAACATCAAGGCGGACGCCTTGTCCCGGTCCTTCCTGGTGTCGGATCTCGAGGAGGAACCTAAACATATCATCGATCCCGCCAGAGTGATGCAGGTGGCTCCCGTGAGTCTAAATCGTCTCCCTCCTGGTAAGACGTTCGTATCGGTAACCGATCGGGAGAGAATCCTACACTGGGGTCATTCGTCTAAACTAGCTGGCCATGCTGGTCAGAGAAAGACCCTCCAGCTCATTACTCGGCATTACTGGTGGCCTACCCTGCACAAGGACGTAATAGACTTTGTTTCTGCCTGTGTCTCCTGTGCCCGCAACAAAGTTCCGAGACACCTGCCTGCCGGCCGTCTTCTTCCGCTTCCTGTACCCGCTGCCCCCTGGCAGCATATAGCCATGGACTTCATAACAGATCTGCCCGTCTCTGCCGGTTGTACGGTCATTTGGGTGGTCGTTGACCGATTTTCCAAGATGGCTCACTTCATTCCCCTGCCAGGGCTTCCGTCTGCACCCGAGTTGGCTAAAGACTTTATCCGCCACATCTTCCATCTTCATGGTCTGCCTCGTCACATTGTGTCGGATCGTGGGGTACAGTTCACCTCACGTTTCTGGAGAGCCACTTGTAAGTTGCTAGACGTCACCTTTGCATTTCTCCTCCGCTTACCACCCGCAGTCCAATGGACAAGTCGAGCGAATCAATCAGAATCTGACCAGTTATCTCCGGTACTTCGTTAATGCCCACCATTCTGACTGGGTGGATCTCCTGCCTTGGGCCGACTTCTCTTACAACAATCACGAGAGCGAATCTTCCTCCAAATCTCCGTTTTTTGTAGTCTTCGGTCAACACCCTCGGATCCCTGTTCCTGTCTCCATCTCTGTGGACAATCCAGCTGCGGAATCTCTGGTTAACGAATTTTCCTCCATATGGGAGAGTACCCGGTCCGCACTCATTCTGTCATCCGAGCGCATGAAGAAACATGCTGACAAAAAACGTCTGGATCCTCCTCAATTCCGTCCTGGGGAAAAGGTCTGGCTTTCGTCCAAGTATGTCCGGCTCAAGATTCCTTCCTACAAGTTAGGCCCTCGGTTCATTGGTCCTTTTGAGATCATCAGTCAGATCAACCCGGTGTCCTATAAATTGAAACTCCCGGCCAATTTGCGGATTCCTAACTCCTTCCATGTATCTCTCCTCAAACCGGTGGTACTTAACTCTTTTGTCAAGTCTACAGGTACACCTCCTGCTCCAGTGTCTGCCGAAGACGAATTTGAGGTAGAGAACATTCTGGCCACCAAAAGGGTAGGAAGAAAGACCTATTTTCTGGTGGATTGGAAGGGGTTTGGTCCTGAGGAGAGAACGTGGGAGCCTCGGGAGAACATCCATGCCCCTCTCATCCTAGCTAAATTTCTTTCTGGCCTAAAAAAGGGGGGGCCTAAAGGGGGGGGTACTGTAGCGTCGGCGTCCCTGCCCTCTGCCAGGCAGGGACGCTGTTCCCCTGCGACAGCGTCCTCTGCCAGGCAGGGACGTCGCCCCCCTTACCCGCGCTCAGCGTCCTCCTTCTGCCCTGCTCCTTCCCTGCTACTGGACTTAGGGCGCGCGCCCGCGCGCTCCCCCGCTCTTAAAGGGGCCGCGCGAATCTTTCAAAAAGGTCCCCGGCCAATGCCGGAGGACTCCACCCTATATAAAGTACTTCCTCCTTAATGGAGGTGCCCGAGCAATGTTGTTATTGCACTGTTCACTACTCTGCTTTAGCCCTCAGGGTCCGTTACCAGTTACCTGCCTGTTTCCTGCCAGTTTGCTGTCTGCTACCTGTCCGCAAGCCTGCCTGGAGGTTCGGCCGTCACATGTGGTGACCATCGGCTATTCCAGAGAATCTCGCCTGCTCACTTGGGGGCGCTCATCTGCCATCTGCCTGCAAACCTACCTGGAGGTTCGGCCGTCACATGCGGTGACCATCGGCAATTCCAGAGACTCTCGCCTGCTCACTTGGGGGCGCTCATCTGCCATCTGCCTGCAAGCCTACCTGGAGGTTCGGCCGTCACATGCGGTGTCCATCGGCTATTCCAGAGACTCTCGCCTGCTCACTTGGGGGCGCTCATCTGTCATCTGCCTGCTAGCCTACCGGGAGGCTCCACCATCTCAGGTCATATATACCTGTCCATTCAGAGACTGCCCCGGTCACTTGCCGTGACTACCCGCCTGTCTATCCAGAGACTGCCCCGGTCACTTGCCGTGACTACCCGCCTGTCTATCCAGAGACTGCCCCGGTCACTTGCCGTGACTACCTGCCTGTCTATCCAGAGATTGCCCCGGTCACTTGCCGTGACTACCCGCCTGTCTATCCAGAGACTGCCCCGGTCACTTGCCGTGACTACCCGCCTGTCTATCCAGAGACTGCCCCGGTCACTTGCCGTGACTACCTGCCCGTTTATCCAGAGACTGCCCCGGTCACTTGCCGTGACTACCCGCCTGTCTATCCAGAGACTGCCCCGGTCACTTGCCGTGACCTCCCGCCTGTCTGTCCAGAGACTGCCCCTGTCACTTGCAGTGATTTCCTGTCCGTCCCCCCGGGCGCCACCCGCTCCTTTACAAGGAAAGCCTCCTTGTATAATAAAGCTCAGAGGTTCCGCCTCCCAGACCCGTTACACTACCAAATCCAAATTCTCTTGATGAACACCATTAATAGTAAGAGGAAATTCACAGATATGGTGAGTAACATTTTTCAAGGGAGAGCCATCCACAGACACCACATTAATAGGAGAAGACAGAAGTTTGGGTTTTAATTTTAGTTTTTCCAAAAATTTCCCATAAATCACATTGAGAGTTGAACCACAAACCACAAATACCCGTAACTCCATTAATTCCTCCTCACCAGCAGTGGTAGCAGAAAGAAAGACACCTTTATTGTTTAAACAAGCTATGCGGGCGACACTGACCTCATTTTTTTTTTCTCTTTATTCATTCGAAGCGCACAGTTCTTAATGAAATGCTCAGATTTACCACAGTAGTAACACAAACCTTGAGCAAATCTGCGTTCTTTTTCCCGAGAGTGAGGTGCCATTGCTCCAATTTCCATCGGCTCTGCAATGTCAGTACATTCCTTCTCCAAACCTGGAGCTGACAAAGCAGACTTACTCTCATTAACCCTTGCACGCAGTCTCCTATCCACCCGTATGGCTAATTGCATAGCCTCTTGCAAGTTACCAGGTATAGGATAAGCAAACAGCAAATCTTTAACCCTTTCACTTAATCCTGCAAGAAATAAACTTTTCAAAGCTGAATCGTTCCAGCCCACCTGGGTGGACCACCTACGGAAGTGAGTACAATATTTTTCCACATTACCCGATCCCTGTCTCAAACGTCTCAACTCTGTCTCAGCTGATGAAACACGATCCGGATCGTCATACAACAACCCCAAAGCAGAAAAAAAAACATCCACTGATCCAAAGCATGGATCACTAGGCTGCAGAGAAAAGGCCCAGTCCTGAGGTTCTTTGCGCAAAAGTGACATTATAAACCCTATGCGCTGTGATTCATCACCAGAGGATCTGGGTCTCAAACGAAAATACAACAAGCAAGCATTTTTAAAAGAAAAAAAATCTTGTTGTTCACCAAAAAATAAATCAGGCAAACGTACCTTTGGCTCCACGAAATGTGCTCCAGAACAACTACTCACGTGTTGCTGGATTTCAGCCACCTCCAGAGAGAGACCCTGCAGGCGTTCAGCCAAATCCCGAACCGACACCATGATGAAAACAGAAAATCTTTCCTTAGAGATTTTTTTTTTTAAATTTTTTATTTCTTGGCTGGACTTACTGTTATGAACTGCTACAAGCACTAAGGAAAGATGGGAACTCTGTCCCTACAATAGAACTAAGCTGGATCCCTACGATGTAAAGGGGAACCTGATCCTGCGACCAGACCCGCTAAAGTCCTCAGCTAGTCTGAACGAAGACCTATAGTTGCGAGGGAGGAATCCCTACAAGATCTAGGGACTGGGAGAAAAGGTGGACACCTCCTAACAGAAATTGTAGCAGGGAAAATTAAACAGAAAACAAATTACTACGAGATCCTAAGATTAAGCAAAACTGACAGAGAAGGCACCTAAGCACCTGGCTAGCTTAAGAGTAGATAATACAATGAAGTCCAGCAAAGCCAGAAGGGCGGAGCCAGACTAAATAGGGAAAAAAGGTCATGTGACCAGCAAACTGAAACAAAATCTAACAAGAGGGTTCTAACAGCTGTCCTCTGCTTGTAAGCAGTACATGATGTCATGGCCATGTGCTGCTTACAAGCATAAATCAGCTACTGGCATCAGAACCGAATGCTGCGAGGGAGTGCAGGGAAGGTAAGGGGGGCCATGCATACTAGGATAAGGATGAGGGGGCCAATCATACCAGGATGGGGATGAGGAGGCCATTTATACCAGTATAGAGATGAGGGGGTCATGCATACTAGGATAGGGATGAGGGGGTCATGTATACCAGGATAGGGATGAGGAGGCCATGGATACCAGGATAATGATAAGGGGGCCATGCATACCAGGCTTATACTTGAGTAAATACATTTTCCCATTTTTTTGTGGTAAAATTGGTGCCTCGACTTATATTCAGGTCAGCTTATACTCGAGTACATATGGTAATATTTTTTATTGGATAGCCATTACTGAAGGACATTTTTTGCAGATATTTACATAATAGTTTGAACTCTTTTCTGAACATATTATTTGGACTCGCCAATCTGAATACCAGCTTACCACCTTCAATCATAAGATTGGCAGGCTGTTATGTTTCGGTAGCTGAGGAGTGCAGGTAAAAAAGGCAATACACCAGAGCAGTTGGAATCTATGAGATTGCAGTACCCTGGCTAACCACCACAACTAGAGGCAGCCGTGGAGCGTTCCTACGTTGGTCCTAGACGCCTCGTCACAGCCTGAGAAACTAACTACACCTAAAGATAGATATAGGAAAGCTATCTGCCCCGGAGCAGAACCCCAAAGATAATAGAAAGCCCCCAAACATGTAATGGCGGTTAGACAAGATGAAATACTGACACAGAAAGAAAATAGTATGAGCAAACGCTGGGGCCCAAACTAACTAAATAGAAAAGGATAGGAAGGGTACTTACTGCAATCCCAGAAAACCCTGAAAAGCACCAACTCTACTAATTTCAAAACACCTGAGATCACACGACCTCTTCCACCTAAATTAGTTCTCTGGTGTAACAAAATCAAAACAGCAGCCACTGAAAAAACTGGAAAAAGCAAAAGTACAAACATCAGTGGCTGAACAAAACTGAGAGGCAGAAGCCCCCGGAGGGGACCCTGAAGGCCCCCACAGAAGTGCAGGACAAAATGCAAAAATATAGCACAAACACAAAAGAAGAAAATGTCTTATCTGTTAGCAGGAGATGCAGACACGACACAGCAGGCTACAAGGGAAACTGGAATAAAGGATTCAGACCAGAACAATTGATCACCGGCAACCCTGATGGGAAGGTGACTCCCTTATATAAGACCAGTCAGTAACACCTGATTCCCAGTCCTCACAATCTTCACTGGACAGACTAGCACGTTTGTAACCACCAGAGGGAGCCTCTGCTCAGAACTCATCTCAAACCCATCCACAACAGTACCCCCCCCTTGAGGAGGGGTCACCGAACCCTCATTTGAGCAACCAGGTCGGTCAGGATGAGTTCTATGATACGCACGGATAAGTCTCCTAGCATGGATGTCCGAAGCAAACACCCAAGAATTGTCTTCCTGACCATAACCTCTCCATTTAACCAAATACTGGAGTTTCCGTCTAGAAAAACGAGAATCTAATATTTTCTCAACCACATACTCCAGATTGCCCTCAACCAAAACAGGGTCAGGAGGCACAGCAGCAGGAACCACTGGCTCAACAAACCTCTTCAACAAGGACTTGTGGAACACGTTATGGATCTTAAATGTCCCTGGAAGAAGCAAACGAAAAGAAACAGGATTAATAATCTCCATGATCTTATAAGGTCCAATGAACCTAGGCTTAAATTTAGGAGATGCTACTCTCATAGGAATATTCTTTGAGGACAACCAGACCAAGTCCCCCACTTTAAAACCGAGGACCATCAGTCCTATGCCGGTTAGCAAACCGCTGGGCCCTCTCCTGAGAGAGGGACAACCTCTCCACTACCTGGTCCCAAATCAGTTGCATACGCTCCACAACAGAGTCAACACCTGGACAGACAGAAGCCTCCGTCTGTCCTGAAGAAAATCGAGGGTGAAACCCAGAATTACAGAAAAACGGAGACATCAAAGTAGCAGAGCTAGCCCTATTATTAAGAGCAAACTCAGCCAAAGGCAAAAAAGAGACCCAGTCATCCTGATCAGCAGACACAAAGCATCTTAGATAAGTCTCCAATGTCTGGTTTGTTCTCTCAGTTTGACCATTGGTCTGAGATGAAATGCGAGGAGAAAGACAATTGAACACCCAGTTTAGAACAAAAAGTCCTCCAAAATCTGGAAACAAACTGGACTCCTCTGTCAGACACAATGTTCTTAGGAATGCCGTGTAAACGAACCACGTGCTGAAGGAACAACGGCACCAATTCAGAGGAGGAAGGCAACTTAGGTAATGGCACAAGATGTATCATCTTGGAAAACCTATCACAAATTACCCAGATGGTGGTCATTCTCTGAGAAACAGGGAGGTCGGAAATGAAATCCATAGAGATATGGGTCCATGGTCTCTTGGGCACAGGCAATGGCATCAACAAACCACTAGAGCGAGAGCAAGGCTTGGAGCGAGAGCAAGTCCCGCAGGACTGCACAAATTCCCTGACATCACGAGACAAGGTAGGCCACCAAAAGGACCGACTAACCAAGTCTCTGGTACCAAAAATTCCGGGATGCCCAGCCAACGCGGAACAATGAATCTCAGACATCACACTCTTTTTCCACTGGTCCGGGACAAACAATTTTCCAACAGGGCAGCACTCGGGCCTATCCTCCTGACACCCCTCCAGAGCAAGTCTCAAATTGGGCGAGATGGCGGAAAGAACTACACCCTCTTTCAAAATAACAGAAGGATCAGATAACTCAGGAGAGTCCGCAAGGAAACTCCTCGAGAGGGCATCCGCCTTAACATTCTTAGTGCCAGGAAGAAAGGAAACCACAAAATTAAAACGTGTGAAAAACAAAGCCCACCTGGCCTGTCTAGGATTGAGTCGCTTGGCAGATTCCAGATAGACCAGATTCTTATGGTCCGTAAGGACCACCACCTGATGTTTGGCTCCCTCCAGCCAATGTCTCCACTCTTCAAAAGCCCACTTCATGGCCAATAACTCCCGATTACCCACGTCATAACTACGTTCAGTAGGAGAAAATTTTCGAGAGAAAAAGGCACAAGGGTTACTTTTAGAGGTCTCTGGATCTTTTTGGGACAAAACGGCACCTGCCCCAATTTCAGAGGCATCAACCTCCACCTGAAATGGCAGAGAAACATCAGGCTGCCGTAGAACAGGAGCAGAAGTGAATCTCTGCTTAAGTTCCTGAAATGCAGAGACTGCCTCAGGAGGCCAATTCACCACATCAGAACCCTTTCTGGTCAAATCAGTTAATGGTTTAACAATAACCGAGAAATTACCAATAAATTTACGATAAAAATTGGCAAAACCCAAAAATCTCTGAAGAGCCTTTAATGAAGTAGGTTGGACCCAATCACAGATGGCCTGAACCTTGACCGGGTCCATTTCAATAACAGATGGGGACAAAATGAATCCCAGAAATGAGATCCTCTGTACGCCAAAAAGACACTTTGATCCCTTCACATACAGAGCATTCTCTCTCAAAATCTGGAATACAGTTCGAACATGTTTCACATGAGAGTCCCAGTCATTAGAAAAAATCAAGATATCATCCAAATAAACAATCAGAAATTTGTCCACAAAATCCCTGAAAATGTCATTCATGAAGGACTGGAAGACGGAAGGAGCATTAGTGAGCCCAAAGGGCATCACCAGGTACTCAAAATGCCCTTCAGGGGTATTGAACGCCGTCTTCCATTCATCCCCGTGCTTAATGCGAATAAGGTTATACGCCCCCCTGAGGTCAAGCTTGGTAAACCAAGTAGCGTTTTTCACCCTGGAAAACAGGTCAGAAATCAAGGGTAACGGGTATTGATATTTCACAGTAATATTGTTCAAGAGACGATAATCAATACACGGCCTTAATGAACCATCCTTTTTGGCCACAAAGAAAAAACCGGCACCTAAGGGTGAAGAGGATGGTCTGATATGACCCTTCTCCAATGATTCCTTGATATAAGACCGCATAGCGTCATGTTCAGGTACAGACAAGTTAAAAAGGCGACCTTTAGGGAATTTACTACCCGGCACTAATTCAATAGCGCAGTCATAGCTCCTATGGGGAGGCAAGGATGCAGATTTACTTTCGCTAAACACATCAGAAAAATCAATCAAAAAGTCAGGAACATCCTGAGCCTGGGGGGAGGCAGAAAAAACAGGAGTGTTGGTATTAACACATTGGCAGCCCCAACTGGTTACAGACACAGATTTCCAATCCAAAACAGGATTATGAGACTGTAACCAAGGAAAACCCAGCACGATAATGTCATGCAGATTATACAGAACCAAAAATTTGCAGCACTCCTGGTGATCAGGTTCAACCCTCATTATCACCTGAGTAGAAAACTGGGGTTTATTCTCAGCCAAAGGGGTAGAATCGATCCCCAGTAGGGGAATAGACTTCTGTAGGGGTATCAAGGGAAATCCACAACGTTTAGCAAAATCATAATCCATCAGGTTAATAGCTGCTCCAGAATCAACGAAAGCCTGAGCAGAAAATGAGGACAGAGAGCATATCAGAGTGACAGTTAATAAAAACTTAGTCTGAACACTACCCAAGACAACTGAGCGTGCAAAACGTCTTCCCCACTTAGGGCAGACTGAAATAGCATGAGAGGCATCACCACAGTAGAAACATAAACCATTGCGCTTTCGAAACTCATGATGCTGTGCCCCAGACACCACTCTATCACACTGCATGGGTTCAGAATCTGGTTCACAAGGCAACACCATTCCACGCATACTTCTCCGCTCACGCAAACGTCTGTCAATTTGAATCGCTAATGACATAGAATCATTGAGACCAGAGGGGACAGGGAATCCCACCATAACATCCTTTACATTATCTGACAGACTCTTCCGGAAAAGGGCTGCCAAAGCGTCGTCATTCCATTTGGTCAGGACTGCCCACCTACGGAATCTCTGACAGTATAACTCAGCGTCATCAAGCCCCTGATTTAATGCCAACAAGGCTTTCTCAGCTTGATCAGTGACATTAGGCTCATCGTACAATAACCCCAAGGCCTGAAAAAATGCATCAACATCACTCAAAACAGGATCCCCAGGTATCAGGGAAAAAGCCCAATCCTGAGGATCGCCGCGCAGGAGAGAGATGATAATTTGAACCTGCTGCGCTGCGTTCCCTGAGGACTTAGATTTTAAGGCAAAAAACAATTTACAATTATTTTTGAAATTCTGAAACTTAGCTCGATCCCCTAAAAACAAATCTGGCATGGGAATCCTAGGTTCCACAACAGGCAACCCAGCAAGATAGATAGCAATACTCCGAACCTCAGTGGCAAGCTGATCCACACGGCCAGACAACTGTGCAAACTCCATTGAGAGAAAAGATCCTCCCCAGCACCCAGAGATACAGAGGGAAAAAAAAAATGCAACAAACAGAAAAATATCTCTGACAACTCTGACAATATTTTTTCCCTTCTGTGAGTACCATACAATTTTCAAACTGGAATAAAGGATTCAGACCAGAACAATTGATCACCGGCAACCCTGATGGGAAGGTGACTCCCTTATATAAGACCAGTCAGTAACACCTGATTCCCAGTCCTCACAATCTTCACTGGACAGACTAGCACCGCTTGTAACCACCAGAGGGAGCCTCTGCTCAGAACTCATCTCAAACTCATTCACAACAGTAAAACTGAGAGGGCAGAAGCCCCCGGAGGGGACCCTGAAGGCCCCCACAGAAGTGCAGGACAAAATTCAAAAATATAGCACAAACACAAAAGAAGAAAATGTCTTATCTGTTAGCAGGAGATGCAGACACGACACAGCAGGCTACAAGGGAAACTGGAATAAAGGATTCAGACCAGAACAATTGATCACCGGCAACCCTGATGGGAAGGTGACTCCCTTATATAAGACCAGTCAGTAACACCTGATTCCCAGTCCTCACAATCTTCACTGGACAGACTAGCACCGCTTGTAACCACCAGAGGGAGCCTCTGCTCAGAACTCATCTCAAACCCATTCACAACAGCAGGCACTGTACTGATGAATAAGGAAAGGGCCTCTGACTGGGATGCCTATAAGGTAGCTGCTAGTGTAATACGTC
The DNA here is from genome assembly GCA_033576555.1 of Oophaga sylvatica. Classification (NCBI taxonomy): domain Eukaryota; kingdom Metazoa; phylum Chordata; class Amphibia; order Anura; family Dendrobatidae; genus Oophaga; species Oophaga sylvatica. The sequence continues at coordinate 429,852,904 of JARQOD010000005.1, read as the reverse complement.
CGTGCCCAATTCACCCCCCCATCACACCACTCCCAGTGGTGATGTACTAATTGGGGATGTCCAGCTGTCCAGTGACCTCGGAAGGGAAGGTACCTGCGGCCACACCTACAGGGGTTAAATTTAGGTGCTCTGGTCAGCAACTTCCTTTCTCCTCTGGCAGTCACTGGAATCTGTTGTCTCACCCGTCCTCCCTTACATATTTCAGTGGCAAAAACTACCATTCTATGTGCGTCGGAGATATGCATATATGTGTAATATGTACAATTTTAAAGAAAAAAAAAATTGTGTTAGCAAAACTCAGTCACAGTGGATTAGTAGAGGAGGGCAAAGGTTCGTGACCGCTCATAGGCCTAATCGCCTGTCGATCACGGACAGAATCTCAGCCATGAGCCGCCCCTTACGAAATGTAATTGCCCTTCTCTGCTTTGGTAATTAATAAACTGTGACGACCTGTTCAACCCACCCAGGCCTGGTTGTGTATTCTTTATGGGTTTGGTGGGAAGAGGGGGGGTGAAGGCACTGTTTCGGGTATACAGGTCATCCCAGTCTAGTGTTTCGGTGTGCTCTACATATTCATTCAGAGTGTGTACGTTTACCACCAGCCAGGACAAAATTCTTAGGTCGCATGTCAGCAAATTTTGAAAATCCTATTCTGGCAGAAGTTGAATTAAAAAAAAAAAATTCATAGGTCTCTTTCAAATTGGCAAGAGCCAACCTCTTTTGAACATGTGTTTTCTTACAGTTCACTTTCATAGACACATAGTCTTTCTTGCCAGGTATAATTCGGTTCACTTCATCACTATTATAAAAACCTTTCACTGTATGCAGTATAGATTTATCTAATGATTTGCCTGGTTTAAGATCAAGACACATCATGAAACTTTTTTTTTGAAAATGCAAGCCCCACAATTTCAGACAACTGACTGAATAGTTCTGAATTCGAGATTTTCAAATTGACACTGTTCATATAGTTGTTTTGTTTAAGTATTTTTTTTTTAATTTTATATCATATTGATTTTTTGGAAATGCTTTTCAAAATGTTGCGTTGGTTAACAATATTAACAAAGATACTCATGTGACATGTTTGGTGCAAGCCTGTACCGTTCTGGGTAGAATGGTGTTTTTTCCACTTGTCTATCTTGGTTCTGGCCTGAGTTATGAGGAGAAACGTAAAAGGCATGCAACACAGAAATTCTCATTTTTTCCTAAACTTTGAAAATTAAACTTTTCACCCAGAAGCTTGTTTTCAACTACCTAACCTGGCCAATTTTTTCAATTCTGACCAGTGTCACTTTATGAGGTAACAACTCTGGAAAGCTTCAAAGGATCATAGTAATTCTGAGAAGTTTTTCTTATGACATATAGTACTTCATGATAGTGGTAACATTTGCTCAATACGACTTTCATTTATTTGTGAAAAATAAGCAAACTTTACAAAAAATGTTGAAATTTTGCAATATTCAAACTTTTAATTTTCATATCTTTAACCCCTTTCTGACATCCGAAGTATTATACTGTCCATGTGACATGGTACAATTTGACCATGGACGGTATAGTATGTCATCGCGATCGGCCGCGCTCACAGGGGGAGCGAGGCCAATCGCGGCCGGGTGTCAGTTGATTCTGACAGCTGACACCCGGCACTTGGTGCCAGCAGCGGTCACAGACCACTCCTGGCACTTTAAGCCCAAAATACTGCGATCTAACAAGATTGCAGCCTCTCTGCCTTTGGATCGGAGACCCCGCGGTGTGACGCGGGGTACCGATCGTTGCCATGGTGAGCCGGATGTCGTAATGATGACATCCGGGTCACCAGAGCTAAGTAAACTTGCTGATCATGCAAAGTGCATAATCAGCAAGTTCTCCCTGTCAGTAAAGCGCTGGCAGTTTCTATAGCTTGCAGATGGTGCTTCATCTGCATGTATAGAAGCGACCATCCTGCAAAAAATGATTGTCCCATAGTGGGACTAAATAAAAAAGTTAGGAAAAAGTAAAAAAATTTTTTAAAATAATTGTTAAAATATTTAAAAAAATCAAAAATAATAAAAAAAATCAAAATAAATTCTATCTCTAAATAAATATTTGAATGAAAAAAACACAAACAATAAAAGTACACATATTTGGTATCACCACGTCTGCAATGACCCAACCTATAAAACTGTCCCACTAGTTAATCCCTATAGTGAACACCATAAAAAAACAAGGCAAAAAACAATGCTTTACCATCATACCGCCAAACAAAAAGTGGAATAACACGCGATCAAAAAGACGGATGTAAATAAACATGGTACCACCGAAAACGTCATCTTATACCGTAAAAACCAAGCTCCATCAGCGGAAAAATAAAAAGTTATAAGCTCTCAGAATAAAGCGATGCAAAAATAATTATTTTTTCTATAAAATAGTTTTTATTGTATAAAAGCACCAAAACATAAAAAAATATAAATGAGGTATCGCTTTAATCGTACTGACCCGAAGAATAAAACTACCTTATCAATTTTACCACATACGGAACGGTATTAAACATCTGCCAAAAAATAAATACATGAATTGCAGGTTTTTACTCATTCTGTCTCCCAAAAATCAGAATAGAAAGTGATCAAAAAATATCATGAGTCCGAAAATGGTAACAATAAAAAAGTCGGCTCGACTTGCAAAAAACAAGACCTCACATGACTCTGTGGGCCAAAATCTGGAAAAATTATAGCTCTCAAAATGTGGTGATGCAAAAACTATTTTTTGCAATAAAAAGCGTATTTTAGCGTGTGACAGCTGCCAAACATAAAAACATTAGTTTTCAACCTGGACGGTGCCAATATATGATTGTCCATGCTGAGAACCACTGGTGAATGAGCTGCTGGGAACATAGCTTCAGTAACCGGGGGTGACGTCAAAGAGATTACCTCCGGTCATTGGGCTCCATTCCCAGCCGGGCTGAGCTGCGGTGAGATCCGGTGAGATCCCTGCTAGCACCGTGAGCGCTCATGGTTCACGGTGCTAGCGGGGATCTCACTGAAGTCACCGCAGTTACATCCGGTCAATGGGCTCTGTTCCCAGCTGGGCTGAGCTGCAGTGAGAGCACGGGTCACTTATAAAATTCACATACCAGGAAACAGTAGATTAGTTCCAAAAAGGGAGCACTTGTGGGGCATAGCCACTGTTAAGGCACATCTAAATAAGTTCCTTGGGGGGGTCTAGTTTCTAAAATAGGGTCACTTGTGGGGGGTTTCCACTGTTTAGGCACATCAAGGGCTCTGCAAACGAACATGATGCCTGCAGACCATTCCATCAAAGTCTGCATTACAAAACGTCACTACTTCCCTTCCGAGCCCCGACGTGTGCCCAAACAGTAGTTTTCTCCCACATCTGGGGTACCTGCGTACTCGGGACAAATTGATCAACAACTTTTGAGGTCCAAATTCTCCTGTTACCCTTGGGAAAATAAAAAAATTGGTGGCTAAAAGATCATTTTTGTGGAAAAAAAAATTTTTTTCACTGCAGGGCATTATAAACTTTAGTGAAACACTAGGGGGTTCAAAGTTCTCACCACACATCTAGATAAGTTCCTTAGAGGGTCTAGTTTCCAAAATGGTGTTACTTGTGGGGGTTGCCACTGTTTAGGCACATCAGGGGCTCTCCAAACGCGACATTGCGTCCGATCTAAATTCCAGCCAATTTTGGTTTGAAAAAGTCAAACGGCGCTCCTTCCCTTCCGAGCTCTGCCATACGCCCAAGCAGTGGTTTACCCCACATATGGGGTATCGGCATACTCAGGACAAATTACACAATAACTTTAGGGGTGTAATTTCTCCTGTTACCCTTGGAAAATAAAAAACTGGGGGTGAAAAGATCATTTTTGTGGAAAAAAATATAATTTTTAACTTTATGCCTCTACGTTATAAACTTCTGTGAAGCCCTTGGGAGTGCAAAGTGCTCACCACACATCTAGATAAGTTCGTTGGGGGTCTAGTTTCCAAAATGGTGTCATTTGTGGGGGTTTCCAGTGTTTAGACACATCAGGGGCTCTCCAAATGCGACATGGCATCTGATCTCAATTCCAGCCAATTTTGCATTGAAAAGTCAAATGGCGCTCCTTCCCTTCTGAGCTCTGCCATGCGCCCAAACAGTGGTTCCCCCACATATGGGGTATCCGGGGATTCAGGACAAATTGCACAATAACTTTTGGGGTCCATTTTCTCCTGTTACCCCTGGGAAAATAAAAAAAATTGGAAGTAAATTTTTTGTGGAAAAAAAGTTAAATGTTCATTTTTTTTTTAAAACAGTCCAAAAATTCCAGTGAAGCACCTGAAGGGTTAATAAACTTCTTGAATGTGGTTTGGAGCACCTTGAGGGGTGCAGTTTTTAGAATGGTGTCACTTTTGGGTATTTTCTATCATATAGACCCTTCAAAGTGACTTCAAATGTGATGTGGTCCCTAAAAAAAATGGTGTTGTAAAAATGAGAAATCGCTGTTTGAATTTTAACCCTTATAACTTCCTAACAAAAAAATTTTTGGTTCCAAAATTGTGCTGATGTAATTTAGACATGTGGGAAATGTTACTTATTAAGTATTTTGTGTGACATATCTGTGTGATTTAAGGGCATAAAAATTCAAAGTTGGAAAATTGCCAAATTTTCAAAATTTTTGCCAAATTTCTGTTTTTTTTTCACAAATAAACGCAAGTCAATATCAAAGAAATTTTACCACTATCATGAAGTACAATATGTCACGAGAAAACATTGTCAGAATCACCAGGATCCATTGAAGCGTTCCAAAGTTATTACCTCATAAAGGGACAGTGGTTAGAATTGTAAAAATAGGCCTGGTCATTAACATGCAAAACATCCTCGGGGGAAAGGGGTTAAACAAGAGAGTTATGTCACACACAATAGTTAATAAATAACGTTTCCCAGGTTTACTTTATGTCAGCACAAATTTTGAAACTATTTTTTTGTTAGAGAAATTAAAGTTGATCAGCAATTTTTAATTTTTTTAAAAAAAATGTACAAAACCATTTTTTTTAGAGACCACATAACATTTGAGGTGACTTTGGGTGGCATATATGACAGAAAATACCCAAAAGTGACACCATTCTAAAAACTGCACCCATCAAAGTCCTCAAAACCACATTCAAGATGTTTATTATTCTTTCAGGTGCTTCACAGAAATTACTTTTTACTTCACAGGAATTTAACTCAATATGTGGGGGAAAGCTACTGTTTGGCCGCCCGGCAGGGCTAGGAACAGAGAGAGTATTCAAGCTTTTTTTGGTGACTTGCATGTTCTTTCCCCTTTCTTGTACCAGCAATCTTCCCATTTAGCACAGGTGATTTTAAATTAGCAGGAGACTGCAAAGAAAGGGGTCCAGCCTATTTTTCTCCCACTTAAGAGCTTGAGGAAGGTGAGTTTCAATGCTCCTTTCATTTAGTGTTGGTGCTGTGTGGCGGCCATTGTTGCAATGGTTTTTGTGCTGGTGGGGCGGTGCGGTCTGGAGTCATTGGGACTCAGTCTTGCAGCATGGGTGCTGTGGGGCCAGAGGTCATCTGCCCTGCCGATGCATTGTCGCTGCGGCAGTGGTTAGCGCACTTCCCCGCTCCTTTAAGGCAAAAGGGACCCACTGAGAGGTTCGCCATGAAGTGGCAGTGGGCGTCATACAGTCAGATCAGAATGTTAAACTAAGAACCTCATGTTCAGTAAAGTATATTTTTGCCTAGCAGCATTAGATTAATGTATGTATTTTTGGAGGTGTGGTCCATGCTCTTTTTTTTGGTGTAAAAAAACACAATTACAGTGACATTCACTACACTAATGCCCTACCTATAAAGTTGCTCAGAGCTAACTATTGTTTTTTTTGCAAAAGAAAAACGGACATCACTAACACTGAAACACACGCTCCCCTAATACACTAACTAAAAATTTACTCAGTGCTAATTATTCTTTTTTTTGGCAGAAGAAAAATGAACGTCACTAACGCTGAACTGTATGCTCCCCTAATGCACTAGCTAAAAGTTTACTCGGCGCTATTCTATTTTTTTTGCAAATGAAAAATGGAGGACACTGACATGGCAACGTATGCTCCCCTAATAACTAGCTAAAAATGTACTCAGCGCTAACTATTCTTTTTTTTGGAAAAGAAAAATCGACGTCACTATCACTGCAAAGTATGCTTCCCTAATGCATTTGCTAAAAGTTACTTGGCGCAATTTTTTTTTTATTTAAAAAAAATGGACTACACTATCACTGCAACGTATGTTCCCTTAGTGCACTAACTAAGAAATAACCCAGTGCTAACAATTTTTTTTTGCAAAAGGAAAATGCTATCTCCCTACCTATAAAGTTATTCTGTACTAGCTACTATTTTTTTTTTCCTAAAAGTAGAGAAAAAAAAGAGGAAAAATTTAGAAGAAACTTAGAAGAAAAAAATTAAAAGAAAAATCAGTAGCTGTAAAAAAATGTTACATTGACGTTCACTACTCTAATGCCCTACCTATAAAGTTACTCAGCACTAACTATTCTATTTTTTGGCAAAACAACAACAGATGTTACTAACACTGCAACGTACACTCCCCTAATACATTAGCTAAAAAGTTACCCGGCGCTGACAATTCTTTCTTTTTTCCTTTGCAACCTATAAATCTACTTTGTATTAACTACTATTGTTTAAAAAAAATCGGATGTCACTTACACTGTGATGTCAGCTACTCGAACTATATATAAAAAGTTCCTTGGCGCAGACTCTGATCAGCAGCAATACTGATCAGAGCACTGCGCTCATGGGAAGAGTACGAATGCTCAGAAAAAGACGCCAAATACATACAGAAAAGGTGCCAAAAATACAATTGAGAGTGGGGGGTATTGGGGGTGGTTGGAATGGTGGGCTGGAAGAGGGATTTAGGATCTGCTGCTGCTGTGATCACAGATCGGTCACACAGCACACAGACCGCACACAGCACAGATCGCAGGAGGATCGCACTGGCCACCAATGATTTTCTCTCTCTTAGGTACTCAGAGGGGGCATACAACCACTCTGCACGCTAACTCTGAGGTAAAGATGGCATGCAGAGCGGTGATGGCTATTTTAGTTTAACCCTGTTGGCACTGATTGGTCAGAAACCATTGCTGAGCCAATCAGCGCCAAAAAGGTTAATTAGCTGAGGTGATGTCACAATCACACATCCAAAGCAATTGCTGTGATTGGTGCTGTCTCAGACAGCACCAATCACAACATGTCACAATTATTATTATTATTTACATGATTTGTTTTGTTTTTCTTTATTGTGACATCTCTGTGATTGGCTGGTCAGAATTAATCAGCCAATCACAGAGATCGCCGATACAGGATGGCAGTACAGGCCCCCCTGAGTGACGTGCAGGGATGTCCTGCTGTCAGAGACAGCAGCCATCTTAACTTAGTCACCGTGTGATGCAGCGCGGTGACGGGAAATAGCGGCACCATGTATGTACTTTGCTTTGCGGGAACGCAGCACCGTACACATATGGCACATGATGTGAAGGGATTAATTAAAAAAACAAAGTATATAG
>JARQOD010000005.1:429704011-429845261 GCA_033576555.1 Oophaga sylvatica | reverse complement strand
TTGAGCACTAAGGGGGGGGCAATGGGGGCGGGGGCCAAAGCTTTCTCTGATGAATCGATCTTCGGCTTAAAGAAAGGGGAAAGTCTTCAGAGAAATGAGAGGAAAAAGGAGGGGGGTGATGGGGAAGAGTAGAGAATTAAAAGTGGAAGAGCTTTTTTGGGGGTTGTGAGAAGGGAGGATATGAGGATGAGAAGTAATTTTTGCTTTGCGCGGGTGAGCAGGGCTTGAAGCTGGTGGGGAACTGTTGTTTGCGGTTAGGTGCTCGGCAGAGGGGGATTTTTTCCATCTCCGCTCACAACCCTGGAACCCAGTCTCAGTTTTTGGTGAGGCGGGGGCACCCGGGGCTCCCGGGTTGATTGTACAAGTTTTGCTATGGTGAGGGGGGCGGGCCAAAATCAAGTTTTGCTGTTATTTTTAGTGTTAAAAAAGGGGTGGCAGCAGAATCTGTGTCATAAAGTGAAGATATTTCTGTAAAGGGAGGGGGGACTCAGAGAGCTTTGGGTTTAAATTTGAGGTGTTTGAGTTTTTTGCAAAAGGTGAGTGAGTTTGTGGAAATACAAATGTGGAAAAATCCCGTCATTTTATAGATAATAATCTTGGTTATATAATACATTAATCGATTGCAACTATTTAGCATATGATTAGTTATGCAGATTCTTTTCCTGTGATTGCATTGTTACTGTTTTGCTCTTAATCAAAATTAAATTATGTTGTTGATATTTTGTAAATCTACTGTACCTTTGGCTTTCAACACTGCTTTATTCTTCTGGGCATGCTCACGATCAGATTCAAATATGGCACGACTAAATTATGATCACAGTTCTCTTCTACATATTCCCAAAGTTGGTGCATACTGGTCAACTCGGGTATGTATACAGTTTTTTCTTTATCTCTAACCACAAGTGTTCGATTGGGTTGAGGTCTGGGGACTGTGGGGGCCAATCCAGCTTCATTGTCTTTAATTTTTTTTTTTTCAGAGGAGAGGGTCAGGGAGCTTCACCGTGGCGTTGCATGCTGTAAACCAGGGGTCTCAAACTGCATTCCTCGAGGGCCACAAACCATGCTTGTTCTCAAGATTTCCTTAGCATTGCACTAGGTGCTGGAATCATTATCTGTGCAGGTGATTAAATTATCACCTGTGCAATACAAGGAAATCCTGAAAACATGACCTGTTTGCGGCCCTTGAGGAATGCAGTTTGAGACCTCTGCTGTAAACCGATGTTGGAAGTAATGAGACCAGGTGGGTGCCGATCCTGCTGGTGAACAAAGATGTAAACAGTAGAAGAAAGGAAAGGTGATCTCTCCAGCACACCAGTGAGGTAAGTGAAAATATTCTTTATACATAAAGAATATTTTCACTTACTTCATTGGTGCGCCGGAGAGTGGAGAGTTCCCCTTTCCTTTCTTCCACTAACAATTTTTTAACCAATCTCTACTTCTGCTTTGGATCATTGTCATGCTGGAACACTATGTCATCCTTCTCATACCCATAGTACTCGAGTGTATGAAGTAACTCATCTTGTAAGATGCTCATATATACCTCAGTATTGAGACCACCATTGATCCTGTTCAAGTATCCAATGCCTTTGGCTGTGAGACAAACCCATATCATCAGACTTCCTCCACTAAATTTGACAGCTCCTTCAATTTCACGATTTGCTAGCCCATTTTCCCTTGTTTCTTCCAGACCCATGTGCACCCATCAGGGCTTAATCTACTGACTTTAGTTTCATCACTCTAAATCACCAGTTTCCAATCTTCTACTGTACACTTTTTTGCAAACTCAGCCGACGGTTCTTATGATGATAATGAAGTAGAATTGTCTTCACCTTTTTTTGAGCCACCAATCCAGACTTGTGTAATGTGAATCGCCCAGTGCTTGCAAGGACGTCTGTGATCTCACTTGCGAAGCATACAAACCACCTCCACTGTTGAGTTTGTCACTCCAGAAGTGATAGACCTTGTGAGGAGCCAATTTGTTGATTCCGATATTTTGTATGGTTGTCCATCTCTTGGCTTTTGAATGGATGGATGCACTTCATTTTGTATTCTTCCAACTGACATGACACTCACATGATGCAGTTTGGCAATTTTCTTGGTCGAGAGACTGCTATCAATGTGGATGAAGAGGTTTCTCTTTTCTTGGGAAATCTTCTATAGGGCTATTCCTCAATTCCATCAAGAGATCTTTTAGCTTGGGAATCAACCTAATAAAGCTGAGCTGTTAGGGAATGTGAAAACAGATTTTATTTTGTAGTATATGGGAAGAAAAATATACAGTTGTGCTCAAAAATTTACATACCCCGGCAGAATTTTTGCTTTCTTGGCCTATTTTCAGAGAATATGAATGATAACACCAAAACTTTTTTTTACACTCATGGTTAGTGGTTGGGTGAAGCCACTTATTGTCAAACTACCGTGTTTTCTCTTTTTAAATCATAATGACAACCCAAAACATCCAAATGACCCTGATCAAAAGTTTACATACCCTGGTGATTTTGACCTGATAACATGCACAGAAGTTGACACAAATGGATTTGAATGGCTACTAAAGGTAACATCCTAACCTGTGACCTGTTTGCTTGTAATCAGTGTGTGTGCATAAAAGCTGACTGAGTTTCTGGGATCCAGACATCTTTCATCCAGCCACTGACGTTTCTGGATTGTGGGTCATGGGGAAAGCAAAAGAATTGTCAGTAGATCTATGGGAAAAGGTAGTTGAACTGTATAAAACAAGAAAAGGATACAAAAAGATATCCAAAGAATTGATAATGCCAGTCAGCAGTATTCAAACTGTGATTAATAAATGGAAAATCAGGGGCTCTGGAAAAAGAAAACCACGGTCAGGTAGACCAACAAAAATTTCATACACAACTGCCAGGAAAATTGTTTGGGATGCAAAGAAAAACCCACAAATAATATTAGCTGAAATACTGGACTCCCTGAAAACTAGCGGTGTGGCTGTTTCAAGATGCACAATAAGGAGGCACTTGAAGAAAAATGGGCTGTATGGTTGAGTCACCAGAAGAAAGCCATTACTGCGCAAATGCCGCAAAGTATCTATACTACAATATGCAAAACAGCACAGAGACAGCCTCAAAACTTCTGGAACAATGTAATTTTGAGTGATTAGACCAAAATTTATCTTTTTGGGCACAACCATAAACGTTACATTTGGAGAGAGGCCAACAAGGCCTATGATGAAAGGAACAACATTCTTACTGTAAAGCACAGAGGTGGATCGCTGATGTTTTGGGGATGTGTGAGCTACAAAGGCACAAGAAACTTGGTCAAAGTTGAAGGAAAGATGAATGCAGCACATTATCAGCAAATACTGGAGGCAAATTTGAAATCATCAGCCCGGAAGCTGCGCATGTGACGTACTTGGGCGTTCCAACATGACATCGATCCAAAACACAAGGCCAAGTCGACAAGTCATTGGCTACAGCAGAACAAAGTGAAGATTCTGGAGTGGTCATCTCAGTCTCCTGACCTCAATATCATTGAGCCACTCTGGGGAGATCTCAAGCGGGTAGTTCATGCTAGACAACCCAGGAATTTACAGGAACTGCTGGCTTTTTGCCAGGAAGAGTGGGCAGCTTTACCATCTGAGAAAATAAAAAACCTCATCCACAACTACCACAAAAGACTTCAAGCTGTCATTGATGTTAGAGGGGGAAATACACAGTATTAAGAAATGGGATATGTAAACTTTTGGTCAGGGTCATTTGGATGTTTTGGGTCGTCATTATGATTTAAAAAGAGAAAACAGAGTAGTTTGACAATAAATGGCTTCACCCACCCACTAACCATGAGTGGAGAAAAAGTTTTGGTGTTATTATTCATATTCTCTGAAAAAAGGCCAAGAAAGCAAAAATTCTGCCGGGGTATGTAAACTTTTCAGCACAACTGTATTTACACAACCAGGAGTAAAACAGTAACAATGCAGTGACAAGAATCTACATAACTATTCTTATGTTAAATAGTTGCAAGTCAAATTTATGTATGAGATAGCAAAGATGATGGTCTATAAAATGATGGTGGTCTCATGTTCTAATCAGTAGTGGATGGTGAGATATGGAGTCTGAAAGTCAAAAGTTCAAAACATTGCTACCCTTTTGCTCATCCCTGTAATTTCACAAAAGACCACAAAAATGAGCAGGACAAAATTGTTAGCACCTTTCCAAAATTGTGGGTAAACAACTTTGTTTTAAGTATGTGATGCTCATTCTGTGGCAAGTAACAGGTGTGGGCAATATGAAAATCACACCTGAAACCACATAAAAAGGGGGAAAATTGACTCAATCATTGCATTGTGTGTCTGTGTGTGCCATACTAACCATGGAGAACAGAAAGAGGAGAAGAGAAGTTTTGTGGCTTGTCAATATGCACTTTGGCAAATTCAAGTCTAGCTGGTTTATGATTTGCTTTCAACATTGGCTTCTTTCTCAGGTGTCTTCCATGAAGTCCACTTTGGCCAAGGCAGTAACAAATGATCCAATCTGACATCCATGTACCTTGACTTTGGAGTTAACTTCTAATCTTTTTGGAAATTCTTCCAGGCTCCTTGGTTCCCATTTTTATTATCTGTCTCTTTAATTTGTCAGCAATTTTCCTCTTGCGGCCACATCCAGGAAGGATGGCTACAGTCCCATAGACCTTAAAGTTCTGAAGAATATGTGCAACTTTTGTAACAGGAACATCAAGCTGTTTGTAGATGTTCTTATATCTTTTAACATTAACAGGTTTAACTTTCTTTCTAATCTCCTGAGACAACTCTCTCCTTGGCCATTAGTTTTCTTTACTCAATGTTCAGTGTGGTACACACCATGATACCAAACAGCACAGTGACTACTTTTCACACTTGTAGGCAGACTGACTAATTACACACCTATTATGCTAATTACAGTATAGGACACACCTTAGATTATCATGTCCCTATGATCAAATTATTTTCAATACTTTTTAGGGGTGCCGTCATTTTTGTCCAGGCCATTTTCATTTGTATGTTAGATTTTTTTTTTTAGACTGAAACACAACAATGTCTGATTTTCATTAATTAATTCAAATTACTTTTGTGAGTTTCAAATAATTTCAGTGACAACTGTGGGTTTCTTTCACTTTGATTTAAGGGTACCAACAGTTTCGTCCAGGTGCCATATGTGTAATTGTCGGTTCTTAAAGGGAATCTGTCACCCCATTTTTGGAGTATGAGATGCGGCCACCGCCATCAGGGGCTTATCTACAGCATTCTGTAATGCTGCAGATAAGCCCCCGATGTCACCTGAAAGATAAGAAAAATGAGTTATATTATACTCACCCAGGGGCGGTCCGCCGTCCGGTCCGGTGGGCGTCGTGGTCCGGTTCGGCACCTCCCATCTTCTAGCAAAGCCATCCTCTTCTCTGAATCCCGTCGCGGCTCCTGCGCAGGTATTATTCTCTGCCCTGTTGAGGGCAGAGCAGAGTACTGCAGTGCGCAGGCGCCGGACCTCTCTGACCTTTCCCGGCGCCTGCGCACTGCAGTACTCTGCTCTGCCCTCACCAGGGCTTGCATGGGTGTTTGCATGGGTTTCCTCTGGGTTCTCCGGTTTGCTCCCACACGTGTACAATAAATAAATAAATAAATAAAAAATATTGATAATTAGTAAAACAATTATTGTACACTAGTGATTAGTCTACTATTAAAGGGAACCTGTCACCTCAGAAAATGCTATTTACCCGCAGGTATGGGGGTAAGCTGCCGGTAATTAGTATTATAATTCTGCCTGGCTGCTTTACTGAAAGTGTGGCTACTGGGAGTAAATTAATTTATTTCATCCAGGGAGCCTTCGGCTTACAGTCATGGGAGCGTGCGAGTAGAAGCTCCAGTTACCGCTCACATCACTGCTCCCTATACAGCTCTAGGCCACACCGACACTTATTGATAGCTCGCTATGCAATGCATCTGGGCAGAGTGAGCTGTACAAGTGCTGGGGCATGCTTAGAGCCACCAATCTCAGTCATGTCAACTGTGACTGTAACCACCAGTTCTGCCAATCATCCAGAAATTCCAGGATAATCCGAAAAATAGGGCACTTTTTTTGCCCTTAATGTAAAAAAAATTAAGCTGTCGATGATTTTTTTGTAGCTGAAGAAACTTATACAAATTATTTTAATTGTAATTATCAGCATTTTGCAGTTTACAGTGAATGTATGGGCTGTATACATGTATCACTTATAATCTTAATGTTTTATTATGGTTTTCCAATCTGTCCGTAAAAAATATTGTTTGTACGCGATTTTTTGATAAGATCTCTAGAAAAAATAAAAACTCAAGTTGGCAACCCTGTTAACCACTTTGTGCATACCTCCACTACTGAAAGCTGGTGTCTTCCTGGTGGGAATAAGTTCAGTTTCTACCAGTAGCCATACTTTCAGTAAGCATTGTAACGCCATTTATCTGCAGATTAACCCTATGTCTACAAGTAAATAGCATTTTCTGTGGTTCCCTTAAAAGTAAAAAAGAGAAACTGAAGGCAACCTCAGAACGTCACAGGAAATGGAATGAAGCAAAATAAAATGAAAAACGTTATATAGAAACAACTTCCAAGTCTAGATTCACATCCAGACAGTGATCTCTGGTGAGCATTGGGTTGGAATTTCCTTTGAAAACCCCCAAAAAACAGGATTATGTTAAATCTCCAATGCAGTGCTCAGTGAAGTGCACTGTATGTGTGTGAACTTAACAGATTCACAAAAGATTTAAAAAACATTCCATACTTTATCAAAGGCAAATTGTATTACCATTTTAAATAATTTCAACATATTCAGGCTAGTTTCAAATTGAAAAGGAAATCTCCATATCACCATTTCACTCATTGACCAGCACATCTAATGGTAGTCATTATGCAAAAGGCACAGATTAATCTGTTACTTCTATTCAACAATTGGCGCTCTAGGCAAATGAATTAGAGCAGCAAACTGTAATAATTTAAAAGAGAGCAGACAATAAATGAGACAAGATAAAAATAATTAGTTCGCTTCAGGTCAGCAGATAAAGAAATAAAAATGATAGATGGAAGTTAACGAGACCATGAGGTTTATTTCACTTGCAAAAACATTTTTGCACAAATCATGAATACTCCAAGACAGAATGGGAAAACTACACATCTGGCCCTCGGGCTGTTCCAGTCTGGCTCGAAGACCGAGGCAGCAGAAGGGCTGAAGCAGTGGCCCACAGGCCACACAGTGCTCTCCCTGGCCCACCATCCATCCTCCGTCACCGCTATTCGCATCCTTGGGATGCAGACAGTAGTGAATACACTGGTGGAAGAGGGGCCACCGGACCCTTCTTACACCAATCAGCATGTGAGACACCTGACGTGATTATGTAATTTCATCAAGTCAGTTGTGCACTGCAGAGTGTCAGTGCACTAGAGACAGGAGCAGAGCGCCGGGGGAACGGGAGCGAGGTGAGTATGTGTTGTGTTTTTCATGTCTATGGGATGTTTGTATATATAGGAGGCTATGTGGGGCTCACACTGTATATATGGAGTCTATGTTGGGGCTCACATTGTATATGTGGAGGCTATGTGGGCTCACACTTTATATATGGAGGCTATGTGAGGCTCATACTGTATATAGGAAGCTATGTGGGGGTTCACACTGTATATAGGAGGCTATGTGGGGCTGACTGTATATATGGAGACTATGTGGGGCTCACACTATATACATGGAGGTTATGTGAGGCTTATACTGTACATAATAGGCTATGTGTGGTTCATGCTGTACATAGGAGGCTATGTGGGGCTCATTCTGTATATAGGGAGGCTATGTGGGGCTCAAACTCTATATACAAGGCTATGTGGAGGTTCATAATGTATATAGGAAGCTATGTGGGGCTCATACGGTATATATATAAATTCTGCTCAATATTAAAATGATACAATAAATATTAATATTAAATAATTAGAATTACTATGTTAATATTAATATTGAGAAAAATTAATTTTAGTCTATCGGTTCGGTCTCTACAGCAGTCACGGTCTCTCATGTGGCCCCTTGGGAAATTAAATTGTCCACCCCTGCTCTAAAAGGGTGTTCATTCTAAGTTGTGCAATTTTGCATCCCAGTATGGAACCATTATATCTCTACCTGACAATACATTTGGGATTATTGATAGAATAATTCTGAACAACTAGTTATTATTGCTCTGATTGTAGTTTAGGATAACAGTGCCAAAAGTCATCACAATAATCAGCCGATCAGTCTCTGATGTGAACTGTGGCCAAAGGGGTAGATTTTTGTATGATGGTGGTCTTCCAACTTTACTTCAACAACAGATTTAGGTGAGAGAAGCATCAGGTAGTAAGATTATAACATGCCCTATCTTTTGATCTTAAAAGGAAAGCTTTTTGCCACATAATCTGAGAGCACCAAGATGAAAAAATAGAGACCCTGATTCCATGAATATAAGTAGGTGTGCATGCAGCATCTCTTCAGGTGTTTTCTTTTCAGTGTTCTGGCATTCTGTGCAAATATAGGTGTGGCCTCCCTTTTCTTTGAGCTGGACATTACATTCATGTAGTTCCTCATGGCTATGTGTCCACTAGCCGTGTCTCAGTCCTTCTCAGCCATTATCCGCATATGAAGAAAAGAAATGCCAGCTTACCACAGCGGTGTGCAACAGCGCGGACTCCAAGTGGAAGACTTGAGTACGAATGAGGAAAAATGTGAAATTGAGTCCAGCTGATAAAAAGGCTTGCTTTATTACAAAAATGGTAGTAAAAATGTACAAATTACATGAGATGGCACCCAATAAACGCAGCTGCAACAAGTTTTTCACACCTGGAGTTGGGGATCCTCTGCCATTCTTCCTTGCAGATCCTCTCCAGTTCCGTCAGGTTGGAGGGTGAACGTTGATGAACAGCCATTTTCAAGTCTCTCCAGAGATGCTCAATTGGGTTTAGGTCAGGGCTCTGGCTGGGCCAGTCAAGAATGGTCACAGAGTTGTTCTGAAGCCACTCCTTTGTTATTTTAGCTGTGCGCTTAGGGTCATTGTCTTGTTGGAAGGTGAACCCTCAGCCAAGTCAGAGGTCCAGAGCACTCTGAAAGAGGTTTTCATCCAGGATATCTCTGTACTTTGGCAACATTCATGTTTCATGTTTCCTTCAATTGCAACCAGTTGTCCTGTCCCTGCAGCTGAAAAACACCCCCATAGCATGATGTTGCCACCACCATGATTCACTTTTGGGATTGTATTGGACAGGTGGATCAGCAGTGCATGGTTTTCTCCAAACATACCGCTTAGAACTATCACCAAAAATTTCTTATCTTCGTCTCATCAGACCAGTGAATCTAATTTCTCATAGGCTGGGAGTCCTTCATGTGTTTTTTAGCAAACTCTATGCGAGCTTTCATATGTCTTGCACCGAGGAGAGGCTTCCGTTGGGCCACTCTGACATAAAGGCCTGACTGGTGGAGGGCTGCAGTGATAGTTGAATTTGTGGAACTTTCTCCCATCTCCCTACTGCATCTGAGGAGCTTAGCCATAGTGATCTTGGGGTTCTTCTTTACCTCTCTCACCAAGGCTCTTCTCCCACGATTGCTCAGATTGGCTGAACGGCCAGGTCTAGGAAGACTTCTGGTGGTCCCAAACTTCTTCCATTTAAGGATTATGGAGGCCACTGTGCTCTTAGGAACCTTGAGTACTGCAGAAATTCTTTTGTAACCTTGGCCAGATGTGTGACTTGTCACAATTCTGTCTCTTTGCTCCTTTGCCAGTTCATTTGGTCTGACATGCACTGTGAGATGTGAGGTCTTATATAGACAGGTGTGTGCCTTTCCAAATCAAATCCTAACAGTTTAATTAAACACAGTTGGACTCCAATGAAGGAGTAAAACATCTCAAGGAGGATCACAAGGAAATGGACAGCATGTGACATAAATATGAGTGTCTGAGCAAAGTGTCTGAATACTTATGACCATGTGACATTTCAGTGTTTCTTTTTTAAAAAATTTGCAAAAATTTCTACATTTCTGGTTTTTGGTTTAAATCAGTCAAGATGGGGTGCAGAGTTTAAAAAAAATGAACTTTTTTTGCATTTACCAAATGGCTGCAATGAAACAAAGAGTGAAAAATTTAAAGGGGTCTGAATACGTTCTGTTATGATTTGGTAACTGAGGAGGACAGGAGCAAAACAGCAAGGCTGCCGAACACCTGAGAGGTTGGAAACTAATGGGTTGCAGATCCCTAAACTAACCGCACAACTAGAAGCAGCCGTGGAGCGTACCTACGGTGGTCCTAGATGCCTCGGCACAGTCGGAGAGCTAGCTACACCTAAAGATAGAAACAGGAAAGCTAACTGCCCCAGAGTAGAGCCCCAAAGGAATAGGCAGCCCCCAAACATATAATGGCGGTTAGACAAGAAGAAACACAAACGCAGGCAGAAAATAGAGCGAGCAAACACTGGGGCCAAACACTGCCTAAATAGGACAGGACAGAATACTATCTGCAACCCAGCAAAACCCTAGCAAAACTTCCAACACTTCTGATTTCAAAAATGCTGAGACCACACGATCTTGCCACCCACAAATCAGATCTCAGTGTGAATAAGCCTAACCCGCAGCCACTCAAAAAGCAAGGAAAGAGCAATTGAACAAATAACAGTGGCTACTGAAAAACAGAGATTAGCACAGGCCCCAGGAGGGGACCCGGCTAACCTCCAAAAAGGTGCAGACAAAAATGGAAATAGCAAACACAATAGAAACAAGCAGAAAATATCTTATCTGAAGGTAGCAGACGAAGGCAAGACACCAGCAGACTTCCAGATGAACCAGGAAACAACAATTGATCACTGACAAGGATCATGGGAAGGCAGCTCCCTTATATCAGCCCAGTCAGTGACTCCTGATTGCCAGTCATCACTGGCAGGTGAGGAGGACCTGTCATTAGATACAGCTTCAGTACCGTCAGCAACTACCAGAGGAAGCCTCAGCTCAGAAATTGTCTCCAACACGTTCACAACAACTTTCCGAACCCACTGTATATCTTCAGGTATCTGAATGAGAATACTACTGGCAAAATCTGGGATAGAGGGAGGGGGACTAGCTAATTGAAATTTAGATACTTAGGCCGGTGTCACACTTGCGTGTGTGATGCGAGAAACTCGCACGTGTCTCTTGCATAAACACCCGACACTGCCGCCGGCACTCGGACCGGAGCATGCGGCTACATGTATTTCTAAGCAGCCGCATACTCCGGTCCGAGTGCCGGGTGGTGATGCGAGAGACTCGCGCGCGTTTCTCGCATCACACATGCAAGTCTGACACTGGCCTTAGGCAGACTTCTGCAATTACTTTTATGGCATTGGGTAATGAATAACATGAATCCCTCATAGCTAATATTAAGTAATCTGCATAAAGTCCAACTAAACTTATTCTACCAGCCAGTTCAATTCCCTGTATAGAAGAGGTAATGAGGAGGTGAATTGCCAATGCCTCAATAGAAATTGCAAAAAGAGCAGGTGAAAGTGGGCAATATTATGGAACAGCGGCAGAGAGAATAGGAACACAGAGGATCCACAAGCATTAGCAGACGGGACGGAGTAAATAATTTGTACTGCAGTGCGCAGGCGCTTGGCCCATCTGACCTTCCCCTGTGCCTGCGCACTGCAGTATTTTGCTCTGCCCTCAACAGGGCAGATCAGTATGCCTGTGCAGGAGCGTGACACGAAGCAAGCAGGATGACGACATGCCTGAAGATGGGAGGCACCGGACCCGGACCTGCGGCACCCATCGGACCGGACCGCATCGGACCGCCCCCCCAGGGTGGATATAGTAAAGCTTGTTTTTCTTATCTTTCAAGAATGCTCATTCACTGTGTATGCATCTTAAATTAACATGGAAATTCAGAAAAATTGTTCCGGCTCACTTCAAGTATATAAAAAATATCTTCTTTATTTCACGGTGGTGGTCGAAACGCGTAGCTTGTCCTCCAGTGCTATGTGATGTCCGAGGAGCTCATTCATGTTTTTATTTATATGAAATAAAGAAGATATTTTTTAAATACTTGAAGTGAGCCGGAACATTTTTTCTGAATTTCCATGTTCTTCACGTCTCATCAGGACGGGATCCGAGCACCTTCCTTCCAAATGGTGAGCTGGCTTTCTTTGTTTGTATTGTTTTGAATCTTAAATCAACCCTTGCTGTGGCTGCAGGCAGAATTTTATTAGACCCCGATGGAAATCTAGCAATTCAGAGCAACAAGACACAAGATGTAGTTTGGTTTTCAGTCCCTTAAATGAAAGCGGTCACCATGCTTTTGCTATTTTATATGAGAGCACCATAATGTAGGGGAAGAGACCCTAATTTCAGCAAACTGTCACTCATTGGGTTGTATTTTGCTGTTTCAATACAATCAGTGTTTTATCAGAAGGAGATTATCACTACAGAACTAGCTAGCCTGTGCCTCCTAGTCCTACCACGCACCCACCACTGATTAGCAGTTCTCTTTCACTATACATTGTACATAAAAAGCTGCCAATCAGTGGTGTGGATGAGGTTACACAGAGCTCAACAACTGAGCTCTACTAGATCTGCAGCAGAGAAATTTGTGATTCCATCATAACTGCTGCACTCAGAAAACTAACTGATACACTACTAGATTCAGGGTCTGTCGCCATCTCATGCTGTTTTCAGATTACATAGCAAAAATCTGCTTTAACCCTCTAGGCCCACAGGCAGCACAGAACTGCCAGAACAGACAGTCTATGTGTCACGCTGTCTAATGATATGTATACAATGTCAGTAAACTAATAATACAGGAACAACACTCTATACAACAACTAGTATAGCAACATCAGCATGTAAGTATAGAATAGATTTACCTGACACGATATCTGCTGAACTCAGGGTTAATCTTGAGGACTTGATGAGCTGAAACAGGAAAGAGGTGGACCGGGATCTACCCTGACCCTAAACTGGGGTCCTAACTAATCCCTCACCTTGGAGGTACTGATAATGGTTCAGAGGTCCAAGTCACCAACCTAACCCTGTCTCCTATCAGACCCTGAACCCTGTAATCAGTCCTAAGAAGGATCCTGACTACCACCAAAGGGATATGGGCTGATCTTAGCTAAATACACAGATTAGACATATAAGACAGACAGGATAACACTCGCTTGCATACACACTCAAACACCAAAGGAACATAAATGGTCTGGGAAATAAACTCTAACCAAGTTGAGCCCAGAACAACTAAGGAGCTCACAACTAAAGTCTATACAGATTCATTCCTATCTGTGGTCTGCATGAAGGTTTCACTGGCAACTCCCCAAGCAGGCAACCAGGAATTTAAAGGAAACCAATCAACAAATAATCAATTGCAGCCGGGAGAAACTGCACCCAGTCCCAGCACCGAGCACAGACAGAATTAACTCCTAGCTGCCAAACACAAAGAAACAGCAGCTCAGCTGTGAGAAGTCAAAATGTGCAACCGCGACGATCTTCGTGGCAATGCACACATGACAGTACCCCCCTTCTACGAGGGGCCTCCGGACCCTCAGGGCCAGGCCTGCCCGGGTGAGTTCTGTGGAAGGTCCGAACCAAACGATCTGCGTTAACATCAGACGCAGGGACCCACGTCCTCTCCTCTGGACCATACCCCTTCCAATGCACCAAGTACTGAAGGGACCGGCGATTCAGACGTGAGTCAATGATCTTTGATACTTGAAATTCCAAGTTACCATTGACCAACACAGGAGGAGGAGGTAGAGGTGACGGTATGACTGGTGCCACATACCTTTTAAGTAATGACTTGTGGAACACATTATGAATTTTAAACGTAGGAGGGAGGTCCAGACGAAATGCCACAGGATTAATTATGGAACTGATCCTGTACGGCCCGATGAATCTGGGACCCAGTTTCCAGGAGGGCACTTTAAGTTTTATATTCCTGGTAGACAACCATACCAGATCGTTCACATTCAGATCTGGACCAGAAACTCTCCTCCTATCAGCCATACGTTTGTAACGGTTCCCCATCGCACTCAGATTATTCAATACACCTCTCCACACAGAAGCAAGTGACGACGAGAAACGCTCCTCCTCAGGAACCCCAGAAGGGCCCCCCCCATTGAAAGTACAAAACTGGGGATGAAAACCATATGCCCCAAAAAACGGAGACTTACCAGTGGACTCGCTCCGCCTGTTGTTAAGAGCGAACTCTGCCAGAGGCAAGAAAGAAGACCAGTCCTCTTGGTTCTCTGAGACAAAACACCGGAGATATGTCTCTAAGCTCTGATTCAGACGCTCTGTCTGACCATTGGTCTGCGGATGAAAAGCCGAGGAAAATGACAATTGCATCCCCCGATGTAAACAAAATGCCCTCCAAAATTTGGACACAAACTGAGACCCCCTATCTGACACCACATCAGAAGGCAACCCATGAAGTCTAACGATCTCCCTAATGAACACCTGCGCCAGAGTTTTAGCATTAGGGAGTGCAGGAAGAGCAACGAAATGTGCCATCTTACTGAACCTGTCAACAACCACCAGTATGACAGTATTCCCTGACGACGGAGGAAGGTCCGTAATGAAGTCCATAGATAAATGAGTCCATGGACGCTCCGGAAGTTTCAAGGGTAAAAGGGTCCCAGACGGACGGGTATGAGGGGTTTTAGAGCGAGCACACACCCCACATGACGCGACAAAAGTTATAACATCTTTATTAGCATTAGGCCACCAAAACCGGCGAGAAAGGAGATCTAAAGAGCCTTACTCCCTGGATGTCCTGCTAGAGCAGAATTATGATGTGCCTCAATAACCTTTTGTCTCAACAGATTTGGGACAAACAGTCTCCCTGGAGGTCCTGCAGGGGCGTCCCCCTGAGCCTCTAACACCTCCTCCTCAAGCTCAGAAAATACAGCCGACACTACCACCCCCTCCTGAAGGATAGGACTCGGGTCATCCGTTTTCCCGGCCCCTGGGAAACTGCGAGACAAGGCATCAGCCTTTACATTCTTAGACCCCGGGCGATAAGTGACGACAAAATTAAACCTGGTAAAAAACAACGACCATCGAGCTTGTCTGGAATTCAGACGCTTAGCGGATTCCAAATACAACAGGTTCTTGTGATCAGTAATAACGGTAACCGGGTGGACTGCCCCCTCCAAAAAGTGACGCCATTCTTCAAAAGCTAACTTAATGGCCAAAAGTTCCCTATTGCCGATATCATAATTCCTTTCGGCGGACGACAATTTCTTAGAAAAGAAAGCGCACGGATGCCATTTACCAGGGGACGGACCCTGGGACAATATAGCACCCACCCCTACGTCAGACGCATCCACCTCCACAATGAACGGCTGAGATGCATCTGGTTGGATGAGAACGGGTGCCGAAGCAAAACATTTCTTCAAAGAGGAAAAGGCTTGGCAAGCTTTGTCCGACCATTTAGAAAAATCCGTCCCTTTTCTTGTCATGTCAGTGAGAGGTTTGACGACAGATGAGAAATTACAAATAAATTTCCGGTAGTAGTTAGCAAACCCCAAAAAACGCTGCAGAGCCTTAAGATCCCCTGGCTGATCCCATTCAAGCACTGCTCTCACCTTTACAGGGTCCATACGGAAACCGGAGGCTGACACCAAAAAACCCAAAAACTGAAGTTCCTGTACGGCAAATACACACTTCTCCAGTTTGGCGTATAATTTATTGTCTCGCAAGATCTGCAACACCTGTCTCACATGCTCCTGATGAGACACAAGATCTGGCGAGTAAATTAAAATGTCGTCCAAATATACAACCACAAACAGCCCCACAAGGTGACGAAAAATGTCATTAACAAAATGTTGGAATACTGCTGGTGCAGTAGTCAGACCAAAAGGCATGACTAGGTTCTCATAATGTCCCTCCGGCGTGTTAAACGCCGTTTTCCACTCATCCCCTCTTTTATCCTAATCAGATTATACGCCCCCCTGAGATCCAATTTAGAAAACCATTTGGCGCCAACAATTTGATTAAAGAGATCAGGAATAAGAGGGAGTGGATACGGATCTCGAACAGTAATCCGATTAAGTTCGCGGAAATCCAAGCAAGGGCGTAGGCCTCCATCTTTCTTCTTCACAAAGAAGAACCCGCGGCTACTGGGGAAGATGAAGGTCTAATATGCCCTTTGGCCAGACTTTCAGAAATATAATCTTTCATAGCCTGCCTCTCAGGACCAGAAAGATTATACAACCTAGCTTTAGGCAACTTAGCATCAGGAAGGAGATTAATAGAGCAGTCATACACGCGATGAGGAGGCAACTCCTGACACCCCTCCTCAGAGAAAACATCCCCAAAATCCTCCAAAAAAGGAGGCAATGTACATAGGCACGACCGCACTGATGACTGTGTTCATGCAGTTGCTTTTGCAAAACTCACCCCATTGGCTTATTTCTCTGGACTGCCAATTAATCACAGGGTTATGTTTAACCAACCAAGGAAGTCCCAACACAATGGGAGTAGGTAGACCCTCCAACACATAACAAGATAATTGTTCCCTATGTATTGCCCCTACCCGAAGGTCAATGTTATGAACCTCATGAACAAAGCTACCTTGGCCGAGAGGCCTGGCGTCAATGGAGAATATAGGGATCGGTTTGACCAATACACTCAGATGCATACCTTGAGCCTGAGCAAACTGAGCGTCAACCAGATTAGCCCCGGAACCACTATCAAGAAGAACAGACAATCTCTCCACTCTCGTACCAACTACCACCTCCACTGGTACAAGGAACTGAGAAGAACTGGCGGATGAAATACATACTCCCAGGTTGTCGTCCACCACACAACCTGGGATTAACAGTTTTCCGGCGACTTTTGGCTCAACAAGGCACGGGATGGACATTCTCCAACAAAATGTCCCTCTTTCCCGCAAAAAAAACATCTTCTAGTCCTGCGGCGTACCGCCAATCCCCTCCTACGAAATGATGTCCCTCCCAACTGCATAGGCTCATCCGAACAGACAAGGGGAACCTCAACATAAGGGACTTTAGTGGTAGGTGGAGAAACAACAGGGAGTGGGGTTACCTCACCCCTCTCCCGAAGCCGTCTATCAGTACGGATAGCTAAGGCCATAGCAGCCTCCAGAGAAGAGGAGACTCATACTGAGCCAAAACGTCTTTTAATTTATCAGAAAGCCCATGACAAAACTGGCTCCTAAGAGCTGGGTCATTCCACTGAGTATCTGTGGCCCATCTACGAAACTCAGAAGCAAATTCCTCTGCCGGACGATCTCCCTGCTGTATCTTACGTAATTTTGTCTCAGCAAGAGAGACCCGATCTGGGTCATCATATACCAATCCCAGGGCAGTAAAAAATTGATCTACAGACAGTAGAGCCGGGGATCCCGGAGGAAGGGAAAATGCCCAGGATTGAGGGTCCCCTTGCAGAAGTGAGATAACAATTCCCACTCTCTGCTCCTCACTCCCTGATGATCGAGGCCGAAGCCGAAAATACAATTTACATGCCTCCCGGAAGGTGAAAAATTTGTCTCGCCCACCAGTGAACCTGTCCGGGAGAGCAACCTTAGGTTCAACTCTGGTTTGCTCCAGGGGAGACAAAACTTTGGACTTAATGTCCGTCAGCTCCATGGATAATCCCTGCAACTGCAGAGCCAACTGGGCTACTGGATCCATGGTAACTGGAGATAATTTTTATGGCCAGTGAAAATGTCACGCTGTCTAATGATATGTATACAATGTCAGTAAACTATTAATACAGGAACAACACTCTATACAACAACTAGTATAGCAACATCAGCATGTAAGTATAGAATAGATTTACCTGACACGATATCTGCTGAACTCAGGGTTAATCTTGAGGACTTGATGAGCTGAAACAGGAAAGAGGTGGACCGGGATCTACCCTGACCCTAAACTGGGGTCCTAACTAATCCCTCACCTTGGAGGTACTGATAATGGTTCAGAGGTCCAAGTCACCAACCTAACCCTGTCTCCTATCAGACCCTGAACCCTGTAATCAGTCCTAAGAAGGATCCTGACTACCACCAAAGGGATATGGGCTGATCTTAGCTAAATACACAGATTAGACATATAAGACAGACAGGATAACACTCGCTTGCATACACACTCAAACACCAAAGGAACATAAATGGTCTGGGAAATAAACTCTAACCAAGTTGAGCCGAGAACAACTAAGGAGCTCACAACTAAAGTCTATACAGATTCATTCCTATCTGTGGTCTGCATGAAGGTTTCACTGGCAACTCCCCAAGCAGGCAACCAGGAATTTAAAGGAAACCAATCAACAAATAATCAATTGCAGCCGGGAGAAACTGCACCCAGTCCCAGCACCGAGCACAGACAGAATTAACTCCCTAGCTGCCAAACACAAAGAAACAGCAGCTCAGCTGTGAGAAGTCAAAATGTGCAACCGCGACGATCTTCGTGGCAATGCACACATGACACTATGTTAGCTTGCCCCTATTAACCCATTCCTATATCCTTTCATGTTTCAATAACAGAACATTACATGATATACATACAGTTGTCAAAAGTGAGTTGATATTGCCATTGCAAATAGCAGATCTTTTAATCATTTTTTGGGAGTATATCATGTTTTCAAAGTATACTGTGTGATATATTTTCAGATATACGCAGTGTTTTGCTACTATTTCTCTCTCGCTTAATTGCACAGTGAAACTTTCATGTCCTTTTCATGCCTCGATTACGTTGCCGACATTTAATATCATGTTATGTTCAACTTCAATCAATGAGAAATGTCAGACAATACATGACAAAGAAAGCAATATGAAACCAAAGTACTTTCATGTAAGTGAAAACGTATATATTAAATTCAGAGTAGCTATTAAACTTTTATGATATCATCTCACTGTAACTCTAGAAGCTCAACTTGACAGTTCTCCAGTCTGCATATTAACATGTCTTCTCACATCTCACTTCAGCTCTACAGCAGAGAATAAATATTACTCAACACCGATAAACCTGGAGGTAATAAATGCAAATAGATATTCAACTTTTTAACCAAATGGATAATTAGTAATTGTAATCTGACTAAGACACTGAGGATCTGCCTCACTGAAATTATGAGTCGTTTCTAAAGGAAACATGACGGATGCGTTAGCAATTGTTTAGTAATAAAACCTGACAAATGCCTTAAAATTCTAATGAGTTCTGCAGGGTTTTTATCTTACTGGATAGAGTAATGCAGCAGGTAACTCCATTCTGGCCATAAAAAGGCAATGGAAACGCTAACAGAGACTAAGGTGAACCTGTCAGCTTGAACACGCAATCTGTGGGAAGCAAGTTTTAGGGCAGCTGAGCAGATTGTTATGTACACTGTTCAAAAAAAAAAAGAGAAAACTAAAATACCATATCCTAGATAACACTGAAATATTCCAGTTGCAAATCTTTATTCATTATATGGTGGAATGTGTTCAGAGCAATAAAAGATAAAAAGTGATCAATGTAAATCATAATTAATATTCAGTGGAAAATCAAATTACAGGCTAATCCAACTTCAGCGGAAATGCCTCAAGACAAGAAAATGATGCTCAGCTCAGTAGTGTGTGTGACCTACATGTGCCTGTATGACCTCCCTACAACATCTGGGCAGGCTCTTGATGAGGCAGCAGATGTTTTCCTGAGGGAGCTCCTCCCAGACCATTAGTCAACTCTTGGACAGTTTGTGGTGGATTTAACAAGACATGATGTCCCAGATGTGCTTGATTGGATTCAGGTCTGGGGAACGAGCAGGCCAGTCCATAGCATCAATGCCTTCATCATGCACAAACTTCTGACACTTCAGCCACATGAGGATTAGCATTGTCATGCATCAGAAGGGACCATTGCACCTGCTTATGGTCTGACAATGGGTCTGACGATCTCATCCCGGTACCTAATGGCAGCCAGGGTACCTCTGACTAGCACATGGAGGGCTGTGCAGACCTTCAAAAAAATGCCTTCCCACACCATTACTGACCCACTGCCAAACTGGTCATGATGGCGGATGTTGCAGGCAGCAGAATGTTCACATGGCATCTCCAGAGTCTGTCACGTCTGTCACATGTGCTCAGAGTGAACACCTGCTTTTATCCATGAAGAGCACAGGGCACCAATGTTGAATCTGCCAATCTTGGTGTTTTCTGGCAAATGGCAATTGCCCTGCACGGTGTTGGGCTGTAAGCACAACACCCACTTGTAGATGTTTGGTACTCGTACCACCCTCATGGAGTCTGTTTCTCACAGTTTGAGCAGATACATGGATGTTAGTGTCCTGAAGGAGGTTATTTTGCAGGGTACTGGCACTGCTCCTCCGGTTACCACTTGCACAAAAGAAGAGGTAGTGGTCCTGCTGCTGGATTGTTGCCCTCCTACAGCCCCCTCCACATCTCCTGGTGTACTGGCCTGTCTCCTGCTAAAGTATGTGCTCTATGCTCTGGATAGTGTGCTGACAGACACAGTTACCCTTCTTGCCACAGCTAGCATTGATGTGCCATCCTGGATGAGCTGCACTACCTGAGCAACTTCTGGGGGTTGTAGATACTTCCTCATGCTTCTGTACCTCTAGGGGTGAGAGCAATGACAAAATGCAAAAGTGACCGAAACAATAGCCAAAAAGGATGAGAACTGAGAAATGGTCTGTGGTCACCACCTGCAGAACCACTCCTTTTATAGGGTTCGTCTTGATAATTGCCTATAATTTCTATCTGTTGTTTGTTCCATTTACACAACAGCTTAAGGCCAAGTCCATGTGACTGTATTTTCGGTCTGAGTGCTGTGTGAAAAAAAATGGACAGCACTCAGACCAATGTTGTTCAATGGGGAAGTGGAGATCAGTGGGTTTTTTACGGACCAAATCTGAAAATGAAAAAAAAAAAATCACAGCATGCATTACTTTCTTCCATGTGTCGGATAAGACTCAAGTCTATTGGTGCACAAAAAAATATCGGATTGTATACAGAGCATCCAATTTTTACGGATAATTGCAATTCTTTAACATAGGAAACTGTATTTGGTCTTGTAAATGTTTAAAACTTGCTGATGTATAAAAGTGAATTGCATACTAATGCCAAATGGGAAAACAATTGTCAGAGTTTTCGGAATTAAATGCAGGCTAAGTTCACATGAGTGTATAAAAAATCATCTAACTAATATTTTATTTTCCTGCGAGTCTAATGAGCAGGACTGACGCTATCTCTATGCTTATGCAGGGCTGTCGATCAGGCTACTAATGATTAAATGAGATTACCATTGCAGATGCTACTGTTGTTTTAATATGCTAATTATACCTTTCTAATTAAGGTTATTTATTATTAACTGCAAAATATCTTACAGTATATTTTGGTGGTATTTTCTGTTAATAAAACAGAAATCTGTTCACTGTGGAAAAAGATTTCTAGTTTTATGTGCACTGTGGTAAAGCATCATTCATTAGATGATCTGCAGTACCTGGGAGCGGCTATTAAACAGTGTACGAAGCAGTTTACATCCGGCCTCTGACATAACTGGTAACAGATGATCACTGGGAATGCCAGGTGTTGGACCACCACCAATCTCATATGTATGACCTATCCTAAGGATATGTGATCAATATCACAGTAATGGAAACAAGATTTTAGGATATATAAAAATAGCAGAGATAAAATCCCCTGATCCAAATATATTATTACTTCTGTATAAATAACTTGTAAGGCCTCATCTAAGTACAGTTTTGGGCTCCACATTTGAAAAAGGAAAATTGGGATATAAGGCTATGTTCCCATATTGAGCTTTAGCTGACTTTCTGACACTGCACCATTTCCTATTTTTAAATTAGGTTACTTGGGGTTTTTCATTGCGTTTTTGTGTGTCGTCGTTTTTAACATGTGATTTTTTGCGGTTTTGACGCTGCAGTTTTCGTCTCTTGTTGGTGTGTCATGCTTTAAATAAAGCTGCTTTGTTTTTGATACTTCCTGGTATTTGGCTTTGATAAAACTTTACTGATATACTTAGGTGTGGATTACATGCGTTTTTGATGTGTTTCCGCATGTTCCTTTTTACCTGCAGGTTTTCCACATTGAATGCAAGTGTATGGGGAAAATCTGCACAGAAAACGCAGCAGATATGGAAGAGAAATTTGCATGTTGCAGATTTGAAACACGCACCACAGGCCAGTTTATACAGAGCAAAATGTAAGCACAGTGGGCAGAAGATTTGTATAAATCCCATACACTTTGCTGGCACTGTAAAACGCTGTATTTTTGACGGAGCAAAAATAAGCAGCGTCAGAAACACACCAAAAGCTCATCGTGCGAACAAAGAATTAGAGTCACTTCAATGCTGGCAACTAAATTATTACACAGGATGGATGGTTTCTCCCATGATGAGAGGTTGACAAGGTTTAGCTTAGAAAAAAAGACACCTCAGAGGTGAGGTCATTTGTATGTGTTGTCAATGCAAAGGACTAACACAAGGCTTATTTCTTCCAAGGGTCTTACAGAGGACCAGAGGATATTCAGGGGATATTCATTACATATATAAGAAAGGGTTCTTTACAGTTAGAGCAGTCAGACTGCGGAATTCCCTACTGCATCAGTTATCAATGGCAAATACTATATCAGCATGTAAAGAAGGCTGGATGCTTTTCTCATAATAAATGGTATTGTGGGTTATAAATAATCTAGTGATAGAGAATGTGTAAGTGGTGGAGAATGGTTGAACTTATTGGATATATACAGTACAGACCAAAAGTTTGGACACACCTTCTCATTCAATGATTTTTCTGTATTTTCATGGCTATGAAAATTGTAGAATCACACTGAAGGCATCGAAACTATGAATTAACACATGTGGAATTATACATTACACTTTACAAAAAAGTGTGAAACAACTGAAAATATGTCTTATATTCTAGGTTCTTCAAAGTAGCCACCATTTGCTTTGATTACTGCTTTGCACGCAGAAAAGGTGAACGGATGGACTCTACATGCCTGGTTCCCACCGAGAAACATGGAGGAGATGGTGTGATGGTGTGGGGGTGCTTTGCTGGTGACACTGTTGGGGATTTATTCAAAATTGAAGGCATAGTGAACCAGCATGGCCACCACAGCATCTTGCAGCGGCATGCTATTCCATCCGGTTTGCATTTAGTTGGACCATCATTTATTTTTCAACAGGACAATAACCCCAAACACACCTCCAGGCTGTGTAAGGGCTATTTGACCAAGATGGAGAGTGTTGGGGTGCTACGCCAGATGACCTGGCCTCCACAGTCACCAGACCTGAACTCAATCGAGATGGTTTGGGGTGAGCTGGACCGCTCACAGCTTCAATTTTGAATAAATCCCCAACAGTGTCACCAGCAAAGCACCCCCACACCATCACACCACCTCCTCCATGCTTCACGGTGGGAACTAGGCATGTAGAGTCCATCCGTTCACCTTTTCTGCGTGCAAAGCAGTAATCAAAGCAAAAGGTGGCTACTTTGAAGAACCTAGAATATAAGACATATTTTCAGTTGTTGCACACTTTTTTGTAAAGTGTAATGTATAATTCCACATGTGTTAATTCATAGTTTTGATGCCTTCAGTGTGATTCTCATAGTCATGAAAATACAGAAAATACAGAAAAATCTTTGAATGAGAAGGTGTGTCCAAACTTTTGGTCTGTACTGTATCTATATATCTGGTGGCACCCCCGCCTCCCCGCTACACTTCACCAACTACCTATACTTGTAAATGCCATACATGTTCCTTCTGGCCCGACAGCCAATGTTATTTTGGGGATGGTCCTAATCCTCTTATACTATGGTCCTTATACTATTAGACTGAATGTGTCCACTCAGTATGAACACCATGTTTTTTTGATTTATATAGTGTGGTCAGACAGTGAGGGTTACTTATGGGGAAGGATTCCATCCCCTCACAGTCCTAAGTTATGTATGTACACACGTGGACAAAATTGTTAGAACTCCTCGTTTAATGACAGAAAAACCCACAATGGTGACAGAAATAACTTGAATCTGACAAAAGTAATAATAAATCAAAAATCTATGAAAATGAACAAATGAAAGTCACACATTGCTTTTCTACCATGCTTCCACAGAATTTAAAAAAAAATAAAAATCATAAAATAGGCCTGAACAGAAATGATGGTGCCCCTGAAAATAATGTGACAAAAGGGACATGTTAAATCAAGGTGTGTCCACTAATTAGCATCACAGGTGTCTACAATCTTGGAATCATTGAGTGGGTCTGTATAGACGGCTACGGATACTCACTGTGCTGTTTGGTGACATGGTGAGTATCACACTCAACATGGACCAGAGGAATCGAAGGAAAGAGTTGTCTCAGGAGATTAGAAAGAAAATTATAGACAGGGTCTATCACAGTGATCAAATTGAACCAATAGGAGAAATCTCCTATTGTTGCCGGGTGCTGGTCGGCAGTTCTTGGCGGGCGCACTGCACATGCGATTTTCTTCTCGGAAGAAGACGCCGAGGGCAGAGGGACAGAACCAGAAGTACAGGGGGACATTGCAGGTACCGGGGGGGTCTCTGGGACCCATTTCTCTCTCCTCTGATGTGCTAGATCATATCAGAGGAGAGAGAAATAAATGGGAAATCTGACTTTTTTTGTTTATGCGGTCGCCGTTTGATGAAAAACGACGATCGCAACACTGGGGACGGTAAAAACCGGCCTGAATCATATTCTCCGGGGTCCCAGCTACCCCTGGTAACCGAGACCCCAGAGATTTTCAGACGCTGGGGGCGCTATAACCTTATTTCTCAGCGTTGAGGAATAAGTACCCTTAACTGCAGCCGTTAAAAGGAGTATCGGAGGTCATTAAGCGGTTAAACATCCAAGCAGACCTCATATTAGTCTTCAATAACATTCTAAAAGGTCACTGCAGAGTAGGCAGCAAAACATGATCATGCAGCAGAGCTGGTTGTCAGACACAGCAAGACTCCGCATAGAGAAGCCAGAGATAGTTCATTACCATCTCTGCCTTCCTGATCACTGTATACACAACGCTGAACAAGCCTGGTGTATACGATATACTACCCAGTGAATATGTGATGAGTGCTGTGACAGAGCAGCAGCTTTCAGTTCGTGACAGACCCAGATGAGCTGAATTTGCTCTGTAATTGGGTCTAATATACTTCTTCCAGTTACAGGGAAATCAGATATAAAACAAATTTAAATTTTAAAATGGTATCCAACGATCTTTAATGACCTTATAGATGGAACAGCATGTAAAGTTAATAAATTAATAAATAAATAAAACAGGTCAAAATAAATAAAGCACCCATTGCCAGTCCGAATCGCTGTTATCAACCAAAAATCCAGTTAAAAATACCATGTGTCCAATATATAAAAATAATTGTTACAGAAAAGGGAACAAAATTTAAAATGTATTTTGTGGTCTTTTGTGGTTTTAATAAAATATTAAAAAACAAAAATATAGAAAAGATGCATATTTCCTTTCCCACCAACACATATTGCTCGATAGTGTTAAAAAAAGAGAAAACTATAAAAATTCGGGCCAATAAACCATGAAAAAAAGAAACACAAACTTATGTGAACATCCAAATGAGAAAATATTTTACAACCCAAGGGGAAATAAACTCTTTTTCTCCTCGTAGCTGCACTTTCAGTAAGGTGGTCGGGCAGCATTATCTCATTATTTACCTGAAAATAACCCTGTATATGCAAGTAAATAGCATTTTCAGAGGTGACAGATTCCTTTTAAATATTGCTTTTTAATTATATAGTTTATATATAAGCCTGTTACTAACTGAAAAAATGTACATATGGATGGATCGCAGCCTAATCATTGGGAATTAGAAATTGTGTGAAGGTCTGCAGACCATTAAAGCCTATGCTGGCTAAAAACATCTTCCTAATATAAAAAGAAAAAATAGTCAATTTCTATTTGTCTAGCAGCTTGATATATTCTTAGTAGAGGCTCTTTAACCCTACCAAAAATATCCAATGAACTAGAACAAATTTACGGCAATTAATAAACTAAAGGTACTAAAATATGGTAGTAGATTAATACATGGACTTCAAGCATGAAGTTACTCGGGCAGCCCTCAGGGTAAAACTAGTAATTCATTTTGAAATCACAACAAAATGGCTAGTGAAATAAAAACAAATGTTTTATCTGTTTGGAGTAAGTGGTTCTAGCCCGTTATTACAATTTAATAATGGTTGTGAAGTTGATGAAAAAGCAATTTGGTTACCTGGAACTTTTTGAGATGGAATAAGAAAAACAACTGCAATGATATTTCATGATTAAATGAGTTTGTAAGGTTTATGTAAACACGGCATAATTATTAAAAATTAGGGGAAAAAAATCTGAAACTTTCTGAGATACTTAGTTTTGCCACTAGATCTCCATACTGTCACCATGGAACAGGAGGCAGAGGGAATGAACCAAGTACAATATTTTCATAGAGTAACGAATGCAGCAGGCAGAAAGGATACTGTGATGTTGTTTTCTCAGCCTGGCTTGTGTGCTCAGTGCTGGTAGACATGCCAGCTGGAGAATGCTTAGTAAAACTCACACGTAAATCCACTTACTTTCAACAAAGCTAGCTGTCAGCCAGCCAGTTGTGTATACAACAGTACCCAAATGTTGCTATATTGGCCAGATGTGAGAATAATCAAGGAAAGCAACCTTAGCCATGCTGAACGCTTGTAATGCCAGCTAGACCCAAGCACAAATTAATATCTAAACAAAGTTCTTTCATGTATCAACCAAAACACGCTGTGCTACAAGCACCCAGCCATCCAGGGGACACAACAATAGATTAGAGGGCAGAGAGGACATTGGAAAAATAACATTGGAGTCATTAACTCCTGATTGCAGGTAATTTCTTGTTTGATTTTTATGTTGTGCATCATTGTAATGTAGTTACTAATAATTCAATCATGACAATGATAATTTAAAGAAAAAGGAAATTCCAACTTTAAATGGCTGACTAACATGTGATCCGGGAGACAATGATGTCACTTACCTTTAATTCCAAAGTTCTGAATTAACGAAATTCAATAAACAACATTTTTACACTTTTCCATATTTAACATAATGTGGACTATTGCCATATGGTAACAATTATAACATACGGTAACTTCACAAAAGTAATCTTCAAGAAGTAATAGTAACCGCTAATAATGTTATAAAAATGACCCATCAATTCGAACCCAAAATCCTACACAAAAGGAAAACAGGAAAGCAAAACAACCTTCCCGGGCCCTAATCAGAATAAATCTATGGGATTACAGGTCCATTTGTTATAATTTCATACGTTTATTATGGTTTAAAATAGTAATCCGATTCCCTTTTATACACTTTAATTGGATAACTTCCCCTGTCATATGCTATGACTGTAAAATCAACCAAAAATTTGAGGGCCCCACTACTAGTTAAACTAGCCTCCCTACTGGTCCTGGTTCATTACAATTACCCCATTACATCCTCAAACTATGAGAGTCTGGCACTTATCTGCTTCTGCTTTCCTATTCCTTGTCTGGGGAATTCTTTGCTTACTTATATTATTGTGTGCAGAGATGGAGAACCCTGCACAGGTTTACTCCAGCTAGGGGGAAGAGGCACATAACTATCCTTACATGTCCCTTGATGCTCCCATGCACCAGTAAACAGTAACATTGACTCCAGATTACAGTGACCAGCTGACAGACAGTGGCAGGCTAGTGTATTTGAAAAAGGAAGTAGAAGTTTGGGAAGTGAATGACAATAAGTTTAAAAGGCCATACAAAACTATATGAAAAAGAGAGTTATGCTACCAACTATGTGGTGCAGGGCACTACTGACATTGGAAAGTGTGGTATTGCAGCTTTCAATACTTTCTACTTTTAAAAAAACAAACAGATAAATGTTCCTTAGCAGAATTTGAAGAGCGCCTGTCATCAAGTAATCGACCTCTAACTAAAGGTAAGGATGTAAAGCCCTTTAATGCTTCTTACAGTCATACTCATATCTTTCTTGTAGAATTTCATTGGGGCATTTTGGAGAATTTTTTGTACTTAAGTACATTGGGGCAGGCACTTCACTCATCAGCTCTGCTGTACTTTGCTACTCACCGCTGGCAATGGTTGTTGATTGACAGGTTACTTTTCACATAGTGACTGGTCTCTCTTGTGCAGGTGCCGTAATTGCACCAGTTTGTATCATCAGAAGGGGTGGCACCTAAGCACTGAGCGCCAAATGACATTACAAGATCTATCTGCCGGCTCCCGTAACGTCATTAGGAGCTCATTGTGCAGTTGGCATCATCATTGTGATAAACCCCGGCAATGTCGGTGCCTGCACAGTGACGTCCTAATGACGCTCTACTTACTATTTAACATTTTGCACGTCACTAGTCAGCCTATGTACGTTATGACATACACTAAAGGACAACCAACATATTACAACTGCAGGAGCTTTTATGACATCTCATGGTAACTCCATAGGCTTTATAATGGATTTGGTCTAACCATTGCAGGTAAAATTGGTTTTGTGAAAAGGTTTTTCTAAGAACTTTGATTGTTAATGAACATTTGTAAGGTCAGACATTCATGTTGGACAAAAGGCCCAGCCTCCCAATTTTCATTCTAGTTTTTCCCTAAAGTGTTTGCTAGGGTTGAGGTCTGGGCTCTGTGTGGACATCAAGTTCTTCCACACCAATGTCACCCAACAATGCCTTTATGGATATTTCTTTAGCACTGGGGTACAATCAAGCTCAAACAGAAAATGGCCTTCCCAAACTGTTTCTACAAAGCTGGATGCGTACAATTATCCTAAATACCTTGGCTTGCTGAAACAGTAAGGGGGCGATACATCAAAGGTTTTTCACCAGATTTCAACATAATGGCAGAAGATCACTCATTATTGATACAGTTATGAGATCCGCCCAAAAACTTGTTACATATTAAAATAAATTAACCTCATTGTGTCTCCAAATTACAAATTTATTTTGTACAGCTTAGTGCCAATGTTTAACACAGACTATATACATATATTAATAAATCAATAATATGACATAATCACCCTCTAGAACATATTACCCCATGTGAACTCTGTGAAAAAAGGATGAATAAGTATTAGTAATATGTGTAAGGTGTGTTTAGTAATTTCCTTTCATAAACATAGAATTATACAAAACAGTAGATGGACTTGTCATAGTAGGCTACTAAAAATACTTTCTGATACAAAAGGAGTAGTTTTAATAGACCGTTCTTTATGTACCTAAGCCTACAATACATAATAAGTCTTAGTCTACTTTCCCACCTGTGCTCTTCAGGCTAAGTTCACGAGTATATAAAATATTGTCACTTTCATCCAGAAAACTTGAACATTTCAGCTTTCAGTCATACAGGTATTCCAACTCGGCTTCAGTCATCGTATACTGTGAGCGGCGGCAGTAAGCATGCCCTGGGACTTTGATTCTCCCAGGAGAAATTACATTATTTTTCTCCCGTGAGCCACACTTTCAGTACTGCGGCCGGGCACCTTCGTAATGCTATCAGTGGGAATTTCGGCAGACAGACATATCCTATGGGGAGCTGATACCTTCTTACAGAAACAGCCCATTAATACCAAATTTTAAGCAAGGAATTCATTGTGGATGAAGCCCTCCAAAAATGATGGAGAAGCCAGAAAAGTAACGTAATATTTCATATCTTTGGCTGATTCTGTGTTATGTCAATCAGAAAACATCTGTAGACGTGATTGAAACATACGCCCCCCAAAAGGATTCATAACTACACTTGCTGAGATTGTACTCTACACTATTACTACAATGATTCACATCATGCGCAGCAAGTCATTTAATCTGATGCGACTTTTCTCTGGTTATCTTTGTAAAGCATACTATACATTTGTAGTATGAAGGAATCTTTGTTGTTTTGGTTGCTTCCAAGTGATCCAACATAATTTTATAGAATTGTCAGACATAACATTTGTAATAAAGGTAACACTAAAAACACAATTCCACCTAGAAAGAATAAAAGAAAAATGCCAAAGAAAGCAAGGCAAACAAGTTGCATATCTTAGCAATGGGTCAAAATTATTACTCTGGGGGGTATGGCCTGCTAGCAAGTGTGGCAGCTGCATAGTTACCGAGCTCCTGCAGCCCAGGACCTTTAGCAGCCCATCGCGGCTCAACTCGGCACCCAGCTTTCTCCAGCTACTCACTCGCAGCTCCTACAACCGCCCAGGCACATGATGACACGCGACAGATTACAGAAGAGGGGATCTCCGCCGAGATTTCCCGATTTCTTTGTGTGGGGAGGTCCACCAAAGCAACAGGTAAAATGGTGCCTGCGTCCCCATCAGGCTCCTATGGGGGCTCTGGGAGAGGTGCAGACACAGAGGAGATTCATCAACACCACTCTGTCCCACTCACTAGGGAGGATATGCAGAAGTTTCTTTCCTCTTTGAGGGCGTCTTTAAAAGAGGACATGCATAATATGCTTAGATAGCTGAAAGGAGAAATCTCAGCTCTGAGAGAGCACACCTCTCATTTAGAGAATAAAATGGCTGAATATGCCACTTCTTTCAATGCACTAGTCAATGAAAATGAAGCCTTAAAGGAAGAATTGACTCGTATCAGTGATAAAACATACAACTTGGAGGATAGATCGTGCAGGAATAACGTTTGGGTGAGAGGGATCCCTGAGGAGGTCTTGGATAAGGATTTGACTGCTTTCCTGCATAATTTTTTAAAGTATGTTCTCCTTGAAATGTCCACTAGAGATTTAATGGTTAATAGGGTCCATAGAACCCCCAAACCAAAACACATGGATCAAGATGTGCCTAGAGACACACTGGCAAGAATACACTTTTTACCACCAAGGATATATTCATGCAAAGAATGAGGAAAAATCCAACTCTGCCCCAGGAGATGCAATCCCTACAAGTTTTCCCGGACTTCTCTGCAGTGACTCTGGCTAAAAGGCGTGAATACGCATATGTACTGTATGTAAAGCTCTGCGTGATGTGGGCACCAAATATAGATGGGGCTTTAACCCAGTGAAACTGTTGATTATGCATGAGGGGAGAATAATTGCTTGCCGTACCAATAAAAAGGCTGAAGACAGACTTAAAGATTGGAATATCCCTTTAGCATAGCGACAAGCGCCTAGGGGGAAAAAGATGGACCCAGAATGGTCTCAAATATAAGGAGAAAGACTGGATGGAAAGGTCCCTCTGCTGGAGCTGGTCGAAGATTATTCGGACTTGTATCCTGATCTCACTGTTCCTAGCAACCTGTGACTGTGGGCAACTCTGCTGAGGATCTCAGTAGAGTTAGGCTACTTTCACACATCAGTTTTTTTTTGTGTCAGGCATAATCCGTCGTATACCTGATAGGTGCTGATTTTGAAAAAAACTGATGCAACTGATCAGTTTTGTTACCGGATCCGACCTGAACTTTTCAACCCGGAAAAAGACATTTTCTATGTGGAAAATGCAGGTACGCATGTCCGGACTGAGGGGAGAGAGAGAGAGAGAGAGAGAGGAGAGAGAGAGAGAGAGAGAGAGACCGTGGTTTCCAGAACACGGATCAGTCTTTTGACGGATTTCACAAAAGACTGGTCCGGTTCCATAGACTTGTATTATTTCCGGCCGCCTGATGTGCCGATTCAGCACTATCAGGCGGCTCCGGAAAAAAAAAAAACGTTGCAGTCAGGCAATGACATCAGGCGCGATCCGGCGCTAATGAAAGTCAATGCCAAAAAACGCATCCGGTAGCGGATCCGTTTTTTTAAAAACACGCCGGATCGTGCCTGACGTCAAAAAACTGATGTGTGAAAGCAGCCTTAGAAGAGCTCACCAACCCTATTGCAGTCATTTTTCTGCATTCTTTGGATGGTACTTAAGGATGTGCATTTTTTTTTGTGCATCCACTTGTTTGGATTATGTTCTGAGTACTGCTGTTTTTCTATTTTTTCCTTTTTATAACTCTTAATTTTCGTTTTCTTTTTTCTTAAATATTGTGTATACTGGCACTGGCATACTGATAATTGGCACTTGCATCTCTGTTCAGTTCATAAGGATATATAACTTATGGTTTTATATTTATGCGGGGGACCTGATTAGCTGTCATGGTGGAGGGGCTTGGTGAGTTGGGGCCTGCTGCATCCATATGAAGTTTGTTATTTAGACATAAGTATACAGTTTATGTCCTTGAATGTTAGAGGCCTCAATTCACCTATGAAACGTTCCATGTTATGGAGGGACGCTAAAAAATCACGTGCTGACGTCATATGTTTGCAAGAAATGCGTTTATTAGAAGCTGACTCCACTATCCACAGTTCCCTCATAGGTTTTTCGCTAATGATGCAAGTAAAAAGCAGGAGTCTGTATATTGATTAAAAACACTGGGGCATTTAGAAATATAGAGATATATACGGATCCTACAGGCAGATTTTTAATCCTAGTCTGCTTCCTCAATGGTGAACTACATACGCTGGTGGTGGTGTATGCCCCTAATGAAGCCCAATGCACGTTTGCTCGCAAGATGTTTGAGAAGATGACTGAATTAGCTAAAGGAGAAACGATTATATGTGGAGACTTCAATGCTCTAGTAAATTAACCCATTTTAGGAGGGACCTGAAAGTAGTAGTGAAGGAATATCGTCTCCACGATTATTGAAGATATTCCCATGCTACGGAGCGTGACTATACATTCTACTCCTTCCATCACCGGACATAAAGCAGAATAGATTATTTCTTGGTTAACAATACGACTCTAAATAGATGCAGATCAGCAGATATTGGATTGATTACGTGGTCAGACCACGCCACAATATTCCTGAGACTAAAGCCCCCGTCTCACATAGGGAGATCTCTAGCGAGATCGCTGCTGAGTCACAAGTTTTGTCACGCAACAGCGATCTCCCCAGCGATATCGCTGTGTGTGACATTCAGCGACGATCAGCCCCCCTGCTGGGTATCGCTGATCGTCGCTGAAAGACCTGGACATTTTTTTGATCGTTGGTCTCCCGCTGGCCAGCACGCATCGCTGCGTGTGGCAGGCGGGAGACCAGCGATCAGCTGGTAACCAAGGTACACATCGGGTTTCTAGGCGCCGGGCGGTGCCTAGAAACCTGATGTGTACGTTAGAAACCAGCGCGCTGGTTCAGGGGAGCTGATAACCAAGGTACACAGCGGGCTTCTAAGATCCGCGCGGTGCCTAGAAACCCGATATGTACCTTGGTTACCAGCTCCCTGCACCAGAGCGCTGGTATCTAACGTACACTGTGGGTAACTAGTTACCCGCATAGTCGCTGTCCTGATAGCTGCTGAGAGGTGCCTGTTTGGCAACTCAGCAGCGATCATGTAGCGACACACCAGCGATCCTGACAAGTTCATATCGTTGTCGGGATCGCTGGTGTGTCGCCATGTGTGACGGGGCACTAACTCTATGTCATCAGTCTAATCCCTTTTGCTAGGTGGCAGTTAAACACATCCTTATTGTTACAAAGCAAGGTGGTAGAGAAAATACAGACTGAGCTCCAACCTTAGTTCCATTGGACGACAATGGAGAAATCACAGACGAGTCCTTGTGGTCGTAATTAGAGGCATCTTTCTGCAAAAAGCTTACTATTTGAAGCGTAAAAGGGAATCCAGCAGGGTTACTTCGTTAACTCAGCTTCAACAATTAGAGTCTTTAAATAAAACAGCGATCACACCAGCTATGTCTGATGAAATCTATAATATCCAATTCAAACTAAGAAAAAACCTGTTGTCGCTATAGGAATATAATCTTAAGAAACTTAAAAGTAATTATTATGCAATAGGAGATAGAGCTGTGGTGCTGTTAGCACGTAGAGTTAAAAAAAGAGAGGGACCA
This sequence comes from Oophaga sylvatica, assembly GCA_033576555.1. NCBI lineage: Eukaryota > Metazoa > Chordata > Amphibia > Anura > Dendrobatidae > Oophaga > Oophaga sylvatica. The sequence continues at coordinate 429,811,419 of JARQOD010000005.1, read as the reverse complement.
GCTAGAATCGACCATTTAGTAGATCAACAAGGGAAGTATATCCGAAATCCATTAGAAACAGTAAAGGTTTTTGCTAATTACTATAAACATCTCTATAATCTAGTGACTGATCCTACCACTCCGCAACCCTCCCAAGCGAATATTGATCGATATCTACAATCAATAAACCTACCCCAAATATCACAGGAACAACTGAACATACTCAATGCCCCATTTACAGAGGAGGAAATTCGGAACACCATCAAACGTACAAAATGTCATAAAGCCCCTGGCATAGATGGGTTATCAAACGAGTACTATCGACAATTTCATCAATATTTGACTCCCTACCTCCTTCGTATATTTAATCCATGGCAAAATTCAGAATCTGTATCTATCACAAATCTAGAGGCCACTGTTACTACTCTGCCTAAACTGGGGAAACCTCCGACATGTCCCAGTAATTTTAGGCCCATTGCACTCTTAAACTGCGATGTTAAAATTTTCTCTAAAATGCTTGCAATTAGATTACACCATGTGATCCCCTCCTTGGTTTTGTCTTATCAAGTAGGATTTGTAGCAGGTAGGGAAGCGAAGGACGGAACACGCAGGATGATAAATTTAATCCGGATAGCGGAATTGAGTGGGGTCCCCAGTGCATTCCTGTCCCTAGATGCTGAAAAAGCGTTTGACATGGTGCACTGGGTGTATCTCAAAAGTGTTCTACGAAAATTTGGTCTGACCGGCCCCATTTACTCGGTGATATGTGCTATGTACTTGAATCCCTCTGCCAAAGTTTTATCATCAGGGATCCTTTCAGAGTCGTTTTGTATATGTAATGGTACACGTCAAGGCTGCCCATTGTCTCCGATTATTTTTGACTCGTGCATGGAACCTTTGGCGGAAAACATAAGGAATACCCAGGATATAGCAGGTATTAGAGTTGGACATGTGTCTCACAAAAATGGATTAATGCAGATGATGTAATTATCTCTTGTACTACTGTAGAGTCCTCCTTCCGTGCTATTATTCTTGCTTTGGAGGAGTTTGCTAATGTCTCATACTATAAACCTAATGCTGCTACATCTTTGGTCTTTCCTGTATTGGTTCCACCCACAATTCAAGAATTTTTGGAGCGGGAGTATTCCTTTAAGTGGGTGAGTGATGAACTCCCATATTTAGGCATAGTCCTCACTAATTCTTTTTTTTTAATCAAATACTTTTTATTAAGGCATATATCAAAAATGTAGTACAGTCTGACACGAACTTCAGACAGATACCAAAATTACAAAGCAGATTAAAACATTTTCATTTAACATAAACTAGCCCCTTTACCCAGTACCCCACCCCCACCTCCACCCTAAACCTCATCCCAATATCCTTTATTATCAAACTGGTACATCTCCTCTTGATAAATTTATACACCACTTCACAAAAGCTCAGCCGCACATGTACAATTACTACAGAGGTAATTAGCCGACTCCCAGCCTACTCTGCAACAACTCAACCGACGCCACACCCGGAAAATCATTCCATCCGCCCCACACATTTTCAAATTTTTTATGTTGACCTCTCTTAGTGTAAATATTCTTTTCCATGAGGACAATAAAGTTTATTTTATGCACAAACTCTTTTTTGACTGGTGGTTTTTCATCTTACCAATGCATCGCAATAAGCTTCCTAGCGGCATATAGCAATCTTGCAATAGCCAGTTTCCCACATTCATCCTATCAATATCATCCATACATCCCAGGGGGCAAGTCAGAGGGTTACGCACAATATTTACCCCCATCACTTCTTGAATCAGATTGAGCACTTTCACCCAAAAGGGCTGAAGGCGAGAACACAACCACATCATGTGTAGAAGGTCGGCTCCTACATCAGAACACCTTGGACATTTTGAGTCTCTTCTCAGACCTGCCTTCATCATCCATAACGGGGTCCTGTAAACTCTATAGACTAAATATAGCGGTGACACCCTTTTAGCCTCACTTAAAGAAACCTTAGGAATGTATTGTAATATGGACTCCCACTGAGACTCCGATACAGGACCCAGGTCCGCCATCCATTTCTCCTTCAACATTAACGGATGTCTCAGTAAAAAAGTGTCCAACAGGCCCCTGCACATCAAAGTGATGAACCCCCTCGTGTTCCTTCGAGGTCCTATGAGATTCAACAAACTATCTGACTGCAGAACCACAGGTGACACTTAGTCCTCACTAATTCTACACAATTGCTGGAAAGGAATATCTCAAAATTTATACAAGAATCTAGGAGGGATCTGGACAAATTACGTACAGCTACTAGGTCATAGACAGCAAGGATTAACATTTATAAGATGTTGGTACTTCCCAAAGTTTTATATTATTTTCGTTGCATCCCTGTCCAGATTCCTATATTATCCTTATGAATTTAGGGGGATGGTGCCCCTAACTTACACGCTTATCAAAAAGCGACCGTATTAACAGGTATTAGAGACTGGTGGCTATTGGATAAGACACATACAGTACAGACCAAAAGTTTAGACACACCTTCTCATTAAAAGATTTTTCTGTATTTTCATGACTATGAAAATTGTAAATTCACACTGAAGGCATCAAAACTATGAATTAACACATGTGGAATTATATACTTAACAAAAAAGTGTGTAACAACTGAAAATATGTCTTATATTCTAGGTTCTTCAAAGCAGCCACCTTTTGCTTTGATGACTGCTTTGCACACTCTTGGCATTCTCTTGATGAACTTCAAGAGGTAGTCACCGGAAATGGTCTTCCAACAATCTTGAAGGAGTTCCCAGAGATGCTTAGCACTTGGTGGCCCTTTTGCCTTCACTCTGCGGTCCAGCTCACCCTAAACCATCTCGATTGGGTTCAGGTCTGGTGACTGTGGAGGCCATGTCATCTGGCGTAGCACCCCAACACTCTCCTTCTTGGTCAAATAGCCTTTACACCGCCTGGAGGTGTGTTTGGGGTCATTGTCCTGTTGAAAAATAAATGATGGTCCAACTAAACGCAAACCGGATGGAATAGCATGCCGCTGCAAGATGCTGTGGTAGCCATGCTGGTTCAGTATGCCTTCAATTTTGAATAAATCCCCAACAGTGTCACCAGCAAAGCACCCCCACACCATCACACCTCCTCCTCCATGCTTCACGGTCTGAACCAGGCATGTAGAGTCCATCCGTTCACCTTTTCTGCGTCGCACAAAGACACAGTGGGTTGGAACCAAAGATCTCAAATTTGGACTCATCAGACCAAAGCACAGATTTCCACTGGTCTAATGTCCATTCCTTGTGTTCTTTAGCCCAAACAAGTCTCTTCTGCTTGTTACCTGTCCTTAGCAGTGTTTTCCTAGCAGCTATTTTACCATGAAGGCCTGCTGCACAAAGTCTCCTCTTAACAGTTGTTGTAGAGATGTGTCTGCTGCTAGAACTCAGTGTGGCATTGACCTGGTCTCTAATCTGAACTGCTGTAAACCTGCGATTTCTGAGGCTGGTGACTCGAATAAACTTATCCTCAGGAGCAGAGGTGACTCTTGGTCTTCCTTTCCTGGGGCGGTCCTCATGTGAGCCAGTTTCTTTGTAGCGCTTGATGGTTTTTGCAACTGCACTTGAGGACACTTTCAAAGTTTTCCCAATTTTTCGGACTGACCTTCATTTCTTAAAGTAATGATGGCAACTCGTTTTTATTTACTTAGCAGCTTTTTTCTTGCCATAATACAAATTCTAATAGTCTATTCAGTAGGACTATCAGCTGTGTATCCACCAGACTTCTGCACAACACAACTGATGGTCCCAACCCCATTTATAAGGCCAAAAATCCCACTTATTAAACCTGACAGGGCAAACCCTGTGAAGTGATAACCATTTCCGGTTTCTACCTCTTGAAGCTCATCAAGAGAATGCCAAGAGTGTGCAAAGCAATCATCAAAGCAAAAGGTGGCTACTTTGAAGAACCTAGAAAATAAGACATAATTTCAGTTGTTACACACTTTTTTGTTTTTTTTAGTAACTACAACCCCGTGTCGACCTACCGCATTAACAACAATACGTTATTGGAGGAAATTTGCTTCAAGCCTTCTAAATATTCCTTTAACAAATATTTCCTTAAAAGCTTTGAAAATGCATATCCCCTTTATTAACTTATAACGCTGGTCCACAGCAGGAGTTACATCCCTCCAAGACCTGATATATGGCTCTCTTGTTATCCCATTCGATCAACTCTGATCCAAATTCCCTGGTATTAGGTGTCTTTTTTACCAGTACCTACAGATCAGACATCTACTCCAAACTATGTCAGACTCCCTCTTTCTTAAACCCCCTGTGAATCACAAAGCCATGGGATTCCTCCTACGACCTGAATCAGGCCCCAAAGGTGTTTCAATCCTCTATAGTGTATTAAATTATCCAGAGGTGGATGCTAAATTATCATATATGCTAAAATGGGAGGAGGAATTGGGGACAACGTGGGATCCAGATGAATGGAGGGAAAGTTTAAGAGACATGCGTAGAGTATGATCTTGTATTGGTCACCGAGAACAGTTAAAAAAGATGCATCTTAGGTGGTATATGTGTCCAAGACAACTGGTACATTATGGGCCAAACCAGACTTCGACATGCTGGAGAGGTTGCGGAAGTTTGGAATCGTTGAGCCACATGTGGTGGTCCTGTCCGGTGGCAATCGGTTTTTGGAATACTATAAATATGTTGTTAAGAGAGGTGACTGGGATTCAGGTTAACTTGACACCATCAATGGGACTGTTGCATATAGGGACAACTGATTTTCCTTTAGATATCAGGGGTATAGTGTCACATATTCTGATTGCGGCTAGGCTCACCTTTGCAGCTAAATGGAAGGGATGTCTCTTCCCACCATGAGAGAAGTGGTGGACAAAATCAATATACATTGTCAATATGAACAAACTCTGGCGCACTTGACAGTTACCAAGAAAAAGGTTGATTGAATATGGGAACCGTGGTCTGCCCCTTTGCATTGAAGATATATGTCTTTTCATATGCTTTTTCATGCAAGTGTCGATATGTTTTCTGTTTTATACATTATGTCAATCTATGTGTACGCGCATTTATGTTTATGTTTCCCTTGTTTAAACCCCTACGTTGGGGGTGTTGTTGCTTATATGTTTTCTTTTTTGAAAATATGCAATAAAAATTTACATTTCATTTAGTTCTTAGTGCATCTTGTGCATATAAGGGTGTGACCGCCCTGCTTCTGAGCTGAAAAATCCATCCTGTCTGGCCTATGCTTTTACTGGTGGGTTCAGTCTCTCTGTCCTTGTTCACATTTGTCACTTGACAGGTGGAAAGGTTTTTAATACAAGAGTTAGGACTGTCCCACAAAGGGTTGCCTTGACGTGGCGGGATGGCTTGTACATTCTTTTGATCAAAATTATGTTTACCAAATACCCTTATTATTATTACAACCTCATGCATGTTTTGCAATATATTTTTTATTTTATTTTAGGATATTTGTTTCTTGTTTTTTGTTTCTCTGTATAATGGTCATGTGTTTAATATGCATTTACATTTTGCATACACATCAACTTACTTTTTCAGTTCAGACCTATTTTTTCATTTTTTTAATAAAAATTTATTGAAGTAAAAAAAATCATTACTCTAAAATACAAAATATAAAAATGCATAATCCATCAGAAAGTAATGGAATAACCCATCTCAAAAGCGATAATAAAGTGCTTGAATTTTCTCCTACTTTTGGCTATGTCATAACCACATGCACTGATGAAAAATACTGACATGTGAATGAGGCCTAACACTCAGCCAGACATTCTTGTGTGGAGTAATGTCACCAAAGAACAAAGACATTTTTAACATTTTTATTTGCCTATCAACATTGCTGTATGTAGGTTTGTTTGTTTGCGGGTTGTGGTTATGAATGACACCATTAACTTTACCATGTAATGTACTGGAAAACAGAAAAATTCCCAAATTCCAAGCGTCGTAAAATGGTAAATAAAGATTCCGCCATTTTTCGGGGGGGGGGGAGGGATTTAGTTTTATGGCATTCACGTCCCATCGTTTTGTTCTTTGGTGAGGTTACTCCACACATGAATGAGTGAATGAGCATGATCAAGTAACTAAATGACTGCCATTTGGCTACAAATAAGCCGATCAGCTGTTGTTTACTGGCCTTATTGGTAAGCCAACAAAACAGTGATGGAGACAGAACAAAAGTGAATATTATAAAGAGATTGTTCTATAGTATCTGGTCATCACAGCACATCACCTTTTTACTCATATCATTGATTCTTTTACTTGTTTGTTGAGTGATTGCCTGCCTGTTTAGACAGGCTGATAATCAGGAATAAGAGTTCTCATGAACGCTCTTTAGGCAATTATTTGCTTGTCTAAATTGGTCATTAAAAGTATGATCTGTAGCGTGTAGTTGATTGTATAATTACTAGTTTTCTATGAAGCCCATTAGGAGGCGATTGAGTCAATAAGGGGGAAGATGGTGCGACAGAAGCGACACTCCTCCGTTCCTAACCTCATGAATACTGGTGTCACAATTGACAGTAGCATCTAAGAGGTAAAACTGTTGCGACCTGACATAGCCTCGACTGCAGCAGTTACGCTTGAGTGGCAGCTAAATATTGCAGCCGGCACCCACACTGTATGTATCAAGCCCAGTTCCTGAGCCCACTACATGCAGTAGGTGAGCCCATCTAGGGTTAATTTATAGGATAGCAGCTGTTGAAAATATCAAATTCAGCACTACTCACCTTAACCTGCTACAGCACTACCTGTCCACCAATGTTTTGGTCTTTGTTGACAGGCGGCTTTGGTGAAGTTATAACTGCAGCGAAACATAACCGCTGCAGCCAATCATAGGGCTATGTAGCTTTGACGATGTAGCTGTGGATATTGCTGACTTTTATTTTTCAACAACTGTAACCCTATAGAATAAAAAAAATTGCCCTGAGTACTCTTTAAGATTTGTACTAAAGAGAAGCCGTATTCCAACAATTAATCTTTGGCACAATTAAAAATATAATATCATGACTAGAGTCCTTAAGCTACTGTTGTATACATGAAAGCAAATATGTATCATACCATACAAAACACATCTTCACAACTGTCTGAATATTTCAGCAAGAGAATAATCACTGTATTACATACAATTTAATGTTCTTATATATTTAGACTTGGCACTTACTTTGCAGAAACAATCAAGTGTCTGGAATCCAGGTGGAAGCTTGGAAGAGTCTGGGATTTCTTTCTTCAAGTATTGCTCTAATGTTGCAGCGAGGTGCCCCAGGCCTTGCTTCATGTCTACATTTAGATCTTTGAAATCTGGGTAGGTATAAAGAGGGGGTGAGTTACAGTTGGGCCAAGGAGTGGGAGGACAATGAAGCATACAATCAAGCTACTTGCACAAAGATGAAATAAATAATGTTGTTCAGATGCCATGTGTCAAATTGAACCCTGCTATTTTACGACCTTTATTTGGACTCCATGGTATTCAAGGTTAACAAAATACTTTGTTTTGTGTTTCAATTAACTCACATCAAATTTCAAAAAATTGATATTGTTTGCCTTGAGTTTTTGGGATTAAGCCCATACACACATGTTGTTATTTCTTGATGCAAACATTACACCATCTGTAAAAAAGCTGAAGTTGAAAAGAAGATGGCTTCTACAAATGGAGAATGATCCTAAACGCGTAAAAATCCAAAATAGACTATCTCAAATGGCACAAGCTGAAGGTTTTACAATGGCCCTTGCAGTCGCCGGATCTGAACATCATTGAAAATCTGTGGCAAAGACCTCAAAATAGCAGTACATGCAAGACGACCCAGGAATCTCACAGAACTGGAAGAATTTTCCAAGGAAGAATGGATGAAAGTCCCTCAAACAAGAATTAAAGACTCTTGGCTGCCTACAAAAAGTGTTTAGAAGCTGTGATACTTTCAAAAGGGACCGCTAATAGGTATTAACCATGCTGGGTGCCCAAACTTTTGCAGTTACACATTTTTCTTTTATAATTTTTAAAATGTAAGAATAACTATATATAAAACATATTATATATATATATATATATATATAATATATATATATATATATATATACAAAGGAAATGTGTCATCTTTAACTTTAGGCCTTTTGGAGATCATTTCATCTTCAAATGTGCCCAAACTTTAACATGCTACTGTACTCAGTGTGTATGTATGTGCTATGTGTATAAAGCTATGTCCTAGCTAAAGCTTTCTTTCACACATACTGCCCTTTTTCCCATTCACTCCACATCAGGTCCTCTCTCCTCCCCTATCCTATTATAACTTATAACTCTGCTCTCCATCTGACAAATCAAAGCTGACTTCACCACCCTCATCACATCTCTAGCTGACAATCCCAAATTACTCTTCAAAACATTACACTCTGTCTTGAGCCTTAAATAACAGGTCCCCAAAGCTCAGTGCACACGATCTGGTCACTTATAGTTGTGCTCAAAAGTTTACATACCCCAGCAGAATTTTTGCTTTCTTGGCCATATTTCAAAGAATATGGATGATAACACCAAAACTTTTTCTCCACTTATGGTTAGTGGTTGGGTGAAGCCATTTATTGTCAGACTACTGTGTTTTCTCTTTTTAAATCATAATGACAACCCAAAACATCCAAATGACCCTGAACAAAAGTTCACATACACCATTTCTTAATACTGTGTATTGCCCCTTCAATGACAGCTTGAAGTCTTTTGTGGTAGTTGTGGATGAGGTTTTTTATTTTCTCAGATGGTAGTGCTATCCACTCTTCTTGACAAAAAGCCTCCAGTTCCTGTAAATTCCTGGGCTGTCTAGCATGAACTGCGAGCTTGAGATCTCTCCAGAGTGGCTCAATGATCTTGAGGTCAGCAGACTGAGATGGCCACTCCAGAACCTTCACTTTGCTCTGCTGTAGCCAATGACAGGTTGACTTGGCCTTGTGTTTTGGATTGTTGTCATGTTGGAACGTCCAAGTATGTCACATGCACAGCTTCCGTGTTGATGATTGCAAATTTGCCTCCAGTATTTGCTAACGTGCTGCATTCATCTTTCCTTCAACTTTGACCACGTTTCCTGTGCCTTTGTAGCTCACACATCCCAAAACATCAGCGATCCACCTCCGTGCTTTACAGCAGGAATGGTGTTCCTTTCATCATAGGCCTTGTTCACCTCTCTCCAAATGTAACATTTATGGTTGTGGCCAAAAAGTTCAATTTTGGTCTCATCACTCCAAATTATCTTGTTCAAGAAGTTTTGAGGCTTGTCTCTGAGCTGTTTTGCGTATTGTAGTAGAGATACTTTGTGGCATTTGTGCAGTAATGGCTTTCTTCTAGCAACTCGACCATGCAGACCATTTTTATTCAAGTGCCACACTGCTAGCTTTCAGAGAGTTCAGTATTTCAGCTGTTATTTTTGGGTTTTTCTTTGCATATCCAACAATTTTCCTGGCAGTTGTGGACAAAATGTTTGTTGGTCTGCCTGACAGTGGTTTTGTTCTTACAGAGCCCTTGATTTTCCATTTGTTAATCACAGTTTGAACGCTGCTGACTGGCATTATCAATTCTTTGGAAATCTGTGGAGAAACGGGGGTCGGCGGGTACCCAAGTCTGCTAGCCGAAACCGCATAGACCAGGGATCATCCCGCCTAACACCCGCTCTCCGATTAAACGTGGGCATAACACTGCACAGACAACACAGGGTTAGGGTAAAACAGTGTGGCAATAAATAAATTAAATAGTATATCAGCTTGCAAGACTGTCTTCTTGACCCACCAAACAAACACTTAAAGCCAATATACAGATAAAAAGTCAATTCTTGGTTTGCAAAAAAAGAATGGTTGTCTGGGAAATTAAGATACAATCTGGTTTCTTCACATTGCTCCCTCATCTTAATTAACCAGACATGATAGGCTTGCGGTCATCCTTCTCTACCTATGGGGAGCATTCCACAACATGTCTTTATGCAGTCACGAATGTAAGAGGTCTCACCTTCATGACACAAAACATTCTATCATGCAGTTTCCTCAGAGCTTATTCCATGTCCTCCTTACGATAATAAACTCCACACGTAATTGAAGAGTAGCAACTGGTATCCATTGGGTCCACGCATAGCTTCCTCCGCATTCGATAGTTCCTGGATTAAATCCCATTCAATCCGTTGAAGCTGGAACATCTCCTGTAGTTTTAGTTTCTTGTTGAGGTCATATATCCACTCTGGTCTTCTTCCCAAGGGCGAGTTGGTGGGGTTGGACATATTAGCGTCTGAAACCTGCTGTGCATGCCTCATCAATGGTCTGCCGGGTCTGTTTGCATGCCTCCCTGGTTGTGGAGCCCTGGACGGTGTGTGAGAACACCAGCCACCTGCAGCTCCCCCGGTTCCGCCGGGCTGAGTAGTATCCCACCGCTGCCACTAAATGTGGAGAAGCGGGGGGTCGGCGGGCACCCAAGTCTGCTAGCCAAAACCGCATGGACCAGGGATCGTCCCACCTAACGCCCGCTCTCCTGTTAAACGTGGGCATAACGCTACACAGACAACACAGGGTTAGGGTAAAACAGTGTGGCAATACTTTATTGAACCACAACACCCAATAGCAAACAGAACAATCCCAGCAATTATCCCCAACATGGTGCACATTACAGAGCCTCACCCTGCCGCTGACTCGCCTGGATAACGGTAGATGTTACGTCAGAGCTCCCAGGGTCCATATTCCACCTGTGATATACACACAGAGAAGAGATATTGACAAGCATAGGGAGATGACCGAGAACAGTCCATAGAGTCCGTACAAGGTCCAAAGCCAGTTGACGCATTGTCACAGCTTCCAGGGTCGCTATTCCACCTGTGATATACACACAGAGAAGAGATAACAAGCGTAGCGTGTCCATACAAGGTCCAAAGCCAGTTGACACGAGAGTCACCACCTGGCTTCTCCGACCAGCTCCATGGAACCAGGTGACCAGCGGGTCCCAAAACCTGGCTTTCTCCAAACATACCCATGGTTCAGAGATGGTCAATGGATCAGATCTGTGTCCTTCCAAGCGGAGCCGAAAACTCCTAGGCTGTTTCCTTTAGAATCATAGATCCTTGTCCCTCATGATGGTGCCATGATGAATCGGCTGCAGTCCTGTCTCTCATCCATTGAGTGTTGTGCAAAATGTCCGACTGGTAGCTCTCTCTTACTTCAGGAGAGATGAGATCAGATCTGCTCTCTCGGTCTCTTGAGTCTTTTTATACCTGAGGCATGTAAGCTATTTTTAGAATTACCCAGTGTACTTCAGATCACCCTCACATTTTTTGCCCTCTTTACTTTAGAAGTCAACAAACTAGTTTCATAATACAATGCACAATTAGTATATCAGTACGCATCAAAAGACAAAGATAAACACACACTATGTACAACTCACTATTAAAGACTTACACAGTATGTTAAATAGTATATCAGCTTGCAAGACTGTCTTCTTGACCCACCAGACTTAAACACTTAAATCCACAAACCAATATACAGATAAAAAGTCAATTCTTGGTTTGAAAAAAAAGCATGGTTGTTTGGGAAATTAAGAAACAATGAGGTTTCTTCACAAAATTTTTTTGTATCCCGTTCCTGTTTTATACAGTTCAACTACCATAGATCTATTGATAATTCTTTTGCTTTCCCCATAATTCACAATCCAGAAACGTCAGTGGCTGGATGAAAGATGCAAGAGTCTGTCTGGATCCCAGAGACTCACTCAGCTTTTATGCACGCACACACTGATTACAAGCAAACAGGTCACAGGTGAGGATGTTACCTTTAGTAGCCATTCAAACCCATTTGTGTCAACTTCTGTGCATGTTATCAGGCCAAAATCACCAAGGTATGTGAACTTTTGATCAGGGTCATTTGGATGTTTTGGGTTGTCATTATGATTTAAAAAGAGAAAACACAGTAGTTTGACAATAAATGGCTTCACCCAACCACTAACCATGAGTGGAGGAAAATTTTTCTGTTATCATCCATATTCTCTGAAAGAAGGCCAAGAAAGCAAAAATTTTGCTGGGGTATGTAAACTTTTGAGCACAACTGTAATTCCCATAAAAATCAAACATATCTGTCAGAACATTTTCGCACAATCCTCTCAAAGCCTGTGTCCCATTTCCTATTTACCTGAAGCTCACTTTCCAACTTTGAACCTGTTAAGGAGTAAGTTACCAGGCTCTTTGCTTCCTTTCACCCTACAACCTGCACCCATGACACTATTGCCTCACATCTCCTTCAGTCCCTCTACACAGCTGTCACCTCCCACCTAACTAAAATATTTACTGTTGTGAATATGCTAGAGGCGGCTTCTGAGCTGGGGCTCCCTCCGGTGGTTGCTGAGGGTAATGAACTGATTAATGAATGGCCTTCACCTGGCGCTGAATGGTAGGATATAAGTTGCCTGATTTCCCAGCAGCCTTGCCGGATTATCAATTGTTCTTCTGGTCTTACTTGAAGCACTGCTAGTTTCCTGCTCTCTTCAGATAAGTGTTTGCTGTTTTTTTTCTCTGTTTGATTTTCTCTGCAGGTTTGCTGCCTGCAATGGACTGCAGCCTGTCCCCCTTTGGGGGTCTGGCGCTGCAATTGTGCTCCGTTTGTGTCTGCACTTTTGCTTTGCTCTTTTGTTACTTTTAATTTGATGAATAGCGTTTTGTTACACCAGAGATCTGATTTAGGTGGAAGAGGTCGAGTGATCTCAGATTTTTTGGCAATCAGATGTGTTGGTTTTTTTGTTAGGGTTTTTGTTGGATTGCAGTCAGAATTCTTTCCTGTACTTCTCTGTCTAGACAGATTGGGCCCCAGCGTTTGCTCATTCTATTTTCTGTCTGTGTCCGAGCTTTCTTCTTGTTTAACTGCCATTACATGTTTGGGGGCTTCCTATTTTCTTTTGGGATCTGCTCCGGTGCAGATAGCTTTCATCTTTCTGCCTTTAGGTGTAGTTATCTCTCAGGCTGTGACGAGGCGTCTAGGACCAACGTAAGAACGCTCCATGGCTACCTCTAGTTGTGTGGTTAGTTCAGGTTACTGCAATCCAATAGGTTCCAGCCTCTCTGGTGTATTACCGCTTTTGCTATTTTTTGCCATTTCTCCTCAGTTACCGAAACATAACAGTATAATCGGCTCAAACTGAAAATTATATGGTACTCAACAGAAGGGAAAGATAGTAAAAAAGGAAAAAGAAAAAAGGGATTTGTCAGAAATTTTTTTTTTTCTGTTTGTTGCATTTTTTCCCTCTTTTTCTCTGGGTGCTGAGGAGGATTTTTTTTTTCTCTCAATGGAGTTTGCACAGTTGTCTGGCCGTGTGGATCAGCTTGCCACTGAGGTTCGGAGTATTGCTACCTATCTTGCTGGGTTGCCAGTTGTGGAACCTAGGATCCCCATGCCAGATTTGTTTTTGGGGGATCGATCTAAATTTCTGAATTTCAAAAATAACTGTAAGTTGTTTTTTGCCTTGAGGCCTAAGTCCTCAGGGAACGCGGCACAGCAGGTTCAAATTGTCATCTCCCTGCTGCGCGGCGACCCTCAGGATTGGGCTTTTTCCCTGACACCTGGGGATCCTGTTTTGAATTATATTGATGTATTTTTTCAGGCTCTGGGGTTATTGTACGATGAACCTAATGTCACTGATCAAGCTAAAAAGACCTTGTTGGCATTAAATCAGGGTCTTGAAGACGCTGAGTTGTACTGTCAGAAATTTCGAAAGTGGGCAGTCCTGACCAAATGGAATGATCATGCTTTGGCAGCCCTTTTTCGAAAGGGTCTGTCAGAAAAAGTAAAGGACGTTATGGTGGGATTCCCTGTTCCCTCTGGTCTCAATGATTCTATGTCTTTGGCTATTCAAATTGACAGACGTTTGCGTGAGCGCAGAGGTATGCGTGAGATAGTGTTGCCTTGTGAGTCAGCTCCTGAGCCCATGCAGTGTGATGGAGTGACTTCTGGGACTCAGCGTCATGAGTTTCATAAGCGGTGACTTCTGGGACTCAGCGTCATGAGTTTCATAAGCGCAATGGGTTATGTTTCTACTGTGGTGATGCTTCCCATGCTATCTCTGTCTGCCCTAAGCGGGGAAGACGTTTTGCACGCTCAGTTGTCTTGGGTAGTGTTCAGACTAAATTTCTGTTGACTGTTACCCTGATTTGCTCCCTGTCCACATTTTCTGCTCAGGCTTTTGTTGATTCAGGAGCAGCTATTTACCTGATGGATTTTGACTTTGCCAAACGTGGGTTTCCCATTATACCCCTGCGGAAGTTTATTCCCCTACTGGGCATTGATTCTACTCCTTTGGTGGAGAATAAACCCCAGTTTTCTACTCAGGTGATAATGAGGGTTGAACCAGATCATCAGGAGAGTTGCAAATTTCTGGTGCTGCATAATCTGCATGACATTATTGTACTAGGTTTCCCTTGGTTACAGTCTCATAATCCTGTTTTGGATTGGAAATATGTGTCTGTGACCAGTTGGGGCTGCAAATGTGTTAATACTGACACTCCTGTTTTTTCTGCCTCTCCCCAGTCTCAGGATGTCCCTGACTTTTTGACTGATTTTTCTGATGTGTTTAGTGAAAGTAAATCTGCATCCTTGCCCCTCACAGGAGCTACGATTGCGCTATTGAATTAGTGCCTGGTGGTAAATTTCCTAAGGTCGGCTTTTTAATTTATCTGTACCTGAACACGATGCTATGCGATCTTATATCAAGGAGTCATTGGAGAAGGGTCATATCAGACCATCCTCTTCACCCTTGGGCGCCGGTTTTTTCTTTGTGGCCAAAAAGGATGGTTAATTGAGGCCGTGTATTGATTATCGCCTCCTGAATAAGATCACTTTTAAATATCAATATCCGTTACCTTTGATTTCTGACCATTTTCCAGAGTGAAAAGCTAGTTGGTTTACCAAGCTTGACCTCAGGGGGGCGTATAACCTTATTCGCATTAAGCACGGGGATGAATGGAAGACGGCGTTTAATACCCCAGAGGGGCATTTTGAGTACCTAGTGATGCCTTATTGGGCTTACTAATGCCCCTTCCGTCTTCCAATCCTTCATGAATGATATTTTCAGGGATTTTGTGGATAAATTTCTAATTGTATAATTGGATGATATCTTGATTTTTTCCAATGACTGGGACTCTCATGTGAAACATGTTCGGACTGTATTCCAGATTTTGAGAGAGAATGCACTGTATGCGAAGGGATCAAAGTGTCTTTTTGGCGTACAGAAGATCTCATTTCTGGGATTCATTTTGTCTCCGTCTGTTATTGAAATGGACCCGTCAAGGTTCAGGCCATCTGTCATTGGGTTCAACCTACTTCATTGAAGGCTCTTCAGAGATTTTTGGGTTTTGCCAATTTTTATCGTAAATTTATTGGTAATTTCTCTGGTATTGTTAAACCATTGACTGATCTGACCAAAAAGGGTTCCGATGTTGTGAATTGGCCTCCTGAGGCAGTTTCTGCATTTCAGGAACTTAAGCAGAGATTCATTTCTGCTCCTGTTCTACGGCAGCCTGATGTTTCTCTGATGTTTCAGGTGGAGGTTGATACCTCTGAGATTGGGGCAGGTGCAGTTTTGTCCCAAAGGGATCCAGAGACCTCTAAGAGTAACCCCTGTGCCTTTTTCTCTCGAAAATTTTCTCCAACTGAACGTAATTATGACGTGGGTAATCGGGAGTTATTGGCCATGAAGTGGGCCTTTGAAGAGTGGAGACATTGGCTGGAAGGAGCCAAACATCAGGTGGTGGTCCTCACGGACCATAAGAATCTGGTTTATCTCGAATCAGCCAAGCGACTTAATCCTAGACAGGCCAGGTGGGCCTTGTTTTTCACACGTTTTAATTTTGTGGTTTCTTTTCTTCCAGGCACTAAGAATGTCAGGGCGGATGCCCTCTCAAGGAGTTTCTTTGCAGATTCTCCTGAGTTATCTGATCCTGCTGTTATTTTGAAAGAGGGTGTGGTTCTTTCCGCCATTTCGCCCAATTTGAGACTGGCTCTGGAAGGGTGTCAGGAGGATAAACCTGAGCGCTGCCCTGTTGGAAAGTTGTTTGTTCCAGACCAGTGGAAAAAGAGTGTGATGTCTGAGATTCATTGATCCGCGTTGGCTGGTCATCCCGGGATTTTTGGTACCAGAGACTTGGTGAGTCGCTCCTTTTGGTGGCCTACTTTGTCTCGTGATGTCAGGGACTTTGTTGCAGTCCTGTGGGACTTGCTCTCGTTCCAAGCCTTGCTCTCTTCTAGTGGTTTGTTAATGCCATTACCTGTACCCAAGAGGCCATGGACCCATATTTCTATGGATTTTATTTCTGACCTTCCTGTCTCTCAGAGAATGACCGTTATCTGGGTAATCTGTGATAGGTTTTCCAAGATGATACATCTTGTGCCATTGCCTAAGTTGCCTTCCTCCTCCGAGTTGGTGCCTTTGTTCTTTCAGCATGTGGTTCGGTTGCATGGCATTCCGGAGAACATTGTGTCTGACAGAGGAGTCCAGTTTGTTTCCAGATTTTGGAGGACATTTTGTTCTAAACTTGGTGTTCAGTTGTCTTTCTCCTCTGCATTTCACCCTCAGACCAATGGACAAACCGAGAGAACAAACCAGACCTTGGAGACTTATTTCAGATGTTTTGTGTCTGCTGATCAAGATGACCGGCTCTCTTTTTTGCCTTTGGCTGAGTTTGCTCTTAATAATAGAGCTAGCTCTGCCACCTTGATGTCTCCATTTTTCTGCAATTCCGGGTTTCACCCTCGATTTTCTTCAGGACAGGCGGAGGCTTCTGTCTGTCCGGGTGTTGACTCTATTGTGCAGCGTATGCAGCAGATTTGGAACCAGGTGGTAGAGAGGTTGTCTCTCTCTCAGGAGAAGGCCCAGCGGTTTGCCAACCGGCATAGGACTGATGGTCCTCGTTTTAAAGTGGGGGACTTGGTTTGGTTGTCCTCAAGGAATATCCCCATGAAGGTTGCATCTCCTAAATTTAAGCCAAGGTTCATTGGACCTTATAAGATCATGGAAATTATTAATCCGGTTTCCTTCCGTTTGCTTCTTCCAGGGACATTTAAGATCCATAACGTGTTCCACAAATCCTTATTGAAGAGGTTTGTCGAACCAGTGGTTCCTATGGCTGCACCTCCCGACCCTGTTTTGGTTGAGGGCAATTTGGAGTATGTGGTTGAGAAGATATTGGATTCTCGTTTCGCTAGACGGAAACTCCAGTATTTGGTTAAGTGGAGAGGTTATGGTCAGGAGGACAATTCTTGGGTGTTTGCTTCGGACATTCATGCCGGGAGACTTATCCGTGCCTATCATCGAGCCCATCCTGATCGGCCTGGTTGCGCAGGTGAGGGTTCGGTGACCCCTCCTCAAGGGGGGGGTACTGTTGTGAATATGCTAGAGGCGGCTTCTGAGCTGGGGCTCCCTCCGGTGGTTGCTGAGGGTAATGAACTGATTAATGAATGGCCTTCAGCTGGCACTGAATGGTAGGATATAAGTTGCCTGATTTCCCAGCAGCCTTGCCGGTTATCAATTGTTCTTCTGGTCTTACTTGAAGAACTGCTAGTTTCCTGCTCTCCTTCAGATAAGTGTTTGCTGGGTTTTTTTTCTCTGTTTGATTTTCTCTGCTGGTTTGCTGCCTGCAGTGGACTGCAGCCTGTCCCCCTTTGAGGGTCTGGCGCTGCAATTGTGCTCCGTTTGTGTCTGCACTTTTGCTTTGCTCTTTTGTTACTTTTAATTTGATGAATAGCGTTTTGTTACACCAGAGATCTGATTTAGGTGGAAGAGGTCGAGTGATCTCAGGTTTTTTGGCAATCAGACGTGTTGGTTTTTTTGTGAAGGTTTTTGTTGGATTGCAGTCAGAATTATTTCCTGTACTTCTCTGTCTAGACAGATTGGGCCCCAGCGTTTGCTCATTTAATTTTCTGTCTGTGTCCGAGCTTTCTTCTTGTCTAACCGCCATTACATGTTTGGGGGTTTCCTATTTTCTTTGGGGATCTTCTCCGGGGCAGATAGCTTTCATCTTTCTGCCTTTAGGTGTAGTTATCTCTCAGGCTGTGACGAGGCGTCTAGGATCAACGTAGGAACGCTCCACGGCTACCTCTAGTTGTGTGGTTAGTTCAGGTTACTGCAATCCAATAGGTTCCAGCCTCTCTGGTGTATTACCGCTTTTGCTATTTTTTGCCATTTCTCCTCAGTTACCGAAACATAACAATTTACCCTCTCTATTTCTTCCGATATCTTTCCCTCTTCATTCAAATATGCTGTTAAAACTCCTATAATAAAAAAAAATCCCTCGAACCAGAACTGTCTCTAAACTCCCAGAATGCTTGGTCCACTCTTGTCTAATTCCCTATACTCCGATAACTATCTTCTTGACCCTTTACAAACTGTTTCCTACTGTTTACACTCTACTGTAACTGTCTTTTCTAAATTCTCTAAAGATCTATTAACCCCTTTCCGACATCGGGCTTAATAGTATGCCGATGTCGGACTCCCTCCCTTTGATGTGGGCTCCGGCACTGAGCCCACATCTTTTCTGGCACATATCAGCTGTTTTGAACAGCTGACATGGGCATCTAAAAGCCGCGGGTGGAATCACGATCCACCCATGGCTGTTAACTAGTTAAATGCCGTTGCCATTCTCTGACATTCTCCAGCAAACCTCTAAGGTTGTCACTGCCAGATTGCTATGAGCGCTGCCTGGTGGTCGGCATTCATAGCAAGTGAGCAATTCTGCTACATACAGGCGATCTGATCATCGCCTGTATGTAGCAGAGACGATTGGATTATGGCAGGATTGAAGCACATCAAAAGTAAAAAAAAATGGTTTAAACCTCTTTACCCCGAGGGTTGTTTGCACGTTAATGACCGGGCCAATTTTTACAATTCTGACCACTGTCCCTTTGAGGTAATAACTCTAAAACGCTTCCATGGATCCTGGTGATTCTGACATTGTTTTCGTGTGACATATTGTACTTCATGATAGTGGAAAAATTCATGATTGTGAATCCACCAGCGGCTGTTAGATGCACGTCAGCTGTTCAAAACAGCTCATTTGTGCCAGAAAAGATGTGGGCTCAGTACTTTATGATAGTGGTAAAATTTCTTTGATATGACTTGCGTTTATTTGTGAAAAAAAAAACAGAAATTTGGCGAAAATTTTGAAAATTTCGCAATTTTCCAACTATGAATTTTCATGCCCTTCAATCACACAGATATGTCAAACAAAATACTTAATAAGTAACATTTCCCACATGTTTACTTTACATCAGCACAATTTTGGAACCAAAATTTTTTTGTGTTAGGCAGTTATAAGGGTTAGAAGTTGACCTGCGATTCTCATTTTTACAACACCGTTTTTTTTAGGGACCACATCACATTTGAAGTCACTTTGAAGGGTCTATATGAAAGAAAATACCCAAAAGTGACACCATTCTAAAAACTGCACCTCTCAAGGTGCTCAAAAACACATTCAAGAAATTTATTAACCCCTCAGGTGCTTCACAGGAATTTTTTGAATGTTTAAAAAAAATGAACATTTAACTTTTTTCACCAAAAAATTACTTCAGGTCCAATTTTTTTTATTTTCTCAAGGGTAACAGGAGAAATTGAACCCCAAAATTTATTGTGCAATTTGTCCTGAGTTCGCTGATACCCCATATGTGGGGGGAACCACTGTTTCGCACATGGCAGAGCACAGAAGGGAATGAACGCCATTTGACTTTTTCAAGGCAAAATTGGCTGGAATTGAGATTGAACGCCATGTTGTGTTTGGAGAGCCCCCGATGTGCCTAAATAGTGGAAACCCCCACAAGTGACCCCATTTTAGAAACTAGACCCCCAAGAAACTTATCTAGATGTGTGGTGAGAACTTGAAACCCCCAAGGGCTTCACAGCAGTTTATAACGTACAGCCGTCAAATTAAAAAAATCATATTTTTTCCACAAAAATGATCTTTTCACCCCAATTTTTATTGTCTCAAGGGTAACAGGACCCCAAAAGTTATGTGCAATTTGTTCTGAGTACGGTGATACCCCATATGTGGGGGTAAACCACTGTTTGGGTGAATGGCAGAGCTCGGAAATGAAGGAGCGCCGTTTGACTTTTTCAATGCAGAATTGGCTGGACGCCATGTTGCATTTGGAGAGCCCCTGATGTTCCTAAGCAGTGGAAACCCCCAATTCTAACTCCAACCCGAACCCCAACACATCCCTAACCCTAATCCTAACCCTAACCATAACCCTAACCACAAACCTAACCTTAACACACCCCTAACCCTAACTTTAGCCCCAACCCTAACCCGTGTGTGGTAAAATTGATAAAGCAGTTTTATTCTTTGGGTTAGTACGATTACAGCGATACCTCATTTATATCACTTTTTATGTTTTGGCGCTTTTATACAATAAAAACAATTTTATATAAAAAATAATTATTTTTTCATCGCTTTATTCTGCGAGCTATAACTTTTTTATTGTTTCGCTGATGATGCTGTGTGGCAGCTCGTTTTTTGCGGGACAAGATGACGTTTTCAGCGGTACCATGTTTATTTATATCCGTCTTTTTGATCGCGTGTTATTCCACTTTTTGCTCGGCGGAATGATGATAAAGCATTGTTTTTTGCCTTGTTTTTTTTTAAGGGGTTCACTAAAGGGGTTAACTAGTGGGACAGTTTTATAGGGCGGGTCGTTACAGATATGGAGATACTAAATATGTGTATGTTTATTGTTTTTTTTATTTCCATAATAATAATGTGTTTATTGGGGAAATATAAATATATATATTTTTTATTTATTTACAGATTTTTTTTTTACATTTTTACATTGTCCTAGAGTGGGACATTACCATATAATGTCAGATCGCTGATCTGACACTTTGCAGAGCACTGTGTCAGATCAGCTATCTGACAGGCAGTGCAGGAGGCTTGCTGATGCCTGCTCTCAAGCCCTCGGAACAATGCCATCACATCGCGTTGTTCTGAGGGTCTCAGGGAAGCACGCAGGGAGCCCCTTCCCTGCCCGATGCTTCACTATGCCACCGGAACGCTGCGATCATGTTTGATAGTAGTGTGCCGGGGGTTAAAGTTCCCTTAGTGCCGGGTGTCAGCTGTGAGAATCAGCCGTGCTCCCCCTGTGAGCGCGGCTGATCGCGTATGACGTACTATCCCGTCCTTGGTCATACGGTCCCTGGGCACATGGACGGGATAGAATGTCCAATATCAGAAAGGGGTTAAAAATATTAAAAAATTTCCAAAAATATAAACTTTCAAATCACGCCCCATTCAAAATAAAACAATAAAAAAAAATCAAACATACACATTTTGTATAACCACGTTCAGAATCGCCAGATCTATCAATATAAAAAAAAAATAATTACTCCAATCGCTAAACGACGTAACGAGAAAAAAGTCAAAACACCAGAATTAATTTTTTTTGGCTGCCACAACATTGCATTAAAATGCAATAACGGGCAATCAAAAGACTGTATCTGCGGCAAAATGGTATCATTAAAAACGTCAGCTCGGCGTGCAAAAATAAGCCCTCACCCAACCCAAGATCTCGAATAATGGAGACCTATGAGTATCAGAAAATGGCGCAATTATTTTTTTTTTAACAAACTTACATTTTTTTTACCACTTGAATAAAAAAGAATCTAGACATGTTTGGTGTCTATGAACTCGTAATGCCCTGGAGAATCATAATGACAGGTCAGTTTTAGAATTTAATCAACATGGTAAAAAAAAAAAATCTGTGGGTTTGCACTTCTTTTGCAATTTCACCGCACTTGGAATTTTTCCCCCATTTTCCAGTATACGATATGTTAAAACTAGTGGTGTTGTTCAAAAGTACAACTTGTCCCGCAAAAAACAAGCCCTCACATAGCCATATTGACCGAAAAATAAAAAAGTTATGGCTCTGGGAAGAAGGGGAGCAAAAAAAGAAAATACCTCCTGGGGTTAAGGGGTTAAAGCGCCAGGAGTGGTGCGGGCACCGCCCCTGGCACTGAGAGCCGGGTGTCAGTTGTCAGAATCAGCCCCCTTTGTGCGTCAATGGCCATGACGTACATACACTCCATTGGTCAGGAAGTCCTTCTCGATATAGTATATGTACTGCAAATGTCGGGAAGGGGTTAACCCTCTATATGCTGAGATCGGTGCAATTGCAGCATTTAGCGAGCAGGCAAAGGGAAGAAAGCTCCTCTGCCCTTGGATAAGAGACCTCAAGATGTCATCATAGGGTCACGATCGTCATCATGATGACATCCGGGTCACCTTACCAGACACTAGCAAGTTGGTTAGATCATGTGCAGTGCATGATCTAACTAACTTCTGCCTGCAGCACTGATAGGTTATAAAGTATAGCAATGTTCCTGCATAACTATACCTTACAAAACTGCAATCAGATTGCATTGCAGAAATTGAAAGTTCCATAGTGGGAATAAATATAAAAAAAGTTGTAAAAATATATTTTTTAAAACATTAAATAATAATAAAAATATATATATATATATTGTACCCATAAATAAATATTATTATGAAAAAAAAAACAAAAGTACACATATTTGGCATCACCGCTCCCGGAACATCCTGACCTATAAAACGGTCCTACTAGTTAACCCCTTTATTGGACACTGTAAAAAAAATAAATAAAAAATGAGGCAAAAAACGATGATTTATCATCATACCGCCGAACAAAAAGTGGAATAAAACGCAATAAAAAATAATGTAAATAAAAATGGCACTGCTGAAACCGCCATCTTGTCCCACAAAAATCAAGCTGCTATACAACACTGTGACCAAAAATTAAAAAGTAATAGCTATCAGAATACAGTAAAGCAATGCAAAAATAATAATTTTTTTCTATAAAATAGTTTTTATTATAATCACCAAAACATAAAAAAGATATAAATGAGGTATCACTGTAATCGTACTGACCCGAAGAAAAAAGCTGTCTTACAATTTTACCACACATGGAACGGCATAAAAAAAAACAAAAAACTATTGTTGTTTGTTGTTTATTCTGCCTCCCGAAAATCGGAATAGAAAGTGATCAAAAAATGTCATGAGTCCGAAACTGGTACCAATAAAAACATCAACTTGTTTCCGCAAAAAACAAGCCCTCACGTGACTGTCAGCAGAAATATAGAAAAATTATAGGTCTCAAAATATGGTGATGCAAAAACTTGTTTTTGAAAACAAAACAGCGTATTTTAGTGTGTGACAGCAGCCAAACATAAAACCTGATGTAAATCTGGTATCGCTGTAATCGCACCGACTCGAAGAATAAAGTTACCTAATCACTAATACCGCACGAGGAACGGCGTAAAAAATAAAAACAATTCTTCACCTGAGGTTGATCTTTTCATTCTACCTCCCAAAGACGCAGTAAGTCGGCAGTTCACACGTTATCAATAGAAATATTACAGCACTGTTTCATTTTAAACAAATTAATAAGCAAATGTGCTGCATGCATTAAAAAACCACAGTAATTACCAAATATTAGTTATCTAAAAAATTCTGGGAAACTCACGTGACTGAAGATCATGTAATGAATATAGTTCTCCTGAAGTACAGTCCGGTTGTTCAAGCTGCCAAAACAAAAAGGAAACTTCTTACTCATTTACAGGTAGAAAAGATACTGAAATGTGTAACAACACAGCACACAAGAGTGTTACTCATCAAGCACGAGTCAATATATATATATACTTTTTAAGCTGCCTTCGGCTGGATTTCGAGCCATGGTATCTTAATAGAATTACGCACTGTAGCAATATCGATCTTGTGCAAGCCACGATAGGTCCACCAGAGTCTTCTCAACTGTTATCTTGATAGTAGTAAGCCATCAGGTTGCTTGCCTTCCTCTCTGCCTTTTTCATTGTTTTATTTTTGTTACCGTTTTTTGGAAATGTAAACAGAATAAGGGCAGTAACTGTTTAACAACAGTAAATGGGCCTTCCCCACCATTTAATCCCCATTGCATCAGTGCTGCTACTCTGGTGGTCCCTCTCAGTCCTGGAGTTTCTGCCTTTCTTGTGTCTACTGCAGTCACTGGCCTTAAGGCACTGTCACACTTAGCGATCGCACTAGTGATCACGACAACGACACTACCTGGCGAGATCGTTGGTGTGATCGCTATATGGTCGCTAGTTAGCTTCCAAACACAAAGATCTCATCAGAGATCAACGATCTGTATAACGACCTCTGCGGTCGTTGGGAAAACCTAGTCCCACCTGCGACGCTGGTGAAGTCGTTCATAAAGGGTGTCACACTCAGCGATTCAGGCTCACCAGCAGGACACCAACGACCAAAAAACGGCTCAGAACGTTCATGAGCGATCAGCGACATCGCAGCAGGGGCCACATCGCTGCTACATGTCACACACAGCTGCGTCGCTAAGAGATCGCTACTGCGTCATAAATCGCTGAGGCTTTAGCGATCTCGTTAGCGATCTCGCTTAGTGTGACAGTACATTTAGTGGAAATGCTTATCTTTATAGCATGTGACTGTTGAGGTGATGTCTGTGTGAATAATGTATGTCACATCATCATTGCAGGACTGGTGAGGAGTATTGTATATTATATGTTTTTAATACATTTTGTGCTCTTGGCCCATTTTTTTCATTCTGTAAAACCCCATTAGTTACCATACACTTTACTGTAAAAACTTCCTAAAAGCTGACGTCTGGGATGATTTAGTGAATCCTGCTTTGAGCAGGGGGTTGGACCAGATGACCCAGTAGGTCCCTTCCAACTCTGCCATTCTATGATTCTATGAATATAGAGAAGAGAAAATGTTTGATTAAAATGAAGTATAAGAGGTCAGGCTCCATTCACTTCACAAAGAGCTTGAAACAGTATGCTTACACAGAACCAGAAGTGTTAAATGTAAATCCACTAACAAAGGTTGCCCAAAAATGTTGTGCTGATTTAATAGATTACATTCAGAACTATAAGCTTTATGTATTTTTTATAAGGTTCAGCCAAGCAGAAAAAAAAATAATGGAATAAACTTGCTGGCCAACCTAAGTATGTTGGATTTTTTTTAGTATGGAGATAATATCTGTCTTCACTGTGCAATTACAGATGTGGTTTACCAATTTGTCTCTTTTTCAAATAGTGAAGTGCATAAAATTAGATATTACATCAGCTGCACCACTATGTCTCTTATTAACTGCACAATTTGTTGCACTCAGTATGAAGGCTTTCCCTCTACCTAAATTAAGGGGTTATCTGAGATTTCTAGAATTTTTGCTGGCTAGAACAAACAGACAGGTAGTTGCTGAAAACCTGAATGTTCTACATGGTGCTGATCTCTGCCGGTTCAGAGCCGTCATGGACACCCCCGTCGTCAGTTCTACAGACGTCAACACTCTGTTTTGCTGTCTGGTGACCGACCAACCATCAGGTCGCGTTACACCAGGACAGTCACTTCGTGACACTGTGCTTCTCCGCAAGATAAATAGACATGCTGGGGTCTAGAAAGACGCGCCGCATGTGCGTATACGCTGGTCTGTCACCTGCGTGTTTGAACGCATAGTGGAGATGGGATTTCATAAAATCCCCTCCACTATGCTGTAATATCTGACCGCAGCGTTTCCTGACCGTGGAAACATACTCTTATTAGGCAGCTTATTTCTTTTGAGAGGTTTTCAATTGGATGAAGCTGACGGACCACTGTATGGACTGGAGAGCTGCGCAATCCGTAAGGAATACTGCACTAACAAGAACAGGAGGAGAACCTGTCTTACCTATACAAGAGTAAGTGCTACAAAATAATGTCCTCAACACATCTGTTAAAATAAAGATAATGTTGTCGAGTTAACTCATTCTGCAGCCAGCAAAACACAATGTAATACATCGGCTATAGGAGGCAAACGGTACAAAAATTATTTTTATCCACAATTTAGCAAACTATTATAGAATATAGTTTAAAAAAATACGGTGTATATACTACTGATTATTTCATGTGCTTGTTTCAACTCACTTTTACCTTGTTTTGTTAAGAGGGGTAAATCTCACTGCTATTGCACATAACTAAACATAAAATATTTCTTGTTTAGGAGATGCAGCACTATGTCAAACTACATAGAGCAGTTGGCTTAAAATACACCCAAACTGTGCACAACAGTTGACATAATGCAACAGGATTATCCCTTGGCAGTTGCTTTTGTTCATTTTTTCAAATCCCCCCTAAAAGACAACAGACTCTGCAGGGAGTCTGTATGTTCTCCCTATCTACGGGATCTCTGGGTTCCTCCCACACGCCAAAAACAAACTAATAGGGAATTTAAGCCCCCGTCTCACACAGCGATCTCGCTAGCGAGATCACTGCTGAGTCACTAGTTTTGTGACGCAGCAGCGATCTCCCCAGCGATATTGCTGTGTGTGTGACATTCAGCGACGATCAACCCCCTGCTGGGTATCGCTGATCGTCGCTGAATGTCCTGGACATTTTTTTGATCGCTGGTCTCCCGCTGACAGGCACGCATCGCTGCGTGTGACAGGCGGGAGACCAGCGATCCGCTGGTGACCAAGGTACACAGCGGGTTTCCAGGCGCAGGGCTGTGCCTGGAAACCCGATGTGTACGTTGGATACCAGCGCCCTGATGCAGGGAGCTGGTAACCAAGGTACACAGCGGGTTTCCAGGCACTGCGCAGCGCCTGGAAACCCGATGTGTACCTTGGTTACCAGCTCCCTGCATCAGGGCGCTGGTATCCAACGTACACTGCGGGTAACTAAGCGATGTTACCCGCAGTGTCGCTGTCCCAGATCGCTGCCTGAGCTGCCTGTTTGGCAGCTCAGCAGCGATCATGTAGCGATACACCAGCGATCCTGACAAGTGCATATCGTTGTCGGGATCGCTGGTGTATCGCTATGTGAGACCCAGGCTTTAGATTGTGATTCTCAGTGGACTCACAAGTTAATAGATAAATTCTGTATTTCACACAAAAAAACATAAAACATAAATACTATAATCACTATTTTCAAAATAGTAACAGAGCCAATTTGGTACTTAATGACCAAGCCAATTTTTACAATTCTGACCACTGTCACTTTTGGGGATCAATATAACAGAAAATACCCATGAGTGACACCATTCTAAAAACTGCACCCCTCAAGATGCTCAAAACCACATTCAAGAAGTTTATTAACCCTTCAGGTGCTTCATGAGAACTAAAGCAATGTGGAAGGAAAAAATGAACATTTTACTTTTTTCACAAAAAAATTTACTTTGGAACCATTTTTTTTATTTTCACAAGGGTATCAGGAGAAAATGGACCACAAAATTTGCTGTGCAATTTCTCCTGAGTACACTGATACCCCATATGTGGGGGAAAGCCACTGTTTGGGTGCATGGCAGGGCTCAGAAGGGAGGGAGAACTGTTTGACTTTTTGAACGCAAAATTGGCTAGAATCAATGGTGGCGCCTTGTCGTTTTTGGAGACCCCCCTGATGTGCTTAAACAGTGGAACCCCCAATTCTAACTCCAACCCTAACCCAAACACATCCCTAACCCTAATCCCAAACCTAACCATAACACTAACCACAAGCCTAACCCCAACACACCCCTAACCCTAATCCCAACTCTAACCGTAATCCCAACCACAACCCTTACTTTAGCCTAATCCTAACTTTAGCCCAACTCTAACCCTAATGGAAAAATGGAATCAAATACATTTTTTTTATTTTATTATCTTTACCTAACTAAGGGGTTGATAAAGGGGGGTTTGATTTACTATTCTTTTTATTTTGATCACTGTGATAGGGTCTATGATATGAAGGTGCCGGCCAACAGATCTCGGAGATGCTAGCGGCCCGGTGGACTTCACGGGGGGGATGCAGGGAGACCGGAGGTATCGGGGAGGATCGGATGCTATCACATCAGAGGAGAGAGAAATTAAATTGGAAATCAGACTTTTTTTTTCAGTCGCCATTATTCCGTTAAACGCTGCAGGTGGAATAAAGTTCATTTTCACCCCGATGCATTTGACTAAGTGTAGGCTAAGTGCAGGTTAATAACGCTACTATCCTGTAGATTAACCCCATATCTGTAGGTTAGTAGCGGGTTTTTTTTGTGACAGGTTCCCTTTAACACATAAAAATCAGTAATTTCTTCAATGCATTTTATTCTGGTACGTGTCACACAGACACATACACACAAATGGTAAAAATGAACCGTGCCACACTTTCATACGTACATGTGAAGATGTATTATGAGGTTCTGCAGCAGTTAAGGTGTGAATTGTGAAGTTCTGCAGCAGCTGAGGTGTGAATTATGAGGTTCTGCAGCATCTGAGGTGTGAATTATGAGGTTCTGCAGCAGATGAAGTGTGAATTATGAGGTATAAATTTAGATACACACACAACTATAGACTTTTCACTGCACAGTATTACCATGCCAGAGGTAATGTGCAGACATGTGGCACTCACACCACTGTGGATGTGGTGTGGAGTGTAGTGATTGCGCTGCTTTTCACAGATGACAGGACATAGGACACTGGTCTAATATTTCCAATACTGAAGTGATGATAGTTATCAGGGCAGGGGCAGATACTGACTGCCAATGAGTGTGCAGTGGGGGGGGGCAGAGGGCGGTGCTGGACAATGAGGCCGGGCGATACCTGTTCTGGCTGTGAGGTTAGGTAATAAAGCACAGAAAGCTGTCAAGTTTGGTAGATCCACAGGTAATGAAGTGAAATTCAGGAGGAATGAAAGAGAGAAACAAAAACAAAATTTATAGGGGTGTTGTATATTACAATACAGCACAGATTAATTTAAAAAATAATTGGATTTTGGGGTCAGACAATCTCTTTAAGGCCTCTTTCACACATCCGTGCTTTTGTATCAGGCATGATCTGGCGTGTTGGTAAAAAAACGGATCCGGTACCGGATGGGTTTTTTTACCATTGACTTTCATTAGCGCCGGATCATGCCTGATGTCATTGCGTTGTATCCGTTTTTGTCCGGATCCGGCGGAAATGTACATTCCGGCGGCCGGACAAAACGGTGCATGTAACGTTTTTTTTTGTTTGCCAGAGCCGCCTGATAGTGCCTGAAGCGGCGCATCAGGCGGCCGGAAACAATAGAAGTCAATGGAACCGGATCAGTTTTTTGTGCAATCCGTCAAAAGTCTGATCCGGATTCTGGAAACCAAGGACGACGACGACTACTACTACTACTACTACTATTACTACTACTACTACATTTTCCAGTGTCTCCGGGCATCCAAAACCCTTTTTTTCTGGGTTCAAAAGTTCAGGTCGAATCCAGCAAAAACGGATCAGTTGCATCAGTTTTTTTATTTCAGTGCCGGATCCGTCCCTTCAGATGTTCGACGGATCATGCCTGATACAAAAAAACGGATGTGTGAAAGAGGCCTAAGAAGATTGAAAAGGTCCCTCAGAAGTGCAGATGCAAGGTATGTGAATATTCTGTAGATTTATAATAATTTTTCCTTGTTGGCTGTTACCAGTTTACACCAGAGACAGATGAAATCTTCCAATATTTTCATTTATATTCATATATATGCATATTCAACAATTCTAACAAAACTCACCAGTTTGAAGATAATTCTAGCGACAAGTCTGACAGAGTCAGTTGGAACATTTGGGAAAATATGTTTCAGGCACAAACATTCTCTTTTGTGGTCTTTCCAAGCTTTTTTCTAAAAAGCAAAAACACAAGAAAATGTTACACAAAAAAAAGATTGACACAATTTTCCCTCTGCTCATTTTGAATTTACTGACTATACCATTAAATATGCCTGTATTACTACTGAATGCCACCCAAAGGGCTCATACTCACTGGAGACAAAAACGGACGATTGCAAGCCGATAAAAAATCGGATTGCAATCGGACCAATATTATTCAATAGGGGACTTCTCATTTGTGATTTTTTTTCTCAGCTGAAATCGGTCAGAGAAAAAAATCGCAGCATGCTGCAATTTGCAGCGATTTTGGCATGATAATCGCTAATGCAAGTCAATGGATGCAATAAAAAAATCGAACAGCACTCGCACCATGCGAGTGCTGTCCGATTTATACGCACCAGTGTCCTTTGAAAAGCTGGCAAATCATCCCCGGCTACTGTAAAATCACACTGACAGCTCACAAAACACTAGATATATACACACAGAACATATATATAATATATATATATATACATGTCATTGTGACACATATATATATATATATATATTTATAGTTCATACACTACTACATAGTATAATAACCGCTAATTCAATTGCCGGCTTTTGTGAAATTACAGAGCCGACATGAAATGACACATGGTTTACATACAGTTAACCATGTCATTTCATGTAGTTTGATGTATGGTTTTCACTAACAATGACATGAGTGTATGTGTGCAAAATTTCATACAGCTAGGGGTTAATTAAAGGTGTAAATTCGTTGAAAAAAAATGCGTGGGCTCCCCGCTATTTTCTTAACCAGACAGACAAAGCCAGCGAGTAGGGGCAGATAATAATAGCCTAGGGAGGGTGCATTTATTTTGTGCCCCCCCTGGCTACTGCCATCTGCCCCCAGCCAACCCAGAAAAGGCAAATCTATAATTAGATGCGCCCTTTCTGGCACTTAGCCCGTCTATTCCCATTGCCCTGTAGCGGTGGCGAATGGGTTAATAATGGGTTAAAGCCACCTTGCTATTGAAAGGTGACTTTAAGCCAGGTTAATAATTGAGAGCTGTCAATTTGACAACTATCAATTATTAATCCTATTGAAGGAAATAAAAAAAACACACACACATGAAGAATAAATCATTTTAATGAAATAAACACACATTTTTTGACCATTGTTTATTTAACTCTTAATCCTTGCGAAGCCCTTGGTCTCCTGTAATAAAAAAAAAATAATAAAACAACATTATTCTTACCTATCTGGTGCTCTGTGAGGTCCCACGCTGTAATACTTCACAAAGGGTTAACTAGCTTTCAGCCAAGCAGCACAGCTAATGCTTGCGCTGAGCTGAAAGCCCCCAAATGAATGAGTTCCTCTCCCGGCGACAGGAGAGGAAGTAATTACTGTGTGAAGCGTAATTGATTGCTTCCCACTGTAATCAGTTCACTTCAGGTCAGTGGGGACTCTCTCTGACATCACTGATGCTGGCGGTGTCCCTGGTTGACCTGAAGTGAACTGATTACAGTGGGAAGCAATCAATTAAGCTTCACACAGTAATCACTTTCTCTCCTGCCAGCCGGGAGATAAGCTCATTCATTCGGGTGTTTACAGCTGACCGCCCAGTATTAGCTGTGCTGCTAGCTGTAAACATGTTAATCCTTTCTGATGGATTACAGCGTGGGACCTGACTGTGCGTCGGATAGGTAAGAATAATGTTGCTTTATTATTTTATTTTTATTTCAGGAGAACAAGGGAATCGAGGATTACCTGTACAATAAAAGATGGTCAAAAACTTTGCATTTATTTCATTAA
The DNA here is from genome assembly GCA_033576555.1 of Oophaga sylvatica. Classification (NCBI taxonomy): domain Eukaryota; kingdom Metazoa; phylum Chordata; class Amphibia; order Anura; family Dendrobatidae; genus Oophaga; species Oophaga sylvatica. The sequence continues at coordinate 429,779,979 of JARQOD010000005.1, read as the reverse complement.
AATGATTTTTCATTAATGTGTGTGTATTTTTTAACCATTTCATACAATAGGATTAATAATTGAGAGTTGTCAAATTGACAACTCTCAATTATTAACCTGGCATAAAGTCACCTTTCAATAGCAAGGTAGCTTTAACTTATTTTTAACCCATTTACCACTGCTACAGGGCAATGGGAATAGACCGGCAAAGTACCAGAAAGGGCGCTTCTAATTAAGATTTGCCTTTTCTGGGGTGGCTGCGGGCAGATGTTAGTAGCCAGGGGGGGCACAAAATAAATGCACACTCCCTAGGCTATAATTATCTGCCCCCACTCGCTGGCTTTGTCTGTCTGTTTGAGAAAATAGGGCGGGAGCCCACGCATTTTTTTTTCAACTAATTTACACCTTTCATTAACCCCTACATGTATGAAATTTTGCACACATACATTCATGTCATTGTTAGTGAAAACCATATATCAAACTACATGAAATGACATGATTAACTGTATGTAAACCATGTGTCATTTCATGTCGGCTCTGTAATTTCACAAAAGCCGGCAATTGAATTAGCGGCTATTACACTATGTAGAAGTGTATGACCTATAAATATATATATATATATGTCACAATGACATGTGTATATATATATATATATGTATTTTATGTGTGTATATGCATTCTTTATTAAAGCTGTCAGTGTGATTTTACAGTATAGCCGGGGATGAATTAGCGGCTATTATACTATGTAGAAGTGTATGACCTATATATATATATATCTATATATATATATATAGATATATATATATATCTATATATATATATAGATATATATATATATATACAGTTAGGTCCATAAATATTTGGACAGAGACAACATTTATCTAATTTTGGTTCTAGACATTACCACAATGAATTTGAAACAAAACAAATCAGATGCAGTTGAAGTTCAGACTTTCAGCTTTCATTTGAGGGTATCCACATTAAAATTGGATGAAGGGTTTAGGAGTTTCAGCTCCTTAACATGTGCCACCCTGTTTTTAAAGGGACCAAAAGTAATTGGACAATTGACTCCAAGGCTATTTCATGGACAGGTGTGGGCAATCCCTTCATTATATCATTCTCAATTAAGCAGATAAAAGGGCTGGTGTTGATTTGAGGTGTGGTGTTTGCATTTGGAAGGTTTAGCTGTGAAGGAAACATGCGGTCAAAGGAGCTCTCCATGCAGGTGAAACAAGCTATCCTTAAGCTGCAAAAAACAGAAAAAACCCATCCGAGAAATTGCTACAACTTTAGGAGTGGCAAAATCTACAGTTTGGTACATTCTGAGAAAGAAAGAAAGCACTGGTGAACTCATCAATGCAAAAAGACCTGGGCGCCCACGGAAGACAACAGTGGTGGATGATCGCAGAATACTCTCCATGGTGAAGAGAAACCCCTTCACAACAGCCAACCAAGTGAACAACACTCTCCAGGAGGTAGGCGTATCAATATCCAAATCTACCATAAAGAGAAGACTGCATGAAATTAAATACAGAGGGTTCACTGCACGGTGCAAGCCACTCATAAGAATCAAGAATAAAAAGGCTAGGCTGGACTTTGCTAAAAAACATCTAAAAAAGCCAGCACAGTTCTGGAAGAACATTCTTTGGACAGATGAAACCAAGATCAACCTCTACTAGAATGATGGAAAGAGAAAAGTATGGCGAAGGCGTGGTACAGCTCATGATCCAAAGCATACCACATCATCTGTAAAACATGGCCGAAGCAGTGTGATGGCTTGGGCATGCATGCTGCCAGTGGCACTGGGTCACTAGTGTTTATTGATGATGTGACACAGGACAGAAACAGCCGAATGAATTCTGAGGTATTCAGAGCCATACTGTGTGCTCAGATCCAGCCAAATGCAGCCAAACTGATTGGTCGTCGTTTCATACTACAGATGGACAATGACCCAAAACATAAAGCCAAAGCAACCCAGGAGTTTATTAAAGCAAAGAAGTGGAATATTCTTGAATGGCCAAGTCAGTCACCTGATCTCAACCCAATTGAACATGCATTTCACTTGTTAAAGACTAAACTTCAGACAGAAAGGCCCACAAACAAACAACAACTGAAAACCACCGCGGTGAAGGCCTGGCAGAGCATCAAAAAGAAGGAAACACAGTGTCTGGTGATGTCCATGAGTTCAAGACTTCAGGCAGTCATTGCTAACAAAGGGTTTTCAACCAAGTACTAGAAATGAACATTTTATTTACAATTATTTAATCTGTCCAATTACTTTTGGTCCCTTTAAAAACAGGGTGGCACATGTTAAGGAGCTGAAACTCCTAAACCCTTCATCCAATTTTAATGTGGATACCCTCAAATGAAAGCTGAAAGTCTGAACTTCAACTGCATCTGATTTGTTTTGTTTCAAATTCATTGTGGTAATGTCTAGAACCAAAATTAGATAAATGTTGTCTCTGTCCAAATATTTATGGACCTAACTGTATATATATAATTATTTGCTTTTGTGTACATTTTTTTTTTGACAATGTGATTTTTACATGAATTTTTACATAGAGAGAACTGCTCTATGTAAAACTTCATGTTAAAATCGCATTGCATACAGATGGAAAACGGATGGAAAACGGATGGTGCGATTAAAAATTGCATAAAAATCGCATGACAATCGCATGACAATTGCATATATTCGGACAGTTTTTTCCATCCAGAAAACGGACCGTTTTTTTTCCCACAAATGGAAAGGAGCCCAAAAACTAATATCGGGTTCTCCACTAATTTTTATAAAAAAAAAAAAAGATATTCCCTGCCAGTCAGTGTTTACCATTGGTCTACTAATTTCCTCTTACACTTAAAGAAAAAAATAATAAAAAAATTACTTACCAAACCCTTGCATTTCAATCAATCTTTAATAAGAGCAGTACACAAAATACAATACTTCTAAAGCTAGAGAATCATTTCCCGATTTTAGAAAATTTGAAATAGAATATTTTATTTAATTTTTTAAGAAATCACATTAATGACATGTTATAAACCTCTGCAACCAATCCTCTCCTTTGATCAACAGAGAAGCTCCAGTGATTTTCACAAAAAAAACGGTATTCTCAAGTTTCAAAATTATCCCCTTTCGTTGGGATATTGGGATAACTTCCCAAATGTTGAGGTCCGACTGCTGTGTCCTAGTGATCTTGAGAAGATGATTTTTTTTTAATGTGGGCACTTAAGATAGCACTCAGCTAGTCTTAGGCACTCCCGTAAGACTAAATGCAGCGGCAGTGTGCATGATCAACTTCCGCTCATTCACACAAGGCAATTCAGTGCCTTGTTTCTCAGGATTGCTAGAGGCCCCAGTGGTCAGACCCCCAGTGTTTGGGAAGTTATCACATAGATAAGGGATGAGTTTGCAACTTGAGAATGCCACTTTAACTGAAAATGAACATTAGAACTAAATAAACCAGGTATCTGTTCAAAGCAAATTGCAAATTTCATAGTGTATCTGACATTAGAAAATTTAATCTAATATTAACAGATTTTAAAAAGTTGGTTAACTGTTCAAAAAAAATGATTGGCCTTAGTAGTCTTGTGATATACCGAGCACGCATTACCAATTACCAAGAAAAAAAATTGTGCATGCTTAAGTCCTAAATGCCTAAGCCTTCTTTCACCTGACGTCTTCTATCCATAAAAGTGCAGGGCACCCATATACTGTACATACCCTTTCTTCCTCCTTTAAGCCCCGCCCACTGTCGCACCTCTTCCTTCAGCTCCGCCTACGTCTGCATGCATCTTGCGCACCCTATCTTTAACATTGGGTACGCAGGCCATGCGGATGTATGCTGACGCATCCGCATGCGCCGAGCTGCGCCGAACGCAACATGTTGCAATCCCAATCACTGCCATGAAGACCGAATGTCGTCATGAAGACATCCGGGTCTCCATAGCTGAGAAATTTCTTGTAATGCGCAGTGCATGTCAGGAAGCCTCGCTGCTTCATCTGCATGCCACATAAGCGATCATCCTGCACAAAATGAGTGTCCCATAGTGGGACAAAGTGTAAAAGTAAGAATGAAATTAAAAAAATTTAAATAAGTGTAAAAATATTTTAAAAAAATTTAAAAAAGTCAATATTTATTCTATCAATGAATAAATATTTGACTGAAAAAAAATCTAAACAATAAAAGTACACATATTCGGTATCGCCGCATCGTAACAACCATACCTATAAAACTGTCCCACTAGTTATCTCCTTTAGTGAACACCATAAAAAAACAAGGTAAAAAACAATGCTTTATAATCATACCGCCGAACAAAAAGTGGAATAACACGAAATCAAAAAGACGGATATAAATAAACATGGTACCTCTGAAAACGTCATCTTGTCCCGCAAAAAGACGAGCCACCAAACAGTGCCATCAGCGAAAAACATAAAAAAGTTATAGCTGTCAGAATAAAGTGATGCAAAAAGAATTATTTTTTCTATAAAATAGTTTTTATTAGAGCCAAAACATAAAAAAGATATAAATGAGGTAACGCTAAAATCGTACTGACCAGAAGAATAAAACTGCTTCATCAATTTTACCACACGCGGAACGGTATAAACGCCCACCCCAAAAGAAATTAATGAGTTGCTGGTTTTTGCTCATTCTGTCTCCCAAAAATCGGAATAGAAAGTGATCAAAAACGGTCATGTGCCCGAAAATGGTACCAATAAAAACGTCAAATGGTCCCGCAAAAGACCTCACATGACTCTGTGGGCCAAAATATGGAAAAATTATAGCTCTCAAAATGTGGTGATGCAAAAACTATTTTTTGGAATAAAAAGGGTCTTTTTGCGTGTGATAGCTGCCAAACATAAAAACCCGGTAAAAAAATAGCTATAAATAGTAAATCAAACCCCCCTTTATCACCCCCTTAGTTAGGGAAAAATAATAAAATTAAAAAAAGTATTTATTTCCATTTTCCCATTAGGGTTAAGGTTAGTGCTAAAGTCAGAGTTAGGGTTGGGGCTAAAGTTAGGGTCAGGGTTGGGGATAAAGTTAGGTTTGGGGATAGAGTTAGGGTTGTGACTAAAGTTAGGGTTAGGTTTGGGACTAAAGTTAGGATTACGGTTACGGTTGGGATTAGGGTTAGGGTTGGGATTAGGGTTAGGGGTATGTTATGGCTATAGTTAGTGTTGGGATTAGGGTTAGGGGTGTGTTGGGGTTAGGGTTGGAGATAGAATTGGGGGGTTTTCACTGTTTAGGGACATCAGGGGCTCTCCAAACGCAACATGGAGCCGGTCTAAATTCCAGCCAATTTTGCATTGAAAAGTCAAACGGCGCTCCATCCATTCCAAGCTCTGCCATGCGCCCAAACAGTGGTTTACGTGCATATATTGGGTATCCGCGTACTCAGGACAAATTATACAACAACTTTTGGGGTCCAATTTCTCCTGCTACCCTTGGTAAAATAAAACAAATTGGATCTGAAGTAAAAAATTTTGTGAAAAGTTAAATGTTCATTCCAAAAATTCCTGTGAAGCACCAGAAGGGTTAATAAACTTCTTGAATGTGGTTTTGAGCACCATTAGGGGTGCAGTTTTTAGAATGATGTCACTTTTGGGTATTTTCTATCATATACACCCCTCGAAGTGACTTCAAATGTGGTGTGGTCTCTAAAAAAAAAATTGGTATTGTAAAAATGAGAAATCGCTGTTTAATTTTTAACCCTTAGGCTAAGTTCACACGTTGCGGAATTGCCGCGGAAATTTCCGTGGCAATCCCGCACTTCTCCCGTGGGAAATACGCACGTTTTTTGTAAGCGTATTCCCGCCAGAATAATAGCGTTTTGCAAGCGTAATTAGCTTGCAGAATGCTAGCGTTTTCCTAGCGATCTGTAGCATCGCTTGGAAAACTGATTGTCAGGTTGGTCACACGAGTCAAACATAATGTTTGACACGTGTGACCAACTTTTTACTATTGATGCCGCCTATGCCGCATCAATAGTAAAGAGATCTAATGTTAAATTAATAATTAAAATAATAAATAATGATATTCTCACCTTCCGGCGGCCCCCGCAGCCTTCCCGCCTTCAGGGACGCTCACGACAACTCCCGGTCCCAAGGATGCATTGCGACAAATCACACCGATGACGTAGCATCTCGTGAGACCGCTACGCCATCTGGGTGATTCTCGCAAAGGACTCTTGGGACCGGGAGTTGCCGGGAGCGTCGCTGAAGGCGGGAAGGCTGCGGGGGCCGCCGGAAGGTGAGAATGTCATTATTTATTATTTTAATTATTGTTTTACCAGGGATATGGTACCCAGGGCCTGGAGGAGAGTCTCCTCTGCTCCAGACCCTGGGTACCACCGCACATGAACCGCTTACATTCCGCAAAATTAATGAACATGTTGCTATTTTTTCCGCGAAGCGTTTTTTTGCGGAAAAAAATGCAACATGTGGCCAAAACATGCGGAATCAATTAACATGTATAGGATGCTTAATGCTTGCGTTTTTTTCGCGTTTTTACCGCGGAAAATCGCGAAAAAACGCAAATATTTCTGAGCGTGTGCACTTAGCCTTATAGCTGCCTAACAAAAAAATGTTGGTTCCAAAATTGTGCTGATGTAAAGTAGACATGTGGGAAATGTTACTTATTAAGTATTTTATGTGACATATCTCTGTGATTTAAGGGCATGAAAATTCAAAGTTGGAAAATTGCAAAATTTTCATCAAATTTCCATTTTTTCACAAATAAATGCAAGTCTTATCAAAGAAATTTTACCACTATCATGAAGTACAGTATGTCACGAGAAAACAATGTTAGAATTAAAGGGATCCATGGAAGCGCTCTAGAGTTATTACCTCATAAAGGGACAGTGGTCAGAATTGTAAAAATTGGCCCGGTCATTAACATGCAAACCACCCTTGGGGGTAAAGGGGTTAAACTCATGGTAAATTTTAGTCAATACACAGCTGCCATCATGTACAGTGATTCTAATTAACTCCATATAAAGTTTAACTGTTCTAATAAGATTCTCCTGAGTTTTTTTTTACATACATTTTACAGCAAGCCATGGTCTGTAAATAGCTTACATCACAGAAAAGGGATTTTCTTTTTGGGCATTACACAACAGTGATATTACCTAGAACTGAAAAAAGGGAAAGAGACCTGCGCACATAGGGTGACACAGTGAATTAAAGCTTGGGTAAGGGGTGAGATATTGGTCACCTGTGGAGTTGTGCCTATCACAACTCAAATATATGCCTGTAATAAAGGCAGCCTCTGCAGTCCCACCGACATGTAGTAGACCCTCTTTGTAAGCGTAAAAATAGGTAAAAAGTGGAGGATAAATGTTTGATGATGATCGTGCTGCCATAGACGATAAGTAGTTTGATACCTATCTGCTATCACATACATGCCTATCTGTGGATTATTTTGAAACAGAGTTCGCTCAAATCAGAAATGTGTAATTAAAGTCACTTGAACTTATACCAGAGTGTGTAACTACGTATCTTCTACAGAAGCGGTGATCATTAAACGCCCACCCTCATCTTCTTATACATTACCTAGAATTGGACATACCTCAAAAATTGATGAAATGACAAACAGTAAATTGGACTGGGAGACTGCCAGAACGCCTACACCACTCTTAATAGCGCCGACTACGCACGTATACAGCTTCCTCCTGGCGCCATTAATCATGCTCCTACAGATGCCACATGATTATTGACTGCTCTAAGAGCGCGATGCACCACATCTACTTAGCTCTCTGGACATAGTGATGTTTAAAAAGGACCCAGGCTGGTTCAAATCGCAGCTTGACACTATATTTATCGCTATTTGTCAACACTGTGGAGAATTAATTTTGTAATGAAAATAAGCAGCATTTGAAATAAATTTGTGAGTGTGGCTGATCATCTATACTGACTCTTTGGATTCTCCAGTTCAACTGAGTCTATGAGTTTTCTACTACATTCAGAAGGCCTACAGCAACATTAAGGGAGTGGCAGGAATTTCTGGCAAGTGTTGGTTTTGTACTGCATGTGATAACAATCTCCCATATTCTTCATATGTTAGACATGTGGGGTAGGGTGACAAGACAGTAGCCATTTCTTACAAAGAAAAACATCCAAGCCTGATTTTGCTTTGCCAAACCTACATCAAGTCTTCTAAAAGCATTTGCAAAAACGTGTTATGGTTTGATGAGACCAATACTGAACTTTTTGGCTATAATTCCAAAAGTTATATTTGCCGCAAAGCTAACACTGTGAATCACCAAAAGAACACCATATCCACAGTGAAGAATGGTGGAGGCAGCATTATGCTTTTGGGCTAATATTCAGCAGCTGGAAACTGGGGCTTTAGTAACGGTGAAGAAAATTGTGAACAGTTCAAAATATCAGTCAATTTTGCATCAAAACCTTCAGGCCTCTGCTAAACTGTTGAAGATAAAGAGAAATTTCACCTTTCAGCACAATAATCCTAGGCATACCTTCAAGTCAACACAAGAATGGCTTCACCAGAGGAAGAACAAAGTTTTATAATGGCCCAGCCAGAAATCAAACCTGAATCCAATTGAAAATGTATGGTTTTAACTGTAGAGGGCGCTGTACACAGGAAATGCCCTCAAAAGGAGCATGACCACAAGGATGAGAGAGCAAACATTGCCAATTCTAGATGTGCTATGCTGATGGACTCTTAACAAAAAAATCCAATGCTGTCATAAATTCAAACTCCAACAAAGCATTAGTTTATGCAACCACATCATTTTAGTTCTTTATTTTTGTTTTACTACCCAAAAAGATTTTAGTGCATGTTTCAACTGAATTGTGCAGATTATGAGTGACATTAAGGGTTAAAAAAAGTTCTGATCTGATTCTTCTTGATATAATTTTTTTACATGACAAAAAGCTATCATTTTAATAATGGTATGTATACCTTTTTATATCCACTATCTACAGTATTTGGCCTCATAGTTTAATAAAAAGATTTACAATGCTATATGTAAAATTGGCCTTTTGAGGCTTCGGGACCTCCATTTACCCCGATCTGTGTCTTCAAATAAAACATCTCTACAAATTGAATAAGAGCATCAACATTTAAGAATTTCCAGTTTTTCAATTTGAAAAGTAAAAGAATAAATCCATTAATTACTGAACCAAGGTTAAATCAACTTAATAGATGTTATGGTTTACAGTTTGTGTTGCTTATTAATTAACAGTGTAATCTGAAATGAACAAGTGGATGAACTAATTGTAGTACGTTATGCAAATTTTGCTCACAGTATTACTGTGAATGCTAGTCGTGTAAAATGAGTTTCAAGCTATGCCTTACACTGTAGTTTCTCCCTAGGCAGTATATTTCAATGCTATTAAAAAAGCTTTGAATTTTTAAACCAAAATACGCTTTGATTCAAGGAAACATTCTGATCTCAATTCAGTGAGTCAAATAATACCAAAATAAATATGTATGAACACTTGACAGATTTGCTATTTATTTACACTAAAACATAATTCTTAAGGTCAGTGGCATTCATAAAAATCCCACTGTCCCATAGCAAAATTCCTAATTTGTCCCCCCTTTACATGCTCTCGCTCCCAAATAAAAAAGATGGAGGAGTAGCAAGTCATACCTCCCAACTTTTAACCCCTTTCTGACATCGGGCATATATTTACACCAATTTCAGACTCCCTCCATTTGATGTGGGCTCCGGCGGTGAGCCCACATCTTTCCTGGGACATGTCAGCTGTTTTGAACAGCTGACATGTGCCCTCAATATCCGCCAGTGGAATCGTGCTCCACCCGCAGCTATTAACCCGTTAAATGCCGCTGTCAAATGCTGACAGCGGCATTTAACAAGCGCTTCCGGAAAGCGCGCCGGAAATACGCCCACCAGTGACCCGCGTCACGTGATCATGAGTCACCGATGTTAACACATAACAACCAGAGGTCTCCTGGAGACCTCTATGGTGGTCAGTGCTGGCTTGCTCTGAGCGCCACCCAGTAATTCTCCTACATGGAGGTGAACTGATCATCGCCTCTATGTAGCAGAGCCGAGCGGGTTGTGGCAGCTTTTAGTCTCCATGGAGACTATTGAAGCATGCAAAACGTAAAAAAAAATGTTTTTAAAAATATTAAAAAAAGAAAAGTTCAAATCACCCCCTTTCGCCCCATTCAAAATAAAATAAAAAAATCAAACATATTTGGTATCGCCGCGTTCAGAAGCGCCCGATCAATCAATAAAAAAAGGATCAACCTGATCGCTAAACGGCGTAGCGAGAAAAAAGTCAAAACGGCAGAATTATGTTTTTTGGGTTACTGCAACATTGCATTAAAATGCAATAACGGGCAATCAAAATATCATATCTGCACCAAAATGGTATTAAAAACATCAGCTCAGCGCACAAAAAATAAGCCCTCACCCAACCTGAGATCATGAAAAATGGAGACGCTATGGGTATCGGAAAATGGCGCAATTTTTTTTTTTCAACAAAGTTTGGAATTTTTTTTCACCACTTAGATAAAAAAGAACCCACACATGTTTGGTGTCTATAAACTTGTAATGACCTGGAGAATCATAACGGCAGGTTAGTTTTAGCATTTCGTGAACCTAGTAAAAAAGACAAACAAAAAACAAGTGTCGGATTGCACTTTTTTTGCAATTTCACTGTACTTGGATTTTTTTTCCCCGTTTTCTAGTACACGACATGGTAAAACCAATGGTGTCTTTCAAAAGTACAACTCGTCCCGCACAAAACAAGGCCTCACATGGCCATATTGACGGAAAAATAAAAATAATGGGAATAATGGGAGCTCTGGGAATAATGGGAGCGAAAAACGAAAAAGCAAAACCGAAAAAAGCTCCGGGGTTAAAATCAGGGAGAGGTACACATATTACGGCAGATACACAGAAATTATGCCAGTGCTGAAGCTTCTAAGTGTTCTCATCAACTACTATAACCCATTAATGGCCTTTATAGCATATAAAGACCTCCATAGTATATGATAACCCCGTAGTAAATGCCACCCACACTTAACCCTCATGCACATTATGATGACACCACAGTGCCATCCCAGAAGATTGCAACCACTAATTTGGTACTCTTTTGAAATTTCTTACTAGTTTCTTACTATTATTATCTACAGTGCCTTGCAAAAGTATTCTACCACTCAAATTTTTGGCGGTTTTGCTACCTCACAGCCTAGAATTTCACAGTTTTTTGAGGGTTTGTATCAGTTCATGTAAAGGTCATGCCTACAACTGTGAACATTTGGTTTTCTTTATAGTGAAGCATTCAACAACAAACAGGTCAAAATAACTGAAAACTTCAGTGTGCATAACTATGCACCCCTCCCTATAGTTAGTACTTTGTAGCACCTCCTTTTGTGGCTACTATAGCTGAAAGTCGCTTTAAATAAGTCTCTACGAGCTTTCCCCATCTTGCCACTGGAATTTTGCCCTTTCCTCAAGGCAAAACTGCTCCAGCTCCTTAAGTTGGAAGATTTCCTCTGGTGAACAGCAATCTTCAAGTCTGACCGCATATTCTCAATTGGATTAAAGTCTGGGATTTGACTAGGCCACTCCAAAACATTTGCACATTTCCTCTTAAACCATTCCAGTGTTGCTTTAGTAGTATGCTTTGGGTCATTGTCTTGTTGGAAGGTGAGCATCTGTTCCAGTCTCAAATCACTGACAGACTGAAACAGGTTTTGCTTAAGTATAATCCTGTATTTTGCACCATCCATCTTTCCCTTGACTCGGACCATTGTCCCTGCTGCCGAAAAAAACATGGTATTCTTGAGGTGATGAGCTGTGTTGGTATGGAACCAGACATAGCGTTTACCTTGGTGGCCAAAAAGTTCAATTTTGTTCTCATCTGACCACAGTACCTTCCTCCATACATTTGGGAGCCTCCCACATGTCTTTTGGCAAACTCAAAATGAGCCTTACAATTTTGTGTGTAAGTATTCTCTGCCCGCTCTTCCATAAAAGCCACCTCAATGAAGTGGCCGTATGGCCAGATACTCCAGTCTCTGCTTGGGAACTCTGAAGCTCCTTAAGGGTTGCCTTTGGTCTTTGTGCTGCCTCTCTGATTAATGCCCTCCTTGCCCGGACTGAGAGTTTTGGTGGGTGGCTCTCTCTTGACAGGTTGGTTTGTTGTGTTACCATGTTCTTTCCATTTCATGATAATGGATTTGATGGTGCTCCTGGGGATCATCAGAGATTACATAGTAACATATTTATTAAGGTTGAAGGAAGACTTTAAGTCCATCTAGTTCAACCCATATCCTATCCTAACCTGCCCTAACATGTTGATCCAGAGGAAGGCAAAAAAAAAACCCAAGTGGCAAACAGTAAGCTTCACATTGGGGAAAAAAATTCCTTCCCGACTCCACATACGGCAATCAGACTAGCTCCCTGGATCAACACAATATCTAGGAAACTAGAGAATATAGCCTGTAATATTATACTTTTCAAGAAAGGCATCCAGTCCCTTCTTAAATTTCAGTAGGGAATCACTCATTACAACATTAGACGGCAGAGAGTTCCATAGTCTCACTGCTCTTACAGTAAAGAATCTGCGTCTGTGATTATGGCTAAACCTTCTTTCCTCCAGACGTAGAGGATGCCCCCTTGTCCCCATCACAGGTCTAAGAGTAAAAAGATCATTAGAAAGGTCTTTGTACTGTCCCCTCATATATTTATACATTGTAATACGATCACCCCTAAGCCTTCGTTTTTCCAAACTAAATAACCCCAAGTGTAATAACCTGTCCTGGTATTGCAGACCCCCCAGTTCTCTAATAACCTTGGTCGCTCTTCTCTGCACCCGCTCCAGTTCAACTATGTCTTTCTTATACACCGGAGACCAGAACTATACACAGTACTCTAAGTGTGGTCGCACCAGTGACTTGTATAGAGGTAAAATTACGTTCTTCTCATGAGCATCTATGCCTCTTTTAATGCATCCCATTATTTTATTTGCCTTGGCAGCAGCTGCCTGACATTGGCCACTAAATGTGAGTTTGTCGTCCACCCATACACCCAGGTCTTTTTCAGTGACAGTTTGCCCAGTGTTTTACAATTAAGCACATAATTATACATCTTGTTTGTTCTACCCAAGTGCATGACCTTACATTTATCCCCATTAAAGCTCATTTGCCATTTATCAGCCCAAGCTTCTAGTTTACATAAATCCTCCTGTAATATAAAATTGTCCTCCTCTGTATTTATTACCCTGCAGAGTTTAGTGTCATATGCAAATATTGAAATACTACTCTGTATGCCCCCTACAAGGTCATTAATAAATATGTTAAAGAGAAGCGGCCCCAATACTGACCCCTGTGGTACCCCACTGCTAACCGTGACCCAGTCCGAGTGTGCGCCATTAATAATCACCCTTTGTTTCCTATCCATGAGCCAGTTCTTAACCCACTTACACATATTTTCCCCTATCCCCATTGTTCTCATTTTATGTATCAACCTTTTGTGTGGCACCGTATCAAAAGCTTTTGAGAAGTCCATGAACACCACGTCCACTGCGTTCCCTTGGTCCAGTCCGGAACTTACCCCTTCATAAAAGCTTACCAGACTAGTCTGAGAAGAACGGTCCCTCGTAAACCCATGCTGATACTGTGTCATGAGGTTATTCAGCCTCAGATACTCCAATATAGTATCCCTTAAAAAACCCTCCAGGATTTTACCCACAGTAGATGTTAAGCTCACTGGCCTATAAGTTCCAGGTTCAGTTTTTGCCCCCTTTTTGAATATTGGCACCACATTTGCTATACGCCAGTCCTATGGTACATACCCCGTTATTATGGAATCTTTAAAGATTAAAAATAATGGTCTATCTATGACTGTACTTAATTCCTGCAGTACTCGGGGGTGTATTCCAACCGGGCCCGGGGATTTGTCAACTTTAGTGATTTTTAGACACCGCCGTACCTCTTGCTGGGTTAAGCAGGTGACATTTAATGGTGAAATTTTTTTTTATCACTGATCATGTTATCTGTCATGGGATTTTCTTGTGTAAATAAAGTTGAAAAAAAGTCATTTAGCATATTGGCTTTTTCCTCATCCTCATCCACCATTTCACCCAGACTATTTTTAAGGGGACCAACACTATCATTTTTTAGTTTCTTGCTATTTATGTAGTTAAAGAATATTTTGGGATTATTTTTACTTTCTCTGGCAATGAGTCTCTCTGCCCCAATCTTTGCTGTCTTGATTTGCTTTTAACAGAATTTATTCAGTCTTCTGTATTTATTTAATGCCTCATCACTACCTACTTGCTTTAATTCCCTAAACGCTTTATTTTTGTCACTTATTGCGCCCTTACAGCTCTATTTAGCCATAGTGGTTTCCTCCTGTTTCTAGCATGTTTATTCCCATAGGATATATACTGTGCACAGGTCCTATTCAGGATGCTAATAAACGTCTCCCATTTTCTTTGTGTATTTTTATGTCTCAGGATATCGTCCCAGTTTATTGCACTAAGATCATCTCTCATCCGTTGGAAATTTGCCTTCCTGAAGTTTAGTGTCCTTGTAACCCCTCGACTACACATCTTATTAAAGGATACATGAAAGCTTATTATTTTGTGATCACTATTACCAAAGTGACCCCCAACCCTTGTATTTGATATGCGGTCTGGCCTGTTGGTTAATATTAGGTCTAGCAGTGCCCCCCCTCTTGTTGGGTCCTGAACTAGTTGTGAAAGGTAATTGTCTCTCATAGTTGCCAAAAACCTATTATCTTTGCTGGAACTACAGGTTTCTGTTCCCCAATGTATTTCAGGGTAGTTGAAGTCCCCCAAAATAATGACTTCTCCTTGAGTCGCTGCTTCATCTATTTGCTTTACGAGGATATTCTCTGTTGCTTCCATTATTTTAGGAGACTTATAACAAACCCCTATCAGTAATTTATTATTTTTACCCCCTCCCCTAATCTCCACCCACAGAGACTCTACATCTTCATTAGATTCACAGATATCACGCAGGATGGGTTTTAAGGATGATTTTACATATAAACACACACCCCCACCTCACTTATTTTTACGGTCATTTCTAAACAGACTATAGCCCTGTAAATTAACCGCCCAGTCGTGGCTCTCATCCAGCCAAGTCTCAGATATCCCCACCATGTCATAATTATGTTCCAACAAAATTAATTCTAATTCCTCCATTTTGTTGGTGAGGCTTCTGGCATTAGTATACATGCACTTTATGTATCTCTCTCAACTTCTATTCTTTCTTAAATTATTAACTGTTCTAACCCCACCCCCCATGCCACCCCACCCCCAATTTCATTATTTGTGCCCAGGTCTCTATCTGCACTACCTTCCCCTCCTATTAAATGAATACCCTCCCCCCTAGTCCCTAGTTTAAAGACTCCTCCAACCTTCTAGCCATTTTCTCCCCCAGCACAGCTGCACCCTCCCCTTTGAGGTGCAGCCCGTCCCTATTGTAGAACCGGTAGCCATCTGAGAAGTCGGCCCAGTTCTCCAGGAACCCAAACCCCTCCTTCCTACACCAATTCTTGAGCCACTTATTAACCTCCCTAATCTCCCGTTGCCTCTCTGGTGTGGCACGTGGTGCAGGCAGTATTTCAGAAAATACCACGTTGGAGGTCCTTGCTTTAAGCTTGCAGCCTAATTCCCTGAAATCGTTTTTAAGGACCTTCCATCTACCTCTAACTTTGTCATTTGTGCCAATGTGCTCCATGACCGCTGGGTCCTCACCAGCCCCTCCCAGTAATCTGTCAACCCGATCAGCGATGTGTCGGACTCGAGCGCCAGGTAGGCATCACACTGTTCGACTATCCCTGTCTTTGTGCCAAATTGCCCTATCTGTTCCCCTAATAATTGAGTCCTCCACTATCAGCACCTGTCTGGCCTGCCCTGCTCTCCTAATTCCCCCCTTACTGGAGCAGGCACTCCTCTGGCTTTCAGAGGACGTGCCTGGCTGCAGCAGTGCTACCCCTGTACTGACAACCCCCTCATCTGCCAACTTTGCAAACTTATTGGGGTGTGCCAGATCAGGACTAGCCTCCCTTGCGCTCTTGCCTCTACCCTGCTTTCTAACTGTCACCCAGCTTCCTACTTCAGTGTCCTGCAGCTCCATCCTATCATCCCCCCTCATCTATCCCATTGAGCGTCTGCTCAGTGAGCAGAAGACTCCTTTCCATATTGTCTATGGATCTTAGTGTTGCCAGCTGCACAATTAGATCCAGAATTTGGGCTTCCAAATGCACAATGTGCTCACATCTCGCACAGCAGTATGCACCCTCGACCGGCTGTTCAAGGACTGCATACATGTGGCAAGATGTACACTGGATGGCATTGGCAATAGTGGAGCACATTTCTAATGGGGATTTCACCAGACAGCAAAGATAAGTAAAAATAAATAAAAAGTATTAATAAAATATAACAGCAATTCAGTAATTCCTCCCTTGGAAACTCCCTGAATCCAAAGTCACTGAATCTCAAGTCACACTTACCACAGTTCGCACTTGCGCACCGGTCACACTCAGCTCGCTAACACTCGCTGAAGCAGAAGATTTAAAGAGAGATTAGGATGTTTTTTTTATAAACAACTTAAGGTACTGTCACACTAAGCAAGATCGCTAGCAAGATCGCTTAAGCGTCAGCGATTTTATGACGAAGCAGCGACCTCGTTAGCGACGTCGCTGTGTGTGACATGTAGCGTTGATGTGGCCCCCGCTACAATGTTGCTGATTGTTCATGAACATTCTGAGCCGTTTTTGGTCGTTGGTGTCCCGCTGGTGAGCCTGAATCACTGAGTGTGACACCCTTTATGAACGGCTTTACCATCGGCGCAAGCGGGACTAGGTTTTCCCAACGACCGCAGAGGTCGTTATACAGATCGCTGATCTCTGATGAGATCTTTGTGTTTGGAAGCTAACTAGCGACCATATAGCGATCGCACCAACGATCTCGCCAGGTCGTGTTGTTGTGATCGCTGGTGCGATCGCTAAGTGTGACAGTGCCTTTAGTCCCTGACTTGTTTGGAAACCTCCTTGGTCTTCATGGTGTTGTTTGGTTAGTGGTGATTCTTGCTTAATGGTGTTGGAGCGATCTGTGGCCTATCAGAAAAGGTGTGTATATACCGGCAGACAATGTGACACTTAGACTGCACAGCATGTGACTTATGAAGGTAACTGCTTGCCCCAGAAATATTTAGGTGCTTCATCGCAGAAGGGGTGAATACATATGCACATGCCAATTTTTAGTTATTTGATTTTTCACACTTCACTTCACCAACTTAGACTATTTATTGCTGATGCATCTCACACAAATCGGATTACAAAAATATTTAAATAAAAATTGTAATGTAATAAAATAGGTAAAAAGCCAAGGTGGCAGGGGGAATACTTTCTGTACTACTGTAACTTCCAAAAAACATGCATTATGTATGTGGCTCATATGAATATAAATTTCTACCTCGTGATAGAGTTGGCACATGTACTGGGTAGACGGACTATGGTTACATGGGCCATATCTTATGATAGTATAGATCTAGAACAGATACCAAGGCATTTGATGAAGAAATTTGGAATTAAGAGTAATCCTCTGATACATACTTCAGGTTTACCAAGTTTGATCTTAGTCTCACTAACACTGGTTTAACAATAATCAACTCACACAACATAGAACGGCTGACTGAACTCATTGATAATGTAGCTGATGAAGCTTTACGTGTTAAAGTCCTAAGTCAACACACCATCCTATTGGATTACTTAACAACCAGCCAAGGAGCCATGTGTCAAATTGGACCTGTCAGCCTGTGGCAATTATGTAGATAGCAATCCTTTAGTAAGTTTCTGTCAATTCAATCGATGTGAATACTTTTCCGTCCAAAGATGACAAGAGTATTCTTAGAGTGATACCTTTATTGGCTAACCAGAAAATTATATTTTTGCAAGCTTTCTGAGCACACAGGCTCCTTCTTCAGGCAGGATTACAAAAAAATTTTTTTTTTCTTTTGTAATCCTGCCTGAAGGAGCCTGTGTGCTCAGAAAGCTTGCAAAAATATAATTTTCTGGTTAGCCAATAAAAGTATCACTCTAAGAATACTCTTGTCATCTTTGGACGGAAAAGTATTCACATCGATTTTTCTGGCTAACACGGTACCACAATATAATTTATTATTGTATGTCAATTCAATCAACACTAGTGGAGTTGTTGATAGGATTACAGGGGAAGGACACTTGAAGGACACCTGAAGTAAGGATTCGAACCCAGCAGCTCTTGTGCACCAGGTGGCACCTCTTCCCTCTATTCAGCTCACAGTTCCTTCAGATACCTGTATACCTGTGTTGTTCCTGATGTTTCCAACCTGAGTTCCTGATTGGCTCACCCTTGTGATCTCCTGATTGAACACCCTACTTAAACCTGGCAGTGCACTTCATTCATTGCAAGATTATTGAGCTTCCAGCCTTTAGTCTAGCTTCTTCCCACCTGCTGCTTATCCTCAAGATCCTATTGCTGCTCCATGTACTGACCTCTGGCTATATCCTGACTACGATTCCTGTTTATGCTTCCAACTTCACTGCTGCTGCGTGTAACAACCTCTGGCTATATCCTAACTACGATTCCTGCTTATCCTTCCAAGTACACTTCTGCTCCATGTACCGACCTCTGGCTATATCCTGACGACGCCACCTGCCGGTGCTGTCCCTAGTGATTGCAGTATGACTACCACTTATTCTCATACCAAGTAAGACATATTGGTGGTCATCTAGCCTTTTTTCCTTAAGATGACTATCTGCCAGAGCTTGCAGATGCACTCAGTGATGTCTTTTACCATTCACTTTTAGTGTTCAGTATTACTCAGCAATAGGGATGAGATAACATAATTAGGCAATCAGTTTTTAGCATGCAGCGGCAACAGTCAGCTAAATAATAAAATGTAAAAGTGCTAGGTAAGGAAAAGCATGGATATAATATATTCAAAGTGAACCTGTCAGTAAGATCATCCCCTTCCCACTAAACCACATATATGAGCATGCAGGTCTTTGAAATGTAAATAAATTGATACCTTTTAACTTATATACAATTGACATATATAGTAAGGCAACCATATTCCAAAATCGATGACAGCCCTGAGCTTTTCTGCCCCAGTAGATTGTTAATTGCTTCCTAATACCTTTATTACACAATAAGTAAATTTTATTTCCATAAAATGAAAATAATTTTTAAATGGAACTCGAGAGCTGATACATGCTGCCTGATCAACGGGTAGCATGTATCAGACACTGGTTGTATAATCTCAGCCATGCATGCTTGACTCTATGGCATTTCAGATAAAAACGTACTTCAAAAGCCACTGGAGACCGAGCTTCATGGGAGACTAGTCGGACAGGCGGTTCCCCTGCGACTTCTCCGAAGCCACTTCCCTAGAGTGACAGAACTCTCCTTATAAACACATGTAGACAGAGACATGTCACTGCAGGGCAGCGGGAGAGAAGCAGTCAGGGACTCGCCTGTCCGACTAGTCTACTGTTCCCCCCCAATCTCAGGTTGTTTTTATTTATTTATTTTTTCTCTGAAACACTGCATCATTTCAGAGTCAAACATATCTGTCTGAAATCAACCATACAGCGTTGATACATGCTGTCAACTGATCTGACAGCATGTATCAGCTATCAGGTTCCCTTTAAGGTAAAACTGAAAGTGGAAACCTTGAGGGTGTTATTATCTGCTGTTTTTTATCACTATGTATAGAGGATGCAGCTCTGTTGTTGATTTACATACTGTCACGCGGTCTTATGATATGTGTACGATGTCAGTAAACTATTCTTAAAAGAACAACACTCTATACAACATATAGATTAGCAACATCAGCATGTAAATATAGAATAGATTTACCTGACACGATATCCGTTGAACTCAGGGTTAATCTTGAGGACTTGATACACTGTCACAGGAAAGAGGAGGACCGGGGGTCTAACCTGACCCTAAACTGGGGTCCTAACTAATCCCTCACCTTGGAGGTACTGATAATGGTTCAGAGGTCCAAGTCTCCAGCCTAACCCTGTCTCCTATCAGTCCCTGAACCCTGTAATCAGTCCTAAGAAGGATTCTGATTACCACCAAAGGGATATGGGCTGATCTCTGCTAAATACACAGATTAGACATATAAGACAGACTGGAGAAAACACAGACTTGCATACACACTCAAACACAGAAGGAACATAAATGATCTGGGATATTAAACTCTAAGCAAGGTGAGCTTAAAACAACTAAGGAGCTCTTTAACTTAAGTCTATACAGATACAATCCTATCTGTGGTCTGCATGAAGAATTTCACTGGCAACTCCCAACACAGACAACCAGAGATTTAAAGGAAACCAATCAACAAATAATTAATTGCAGCCGGGAGAAAACTGCACCCAGTCCCAGAACTGAGCACAGACAGAATTAACTCCCTAACTGCCAAACACAAAGAAACAGCAACTCAGCTGTGAGAAGTCAGAATGTGCAACCGCGACGATCTTCGTGGCGATGCACACATGACAGTACCCCCCCTTCTACGAGGGGCCTCCGGACCCTCAGGGCCAGGTTTGCCCGGGTGAGTTCTGTGGAAGGTCCGCACCAAACGATCTGCGTTAATGTCAAACGCAGGAACCCACGTCCTCTCCAAAAAGTGACGCCATTCTTCAAAAGCCAACTTAATGGCCAAAAGTTCCCTATTGCCGATATCATAATTCCTTTCGGCGGACGACAATTTTTTAGAAAAGAAAGCGCACGGATGCCATTTACCAGGGGACGGACCCTGGGACAATATTGCACCCACCCCTACGTCAGACGCGTCACCTCCACAACGAACGGCTGTGATGCATCTGGTTGGATGAGAACGGGTGCCGAAGCAAAACATTTTTTCAAAGAGGAAAAAGCTTGGCAAGCTTTGTCCGACCATTTAGAAAAATCCGTCCCTTTTCTTGTCATGTCAGTGAGAGGTTTGACAACAGATGAGAAATTACAAATAAATTTCCGGTAGTAGTTAGCAAACCCCAGAAAACGCTGCAGAGCCTTAAGATCCTCTGGCTGATCCCATTCAAGCACTGCTCTCACTTTTTCAGGGTCCATACGGAAACCGGAGGCTGACACCAAAAAACCCAAAAACTGAAGTTCCTGTACGGCAAATACACACTTCTCCAGTTTGGCGTATAGTTTATTGTCTCGCAAGATCTGCAACACCTGTCTCACATGCTCCTGGTGAGACACAAGATCTGGTGAGTAAATTAAAATGTCATCCAAATATACGACCACAAACAGCCCCACCAGATGACGAAAAATGTCATTAACAAAATGTTGGAATACTGCTGGTGCAGTAGTCAGACCAAAAGGCATGACAAGGTTCTCATAATGTCCCTCCGGCGTGTTAAACGCCGTTTTCCACTCATCCCCCTCTTTTATCCTAATCAGATTATACGCCCCCCTGAGATCCAATTTAGAGAACCATTTGGCGCCAACAATTTGATTGAAGAGATCAGGAATCAGAGGGAGTGGATACGGATCTCGAACAGTAATCCGATTAAGTTCGCGGAAATCCAAGCAAGGGCGTAGGCCTCCATCTTTTTTCTTCACAAAGAAGAACCCCGCGGCCACTGGGGAAGATGAAGGTCTAATATGCCCTTTGGCCAGACTTTCCGAAATATAATCTTTCATAGCCTGCCTCTCAGGACCAGAAAGGTTATATAACCTAGCTTTAGGTAACTTAGCATCAGGAAGTAAATTAATAGAGCAGTCATACACGCGATGAGGAGGCAACTCCTGACACCCCTCCTCAGAGAACACATCCCCAAAGTCCTCCAAAAAAGGAGGCAAAGTACTAGGCACGACCGCACTGATGACTGTGTTCATGCAGTTACTTTTGCAAAACTCCCCCATTGGCTTATATCTCTGGACTGCCAATTAATCACAGGGTTATGTTTAACCAACCAAGGAAGTCCCAACACAATAGGAGTAGGTAGACCCTCCAACACATAAGATAATAGTTCCCTATGTATTGCCCCTACCCGAAGGTCAATGTTATGAACCTCATGAACAAAGCTACCTTGGCCGAGAGGCCTGGCGTCAATGGAGAATATAGGGATCGGTTTGACCAATACACTCAGATGCATACCTTGAGCCTGAGCAAACTGAGCGTCAACCAGATTAGCCCCGGACCCACTATCAAGAAGAACAGAAAATCTCTCCACTCTCGTACCAACCACCACCTCCACTGGTACAAGGAACTGAGAAGAACTAGCGGACGAAATACATACTCCCAGGTTGTCGTCCACCACACAACCTGGGATTAACAGTTTTTCCGGCGACTTTTTGCTCAACAAGGCACGGGATGGACATCCTCCAACAAAATGTCCCTCTTTCCCGCAGAAGAAACACCTTCTAGTCCTGCGGCGTACCGCCAATCCCCTCCTACGAAATGATGTCCCTCCCAACTGCATAGGCTCCTCCGAACAGACAAGGGGAACCTCAACATAAGGGACTTTAGTAGTAGGTGGAGTAACAACAGGGGGCGGAGTTACCTCGCACCTCTCCGAAGCCGTCTATCAGTACGGATAGCTAAGGCCATAGCAGCCTCCAGTGATGGAGGAGAATCATACTGAGCCAAAACGTCCTTTAATTTGTCAGAAAGCCCATGACAAAACTGGCTCCTAAGAGCTGGGTCATTCCACTGAGTATCTGTGGCCCATCTACGAAACTCAGAAGCAAATTCCTCCGCCGGACGATCTCCCTGCTGTATCTTACGTAATTTTGTCTCAGCAAGAGAGACCCGATCTGGGTCATCATATACCAAACCCAGGGCAGTAAAAAATCGATCTACTGACTGTAGAGCCGGGGATCCCGGAGGAAGGGAGAAGGCCCAGGATTGAGGGTCCCCTTGTAGGAGCGAGATAACAATTCCCACTCTCTGCTCTTCACTCCCTGATGATCGAGGCCGAAGCCGAAAATACAATTTACATGCTTCCCTGAAGGTAAAAAATTTGTCTCGCCCACCAGTGAACCTGTCCGGGAGAGCTACTTTAGGTTCAAATCTGGTTTTCTCCGAGGGAGACAAAACTTTGGACTTAATATCCGTCAGCTCCATGGATAATCCCTGCAACTGCAGAGCCAGCTGGGCTACTGGATCCATGGCAACTGGGAATAATTTTATTGGCCAGTGAAAATGTCACGCGGTCTTATGATATGTGTACGATGTCAGTAAACTATTCTTAAAAGAACAACACTCTATACAACATATAGATTAGCAACATCAGCATGTAAATATAGAATAGATTTACCTGACACGATATCCGTTGAACTCAGGGTTAATCTTGAGGACTTGATACACTGTCACAGGAAAGAGGAGGACCGGGGGTCTAACCTGACCCTAAACTGGGGTCCTAACTAATCCCTCACCTTGGAGGTACTGATAATGGTTCAGAGGTCCAAGTCTCCAGCCTAACCCTGTCTCCTATCAGTCCCTGAACCCTGTAATCAGTCCTAAGAAGGATTCTGATTACCACCAAAGGGATATGGGCTGATCTCTGCTAAATACACAGATTAGACATATAAGACAGACTGGAGAAAACACAGACTTGCATACACACTCAAACACAGAAGGAACATAAATGATCTGGGATATTAAACTCTAAGCAAGGTGAGCTTAAAACAACTAAGGAGCTCTTTAACTTAAGTCTATACAGATACAATCCTATCTGTGGTCTGCATGAAGAATTTCACTGGCAACTCCCAACACAGACAACCAGAGATTTAAAGGAAACCAATCAACAAATAATTAATTGCAGCCGGGAGAAAACTGCACCCAGTCCCAGAACTGAGCACAGACAGAATTAACTCCCTAACTGCCAAACACAAAGAAACAGCAACTCAGCTGTGAGAAGTCAGAATGTGCAACCGCGACGATCTTCGTGGCGATGCACACATGACACATACCTACAAAAATAAAGGTTTAACATCTTCTAATACATAGATAGCGGTTGTCCACCCTTGGGGCCATTTTTTTTTATTTAAATGCATGTAGTTGGGGCTTAACATCATTTATACAGTTAGGTTTTATCAAACATTTTGCATTGCTTGCCCTGTATAACCTCCGTGTTGCACAGCCTATTTCTGGCTGCAAAATTGAGTTAACTAAGAATCCTTCATTTTTTTCCCACATTCAGTGTTCCCGTCAGGGCTTACATCCGAAACCCCTGCACAAGGGGATTCATGAGCCGTTGACTATAATGGTGCAGACGGAGTAACCGTGTGCTCTGTTGTGCATCATTTTCCTGCATATACGCCTATAGCAAACTGTTAGATGTAGTACACTGCGACTGGGCGTCCGCCTCCAGTAGGCATATTCGCCCAAAAATGATGCGCGACAGAGCACACCTGTAGGCAAGTACCATTGAATCGCATTTTGTGGTAGGTTCAGATGTAAGCCCGACGTACCAACTGAACATGAGGAAGAACGCACTGTTAAAGCCAAATGGTGAAATATGTTTAAAGGGAATCTGTCACCAGGTTTTTCCCACATAAAAGTACGGCCAGGACCTGTAAGCCCTCATATAAATAATTCTAAAATGCTAGAACATATAAAGAACTGTACGCAAGAAGCAAAGTATACAAAAATTATTAGAACGTAGAAATTTTATTAATCTTAAAATATACAAAATTATGTTAAAAAGAACATGAATTAAAAAGTGGGAAACCACAAGGTGGAGCCACAGTCCCATAAGCAATAATAACAAATACAGGGTGGGCCATTTATATGGATACACCTAAATAAAATGGGAATGGTTGGTGATATCAACTTCCTGTTTGAGGCACATTAGTATTTGGGAGAGGGAAAACGTTTCAAGATAGTTGGCGACCATGGCTGCCATTTTCAAGTCAGCAATTTTGGATCCAACTTTATTTTTTCCAATGGGAAACAGGTCATAACACATCAAACTTATTGAGAATTTCAGAAGAAAAACAATGGTGTGCTTGGTTTTAATGTAACTTTATTCTTTCATGAGTTATTTACAAGTTTATGACCACTTATAAAATGTGTTCAAAGTGCTGCCCATTGTGTTGGATTGTCAATGCAACCCTCTTCTCCCACTCTTGACACACTGATAGCAACACCGCAGAAGAAATGCTAGCACAGGCTTCCAGTATCCGTTGTTTCAGATGATGCACATCTCGTATATTCACAGCATAGACAATTGCCTTCAGATACGCCATGGTCACCACCCATCTTGAAAAGTTTTCCCCCTACCATATACTAATGTGCCACAAACAGGAAGTTGATATCACCAACCATTCCCATTTTATTTAGGTGTATCCATATAAATGGCCCACCCAGTAGAATGTATGTAGTCAGTAAAACATTTATCAAAAATTCATAAAACATACACAAAAAATGAAGTACCTTTACATGATGCTAACCTAGTAGTATATAACAAGCCCAATAACACTAGTAGAAAATGATGTCATAGAAAATGGATGGTTATGTGGAATTAATCAAATTATTATCTCTACCTACACTCCAAACCTAATATAAGAAGTCAAGAACAAGTTAATACCTGTAATGGGATAGGCATTTAACCTGAGACCGGACATACGTTTCGGAGTATAACCTTCTTCTGTGGGCTAAAGTGCTGTAATATATATGCCCAAACGTCAGCTGCATAGCACAAAAAATACCATCCTATGTCATCTGCACACTCCTCTCTGCCCTGCCGATGGCAGAGTAAAGTATTGTACTGCACATGCTCCACAGCTCTGTGCTCTTTCACCGCGCATGCACATTTCAGTACTTTGCTCTGCCCTCAGCTGGACAGAGAGGTGCGCCTGTGCAGAAGTGTGATGGAGGACACTGTGTGAATGACGCAGGATGTGTCATCCAGACGAAGCAGGCAAGGAGGACTGTGATCGTAAGGAGAGATGAGGCGCCGAATCAAGATGAGAGACGCCCATTGGACCAAACCGCAATGTAGGCAAGTATGATAAAAGCTATTTTTTGTGTTATGCAGAGCGCATCGGAACTTATATACGGCATTCTAGAATATTGTATATTAGGGCATACAGGTGCAGGCCCTACTTTATATGGGAAAAACCTGGTGACAGATTCTCTTTAAAGAAATCCAATTGCAAAAATTATTTTTAGCTTGAAACATATGCAGTTAAAACAAAAATGTCCATAAAGGTAACCAATTCCTTTAAATCTAGGATATACGTAATTCTTTAGTAGACGGTATCAGCCTGATCAAACCAGCCCTCTTTAGCTGAATAAGAAATGTGTTTTCAGAATATTCTAAATCAAAACGTATAATTGATCATTCTATTTGTGTAAAGCTGGTCAGTAATGTTTCTAAGAAGAGACTAATTGAGGAGGTGAATGGCCTGATTTTTACGGAAATGGATGCGAGATCCTAGTGTGTCATGACCAATCAACTTTCAGAAGCATTTATTTCAGCACCTGAGCCCATGCGGGCTAAATGCAGAGGTAATGCTCCAAAAGCCTCCATCCCCACCCCTATGGCTTTTTCTGCATATACAGTGCCTACAAGTAGTATTCAACCCCCTGAAGATTTAGCTGGTTGACACATGCGGAATTAACTTGGCATTGTGACATTTGTACTGTAGATCAGCCTGGAAGTGGGAAATGCACTGCAGCAAAAATTTTTGTTTTAATTTTTTTTTTTTAAAAAAAATGTTAAAAGTTAATTCAGAGTGTCATTTATTATTCAACCCCTCAAACCACAAGAATTCTGTTTGGTCCCCCTAAAGTATTAAGAAGTAGTTCAGGCACCAAGAATAATGAGCTTCACATGTGTGGATTAATGATCTCTTTTGCCAGCCTTTTCTGACTATTTAAGACCCTCCCCAAACTTGTGAACAGCACTTGTACATGGTCAACATGGGAAAGACAAAGGAGCATTCCAAGGCCATCAGAGACAAGATCGTGGAGGGTCACAAGGCTGGCAAGGGGTACAAAACCCTTTCCAAGGAGTTGGCCCTACCTGTCTCCACTGTTGGGAGCATCATCCGTAAGTGGAAGGCTTATGGAACTACTGTTAGCCTTCCACGGCCTGGACAGCCTTTGAAAGTTTCCTCCCGTGCCGAGGCCAGGCTTGTCCGAAGAGTCAAGGCTAACCCAAGGACAACAAGGAAGGAGCTCCGGGAAGATCTCATGGCAGTGGGGACATTGGTTTCAGTCAATACCATAAGTAACGTACTCCACCGCAATGGTCTCCGTTCCAGACGAGCCCATAAGGTACCTTTGCTTTCAAAGCATCATGTCAAGGCTCGTCTACAGTTTGTTCATGATCACTTGGAGGACTCTGAGACAGACTGGTTCAAGGTTCTATGGTCTGATGAGACCAAGATCGAGATCTTTGGTGCCAACCACACACGTGACGTTTGGAGACTGGATGGCACTGCATACGACCCCAAGAATACCATCCCTACAGTCAAACATGGTGGTGGCAGCATCATGCTGTGGGGCTGTTTCTCAGCCAAGGGGCCTGGCCATCTGGTCCGCATCCATGGGAGGATGGATAGCACGGCCTACCTGGAGATTTTGGCCAAGAACCTCCGCTCCTCCATCAAGGATCTTAAGATGGGTCGTAATTTCATCTTCCAACAAGACAACGACCCAAAGCACACAGCCAAGAAAACCAAGGCCTGGTTCAAGAGGGAAAAAGTCAAGGTGTTGGAGTGGCCTAGTCAGTCTCCTGGCCTTAACCCAATTGAAAACTTGTGGAAGGAGCTCAAGATTAAAGTCCACATGAGACACCCAAAGAACCTAGATAACTTGGAGAAGATCTGCATGTAGGAGTGGGCCAAGATAACTCCACAGACCTGTGCCGGCCTGATCAGGTCTTATAAAAGACGATTATTAGCTGTAATTGCAAACAAGGGTTATTCCACGAAATATTAAACATAGGGGTTGTATAATAATTGACCCACACTTTTATGTTTAAAATTTATTAAAATTCAACTGAGCAACATAACTTTTTGTTTTGTAAGATTTATACTTCTGTTAATAAATCCTACTCTCGTTTGCAGTTTGAAGGCTTTAACTTATTTGCATCTTATCAAACCAGCTAAATCTGCAGGGGGTTGAATACTACTTGTAGGCACTGTATTCTTGATGCATGGTGCACCTACAATCTTCATTCCTCTTTGCCTCTGACCTTACACTAGGCTGGGTTGAATCTATGCTTCCCAATTAGAGATAAACGAATTTGTTCTGAAAACGATCGCCAAACAAATTTGGCACGAATATGGCACATTTGGATTCGTGATCGGAAACCCGAGCAAAATTTTATAAAATCAGAAAAAAATCGGTAACATTCAGTAAAAGTGCGGGAAAATATTTGAGCTGCCACAAGAGTATTGTCACGATCCATTTTCGGATTTGTGGCAGATCTGGTTCCATTGAGTTAAACCTTTTTTCCTTTCAGACCAGCGGGGTTAACTGTCAGTTTTTCCCCGCTGGCAAGCTGGTGTAATTGCATTGCTGCTGGGTCAGCTGATGTGGGCGGTGACCTCTCCCACCATCCTTTAAGAGGTCACCTGCTGCATCAGCTGACTGTCGGTGTTAAAGCAATCTGCAGTGACCAAGCTGGAGTAAGGAGCTCTCTGGGTGAAGTAGTGCTAACTGCTGAGTTCGCTTATCTGGTGCCTTTATTCTGCTGTGCGGTGATTTGCAGCAGAGAAGTGTGGTGTTTTTGTTACCTTGTCCCTTTGGTGTCTGTCACTTCCCCCTGTGTTTATTACCTGCAGAGGTGAGGCTAGTGCTCCTTGATGGCCTGTGCACTAGCCAGGGCAGTTATAGGTGACAACTAGGGATGAGGTATGCTGACGCTGGCAGGGGGGAGGACCCGCATAGGGCATTAGGGGAGTGCAGGAACAGGTTTGAGCTCAGGTGGTGACCATCCCTCATTCCCTATTGGTAGGACCTTCCTCTCCCCAATTCCATCCCTGTTGTGTGTTGTGCTGTTAGCCACATGACATTAACACCGACCGTCACATTTTTTCCGGTGAGCCATGGCTCAATTGCAGGCTTTTGCCCAACTGATCCAGACCCTCACTGACGAGCTTAAGGAGCTGCGGGGGTCAGGTGACGCAGCAGCTTCAGCAGTTGACGGGGATCTGGGCCTCGGCTCTGTTGCAGGCTCTACCGGAACCCAAAATATCTCTCCCTGACCGGTTTTCTGGAGGGAGAGCTAAGTTTGGTGTTTAAGGAAGCCTGCAAGTTGTACTTCAGGCTCCACCCTCGTTCATCAGGGAGTGAGGAACAGCATGTGAGAATCATAGTCTCCCTTAAGGGTGACCCCAATCCTGGGCCTTCTCCCTGCCAACCGATTCTCCATCTCTACTGTCAGTGGACGAGTTTTTTTGTGGCCTTGGCACTGGTGTATGGGGATCCTGATGGCGTCTCCCTGGCTGAGTCTCGTCTCTGGAAAATCAACCAGGGGGGCCGGCCAGCTGACGAGTACTGCTAAGAGTTTAGGAGGTGGGCCACTGACACGCAGTGGAATGACCCTGCCCTTAGGAGTCATTTTTTGTCAGGGTCTGTATCCTAGGTTGCAGGATACTCTGGTGCAATACGCTGCTCTCAAGTTGTTGGAGGCTGCCATGTCCCTTACTATCTGGGTGGATAGACGCCTCAGGGAGAGGCATACACCAAATCTGCCTCCTGTTGTCCTCGCTAGGGAGGACACACTGGTGCTGATGGACAAACACAAGACGGTGGGAGAAGTTTTTTCTCAAACAGGGTTGCCTGCGGTTCGCCGTGGAATGGGGGCATGTTTTTACTGTGGGCAAACTGGTCATTTTATCAATGTCTGCCCAGCTCACGCCAAAATATTTGCACTATCTAAAAAGCCATGTCACCCTGGTCGTGTGGAGGGAGGCGACCAAGGTGAGTTTATTTCCTCCATTTTCTCATCTCAGTGCACCATCCCTGCTGAAGTGGTGGCTGACGGGGTGACAGACTGTACCGGTGCTTGTAGACAGTGGAGCGGGGTCAATTTGGTGGATGCTCACTTTATCCAGACCCATGGCCTGCTGAGTAGGACGCTAGCGAGACTCCTCAGCGTTCAGGCCATTGACTCTGTCCTACTCAGCCAGGGGATGGTGACCCAAGTCATAGATAATATACACCTGCGTGCTACGTCTTGGGGGAATGCCAACTCCCATCGTTTTAGGCCTCCCTTGGTTGAAAAAACACAACCCGGTCATAGATTGGCGGTCCAGGGAAGTAGTCAGCATGGACCAGTCGTGTAAGGACTGCTGCCCGGGAGCTACGATCTCTGCCGTCCTTGTACAACCTACCCCTTCTTCTCCGGTGGGGGTAGCAGAGGTGCTGCCAGGGTGTGGGGCAAGACTCAACCCTCACCACAAGTTAACCCTGAGTGTCGGAGTCCTCTTATGAGGAGGGGTCAGGGGAGGGTGGTGGTTCCCTCTGTGCATAGTGGGGGTGTGAGTGTGGTAACCCAGGGGGACGCCTCTGTTGTCAGTTCTTCAAAGAGTTCACCATCTTGTGGCAAACGCTTGCGTGGCAATAAACGCTCTGGTCCGGACCTGTGTGTGAACAAGTTTGTGTGGGTGTCCGCCAAAAACACCAGGTGGAAGTCTGCTACTGGGACCTGGAGTTCTAGGATGATCGGGCCGTATCGGGTGTCGGCCATTCTTGGCAAAGGGACTTTCCAGCTGGAGGTGGGAAGGACCCGCATAGGGCGTTAGGGGAGTGCAGGAACAGGCTCAGATTTGAGCTCAGGTGGCGACTATCCCTCATTCCCTATTGGTAGGGCCTTCCTCCCCTCAATTCCATCCCCGTTGTGTTTGGTGCGGTCAGGTGACTGACCATCCGTTGGGTCGTGTCGCACCGTGACAGTCACCCCGTGACAAGTATTTTCAGCACTTTAGCAACGATAATGGTGTTGTATCACGAGCGTTTCGCACGTGTTTGATGAGGGGAGGGGATTTGTAGAGCTCAGAGGCGCGGCGTTCTTGCAAACCGTCTTTTTTTCTCCTAACTTTATGTGTGCACATTGCGGCGAGCCAATCAGGGCACAAAAAACACCCACATGTCCCTCTCTCTATATATATAGCGGACATCTTGTTTTGGCGCCATTTTGACACTGTAACCGCGCAAAAATTCTGCTCCTGATACTGGCACTGTTAGCAGCAAGATTTTAGCTAGTTAGTTAGGTGGTTGTATATCAGTCAGATAGTGTAGCTAGATAGTGTCCAGTGTGGCTGTTAAATTTACCTTACAGCACTTTTTTTTTGGCTATTACTGAGGTCCACAGACAAAGCCAGAAGGCACATATCCTACAAGTGTGTTGTGCACTGCTTCATTGTGCTCCATGTATGAGTATAGCATTTTAAATAATATTTTTTCACTAGCTAAATGTGAAACAGCCTGCAGTATCCCACCTTGTCATTTAGTGCTGTGTGATATGAAACTGCAGATTTAACGCACAATAAAAAAAAAATTATAATGTTTCAGTTGCAAAAAGTTAGACAACCCGCCGTATCACACTTTATCATTTTGTTGGGTTGAAATTAAACTGTAGAGGCCTGATTCAGAGGCCACCAAAAAATCTTTCTGTTCCTAGTGTCATAAAGTAGGAGTCCTGACTTTCAAATAGTTTGTAGCATCTAATGTGTTATATAGGCCTGATTCAAAGGCCACAAAAGTTCTTCTGTTACTAGTATCATACAGTAGGGGACATCTCACATTCAAATTGTTTGTGCGCATCTAGTGTGTTATAGAGGCCTGATACAGAGGCCACAAAAAATTCTTCTGTTACTAGTGTCATACAGTAGGGGACCTGACTTTCAAATTGTTTGTAGCATATCTCTTTTTGTCATACAGGCCTCATCCACACTCAAACAATTCTTTTTTCTGTGACTAACAGGATACAGCACGCCATATTTCAACTTGGAATTTACGGTCGCTGAAATTCAGGTGTTTGCAGAGGTGGTGCAGAGTTTAAAATCTATTTTTTTGTTACTAATACTGTGCTCCTACCACACTATCTGAGCAACATGACTGGGAAAAAGCAAGACCGTGGTGGGAGGGGAATTAGGCTTGGTGTTCAAGGTGTACGTGGGGTAGGTGGTAATGTTTGTGAAAGCACTAGTGAACTAACGTCATGTCCTATGCAAAGACAACTGACAACTTCTGTTACTGGACAGGCTACTCCACTACCTATCTTTGGCAGACACACAGCAGTACGCCTTGCCGATGATGCCCAGAAAGAGCATTTGCTCGAATGGATGGCAAGCGCAGTTTCAAGTGGCCTCTCCTCCTCTTCCTCCACCTCAACATCACACCCAATACAGTCCACAGAGGTGGCACCCAAATTCCCCTTGCTTCCCCCCTCGTCTCAACTCTCCAACCGTACAACTGACTGTACAGAACCACAGATAGGGGAGTCTGAAGAGCTGTTCACACAGTTATCAGAAGTGTACTCAAAAGCTTCACAGAGTCAAGAGGAGGAAATCTGCACCGATGCCCAAAATTTTTTTAGCTTGGATCCGGGGCAGGACAAAGTAGGGTCCAAACAGCATCCTGACCCTCATCATCAGATGTTAACCTCTGGGGGGGGAAGTGATCCTGATGAGACTCAGATATCTGAAGCTCAAGCGGACTGTACTGTGCTGTCAGGCCAGGAAGAGGAGGGTGACTCCAAGGGTGAGGAATGTGATAACACAGAGGATGATGAAGATGAGGTGTTAGGTCCCAGTTGGCATGAACATAGAGGCACACAACAGAGTAGATCATCTGAGAAGGAAGAAGAGGAGGTTACGTTACGCCGTACATTGCAGACATGTGATGCAGCCACGATGAGCGATGCATCCTCAGCCACAACTGTGCCTGTGACCAGCAGCGTCCGCGGGTCTGCAGCTCGCAGCAGTGGCAAGGGTTGCCTAGCCCTGGCCTTTATTGACACTGTAAAGGATGAGCCAACTCACGTAATCTGCCAGCTTTGAAAAAAAAAAACGGAGTTGAGGTAAAAAGTGCAATAATTTGACTACGTGCTTTACTGTGGGAATCCCACTGCACAAAAAATGTGGACCAGAGGACCTCAACAACCATCTGCTGCCCCATCAATTGCCTCTGCTGCTTCTTCCTCCTCCTCTGTTACCGTTACAAATTTTGAGATGCAGGTCTTTGACTGCAGAACCTCAGGTTCTTTGCCCGCTCCTGTCACGCTGACTGAGAGCCCGCCATCAGCTGTAAAGGAAGTGGACATGCCTGCTGTTTTTGACTGATCTCAGAGAACAAGCAGACTACAAGTTTCTCAATCCACCGTAACATGTCTGCCTGCACCTCACTCATGGGCCAGCAGTTTGTCTGGTTCACCATACTCCGACCTCGCTCTCCGCACTGCAGCCAGCTCACGATTCCTGGAAAAGATTGTTTCTTCCTACGCATGACAAAGCTAAGAGGTTGAACTACACCATCTTCAATCTGTTGGCCACAGAAATGCTGCCTTTCTGCCTGGTAGATACAGACGGTTTCCGAAAGATGATGGCCGTCGCAGTCCCCCAGTACCAACTGCCTGGTTGCCATTACTTTTCTAAGAAAACTGTGCTTGTGCTACACAAGCATGTCGCAGACAACATCACCCATTCCTTGACTAAATCTCTGTCTGCCAGGGTGCATTTCACCAGACACTTTGACAAGTAAGCATGGCCTCCTCTTCTATCTCCTCTAGGGCCTCCACCTGCGCCCTCAACCTCTGCCTTAACGAGACACGTTTCAACAATGCAGAGTGAATCCCCACCACCTCCGTACAGCGCAGCCAAGGCTCACCATAATCACGCAGTATTAAAATTGATGTGCCTTGGAGATCGCAGTCATACAGCTGAAAAGTTGTGGACAGCTCTCCAGGCTGAGTTTGATCAATGGCTGTCTCCGATGAACCTGCATCCAGGGAAGGCTGTGTCCGATAACAGTGCGAACCTGGTGACGGCCCTACGGCGAACCAAGCTCACACACGTGCCTTGCATGGCTCACGTCCTTAACCTGGTGGTACATCGTTTTCTCCGCCACTATCTTCGCCTGGGTGGGCTGCTCCAGAAAGCACGTAAGCTGTGTGTTCATTTCCGCCGTTCGCACCCCTCTGATTATCAACTTGCATCGATACAGAGGTCTTTGTCCATGCCAGTTAACAGGTTGATATGCAATGTGCCGACAAGGTGGAATTCATCTCTGCACATGTTGCAGCGACTGTGGCAGCAGCAACGAGCCCTGACGCAGTATGTCATGTCATATAGCCTGGGTCAACGCAGTACGGACATGGCGCATATCACGTTTACAGAGTAGGCACAGATTAAGGACTTCTTGCACCCTTCTGCACAGTTTCGAAATAGCTTCTAAGATGGTTAGCGCTGACGATGCCATCATCAATATAACTATTCCGGTCATCTATATTCTGGAGCAGACTTTGAATAGCCTGCGGGAGGAGATGGTGGTCCCAGAAGAAGAGGAGGATGAGGAAGGGATAACATTGTCTCTAAGTTCAAGACGGTCATCACACAGGCAGGTGCTAAGGGAGGGTGGATTACTGTGATCTTGGGGGGCTGGTGATAACAGACAAACTGTTATCGAAGGTGCAAGATCCGAGGAACAAATGGAGGAGGAACAGGTGATGGGCGAGCAACTCTCAGATGAAGAGAATAATCCTCCCCTCTCTGTTGTTGGTGGGAGGGGACGGAGGAAACGAGCCTCATTCTTACCCAGCCACCAACACAGCATGGGCTTGAACCTCATGGTAGAGCCTGACATATGAGTGCCTTCTTGCTACACTATCTGCAACATGATCCCCGTATAGTTATGATTAGGGATACTGCGGACTATTGGGTTGCCACTCTGTTAGATCCACATTATAAAACCAAATTTTGCCAAGATGATTCCCACCCTGGAAAGGGACCTGCGAATGCTGGAGTATCGAAACATGTTTTTACACAACCTTAAGAGAGCTTTTCCCCAAGACAGCAGTGAAGCACACAGTTCGCATTGCAGCTCTAGACGTCCAACCTCCAGCACGTCAATTCACCAATGCCAAAACATTAGCAGTAGCAGCAGCAGTGGTGGAAGTGGAAGAAGCAATTTCTGTGAATCCTTTGACACTTTCTTTAGACCAACTCCTGCACCAGCACAAGTCCAAGTCTTACAAGTGGTGAACGAATGGAGAGGATGGTACAGGAGCATCTAGAACTGAATATCAATACCATAAGGGAGGGTTTGGACCCTTTCACATTTTGGTCTTCCAAAATGGATTAGTGGCCTGAGCTCGCCTCACACGCCTTGGATGTTTTATCGTGCACAGCAGCCACGGTTCTCTCAGAACATGTCTTCAGCTCTGCTTGTGGTGTCCTGACAGATAAGCGCATCCTGAAAGTGTAGACCGCCTAGCTTTCAACAAGATGAACAAGTCATTGATCTCCAAGGACTTTTGCGCCCCAATCGCAGACTGTACAGACTAGGTGATATTGAATTTTTAGTGTGATGCGTTAATGTGACGTAACTGAACTCTGTGATATCTTTAGTGTGGCTTCTGTGCCTGCTGTGGCTGCTGCTGCTGATGTTAACATAAATTTGTGGAAATGTGAACAGTCATGGTTGACCTACAGCTGCTGGGTTAGCTTTAGTGGAAGATGTCTTGGTCCCAATTATACTATTTCTATTCTCGTGACAGTTATTCCACTTTGGTGGTGTCAGGCCCTCATTTTTTAAAATGTGAAAACTACAGGTTGGGTGTCCATCTGCTGGAAAGGGTGTAGTGGACAACCTGTCGGTCCTTATTATACTATCTATTCTTTGGTGAAATTTATGCCACTTTTGTGGTATCTGCCAGTAATTTTTGGAACTGTGAACACTCCTGGTTGGGTGTCCATCTGCTGAATTGGTTTTATTGGAAGACCTATCGGTCCCTATTATACTATTTCTACTGTGGTGAAATTGATGCCACTTTGGTGGTGTCTGCCAACAAATTTTGGAAATGTGAACACTTCTGGTTGAGTGTCCATCTGCTGGACTGGGTTTAGTGGAAGACCTATCGGTCCCTATTATACTATTTCTACTGTAGTGAAATTGATGCCACTTTGGTGGTGTCTGGCACTAATTTTTGGAAATGTGAACACTCCTGGTTGGGTCTGCTTCATGCGTGTTGCCTGTAGCAGTAGGCATCCGAGACCGTCAGGCCTCCACTTCCTTGGACTCAACTACCCATGTTACTATCCTTAATTTTTTCTGACAATAGTTGTCTACAAAACTGAAATTTGTGCCATCTGAGTGTGACTCAGCATGAAAGCAAGTAGAGGTGTTGCATGTGGTATCTGGGCTCCCAGCAAAGGAGGCCTACATCGATCCCTCACCCACCTCGACTAAGGGCCCCGTCACACATAGCGACACACCAGCGATCCTGAAAACGATATGCACTTGTCAGGATCACTGGTGTGTCGCTACATGATCGCTGGTGAGCTGCCAAACAGGCAGCTCAGGCAGCGATCAGGACAGCGACACTGCGGGTAACGTCGCTTAGTTACCCGCAGTGTATGTTGGATAATAGCCCGCTGGTGCAGGGAGCTGGTAACCAAGCTACATATCGGGTTTCCAGGCGCTGCACGACGCCTGGAAACCCAATGTGTACCTTGGTTACCAGCTCCCCTGCAGCAGCGCGCTGGTATCCAACGTACACATCGGGTTTCCAGGCGTCGCCCGGCGCCTGGAAACCCGATGTGTACCATGGTTACCAGCTGATCGCTGGTCTCCTGCCTGCCACACGCAGCGATGCGTGCTGGCCAGCAGGAGACCAACGATCAAAAAAATGTCCAGGAAATTCAGCAATGATCAGCGATACCCGGCAGGGGGGCTGATCGTCGCTGAATGTCACACACAGCGATATCGCTGGGGAGATCGCTGTTACGTCACAAAACTAGTGACTCAGCAGCGATCTCGCTAGCGAGATCGCTGTGTATAACGGAGGCTTTACTGTGACATTCAATTGAAAGCTGTAAATGCTGTCCCAGACCCCGATACCTCATGCCTGGCTGATTGCTGCAGTGCCATGCTAAAATTTGTACTGTGGGTGAATTGAGGCCACTTTCCTGGTGTCTGTACCTCATTTGATGTGATTTGGCAGCATATGGGGCCGCTATAAGGTGTTGTGCATGCGTTTTGTTTTTGGCTCCCATTGAGATGAATAGCGTTCAGTTATGTTCGGTGAATATTCGACGAATTAACTGTAATACGAACCGAACATTGAAATATTTGCTCATCTCTATTCCCAATCTCTTCCAGGAAGAACCAAAATCATTGGATCTCCCTGCTTCCCAAACAGATTTTAATGACGTGGAGGTGACCGCTCCTAAGCATGCTGCCGGAAAGCTGGCATCTCACAATGATCCTCAGTTTCTGTTCCCTGCGTTTCACACTCACAGCAGCAGCTAGTTCCCCGTTAGTGTCACAATGCAGAAGAGCAATCTGTCTTTTGCTGGCTTCACTTTCCACAGCCACTCAAAGTTCAAAGGCTAGATCATACAGTTTATGCCTCCCTGGCTCAGACCTATATTGGCAAGCTTCTCTGACTCCTCCACTTCTGCATCCAACCGGGTTTCCTGATTACCCCAAAAAAAGAGTACACCTCCACTGTACCACAGACAACCTTATTTAACTTAATTACTTGAAGAACCCCATTTCAATGACTATATTCCCACTTATAAAATAATAAAAGTTATACTTCCCTCTGATGTGGGCACAGTTCAAGTGGTATCGGCATTGGCTCTCCCGGGGCTTGTGTGAAATGCCACTCGATAACTGCAGACAATCAGTGGTAGCTTCACTCTTCCTTACTTAGGAAAAATCAGACATCCAAAGGAAGTGAAAAGTGCAGCCACAGGTCTGACTTCCTCCGGATGCCTGATTTGGTGGAAGAAAGGAATGAAGTGGTCACCGATTTGTTGCAGAGATCGCATTATATAATGCCAGGAGTCCATTCCCTCCATAATGAAAGAATTCGACAGGTTCGGATTTTTGAGCAATTTCAAAGTCAACTATTCAAAGACAGAGGCCCTAAATGTTTCGTTGCCGCAGAGAGAGGTTGAACATGCAATAAGCAACTTTCCATTCAAATGAAAATCAGAAGCCATAAAATATCTAGGAGTGCTTATCACCCCTGACTTGTCAAAGCTGTTCACACTTAATTATCAAACCCTCTTAGACCGCACGCATAAGGATCTCTTGAACTATGGTAAACTGCGGCTGTCGTGGTTTGGGAAAATGAATACTGTAAAAAATGGACATCTTGCCCCATTTTCTGTATTTTTTTCAAACCTTCCCATCTCTCCTCCCTGTAGCTTTTTTAGTGCATTACAAACAGCTCTGACCAGATTTATATGGGGCAAAACTTGACCAAGGATAGGCATGCAGATTCTAAATTACCCTAAATTGGATGGGGGAGCTGGATTCCCGAATTTCAAAAAATACTTTCAGGCATCTGTTTTAGGCCGTCTCACAGATTGGCATTTTCACGCATCGACAAAACAGTGGGTGCAAATTGAACAGGCAGGGGTGGATGCGCCGCTCAAACATCTTCCTTGGCTCATTGCCTCGGACGCCTTAATGGTAGAAGGGATGTCAGATATGACCAGGGGAACAATCAAAATTTGGCATGCAATCAGGAAGAACTGGAGTCTTCCGAACACAATTAGCCAGCTCGCTCCCCTTTTTTCTAACCCATCCTTCCCTGCTGGACACAGGCGGGGATCTTTTTTAGGCTGGAGGGCAGTGGATGATACCCGATTTGCGCAGGTGCTAGAGGACGGTAGATTGCCGGACTTCATTACACTGCAGGAGAGGTCACCATGTAGGAAGTTGTTGTGGATGGAAAATCTGCAGCTACAGTCCTTCCTGTCTTCACAGGATCGGCGCCTCTGTCACAATGTGTACTATCTCCTTTTGAAGGACTGTTTCTAAAGGAGTCTCCTCCAAATCATAAAGTATCCTTGCTCTATAATTATCTTGTTGGGAAGAGCCCCTCAGAGAAGTTGCATTACCAGCATTTGTGGGAACGGGAACTGGGGACAGTTATCCCTGATAAAGATTGGGATAGAGGATTTCTGTTTACACACAAAATGTCAGCCGCTTGTTATGCGCAAGAGAAAAATTTTAAAATTATGGCTCGATGGTACCAATACCCTGTAAAGCTGCATGCTATGTTCCCTGCAACATCCGACAATTGCTGGCGCTGTGGAGAAGAGAGGGGCACAATGCTCCACATATGATGGGAGTGCAATAAGATAATGCCATTTTGGGAGAAGATATTTTCGAATTATAAATTGATAACTGGAAATGGGGTGGTGGGCAGCCCTGAGATTGCACCGCTCTCTATCCTGCCTATGTCAATCCAATATCAGAAAAAAGATATTTTGCGTTTCTGCCTAACAGCAGCCCGCACAATAATTCCACAACACTGGAAATCAACCCAAGTTCCCTCCATCCTGGAATGGTACCAGGAAATGGTTAACATATGCAGAATGGAAGAGCTGCCTGCTGACTATAACAACCCTGCTGATAGATTTAGGGAAATTTGGAGTGTGTGGATTCTGTTTCAGGACTCACTAGAGTTTCATAAGTTGTTTGAATGAAAGGCTGGCGGCCTGGCTGGGTGGATCCGGATTGGTGCTGGGGACTGGCCGGGGAGTTGGGAGCGGCCCGCATATACCCCCGCTCGCTTAGGCGATTGGGCCCCCCTCTCTATCCGTGTTTCTCAACCCCCACTTTTCCCCCCATCCCCTCCCTCTTCTCTCCCCCCCCTTTTTTTCTTTTATTGTGTGTGTTTTATTTAGTATTTAGTCTTGTATATGTCCTATTGATACGTAGATCCGTTAGGGGTCTTTAAGGTTCATATTTTTTATGTGAGTTGTAATAACAGTCTACAAGTTGGAGCTTCTTCTAAATTATTTCATGTATATTAGAAAAAGTGGATTGTACCGTCCACCATGTTTGCATATTGTGTACTGCTTCGGTTAATGTATGACTATATATTGAGTTGTATTTCTTTCTTTGAAAACAATAAAAAGAGATTAAAATATAATGCCAGGAGAGCCTCAGGGCAGGCAGTGCTGATGTGTAGCCCTGGTGTTAGGCACACGCAGTACCCTGGAGAATGTGTGGAGAGATAGCAGTTTAATGCTCAATACCCATTCACTCAACATACACTAGACACACCCTTAGGGTAGTGTAGTTACTTGTGAGGGAGTGGTCAGGGTGTATATTGGTTGAGTGATTAGAGTAGTCAGTTTCCTGTCTTCGGACAGAGCAGACGTGTGGAGTCTAGCTGGAGGGAGGAAGCAGTCCAGCCTGGTTCTGCAGCAGTTCAGAAAGTGGAGGCCAGTAAGGGCGAGATATAGATCACCTCAGCCTGGTCAGAGCTGTACCTCACTTGAAGACACTGATTAAGAAAGAAGAGCTTAGTACAGAAATACTTCAGTCACCTGTCTCAAGGACAGTGAAAGGTTCAGAGACGTGCTCCTGCCTAGTGGATAACTGAGAATCTGTTAACTAACTCTGAAGGAAGTGAAGAAGGGAGTGATTACACGACTTTTTGCAAGTGTGAGTGTTTATGCTACCAGCGAGGACAAGGCGAAAGGCACAGTGGAAAGATTATTAGAAAAGTGCTTTTGGATTGAAGAAGTCCTGCACATTGTAACCGGTCACTGGGGACCGAAGGATCACTATTAGCTTCAAGCATAGTGGTAAGAAAACCAGAGATTTACCGGACCTTAGGTCGCGGCAAACAGCCCCAAATAGTCAGTACGTAACTGGGGTCAGGGGGAGTGAAGACTTTGAGCCTGATCAGCAAGATAGGAATTCAGCTCTCTCACAGGAAGGCTCCTACCACAAAACTGACTGGGCAGTACAGCTATGGAATAGCTGGAGTTATAGAGGGAACTACGCTTCAGGCTGGTTGTACTCATCGTGTTGAAAGTAAAGGAGGCCCCTAACTTGTCCAGCTGCTATCTCAAAATACATTCTCCTTGGATCAGCCTCCCTGGGACCTGCCTGAACATCTTACAAGTAAAGGTATGGAAAGACGCTGACCGTGTGAGACTGTGTTATTTATCTGCACCCGACTTCACTAACTTCATAGACTTTGAGGGACCAGTCCCACCTGTAGGGGACCTGACA
Organism: Oophaga sylvatica; assembly: GCA_033576555.1. Lineage (NCBI taxonomy): Eukaryota > Metazoa > Chordata > Amphibia > Anura > Dendrobatidae > Oophaga > Oophaga sylvatica. The sequence continues at coordinate 429,738,790 of JARQOD010000005.1, read as the reverse complement.
TCTAGCTGCCTCACCATCCCCTCAGAGATCTACAGCAGCGCTGGTACAAATTACCAGAAGACTACAGGTGGCGTCACGAACTGTATATAAATCTATCCCCTGTAAATATTCCCCCAACATACGCCAGACCGCCAGGGCCACAGACCGAGCCACCGCTACCTGTGACAATCCCATAGACTTCTACGGGCTCGGCTCTGAGTACCCCATTGCCCTGGAAACCCACAATTGTGGTGCGTGGTCGAGACAAATTGGCGTCACGAACAGGATACGAAACTCGCAAAATTGCGAGCCCTGTGTGCCTATGGAGTTGTTTTTGTGAAAAGGACTGTTTGCACTTTTGGCGCCAAAATCGCCATTTTTGTCGCCATATTCGCACCCTCAGGCGCTGGAGAAGAAGGTGGGCGTACCTTCGTGGGCGTGTACCCCCCTGTGGCGCGAAGAGAATGCCTGCCCTCTCAAAGTGCTATTACAACATGCGATCCTGCCCTACAGCAAAGGAGGTCCGCCTCCTCTTCACCTTCCCTGCGAGGAGGAGGAGACGCAAACCCCGCCTCCACGGAAGAGACCGGACGTCTCTGGAGGAAGAAGAAAGAATCTTCTGGAACATCATGGAAGCAGGACGTGTGCAGCCGAGCAGGGAAGCGGAGGAAGGCAGGCCCCGTGCCCCAGCCAAGCTGCCACCAGCACCGGAGTCATCCGTGGTCCTGCACCTGCAGCAGGCGTTGTTAGAAATTCAAGAAGAAAATGCACGCCTGAAGAAGATGGTCCAGTACCAACCTGGATTTGAAGAGATCGAGAGACGCCGGCGTACCCTGGAGCAGCGGAGGCTGTGGGACGCGGTGATCTCTCCCCTCAACGACCCCCCACGATTCCAGTTACCGAAAATTCTGCTGCCCAAGGCAAAGGAGCAACCGGAGGCTGCCCCCGAAAGTACCGATCCTGATCCCACCGGTGAAGCGGTGGAGGCGAAGGAGGTTGAGGAGGTACCGCCAGTTCCGGAACGCCCGCCCGGCCAGGAGGCCGCAGCAGATGATCGGTCCCCGGCAGGGACACCGGAGGGGTCCTGTCCGTCACTACCAGACGTGGACTGGGACGAGATGGCGCGCCTGGATGACGTCGCCTATACCGCCCAGTGGGAATATGAGTGGCAGCGTCGTGAGGAGAAGCAGAAACGTCAGCAGGAGGAAGAGCGGGAAACTCAGAGGAACCGTCAGCGGCAACATGCAGAGCTGATCGCGGACAAGGAGAGTGTCCGGAGAGAGAAAGGTACCCTGAGGGAACCGCGGCGGCAGGGGTGTGTGACTGAGTTCCAGCTCCGGAAGGGCTGGGGCTTCATCCGTGAACCGGGCCTCTACCCAGGGGTCTTTGTTAGTCGCAGGGACGTAGAATCCCACCTACCGCAAGGCCATCCCGGGAGGACTTAGTTAATGGAGACATTGTCACGTACACACGGCACTGGGGAATGAAGGGATGGTATGCCCTTAACGTCACCATCGTCCGTGACCCCGTCCCCGACGCAGGTAACGTCACTACTACCGCAGCGTCCCCGTCTCCAGCTCAAGCAGTATCCGGCCGTGCCCCAGCATCGCCCCCTGCAGGTTCATCGCAAATGAAAGCAACATCTACATCGCAACATGCGACCCAGTTTCCATCGCAATCCATGACACGATCAATATCGTTAACTGTGACTCAGATTGAAACGCAATCGGTGTCTCACAAGGAGAAAGTACCCGTTGCGCCCCTAGAGGTTCGCACGAGAACTGTGGCGACCCAGACCCTAATAGCAGCACACGACTTGTTAGTTATGGGATCTAGGGATCACCGCATTGTTCCAGTCCCCGGGGTGGAAAATATATTTGAAGTCATTAAACAGTAAAAGAAAAACCGGTGAGATCCATATAGGGGTCTACCATAAGTAATGTTGTAAAAAGTTTAAGTATGTTTACAAATTTTTGCACTAGTTAAATGTGTATATAACGTATATATATATTGCTAACAGTAGAATGCCCGGCTGGGTAACCAGAAAAAGTTTTGCACTTTAGTATTATTATAATGTGATATTATATCTGTGTCTTCGTTTTACAATGGACTTTGAGGTTGAGGACTGTGCCAGCCCAGAACTTATTTGTATATAGTTGCGCTTCGGTGCTTTATCTTGGTTTTACATAAAACCAGCACAACTACCTCTGAATACAAAACCCGTGTGGTGTGGCACTGAGTGAGGTCTGCATCCAGATGTCCTGCAGCCCACCCAGGACCCACGTTGAAGGTTTGGTGCGGGTCCTTCACAAGAATACTGTATATTTATTGAATGCTATTTAATATTTGTATCTCATGTTTTTGTTTTGCAACGTTCAAGACATCCTCACCTCCCGGATGGGACGAATTAATGTTTAATGTTGATGTTTTCATGCATAAACAAAACTGTCTCTTTGTATTTTACAGCCCGGGAGTGCTGTCTTTTACCATGGGGGAATGTGTAGCCCTGGTGTTAGGCACACGCAGTACCCTGGAGAATGTGTGGAGAGATAGCAGTTTAATGCTCAATACCCATTCACTCAACATACACTAGACACACCCTTAGGGTAGTGTAGTTACTTGTGAGGGAGTGGTCAGGGTGTATATTGGTTGAGTGATTAGAGTAGTCAGTTTCCTGTCTTCGGACAGAGCAGACGTGTGGAGTCTAGCTGGAGGGAGGAAGCAGTCCAGCCTGGTTCTGCAGCAGTTCAGAAAGTGGAGGCCAGTAAGGGCGAGATATAGATCACCTCAGCCTGGTCAGAGCTGTACCTCACTTGAAGACACTGATTAAGAAAGAAGAGCTTAGTACAGAAATACTTCAGTCACCTGTCTCAAGGACAGTGAAAGGTTCAGAGACGTGCTCCTGCCTAGTGGATAACTGAGAATCTGTTAACTAACTCTGAAGGAAGTGAAGAAGGGAGTGATTACACGACTTTTTGCAAGTGTGAGTGTTTATGCTACCAGCGAGGACAAGGCGAAAGGCACAGTGGAAAGATTATTAGAAAAGTGCTTTTGGATTGAAGAAGTCCTGCACATTGTAACCGGTCACTGGGGACCGAAGGATCACTATTAGCTTCAAGCATAGTGGTAAGAAAACCAGAGATTTACCGGACCTTAGGTCGCGGCAAACAGCCCCAAATAGTCAGTACGTAACTGGGGTCAGGGGGAGTGAAGACTTTGAGCCTGATCAGCAAGATAGGAATTCAGCTCTCTCACAGGAAGGCTCCTACCACAAAACTGACTGGGCAGTACAGCTATGGAATAGCTGGAGTTATAGAGGGAACTACGCTTCAGGCTGGTTGTACTCATCGTGTTGAAAGTAAAGGAGGCCCCTAACTTGTCCAGCTGCTATCTCAAAATACATTCTCCTTGGATCAGCCTCCCTGGGACCTGCCTGAACATCTTACAAGTAAAGGTATGGAAAGACGCTGACCGTGTGAGACTGTGTTATTTATCTGCACCCGACTTCACTAACTTCATAGACTTTGAGGGACCAGTCCCACCTGTAGGGGACCTGACATCTAGCTGCCTCACCATCCCCTCAGAGATCTACAGCAGCGCTGGTACAAATTACCAGAAGACTACAGGTGGCGTCACGAACTGTATATAAATCTATCCCCTGTAAATATTCCCCCAACATACGCCAGACCGCCAGGGCCACAGACCGAGCCACCGCTACCTGTGACAATCCCATAGACTTCTACGGGCTCGGCTCTGAGTACCCCATTGCCCTGGAAACCCACAATTGTGGTGCGTGGTCGAGACACTGACACCACTGGAACAGCTGGAACAGAGAGGAATATAGCAGCTCTTGAATTATAAGGGAGAACACATTGACTGAGAAGGGTTTGTCCGAGTAGTGGACAACACCTTTCATTCTACATTTTGTTAACTTACACTTGAATATCTGTCTTTGTATATATATATATATTTGAGAATGTTTTCTCAAGTATTTCTGTCTTTTGCACATCTAACCCCCAAATGAAGCTTGCACCTAGACATGTGCCATTGTAATTCATATATTAGAATTTTTGGTAGCTTTGGCCAGTCTAAATTCCTGCTTTCTAGTCTTTTTACACATTTTAGATGTATGTAACATTCCCCCTGCAGGGAGTTTCTTTACATTATGTCCACATCTATTTTAAGTATTTTGCCTTTTTTTCTTCTAATGCTTTTGGAGTTCCCAATCTATGAGTCTCTACCAATGATCAGGGTTATTTCATCATTCAGTTTATATTTGAATCCTCTTATATTGTTTACTGTGGTTATGTTGATTATTTTTTCTGATCTTGTTTGTTTTATTCCTGTAACTGACCCTTACTCGTGCCTTCATGCCCTGCTTTCAAAAGAAATACATTAGGCTAATCTTCTCCCAAACATTTTAAAAATGGTTAGGTTGGAATCTCTTAAAGATAAAGGCATCAATATCACTGTCATTTGAATGAGTTTCTTTAGAGAACCCATGGGCAGCAAACTGAAGTCTGCACTATATAATTACTTTAGTGCGATTTCACGTTCAGCTGGTTATAACTTAAGCACTTTGAAAACAGAGGACTTGCCTTTTAATATTTCTGTCACTCTTCTTTTAAACACTGCAGGCAACTTTCACTAAAGAGACTCCTCAAAATAGCTAAGGATATGAATGATCACAGATCCCATCCAAGATGGATAGTCCTATCATCGTACCTACTTGGTTGAATCACCAAGATAAAAATACACATTCTGACTCCCTGTTCAAGTAACAAGCATATAGAGCTCTCCATATCACCTGCAGCATTAAAACAAAAGTACCACCGCTAACTTGCTGCAAACACATAGAACAGATGGGAAAGGTTAGGACACAGGCGGTGTCCCTGCATATGTCACCCCTACTCATCTCAGTAGGGATGCTGGTATGTTCATTCCCCGCTCCATGCTACTCTGGTCTCAATCATTTCTGTCTGCTCCCAAAGTCATCCAGGTTTCCTGGCAGAATGCTTAGAGTGTGTGAGTGAGCTCCCTGCTTCTTAAAAGGGCGACGTGCTTATGAAAATGTCCTCAGCCAATGGCTGGAAGACATTAGGTATTTAAAGCACCTTTTCCAAATGGGAGATGCCTTAGCAACGTTAGTATCAGAGAGTTTCATGTTACCCAGTTGTTAAGTCCCTGTACCTTTGCGCTCTGCATCTGATCCTGTTCACCTGACCCTGTCATGCACTTGATCCTGTCCATCCTGCTGTACCTGTACCTGACCCTATCCTGCCTATGCCTAGTCCTATTTCTGATCAGTCTGAACCAGCACCTGTGATCGAAAACTTGTTGCCATCCAGTGTTCCTGAATCTGTCTACCAGCCGTATCCCTCTTGCTAATCACTTTCTGGACGGTCCTGGTTCCCTGCACTTTTGGGGGTCGGCTGCCATGGCTCCGTTGTCTGTCCTGGAGTAGCACCTGGGGTCCAGCTGGACTCAAGTCTAACCACACCATCAGAGGCTCTAGTGAAGAACGAGTTATGTCCTTCCAGACTCTCCCCGGACTGTGGCACAGTGGTTCCACATCCACTTGAGTAGCAGGACACTGATCTTAATATCGGATGAAGAGCTTATGAACTGATTCATTATGAAAAAATGACAACTCTCAACCGGAATTTTTAACCACTCTTCTATTGTAAACTGCTCCAGGTTTCTCATATCTGAAGTGTGCCTTCTTCCAATAGCAATTTTAAGATCTCTCCACAGATGATCAATGGGATTTAGATCTGGACTCTTTGCTGACCACTTCAGAACTCTGCGGAGCTCTGTTTCCATTCATTTTGGGTGCTTCTTGAATGATGTTTGGGGTGATTGTCCTGCTGGAAGACCCATGACACAAACCCAGCTTTCTGACACTGTGCACTACATTGCAACCCAAAGTCCTTTGGCAATCTTCAGATTTCATGATGCCTTGCAAACAGTCAAGGCACCCAGTGCCAGAGGCAGAAAAACAATCCCAAAACATCTTTGAACTTCCACAAAATTTGACTGTGGGTACTGTGTTCTTTTCTTTGTAGGCCTCATTGCGTTTTTGGTAAACAGTAGAATGATGTGATTTACCAAAAAGCTCTTGGTCTCATCTGTCCACAAGATGCTTTTTCAGAAGAATTTTGGCATACTCACGTACATTTTGGCAAACTGCAGTCGAGATTTTTATGTCTCCGTGTCAGAAATGGGGTCCTCCTGTGTCTCCAGCCATAGCATTTCATTTAATTCAAATGTCAATGGGTAGATCGAGTTGACACTGATGGACCCTGAGCCTGCAGGACAGCTTGAATTTCTTTGGATTTTAATTGGGGCTGCTTATCCATCATCTGGACTATCTTGAGTGCAAACTTTCATAAATTTTTATCTCCTAACCACGTCCATGGAGACTAGCTACAGCGTCATGGGTTGTAAACCTCTTGACTATGTTGCACACCGAGGACAAAGGAACATCAAGATCTCTGGAGATGGACTTGTAACCTTGAGATTGTTGATACTGTTCAACAATTTTGGTTCTCAAATCATCAGACAGTTCTCTTGTCCTTTTATTGTCCATGCATAATGTGGCACACAAAGACACACAATACAAAGATTGAGTCAACATCTCTCTTTTTATCTTGTTTCAGATGTGATATTCATATTGCCCACACCTGTTACTTGGTAGCAATAGCACAAAAAGTGAACTTAGAAATCCTCCAAAAATTCAAAAAATACAGCAAAAAGGGCAGAGATGCTTACCTGCCCAGGCCTTCAAACAAATGCACTATCAGGATGCAGTGGACCCATATAGTTAAGATGGCAGCAACACAGGTGCAAAAATACCGATGAGACAACCGCTCACAACCTACCGTATTTTTCGGACTATAAGACGCACCGGACCATAAGACGCACCCCAAATTTTCAGAAGGAAAATTGGGAAAAAAAAATAATGTGTCAAATGGGGGTCCGTCTTACAGTCCGAATTTAGCTTACCACTGTGTGGGGTGGTTGGGCACTGTGGGGTGGCTGTGTTATGTGGGGTGGCTGTGTTCTGTGGGGTGGCTGTGTTATGTGGGGTGGCTGTGTTATGGGGTGGCTGTGTTCTGTGGGGTGGCCAGGGTGGCCATATACTCACAAATCCGGTGGTGGCGGCGGCGCTCCCAATGCAGCTTGGCTGCGATGCGGTGGTGGTGTCCGGGCAGCAGCGGGCCTCTGGGCTGCGTGGGGGGCTCCGCCGGCATCTCGTCCCCGCCGGAAAGCCCCCCGCAGCTGCGACGCGGTGCCGGTGCCTCCGGTGGCGGTCACGATCCAAGGTGCGGTGGTGGTGTTCGGGCAGCAAGCGGGCCTCTGGGCTGCGTGGGGGGCTCCGCCAGCATCTCGTCCCAGCCGGAAAGCCCCCCGCAGCTGCGACGCGGTGCCGGCATGAGCAATGGCCGCCAGGGGCCTCAGGCAAGATGGCCGCCGCATACTCTCGTTCAAATCTCGGCAACGAGATCTTGTACTCGGGAAGAGATCTCGTTGCCGAGATTTGAACGAGAGTATGCGGCGGCCATCTTGCCGGAGGCCCCAGGCGGCCATTCCTCATGCCGGCACCGCGTCGCAGCTGCGGGGGGGGCTTTCCGGCTGGGACGAGATGCCGGCGGAGCCCCCCACGCAGCCCAGAGGCCCGCTTGCTGCCCGAACACCACCACCGCACCTTGGATCGGGACCGCCACCGGAGGCACCGGCACCGCGTCGCAGCTGCAGGGGGGCTTTCCGGCTGGGACGAGATGCCGGCGGAGCCCCCCACGCAGCCCAGAGGCCCGCTGCTGCCCGGACACCACCACCGCATCGCAGCCAAGCTGCATTGGGAGCGCAGCCGCCACTGAACTTTCCGGTATGTTGGGACCATAAGACGCACCCCCATTTTCCCCCAAAATTTTTGGGGAAAAAAGTGCGTCTTATGGTCCAAAAATACGGTACCAATCAATGGAGGGGGCGGCTGATTGGTATATTAATGCACAAGATTTGTATGTGGCGCTGTTCACACTATGGCAATGCACAGCATCCAGTTAAACAGCCTAATAGTTACACCCTTCTATTAGATCAGGCGGGCTGCCCAGTGCTATCAAAATGCATCCCATGTGAACAGACACCACAGTTTACAAGACCGAATGGGCCCAACTGCACCCTGAAAAACTAAAGTGCAAAAAACACATATAAAAAATGTGAGGTATTAGTTGATATTTTGGCCAAAATACGTAAACTCGTAACCCTCGTCATGGATCCCCACGCTTACGAGTCCCTACACTAAATAGCAATAGCACAAAAAGAGGACTTAGAAATCCTCCAAAAATTAAAAAAATACAGCAAAAAGGGCAGAGATGCTCACCTGCCCAGGCCTTCAAACAAATGCACTATCAGGATGCAGTGGACCCATATAGTTAAGATGGCGGCAACACAGGTGTAAGAATACCACTGAGACAACCGCTCACAACCTACCAATCCATGGAGGGGGCGGCTGCTTGGTATATTAATGCACAATGAAGACTTGTATGCAGCGCTGTTCACACTATGGCAATGCACAGCATCCAGTTAAACAGCCTATTAGTTACATCCTTCTATTAGATCAGGCGGGCTGCCCAGCGCTATCAAAATGCATCCCATGTGAACAGAAACCACAGTTTACAAGACCGAATGGGCCCAACTGCACATGTTACTTGCCACAGGCGAGTTTGAACGAGCATCATAAGCTTGAAACAAAGTTGTTTACCTAATATTTTGAGAAGGTGGCAACAATTTTTTCAGGCCTAGCCATAAATGTTTTCTATGAAAAGCAGATTTATACCAATGTAATGGACATGTCCGCACACTAAGATATTTTGGAGACAGCCAAATGAACCCTGCTGAAACCCTGCTTTTGTACTGACACATTGACTGTTAGACCCTTCTTATGGCAAAGACTAACCAGCCACTGTAAATGACAGACCCTGAAGACATATTTGGCCTCAAATTGCCATGGCAACCATAAATACATCGTGATCAATTTGCATGGGTGCCATTGGGTTTAAAAAGGGAACCTCTTCACGCTATAAACCATCAAGATGCAGCTGTTGCTAATGAAAGCTGCATCTAGGGGGATAAACTATGGCTTATTCCTTGGCACCATAAAAAGGGGGTGCTGAGGAGAAAGCCCTTACCAGCCGTCGTAAAAATGTGAATCGGCAGTCGTTAAGATGTTAAATCCTTGTTCTACTACTTTATTGTATTTCTGCAATTAATTATGAGAATAGTGATCAAGAGATGAAAATATAGATGAAATTATAATGTGGATGAGTAGAAATAATTATAATGGTGTGAATAGTTGCCATCCAGCCATGATAATTACCGTAGTTTACCTTTAAGTCAATTAGTTCATGGCAGGCATGAGAGTGATAAACAAGGTTTTTGTTTTTTCAAAGCCACCGGAGAACATCTTACATAATTGACAAATTCATTCACATGGGATCTAAATGAACGGATAAAATGTTAATGAAAACTGAAGTAGAAGGCTTTGCAAGGGATTTTCTTGTCTTCCATTTCGTACACAGAATTAAAGCTTCCATTCTGCATGTGTTACAAATTTGTAAGCATGTAACAAATGTAATACCATCAGAGACAGACTAAGAATTTCACTATATATCTCCAGCAGTAAAGGAAATTTAGGGAAAATGTGGGAAGCTAACTTTTACAAAACCATACAAGTAAAAAACATCAATATTGCAGTCAACTAGTTTATCTTCATTGTTAAAAGAAGAACATAACAGCGACGCTACGTCAAGTTTTTAAATATGGTCCTTATAATTAACCCCTTAACCCCCCAAGGGTGGTTTGCACGTTAATGACCGGGCCAATTTTTACAATTCTGACCACTGTCTCTTTATGAGGTTATAACTCTGGAACGCTTCAACGGATCTTCGCGATTCTGAGACTGTTTTCTCGTGACATATTGTACTTCACGTTAGTGGTAAAATTTCTACCATATAACTTGCGTTTATTTTTGAAAAAAACGCAAATATGGCGAAAATTTTGAAAATTTTGCAATTTTCAAACTTTGAATTTTTATTCCCTTAAAACAGAGAAATATGTCACATAAAATAGTTAAGAAATAACATTTCCCACATGTCTACTTTACATCAGCACAATTTTGGAACCAAATTTTTTTTTTCTTAGGAAATTTTAAGGGTTAAAAGTTGACCAGCGATTTCTCATTTTTACAACAAAATTTACAAAGCCATTTTTTTTAGGGACCACCTCATATTTGAAGTCAATTTGAGGGGTCTATAAAGCAGAAAATACCCAAAAGTGACACCATTCTAAAAACTGCACCCCTCAAGGTACTCAAAACCACATTCAAGAAGTTTATTAACCCTTCAGGTGCTTCACAGGAGCTGAAGCAACGTGGAAGGAAAAAATGAATATTTAACTTTTTAGCCACAAAAATGATCTATTACAAACTTTTTTTTATTTTCACAATGGTAAAAGAAGCAAATGGACAGATAAAGTTGTTGTGCAATTTCTCCTGAGTACGCCAATAGCCAATATGTGGAGGAAAACCACTGTTTCGGGACACGGCAGAGCTCGTAAGGGAAGGAGCGCCGTTTGACTTTTTCAAACTAAAATTGGCTGGAATTGAGATTGGACGCCATGTCGTGTTTGGAGAGCCCCTGATGTGCTTAAACAGTGGAAACCCCCCACAAGTGACACCATTTTGGAAACTAGACCCCCTAAGGAACTTATCTAGATCTGTTGTGAGCACATTGAACCCCCAAGTGTTTCACAAAAGTTTATAATGCCTGGGTCTGAAAAATAAAAAAAACAATTTTCCACAAAAATTATTTTTTAGTCCCAAATTTTTGATTTTTCCCAAGGAAATTGGACCCCAAAAGTTGTTGTCCAATTTGTCCTGAGTACGCTGATACCCTATATGTAGGGGGGGAAACTGTTTGGGCGCACGACAGGGCTTGGAAAGGAAGTAGTAACGTTTTGGAATGCAGACGTTGATGGGGGTCATGTTCCGTTTGCAGTGCCCCAGATGTGCCTAAACAGTGGAAACCCCCCACAAGTGACCCCATTTTGGAAACTAGACCCCCTAAGGAGCTTATCTAGATCTTTGGTGAGCACTTTGAACCCCCAAGTGCTTCACACAAGTTTATATTGCCCGAGCATGAAAATAAAAAATCCTATTTTTTTCCCACAAAAATTATCTTTTAGTCACTAATTTTTTATTTTCCCAAGAGTAATAGGAGAAATTGGACCACAAAAGTTGATGTCCAATTTGTCCTGAGTACGCTGATACCCCATATGTGGGGGGGAACCACTGTTTGGGCGCACAGCAGAGCTCGGAATGGAAGGAGCACCATTTGACTTTTCCAAACAAAATTGGCTGGAATTGAGATTGGACGCCATGTTGCATTTGGAGAGCCCCTGATGTGCCTAAACAGTGGAAAGCCCCCACAAGTGACCCCATTTGGGAAACTAGACCCCCTAAGGAACTTATCTAGATCTTTGGTGAGCAATTTGAACCCCAAAGTGCTTCACACAAGTTTATAACATAGAGCCGTAAAATTAAAAAATCATATTTTTTCCACAAAAATGATCTTTTCACCCCAATTTTTATTTTCCCAAGGGTAACAAGACTCCAAAAGTTATTGTGCAATTTGTCCTGAGTACGCTGATACCCCATATGTGTGGATAAACCACTGTTTAGGTGCATGGCAGAGTTTGGAAGGGAAGGAGCGCCGTTTGACTTTTTCAACACAGAATTGGCTGGATGACATGTCGTGTTTGGAGAGCTCCTGATCTGCCTAAACAGTGGAAACCCCCAACAAATGACACCATTTTGGAAACTAGACCCCTCAAGGAACTTATCTAGATGTGTGGTGAGCACTTTGAACCCCGAAGTGCTTCACAGAAGTTTATAACGTACAGCTGTAAAATAAAAATCTTTTTTTTTTACAAAAATGATTTTTTCGTCCCCAATATTTTATTTTCACAAGGGTAACAGGAGAAATTGGACCCCAAAAGTTGTTGTCCAATTTGTCCTGAGTACGCTGATACCCAATATGTGGGAGTAAACTACTGTATGGGTGCACGTCGGGGATCGGAAGGGAAGTAGTGACGTTTTGGATTGCAGACTTTGATGGAATGGTCTGGGGCGTCATGTCGCATTTGGAGAGCCCCTGATGCGCCTAAACAGTGGAAACCCCCCACAAGTGATCCCATTTTGGAAAATAGACCCCACAAGGAACTTATCTAGATGTGTGGTGAGCACTTTGAACCCCGAAGTGCTTCACAGAAGTTTATAACGTACAGCCGTAAAAATAAAAAATCCTTTTTTTTTTTTTACAAAAATGATTTTTTTCGCCCCCAATATTTTATTTTCACAAGGGTAACAGGAGAAATTGGACCCCAAAAGTTGTTGTCTAATTTGTCCTGAGTACGCTGATACCCAATATGTGGGAGAAAACTACTGTATGGGAACACGTCGGGGCTCGGAAGGGAAGTAGTGACGTTTTGGATTGCAGACTTTGATGGAATGGTCTGGGGGCGTCATGTCGCATTTGGAGAGCCCCTGATGCGCCTAAACAGTGGAAACCCCCCACAAGTGACCCATTTTGGAAAATAGACCCCACAAGGAACTTATCTAGATGTGTGGTGAGCGCTATGAAGCCCCAAGTGCTTCACAGAAGTTTATAACGTACAGCCGTAAAAAAAAAAATCATTTTTTTTTTAATAAATGATATTTTTACCCCCAGTTTTTTATTTTCCCAAGGGTAACAGAAGAAATAACTCTTGGGTCCAGAGTACACTGATACCCCATATGTGGGGGTAAACTTCTGTTTGGGCGCATGGCAGAGCTCAGAAGTGAAGGAGCACCGTTTGACTTTTTCAATGCAGAATTGGCTGGAATTGAGATCAGACGCCATGTCACATTTGGAGAGCCCCTGATGTGCCTAAACAGCGGAAACCCCCCAATTCTAACTCCAACCCTAACCCCAACACACCCCTAACCCTAGTCCCAACCCTAACCCTAATCCTAACTTTAGCGCCAACCCTAACCCTAACTTTAGCCGCAACCGTAACCCTAATGGGAAAATGGAAATAAATACTTTTTTTTAATTTTATTATTTTTCCCTAACTAAGGGGGTGATAAAGGGGGGTTTGATTTACTATTTATAGCGGGTTTTTATGATTGGCAGCTGTCACGCTAAAAGACGCTTTTTATTGCAAAAAATAGTTTTTGCATCATCACATTTTGAGAGCTATAATTTTTCCATATTTTGGCCCACAGAGTCATGTGAGGTCTTATTTTTTGTGGGACGAAGTGACGTTTTTATTGGTACCATTTTTGAGCACGTGACGTTTTTTGATCGCTTTTTATTTCGATTTTTGGGAGGTTAGAATGAACAAAAATCAGCAAGGATGGGTGGAACCAAGCTAACGCTCCCACAAGATGTTAGATGGAACTCTGTGGTGGACTGTTTTGAGCAGTATATCAAAAACTGGCCTATTCTGATGACACTTTGTGAAGAAAATCGAGATAAAATAGATGGCACTGTCACGGCCAAAATCCTCAACATTGGGCTTAAGAGAAATGTTGAACATATGCTGAGCTTCCTGAAACCCATCTCTCAAGCTTTAAACAAAATACAGAAAAATAGCTGTTTTATTGCGGATGCTGTTGAAATTTGGAAGGAACTGAGTGAACACTTAAGGTACTGCCACACTAAACAATCCCGCTAGCGATCACGATAACGACGCATACTAATGCGATCGCTAGCGGGATTGTTTCTATATCGCTAAATGCTGCCACATTTAGCGATATAGTTAACGACGCTATCGCCGTTAGCGATCTTCTTAACGACTTTAGCGGTACAAAAAGTACCGCTAAATCGCTAAGAAAAGGTGCCACACAGTGATAAGATACTTACCCAGCGGGAGCGCCGACGAGAAAATAGGGTCCGGAACGATTCCAGCGACGAGCGAGATCACAGCAGGAAGCTCGTCGCTGGAAGCTGCCGCACTGAACAATATCGCTAACGGGATCGCTAAATAGTGACGTTTTTTAGCGATCCCGTTAGCGATATTGTTTAGTGTGGCATACCCTTTAAAAACGAATGGGACAAACACTGACTCCAGCTCATTTTTTGGCAAATATTGTCAATATCCAATATCAGGGTCAAAACCTAAGTGCTGAGGAAGAGGTGTTAGCTATGACATGGGTATCCAGCAATCATCCATCTTTAATGCCAACTATAATAAACTTCAGAGCTAAGGGGGAACCATTCAAGAAATATATGTTTGCTGAAGATATTTTAAGGAAGGTCACACCAGTAAACTGGTGGAAGTCACTTAAGCGCTTGGATTTAGAGACTGTTCAAGTAATGATTTCACTTTTAACAGCAGTAGCTTCTTCTGCAGGCGTTGAAAGAATATTCTCTTCCTTTGGACTCATTCATTCTAAATTGAGAAATCGGTTGGGACCCAATAAAGCAGGAAAGCTTGTTTTTCTTTTCCAGATTATGAATAGGAACAAAGAAGATGATGATGAAGATGACGACGAGTGAGCTACAGAGGACAGCAGGGACAGTAGTATTTAAGTTTTTCATGTGTCGGCTGGGCTGACAGTCTAAGTTTCTTAAAATATATATATATTTTGTTTAGCCAAATTAGTTAACAAACATGGATGTTTGTTTAAGCAAATAACTTATGCTGTGATGTTGTTATTGTTTCAGTTGAATAAATCTATTTAAATTGTTATTAAGGTCAGGATTATTTTTCTCCTTCCTAAGTACAACAGAACAGTGGTGTCCAAATATGAATGATTAACCCATTAAACTGGGGAGAAAAAAGTAATATAAAAGTGATTCTAAAAATCACTGATTTAAATCAAGCCTTACTGACTAGTGATTTAAATCGTGATTTAAATCAGTTTGATTTAAATCAAATCCACCCTGGTTGGGGGTAGGGTTGGAGTTAGAATTAGCGGATTTCCACTGTTTAGTTACATCAGGGGGTCTCCAAATGCGACATGGCACCCACCATTGATTCCAGCCAATTATGCATTCAAAAGGTCAAATGATGCTCCCTCGCTTCTGAGCTCTGCCATGCGCCCAAACAGTGGTATACCCCCACATATGGGGTATCGGTGTACTGAGGACAAATTGCACAACAACTTTTTGGGTCTAATTTTTCCTGTTACCCTTGTGAAAATAAAACTTTGGGGGCAAAAAGATCATTTTTGTGGAAAAAATATGATTTTTTTATTTCCACGTCTCTATGTTATAGACTTCTATGAAGCACTTGGGGGTTCAAAGTGCTCACCACACATCTAGCTAAGTTCCTTAAGGGGTCTAGTTTCCAAAATGGTGTCACTTGTGGGGGGTTTCCACTGTTTAGGCACATCAGGGGCTCTCCAAACGCGACATGGCGTCCGATCTCAATTCCAGCCAATTCTGCATTGAAAATGTCAAAGGGCACTCGTTCCCTTCCAAGCTCTGCCGTGCGCCCAAACAGTGGTTTACCCCACATATGGGATATCGGCGCATTCAGGAGAAATTTCACAACAAATTTTGGGATTCATTTTCTCTTTTTACACTTGTGAAAATAAAAAAAATGGTTCTGAAGTAAAATGTTTGTAAAAAAAGTTAAATGTTAATTTTTTCCTTCCAAATTGCTTCAGTTCCAGTGAAACACGTAAAGGGTTAATAAACTTCTTGAATGTGTTTTTGAGCACCTTGAGGGGTGCAGTTTTTAGAAACGTGTCACTTTTGGGTATTTTCTGTCATTTACCCCCCGCAAAGTGACTTTAAATGTGATGTGGTCCCTAAAAAAAATGGTTTTATAAATTTTGTTGTAAAAATGAGAAATCGCTGGTCAACTTTTAAGCCTTATAACTTCCTAACAAAAAAAAAATTTTGTTTAAAAAATTGTGCTGATGTACAGTAAACATGTTGGAAATGTTATTTATTAAGTATTTTGTGTGACATATCTCTCTGATTTAAGGGCATAAAAATTTAAAGTTTGAAAATTGCAAAATTTTTAAAATTTTCGCCATATTTCCATTTTTTTTTCATAAATAAACGCGTCATATAGAATAAATTTTACCACTAACATGAAGTACAATATGTCACGAAAAAACATTCTCAGAATCAGTGGGATCCGTTAAAGTGTTCCAGACTTATAACCTCAAAGTGACAGTGGTAAGAATTGTAAAAATTGTCCTCCTCATTAAGCTGCAAATTGGCTCTGGCTTGTGAAAGTAAGGAGGCTTATTCGCCGTGCAATGCTCCTCTGAGAAATTTAATATGCAAATCGCATCTTAAGAGAAAAAGAGGACTTGAACTCTATACAAGCCAGAGCTGGTATGTCACTCTCCACAAGGAGAAACCTTACCCTTAGACCTCAGTCCAGAGCCTCTCACCTAACCCAAATCAGATCTCATACTTTGCACTGACGAGGATCAATAGTCCGAAACACCGTGTCTGCAAACTGAGATACTGATTTGGCTTTTATCCTAAGTCACATTACAAGACTCGTTAAAGGGTTGATTGTGACTTGTAGGATCGCTACTTCCAATAGGTGGCGCTATAGAGTTCAAGTCCTCTTTTTCTCTTAAGAGGCAATTTGCATATTGAATTTCCCAGAGGAGCATTGCACGGCGAATAAGCCTCCTTACTTTGACAAGCCAGAGCTGGTATGTCACTCTCCACAAGGAGAAACCTTACCCCTTAGACCTATATCAAAATATAAATACAGTTTATTAATGAAACACATAAAATGACAAATAATAACAGACAGGATGACAAAGAACCAAAGACTCTGGTGACAAATTGATTAATCTGTAGCAACAGTGCAATGATAAAGTATACATCTTACCAAAGGAAAGGCAGGGATATTTAGTCAATCATGAATATAGCACGGGAAGATTATAGAATGCTACAAAGATCTTGTCATAATAGACAGATGAAGCTAACAGACTTTAAAGTGCCTGTGCATGATTAAATGGTTGGAATGATTGCCCTCTCCCATATTGGATCAGATGATGGTCACCAGAGAGATAAAACAAAACCCCAGGGAGATCTTTGTCATCCTGTCTATGTTTATGTTATCATTATTTGTCATTTTGTGTGTGTTTCATTAACAAAGTATATTTCTATGTTGCCATAAACACTCCTTTGCTTCTTATAACGCCATGTAAAATTTGGAGCGGCATACTCATATCCAGAGCCATATATGGTTTTTTCACTGCATTTTTGTGGATGTTCGTGAATGATTATGCACCTGATGTATCTATTGCTATTTATAATGGGTACTAGATGGTGGCCCGATTCTAACGCATCGGGTATTCTAGAATATGTATGTAGTTTACGTAGAGAGGCTGCTGGGGTGTATATAGAGGCTGCTGCTGGGGTGTATATAGAGGTTGCTGGGGTGTATATAGAGGCTGTTGCAGCTGGGGTGTATATAGAGGCTGCTGCTGAGGTGTATATAGAGGCTGCTGGGGAATATATAGAGGCTGCTGGGGTGCATATAGAGGCTGCTGGGGTATATATAGAGGCTGCTGCTGCTGGGGTGTATATAAAGGTTGCTGGGCTGTATATAGAGGCTGCTGGGCTGTATATAGAGGCTGCTGGGGTGTGTATAGAGGCTGCTGCTGCTGGGGTGTATATAGAGGCTGCTGCTGCTGGGTTGTATATAGAGGATGCTGTGGTGTATACAGATGCTGCTGCTGGGGCGTATATAGAGGCTGCTGCTGGGGTGTATATAGAGGTGCTGCTGCAGGGGTGTATATAGAGGCTGCTGTTGCAGGGGGGTGTTATTAGAGGCTGCTGCTGCTGGGGTGTATATAGAGGCTGCTGCTGGGGTGTTTATAGAGGTTGCTGGGCTGTATATAGAGGCTGCTGGGCTGTATATAGAGGCTGCTGGGCTGTATATAGAGGCTGCTGGGGTGTATATAGAGGCTGCTGCTGGGGTGTATATAGAGGCTGCTGCTGCTGGGGTGTATATAGAGGCTGCTGCTGCTGGGGTGTATATAGAGGATGCTGTGGTGTATATAGATGCTGCTGGGGTGTATATAGAGGCTGCTGCTGCAGGGGTGTATATAGAGGCTGCTGCTGCAGGGGTGTATATAGAGGCTGCTGCTGGGGTGTATATAGAGGCTGCTGCTGGGGTGTATATAGAGGCTGCTGCTGCTGGGGTGTATATAGAGGCTGCTGGGGAATATATAGAGGCTGCTGCTGGGGTGTTTATAGAGGTTGCTGGGGTGTATATAGAGGCTGCTGGGCTGTATATAGAGGCTGATGGGCTGTATATAGAGGCTGCTGGGGTGTATATAGAGGCTACTGCTGCTGGGGAGTATATAGAGACTGCTGTGGTGTATATAGAGGCTGCTGCTGGGGTGTATATAGAGGCTGCTGGGGTGTATATAGAGGCTGCTGGGGTGTATATAGAGGCTGCTGCTTCTGGGGTGTGTATAGATGCTGCTGGGGTGTATATAGAGGCTGCTGCTGGGGTGTATATAGAGGCTGCTGCTGGGGTGTATATAGAGGCTGCTGCTGCTGGGTGTATATAGAGGCTGCTGGGGAATATATAGATGCTGCTGGGGTGTATATAGAGGCTGCTGGGGTGTATATAGAGGCTGCTGCTGGGGTGTTTATAGAGGTTGCTGGGGTGTATATAGAGGCTGCTGGGCTGTATATAGAGGCTGATGGGCTGTATATAGAGGCTGCTGGGGTGTATATAGAGGCTGCTGCTGCTGGGGAGTATATAGAGACTGCTGTGGTGTATATAGAGGCTGCTGCTGGGGTCTATATAGAGGCTGCTGGGGTGTATATAGAGGCTGCTGCTGGGGTGTACGTGGAGGCTGCTGCTGGGGTATATGTGGAGGCTGCTGCTGGGGTATATAGAGGCTGCTGCTGCTGGGGTATATAGAGGCTGCTGCTGGGGTGTATATAGAGGCTGCTGCTGCTGGGGTGTATATAGAGGCTGCTGGGGAATATATAGAGGCTGCTGGGGTGTATATAGAGGCTGCTGGGGTGTATATAGAGGCTGCTGCTGGGGTGTTTATAGAGGTTGCTGGGGTGTATATAGAGGCTGCTGGGCTGTATATAGAGGCTGATGGGCTGTATATAGAGGCTGCTGGGGTGTATATAGAGGCTGCTGCTGCTGGGGAGTATATAGAGACTGCTGTGGTGTATATAGAGGCTGCTGGGGTGTATATAGAGGCTGCTGCTTCTGGGGTGTGTATAGATGCTGCTGGGGTGTATATAGAGGCTGCTGGGGTGTATATAGAGGCTGCTGCTGGGGTGTATATAGAGGCTACTGCTGGGGTGTGTATAGATGCTGCTGGGGTGTATACAGAGGCTGCGGGGTGTATATAGAGGCTGCTGCTGGGGTGTATATAGAGGCTGCTGCTGGGTGTACGTGGAGGCTGCTGCTGGGGTATATGTGGAGGCTGCTGCTGGGGTATATAGAGGATGCTGCTGCTGGGGTATATAGAGGCTGCTGCTGCTGGGGTGTGTATAGAGGCTGCTGGGGTGTATATAGAGGCTGCTGCTGGGGTGTATATAGAGGCTGCTGCTGCTGGGGTGTGTATAGATGCTGCTGGGATGTATATAGAGGCTGCTGGGGTGTATATAGAGGTTGCTGCTGGGGTATATGTGGAGGCTGCTGCTGGGGTATATAGAGGCTGCTGCTGCTGGGGTATATAGAGGCTGCTGCTGGTGGGGTCTGCGTGGAGACTGCTGCTGGGGTATATAGAGGCTGCTGCTGCTGGGGTATATAGAGGCTGCTGCTGGTGGGGTCTGCGTGGAGAGCTGCTGGGTATATAGAGGCTGCTGCTGGGTATATAGAGGCTGCTGCTGGTGGGGTCTGCGTGAGGCTGTGCGGGGTTACGTGGAGCCACGGTCAGGGTACTTCCGCTGCGAGCAGCCGGGAGATGACTGGCTAGCGCCGGTCATCTCCCGGTTGCGTCGCCGCTGACCTCCATGCGGCAGGAGATGACCGGCGGCTAATGTTGAGAGATCAGCAGCTAGCGCCACTGATCTCCCGACGATAGCGGTGGCGTGCGTGGTTCAAATCCTGTGCCAATTCACGGCCGGACTGCGCCTGTTGCATCGGGTATTCTAGAATATGTATGTAGTTTATTTATGAAGATTTAAGAATAATGCAATGAATACACAGGATTTTCCGGGTAAAATATATACATTATCATTAAATGTTATTGCCCATAGAACTGCTCTCTAACACAGGTTCTGTGACAGTCCCTGTGACGTTGCTAAGGCCACGGTCGGGTATCCAAGGGGTGTGCTCGCACCACTCCCTCAGCAACAAACACATCCAATCCGGAGGCAGCTGGGCAGAGAGGTTGCGACCAATCAGCAACGCGGGATTTCCGTTACAGACAGACAGAACTGACAAAACATGTTCAGTACATCATGGGCAGTTGGTGAGTCACCTGATCACATGGGCAGAGTTAGCCCTGCGTCGCTGATTGGCCACAGCCGGACCAATCAGCGACGCGGGATTTCCTGGACAGACAGATAGACAGACAGACGGGATAAGACAATTATATAGTAGATGAGTTTGATCGATGAAAACCACTAATAGAACACATATGTGATGTCTGAAAGAGGTCCTAATAGCAGTGTCCGGGTGGTAGTTGGTAGCAGAACATAGAGTACATTTAAGTAAAAAAAAATTATAAGCATACCAAGAATTTGCATCCCAACTCCATTTTGATACAGGAAAGATGTGTATCTTTGTACCGTGTTAGCCAGTAGATAGAAAAATATTTAGAATTGAGAGTCCTCAGTGGTTGATACCTTTTAATGGCTAACTGAAAAGATGGTAAAAAATTGCAAGCTTTCGAGACTACTCAGGTCTCTTCATCAGGCAAAGACTAATACAGAATCTGAAGAATCACATATTTATACACAACAGGACACAGGAATAGTGTAATAGATAAGACAAGTGACGTAAAGCAGAACTATCAATATGGGAGAGGGATGAACAGTTGTGGCCATAAATATTGGATCGGTTCATAGATAAGGAGTGAAAGTTTTATTGCCCTCTGATTGGGGTCTGGTATTGTGATGCCCCCACAAGGTCTTAGGAGCAAATTCCTTAATTGATGTAAAAAGACATAAATCCATGCAACACGTTCATTTCTGCACTGAGAGTGTCAAAGGTCGTCCTGACTTTATATTCACAGACTCTCCTGTCTCTCTGAGATGTGAAATTACTTTTCAATACCAGTAATTTCATGTCCATGGTGCTGTGATCAGGCATACAAAAATGTTTTGTCACAGGTAGATCCATTCTTTTTTCTTTTATTGTGTGGCGATGAGAATTCATCCTTGTTCTCAGTTTTTGTTCTGTCTCCCCACATACAGACCCCCAGTTGGGTCTTTTCATGGCTAACATCTTTTCAGTTAGCCATTAAAAGGTATCAACCACTGAGGACTCTCAATTCTAAATATTTTTCCATCCCAACTCCAGTCTCACATTTTGTACTCTAATATTACTTGACTGCTTTTCTTCTGTCTGTGTAAAAAGCAGATGGCATTCTGCAGCAGTCTGGAATAAAATTGCAAATAGATTATATGCTTAAGTGATCTGTCTACTGGTAACCTTGTGTGGATTTATAAGTGCATTAAAATGCTGTAGTAGATAATTCTGAAATTTGCCAGCTTTGTATTCAACTCTATTTAAGTTATTTATTAACATTCTGATGGTTTCATAAGTGAATTTCCGTATGCTCATTATTGCACTCCAGAGGCATCCATATAAAACACTATAAAACACTTAAGTGATTAAGTGATAAAGTAGAGCCAAAATTGTAATAAAAGTTTACAAATACAAGTAATGGACTGAAATATGATCCTACGCCTTAGATGAACTTGAATCACAATTTTTGAATACACTTCTGGTAACCAGAACATTCCAATCACATGGAAGATGCGGATACACACTTGACTATCAATCCAAGTTGAATGCTATGGAATCTAAGAGCAGCATGATGTAGGGGCAGCGAGCCTGATTCCAGGTGCAGTTGTGAAAAAATGCCATGTTTTCTCTGCTGTAGATGTAGCAGTGTTATGAATGGCTGAGCTGTGTATAACCATACACACCCCTGATTGGCAATTTCCTGTGTACATTGCACAGTGTCAGCAAGCTGCCATCAGTGGTGGGGGCAGGGTTACACAGATTAATATGAATGTCTGACATGAGACACCTACTCCTGCGCTGATAATCTCCTGATGATACATAGATTTAATTGAAACAGTAGCAATTTGCTGAGCAAAATACACATCCTTGGAATCAGGCTCTCTACCCCTACATTATGCTGTGTAGCCTTTCCAGGGGGTTTAGCTCTAGGATCGCTGTCTGGGTAGACAGAATGGCATGGAAACAGTTCATTCAGACAGCAATTATGGTAAAAACTGGCCGCAACCAGTTTTATTAAAGTCCACAGCAAACAGATAAAACAAAGCATAAACAAAAGACCTAGGCTTGTCTAGCCACTAATTACACTTATGTAATGTCCCTTTCTATCAGGAACCCAGACTCTATCAGTCTGTTCCCAAAACAACACATATGATATATGTTACCAGTATGGAGTTTCCAGATACTCCTCCTTATGTCTGAAGGTCCACCCGACGTCCAGACTTGAGAGAGATCCACTCCTATTCAGTAGTCATCATCCTGGAGGTTCACAGAGACACTCTTGTGTCCGGGGTACCTCTAACCCAGACTGAGACGGCTCCCCTCCTCTTCAGTAATCATCAGCATGGAGGTTCACAGAGACACTCCTATGTCCGGGGTCCTTCCTGCACCCAGACTGAGACGGCTCTCCTCCTCTTCAGTAGCTTATCCGCATGCATTCTCACAGAGACTGCTTCCTTGTGCCAGGACACCTCTCTGTGTCCAGGCTGAAGACAGCTCTAACACTCTTGGAGACTGTTTCTTGTGCCAGGACACCTCCCTGTGTCCAGGCTAAACTAGCTCTCTCTGACTGTGCTTCCAGACACCTATTTCTGGCTTCTTAATTAACAGCTGAGTGGTTACAGGTTTGAGCTGCAAGTATGCACTGAGTGGAAGGTGTAATGACCTTTCTCCACCACCAGGTCTACAAAGCCATACACCTCCCTTATACCAGTCAGCAAAGCACCCAGGTGAAATATACACCCCATCCAACCCACATATTCTCACTGTCTCACATATCCCCCCCTCTTCTCCAGACCGGAGGGCTGGTCATCCAGACCGGAGGACTGGTCAACAAACCTCAAGAGACAGTGAACACAGCTCAAGTCATGGCCCACATCATCTTCATCTTTATCTTCCATTAAGCAGGGTTTCTATACCCTTACACACACACACACACACTGTGTGATGTCACAGTCATGTGACCAGTCAACTGAGGAGAAGGAACATGGACAGTCAAAACATACATACTGATCCATTAAATGAATGCCAGCCAGCGCTGCATTACCCATCCGTCCCCTCTGCATACAACTTTATCCTAGGTATTTAGACACATACCCCTTGGGTGGGTTTGTAGGTGACTGGACCCGCCCAGCTCTCCAAGTCACCTGGAAGCCTCCCAATGTATAGCACAAGTCTCAGCAGTAGATCTGCTGAACCAAAATATATCCAGGCTTCCATCACAGGGCCACCCACCTCTGCGATACATACCGTCCATCCATCACATGCCTCCATGCATATCCTGAGGGCCATACCCAGTGCCCCCTCTGTTCAAATTTGTGGGGTCGAACACCTGCCACCCGACCAGAGATCCCCCTCGGTCGCCTCTGCCAGTCACCCCGCCTCAGTTGATTTTGGGCACTATGCAATATCACCTCTTTGTTAGGCCTCTCCCGCCCCCAGCGGTCAGAACGTTGGCCTTGTCCTTGTGTCGGTGTCACCTCACCCGACCTTTCTTTCCCCAACTGACTCCTACTGTCGTTGCGGCCACGAGTCCATCGTCCAGTCAAGCTTACTGGTAGCTCTGAGTCTGACTCTCTGTCTTTTCGTCCGCCACCGGGTCTCACACTCAGCCGTGAGCTAACAGAAGCGTCATCTCTACCCCTCATTGTTTTAGCACGTCTACTGCCAATCCCCAGGGAAGCCTCTCGTCTCTCCCTTTCTTGGGCTGGAAGTAGTCGCTCTCTTTGTTCCAACTGTAAAACATCCTCAGATGGATCTTCTGTCTGGCTGTAAGGTCAGCATCAGCCTTCTTCTCAGGACTCTCAACCTCTTCTGCTACCATGCCTTCCTCATTTGCACTGGTTGCTTTATTGTCATCAGATGATTCATTATCACTCCCACTATCCCTGTCTGACCCCTTTTTCTCAGCCACATCTGGCTCACCTTCAGGGCTAGACACTTCACTTTCATTCACATCCGGCTCACCGTCAGGGTCATACAATTTATTCTCATTCTCATCCTGCTCACTTTCAGGAGTATACAATTTATTTTCATTCACATCTTGCTCACTGTCAGGGTTATACAACTCATTCCCATTCACATCTTGATCTGGAACCTTAGTTAACATGTTATCCTCAACATTAACTTCACCATCTGGTCCCTCAAGTATGTGACTATGTGACAACCCCAGCACTATACCTCCATATAGCTCAGGTACCAGGAGCTGACTCACGACCTCTCCCTGGACTTCAGTGTCCCTAAACAATAGGTTATTGTTCATGGCAGCATGATGAAACCTCTCCTCAGAGCCAGGCTCTTGGGGAACCTCATTCAGAACAATTACATTTTCCTGTGTCGTTTTAAGAGTGGGGTCTCGCACCAGCTCTCTCCCAAAATTGTCACAGGACACAGGCAGGTCAGGGACACTCGGTTCCCGAGAACCACCATCCTCGTCTCCCAACATCACCTGCAAAGAAATTTCATCTTTATCACGGTCATCATCAGTATCATCACTATTATGATTAGCATCATCATCATTATCAATATCATCATCACCTATCACACAAGATAAACGGCCCACTAACATTGTGTTCCGCCCATCGGGACTGCGTACCCTCAGTAGGGGCTTCATCACACTGTCCATCAGAATCACCCTTCCCCCAGAGATCCTTAGACCGGGGAAAGTCATTACACAATACAACGGGGTGCACCAGGTTCTTCACTACCCCCACTTCACATGAAACCTCCCCGAGTTTAGGGACCAAGTCCACGGCAGTCTCTGGGTAGACTTTGATGTCTCCATGGATGCACACCATACTCAAGTGCTTATCAGGGATGAAGTCCCTATCAATCAGGCTGTCACATACGGAAGTCACTGGACTCTCTGAGTCCAAGAGGGCCTGCGCTGAGCAACCATTTGTAACCACCGGGGACACCTGTGGTCCAGTCTCTTCGGTTGTGGTGGTCACACACACAGGTTCTGCGCAGAGAGAGAGGGATCTGCCAACATCACGGCATCTCCAACACTGTCCATCACACTCTTCCACCCACATGTCCCCTCGGGCCTGAACCCGCTTATCAGCATACCCCATGTCCCCAACAGCTGGAACGCTCTTACCGGGAGAGTTCGACGTCCGGGAACTCTGAAGTGACGTCCTCTCAGACGGCTGTACCTCAGGAGAACATGCTCGGGTGTAGCGGTTCACTGTAGGACATGCTCGGGTGTAGCGGTTCACTACCACCTTTTCAACTCCATAATCAGGCCTGCTGACTGCAGACTCCCAACTGTATCTCCAGTCATGAACTCCCCTGGCATGGGCTGTCACCGTAACACCCAGCCGGTGTCATGTGTGCATCGCCACAAAGATCGTCGCGGTTGCACATTCTGACTTCTCACAGCTGAGTTGCTGTTTCTTTGTGTTTGGCAGTTAGGGAGTTAATTCTGTCTGTGCTCAGTTCTGGGACTGGGTGCAGTTTTCTCCCGGCTGCAATTAATTATTTGTTGATTGGTTTCCTTTAAATCTCTGGTTGTCTGTGTTGGGAGTTGCCAGTGAAATTCTTCATGCAGACCACAGATAGGATTGTATCTGTATAGACTTAAGTTAAAGAGCTCCTTAGTTGTTTTAAGCTCACCTTGCTTAGAGTTTAATATCCCAGATCATTTATGTTCCTTCTGTGTTTGAGTGTGTATGCAAGTCTGTGTTTTCTCCAGTCTGTCTTATATGTCTAATCTGTGTATTTAGCAGAGATCAGCCCATATCCCTTTGGTGGTAATCAGAATCCTTCTTAGGACTGATTACAGGGTTCAGGGACTGATAGGAGACAGGGTTAGGCTGGAGACTTGGACCTCTGAACCATTATCAGTACCTCCAAGGTGAGGGATTAGTTAGGACCTCAGTTTAGGGTCAGGTTAGACCCCCGGTCCTCCTCTTTCCTGTGACAGTGTATCAAGTCCTCAAGATTAACCTGAGTTCAACGGATATCGTGTCAGGTAAATCTATTCTATATTTACATGCTGATGTTGCTAATCTATATGTTGTATAGAGTGTTGTTCTTTTAAGAATAGTTTACTGACATCGTACACATATCATAAGACCGCGTGACATTTTCACTGGCCAATAAAATTATTCCCAGTTGCCATGGATCCAGTAGCCCAGCTGGCTCTGCAGTTGCAGGAATTATCCATGGAGCTGACGGACATTAAGTCCAAAGTTTTGTCTCCCTCGGAGCAAACCAGATTTGAACCTAAAGTAGCTCTCCCGGACAGGTTCACTGGTGGGCGAGACAAATTTTTTACCTTCAGGGAAGCATGTAAATTGTATTTTCGGCTTCGGCCTCGATCATCAGGGAGTGAAGAGCAGAGAGTGGGAATTGTTATCTCGCTCCTACAAGGGGACCCTCAATCCTGGGCCTTCTCCCTTCCTCCGGGATCCCCGGCTCTACAGTCAGTAGATCGATTTTTTACTGCCCTGGGTTTGGTATATGATGACCCAGATCGGGTCTCTCTTGCTGAGACAAAATTACGTAAGATACAGCAGGGAGATCGTCCGGCGGAGGAATTTGCTTCTGAGTTCCGTAGATGGGCCACAGATACTCAGTGGAATGACCCAGCTCTTAGGAGCCAGTTTTGTCATGGGCTTTCTGACAAATTAAAGGACGTTTTGGCTCAGTATGATTCTCCTCCATCACTGGAGGCTGCTATGGCCCTAGCTATCCGTACTGATAGACGGCTCCGGGAGAGGTGCGAGGTAACTCCGCCCCCTGTTGTTACTCCACCTACTACTAAAGTCCCTTATGTTGAGGTTCCCCTTGTCTGTTCGGAGGAGCCTATGCAGTTGGGAGGGACATCATTTCGTAGGAGGGGATTGGCGGTACGCCGCAGGACTAGAAGGTGTTTCTTCTGCGGGAAAGAGGGACATTTTGTTGGGGGATGTCCATCCCGTGCCTTGTTGAGCAAAAAGTCGCCGGAAAACTGTTAATCCCAGGTTGTGTGGTGGACGACAACCTGGGAGTATGTATTTCGTCCGCTAGTTCTTCTCAGTTCCTTGTACCAGTGGAGGTGGTGGTTGGTACGAGAGTGGAGAGATTTTCTGTTCTTCTTGATAGTGGGTCCGGGGCTAATCTGGTTGACGCTCAGTTTGCTCAGGCTCAAGGTATGCATCTGAGTGTATTGGTCAAACCGATCCCTATATTCTCCATTGACGCCAGGCCTCTCGGCCAAGGTAGCTTTGTTCATGAGGTTCATAACATTGACCTTCGGGTAGGGGCAATACATAGGGAACTATTATCTTGTTATGTGTTGGAGGGTCTACCTACTCCTATTGTGTTGGGACTTCCTTGGTTGGTTAAACATAACCCTGTGATTAATTGGCAGTCCAGAGATATAAGCCAATGGGGGGAGTTTCAAAAGTAACTGCATGAACACAGTCATCAGTGCGGTCGTGCCTAGTACTTTGCCTCCTTTTTTGGAGGACTTTGGGGATGTGTTCTCTGAGGAGGGGTGTCAGGAGTTGCCTCCTCATCGCGTGTATGACTGCTCTATTAATTTACTTCCTGATGCTAAGTTACCTAAAGCTAGGTTATATAACCTTTCTGGTCCTGAGAGGCAGGCTATGAAAGATTATATTTCGGAAAGTCTGGCCAAAGGGCATATTAGACCTTCATCTTCCCCAGTGGCCGCGGGGTTCTTCTTTGTGAAGAAAAAAGATGGAGGCCTACGCCCTTGCTTGGATTTCCGCGAACTTAATCGGATTACTGTTCGAGATCCGTATCCACTCCCTCTGATTCCTGATCTCTTCAATCAAATTGTTGGCGCCAAATGGTTCTCTAAATTGGATCTCAGGGGGGCGTATAATCTGATTAGGATAAAAGAGGGGGATGAGTGGAAAACGGCGTTTAACACGCCGGAGGGACATTATGAGAACCTTGTCATGCCTTTTGGTCTGACTACTGCACCAGCAGTATTCCAACATTTTGTTAATGACATTTTTCGTCATCTGGTGGGGCTGTTTGTGGTCGTATATTTGGATGACATTTTAATTTACTCACCAGATCTTGTGTCTCACCAGGAGCATGTGAGACAGGTGTTGCAGATCTTGCGAGACAATAAACTATACGCCAAACTGGAAAAGTGTGTATTCGCCGTACAGGAACTTCAGTTTTTGGGTTTCTTGGTGTCAGCCTCCGGTTTCCGTATGGACCCTGAAAAGGTGAGAGCAGTGCTTGAATGGGATCAGCCAGAGGATCTTAAGGCTCTGCAGCGTTTTCTGGGGTTTGCTAACTACTACCGGAAATTTATTTGTAATTTCTCATCTGTTGTCAAACCTCTCACTGACATGACAAGAAAAGGGACGGATTTTTCTAAATGGTCGGACAAAGCTTGCCAAGCTTTTTCCTCTTTGAAAAAATGTTTTGCTTCGGCACCCGTTCTCATCCAACCAGATGCATCACAGCCGTTCGTTGTGGAGGTGGACGCGTCTGACGTAGGGGTGGGTGCAATATTGTCCCAGGGTCCGTCCCCTGGTAAATGGCATCCGTGCGCTTTCTTTTCTAAAAAATTGTCGTCCGCCGAAAGGAATTATGATATCGGCAATAGGGAACTTTTGGCCATTAAGTTGGCTTTTGAAGAATGGCGTCACTTTTTGGAGGGGGCAGTCCACCCGGTCACCGTCATTACTGATCACAAGAACCTGCTGTATTTGGAATCTGCTAAGCGTCTGAATTCCAGACAAGCTCGATGGTCGTTGTTTTTTACCAGGTTTAATTTTGTTGTCACTTATCGCCCTGGATCTAAGAATGTTAAGGCGGATGCCTTGTCTCGCAGTTTCCCAGGCGCCGGGAAAATGGATGACCCAATTCCTATCCTTCAGGAGGGGGTGGTAGTGTCGGCTGTATGTTCTGAGCTTGAGGAGGAGGTGTTAGAGGCTCAGGGGGACGCCCCTGCAGGACCTCCAGGGAGACTGTTTGTCCCAAATCAGTTGAGACAAAAGGTTATTGAGGCACATCATAATTCTGCTTTAGCAGGACATCCAGGGAGTAAGGCTACTTTAGATCTCCTTTCTCGCCGGTTTTGGTGGCCTAACGTTAATAAAGATGTTTTAACTTTTGTCGCGTCCTGTGGGGTTTGTGCTCGCTCTAAGACCCCTCATACCCGTCCGTCTGGGACCCTCTTACCCTTGAAACTTCTGGAGCGTCCATGGACTCATTTGTCTATGGACTTCATCACGGACCTTCCTCAATCGTCAGGGAAGACTGTCATACTGGTGGTTGTTGACAGGTTCAGTAAGATGGCACATTTCATTGCTCTTCCTGCCCTCCCTAATGCTAAAACTCTGGCGCAGGTGTTCATTGGGGAGATTGTGAGACTTCATGGGTTGCCTTCTGATGTGGTGTCAGATAGGGGGTCTCAGTTTGTGTCCAAGTTTTGGAGGGCATTTTGTTTACGTCGGGGGATGCAATTGTCATTTTCCTCGGCTTTTCATCCGCAGACCAATGGTCAGACAGAGCGTCTGAATCAAAGCCTAGAGACTTATCTTCGGTGTTTTGTCTCAGAGAACCAGGAGGATGGTCTTCTTTCTTGCCTCTGGCAGAGTTCGCTCTTAACAACAGGCGGAGTGAGTCCACTGGTAAGTCCCCGTTTTTTGGGGCATATGGTTTTCATCCCCAGTTTTGTACATTCAATGGGGGGGGCCCTTCTGGGGTTCCTGAGGAGGAGCGTTTCTCGTCGTCACTTGCTTCAGTGTGGAGAGGTGTATTGAATAATCTGAGTGCTATGGGGAACCGTTATAAACGTATGGCTGATAGGAGGAGAGTTTCTGGTCCAGATCTTAATGTGAACGATCTGGTATGGTTGTCTACCAGGAATATAAAACTTAAAGTTCCCTCCTGGAAGCTGGGCCCCAGATTCATCGGGCCGTACAGGATCAGTTCCATAATTAATCCTGTGGCATTTCGTCTGGACCTCCCTCCTACGTTTAAAATTCATAATGTGTTCCACAAGTCATTACTTAAGAGGTACGTGGCACCAGTCATACCATCACCTCTACCTCCTCCTCCAGTGGTGGTCAATGGTAACTTGGAGTTTCAAGTGTCAAAGATCATTGACTCACGTCTGAATCGCGGTCCCTTCAGTACTTGGTGCATTGGAAGGGGTATGGTCCAGAGGAGAGGACGTGGGTTCCTGCGTCTGACATTAACGCAGATCGTTTGGTGCGGACCTTCCACAGAACTCACCGGGCAAACCTGGCCCTGAGGGTCCGGAGGCCCCTCGTAGAAGGGGGGGTACTGTCATGTGTGCATCGCCACGAAGATCGTCGCGGTTGCACATTCTGACTTCTCACAGCTGAGTTGCTGTTTCTTTGTGTTTGGCAGTTAGGGAGTTAATTCTGTCTGTGCTCAGTTCTGGGACTGGGTGCAGTTTTTCCCGGCTGCAATTAATTATTTGTTGATTGGTTTCCTTTAAATCTCTGGTTGTCTGTGTTGGGAGTTGCCAGTGAAATTCTTCATGCAGACCACAGATTGGATTGTATCTGTATAGACTTAAGTTAAAGAGCTCCTTAGTTGTTTTAAGCTCACCTTGCTTAGAGTTTAATATCCCAGATCATTTATGTTCCTTCTGTGTTTGAGTGTGTATGCAAGTCTGTGTTTTCTCCAGTCTGTCTTATATGTCTAATCTGTGTATTTAGCAGAGATCAGCCCATATCCCTTTGGTGGTAATCAGAATCCTTCTTAGGACTGATTACAGGGTTCAGGGACTGATAGGAGACAGGGTTAGGCTGGAGACTTGGACCTCTGAACCATTATCAGTACCTCCAAGGTGAGGGATTAGTTAGGACCCCAGTTTAGGGTCAGGTTAGACCCCGATCCTCCTCTTTCCTGTGACAGTGTATCAAGTCCTCAAGATTAACCCTGAGTTCAACGGATATCGTGTCAGGTAAATCTATTCTATATTTACATGCTGATGTTGCTAATCTATATGTTGTATAGAGTGTTGTTCTTTTAAGAATAGTTTACTGACATCGTACACATATCATAAGACCGCGTGACAGCCGGGTACGAATCTCCGCTTTCAGCTTGGCATAGTCTTGGCTGTCCTGCTCGCTCAGGTCAGCATAGGCCACCTGGGGCACTCCAATCAGATAGGGTGCGACCATCATGGCCCACTCAGATAGGGGCAGATTCTCCTTCTCTGCCAGTTCCTCAAATCTAGTGAGATATACCTCCACATCATCACGAGGTGTCATCTTTTCCAGGGACCGTCTTACCGCCTTCTTTACATCGGACAAGTCAGGTGCCTTCACAACATTACTCTGAGACGCAGTGCGGAGAGCTGCAATCTGCTCCAACAACCGGTTATTCTCCTGCTGCTGCTGCAGGAATTGCTGCCGGTGCTCCTGCATGCGCTGCTGGTGCTGCCGCTGGGCCTGTACCAGGTACTCAACGAGCCCCTCCATACTGCCGGACTCATCTGTCTCAATCACAGCAGTCTTATGTTGCACAATAACTTGCGCCATTTGTTCAAACAGCGCCTCCATGCTGTCATCCATGCTGTCAACTTCTCTGTCTTCACAACGGTAGTCTTCACTCAAGACATACACACACTCTACAGTCTTTTCCATAGAAAAATTTAGCTCCGCTGTGCAGACACTTTTTTTTTTTTTTCCTTGCAAAGTCTATTAGGGCTACTGTCTCTTTAAGACTGCTCCACACACTTTCCTTTTGCTGCTGCACATTCCACAGTCATTTTCACAACAAGTTCAGCTTTGCTGTGCATACATTTTCTCTCTGCAGACCCTAATCAGGGCCACTGTCTCTCCAAGACTGCTCCAAACAGACGTTTCTGCTGACACACTTTTTTTTTTTTTTCTGCTGCTATTTCAATAGACTTCACCTTTAATGCTGTCTCTCGCCACTGTGCCGCACGCACACTCCAGCACTAACTGTACCAGGCCCTGCGCTGCCCGCATTCTCCACCAATTGTAGCCTTTCCAGGGGGTTTAGCTCTAGGATCGCTGTCTGGGTAGACAGAATGGCACGGAAACAGTTCATTCAGACAGCAATTATGGTAAAAACTGGCCGCAACCAGTTTTATTAAAGTCCACAGAGAAATACATGCAGCCGCACACTCGAGTCCGAGAGCGGGCGGCCGTGCCGGGTGTTGATGCGAGAAAGTCGTGCGACTTACTCGCATCACACTCGCCAGTGTGACGCCGGCCTTAGAAGAAAACCAGATGAAGTAGGTTTGGGTTTTTGAGTCTGGGCCACATAGATTCTAAAGGTGAGGATATCTACTTCATAGAAATCATGGCACTTGCTCTGTACCAGTTTTTTGCAGCCTTTTGATTTGATAGTAACTAGTCTGGATCACATTCCATTGGGAGCCACTTCATAGGACGGTGTTACACTTTTTCCTTTCACCAGACTTATCCAAAGGTTAAAGCAGAAAAAAAGCGCTGAAAACACTGAATAAATGAATGGCAAACTGTTTTTGCAATAGAAATGAATACAAAGTTTTTTAAGCAATTTCTCAGGCATTTTTTGAATGGACACGCTCTAAAAACCAAAAAACAACAACTTTGTATGCTCAGCAACATTAGTGTTTCACTGTGGGGATACCATAGCTTCCTTCTATCATTTTTTAACCCTTGTTCTGCCAGTATTTCATTTATTATTTTTTTTTTACAATTTGCAAACATAACCTAAGGCTAGTTTCACACTAGCATTCGGCAGGGCTGCGTACTTCCTGTCTCAAGCCCCGTCCACTGCCGCACCTCTTCCTTTCAGCTCCGCCTACCTCTGCATGTGTCCTGCCTACCCTATCTTTAACATTGGGTATGCAGGCCAAGCGGATGTATGTGGATGCCTCCGCATGCATCATTTTGATTCTGCACCGACCTGCGTCGAGCGCAACATGTTGCATTTTGATGCGGTCGGCACAGCGTCAAAACGACGCATCCGGAGGCATCCGCATACATACACGATGGCCTGCATACCTAATGTTAAAGGCAGGGTACGCAGGACGCATGCAAAGGTAGGCGACGCTGAAAGGAAGAGGTGCGTCAGTGGGCGGGGCTTGACGGAAGTACGCAGCCCTCCCGAACGCTAGTGTGAAGCTAGCCTAAATTAGAATAAAACCTACAATACAATTAAACCATCAAACCCATACATTTTCAGAAAGTAGACACCTGACAAATTGTTAAAATATCAATCAGGACTTTATGCACAGAGGGACTTTCATTCAATTTTGTGTAAAATTGAAATTTTTCAGTAAAAAAATTGCATACAATTTTTTATTAGTGGCTAAAAGTCTGACCAGAAAGAAAACTAAATACACACTACCTCTTAAGAATAAGTCTAACAAGTGCAGAGTAAATAAATACAACTAATGCATGTATCCATATATGCACTTCATTGTAATTTTTTGACATACAGTAAATATTTAATAAAAATTATAAGAATATACATTTATGCCTAAAACTCAGCAGTGGTAACACACAATAAATAATGTAAAATTAATGCTCCAGGTGTGGAAAATTCACGTGTATCACAATCATCTACAGGGGTTGGACAAAATAATGGAAACACCTAACGTTTTGGCATCATAATCTTCGAACATGTTAGAACATGCAAACAGTGACATATGGTAATGTTTTGTAGTTGATTATTTGTGTTATGTGATATGTGTATGTAAATTAACTGTTTGTTTTGCAGAATTGTAAGAACATTGATGAGAACCTGATACCATTGGCAGACCTCTCAGATTTTCAAAGAGGCCAAATTGTTGGTGCTGGTATGGCAGGCGCTAGTGTAACCGAAAGTGCCCGAATGCTTGGTGTGTCAAGAGGTACTGTCTCCAAAGTAATGACTGCGTTTGAAAGAGAAGGAAAAACGTCCGCAGCAAAGCACAGGTCTGGCTGAAAGTCGAAGTTGACTGAGACAGACCGTCGGACTGTAAAGCGAATTGTGAGAGAGGATCGCAAGACCACGGCTCCGAAAATCACTGCTGAGCTCAATGAACACCTACAGAACCCAGTTTCCACGAAAACTGTTCATCAGGAGCTGAACAAATCTGGATTCCACGGAAGAGCTGCAATTCGAAAACCGCTGCTATCAATGACAAATGTTTCCAAGCGTTTAGAGTGGTGAAGAAACCTCCAGAATTGGTCCCTCGAGCCGAGGAAATGTGATATTCTCAGACGAATCATCGTTTACCCTATTTCCGACCTCCGGCCGCGTGTACGTTTGGAGACAGCCGAAAGAAGCATTCCATCCAGACTACCTTCTCCCAACCGCAAAACATGGCAGAGGTTCTGTGATGATCTGGGGTGCTATTTCGTGGAG
>JARQOD010000005.1:429688126-429703911 GCA_033576555.1 Oophaga sylvatica | reverse complement strand
GAAGATTCTTTGAGAAAATTCTGGAGAGTTCATACATACCAAGCATATCTACACTTACAGTATGTGTGTAACAACACAAACTGCCAAAGCAGCAAAAAGAAAGGTGTACTAGTCCATAAAGTGTATATAAATGACAAGTTTATTAATAATAATACACATTAAAAGAAGAAATTATATCTCAAAAAAGACACAGGGAAAAAACACATGAGGAGTAATTATATATATGTATATAGGATAGCTGTAATGATGAAAAGGCGCCCTTCCTCACTGGATCGCCCCAAAGGAGCTGGTAGTATAGTATGTTAAATATTACACAAATGCCAATGTGTATAAAGACATATCTAAAAATCACATTACACCACCAAACTAAATATAGAACATCTATAGTAGAATACCTGGCATAATCCAATAATGGGCAGTGTCAAATGTGAAAGAAACAATTGATCATAATGATTACCTAAAACACAGGCAGATGCAGGCTCCAAAGGGGGAAGATCCAGGAGGGTAAGCGCGCCCTCCGCAATGCGAGTTTTGGCCTTGGCCTTCGTCAGGGCTCACAAGCTTATCCTCCCATATCTGCCTTTTTATATCAATAGCCCACGATATCAACCAATTATAAGGAGGTGGCGTTTTGCAAAAATAATGTCCGCCCACCGGAAGTAACCTATTGGGTTCTATGGTAACTAAGACCATACAATATCGCTCCTTCAAAGAAGATCTACCCACCGGAAGTGACCTAGTAAGTTCCATAGAAACCAGGACGCTGCCTGGATTGTATGATCACACTCCTCTAATGAAGCCCGCCCACCGGAAGTGACGCGGACGCATCCATAGCAACCAGACACGTCCTGGCGTCACAGGACCAAGGAGATCATGTGAAGACGCCGACAACCGGGATTATCCTAGGTCACGCCGGATAGGTGCACGTGCATGTGGGAGGAGCGTCATAGAGGGTCCCTGACATAGGATAAAGCATGCATCTAACATATATAATGGTATGGTCACTTAAAGCGGTTTTAAAGGTGGCATATAACAGAATTGGCAGCATCCACATTGATGAAAAAACATGATATCTTGCATCTTTTCACAGAAATAGGCGACATAACTGTCAGAAAAACATAGTGGATCTTCAAATTGTAAATGGTCTATATATCTTGGGGTCATAATAAGCAAGGGCACACAGAGACATTCATATGGGTGCTGAAGCAGGTAACAGGTACATGCGAAGGACAATGAAGCAATTTCACTGATACTATATGGGAAGAGTAAACACAGAAAGATAAAAAAATTATTAAAAAATATTATAAATATATATACACACATTACAGCAAAGAAACCTATTGTAGACTACATTTTAATGATTATCTATACAAAACAGCATATTTATCTTAGGAATGGGACAAAACTGAGATTCTCATTGAGGCCAGATGGATGGAGTGTGTTTAGTCTCCAAATCCATCTGGCCTCCATTTGTGCAAGCTT
Source organism: Oophaga sylvatica (assembly GCA_033576555.1). Classification (NCBI taxonomy): domain Eukaryota; kingdom Metazoa; phylum Chordata; class Amphibia; order Anura; family Dendrobatidae; genus Oophaga; species Oophaga sylvatica. Next base: position 429,702,429 of record JARQOD010000005.1, on the reverse strand, counting down.
TTTTGATAAACCACCTCCCCAAACATTAGGTGTGATAATATCAATACATTTTACCCTTAAAAGGTTGGTCTCACAATTATGGTATAATTTAAAATGGCGTGGGATGGTTTTCAAATTTGAGGCGTCCTCCTGTCCTGCCGCTGCCGCTATACCTAATACATGTTCCCTAATCCATTTATTTAAAGGGCGGTGGTGAGGCCCACATAAATTTTCACACATGAGCATGTTGCATAGTATATTACATTGCTGCTAGTGCAGGTAATGAATTTCCTAATCTTATATTGCCTTGTATGATCAAAGTTCGAGAATGTATCACTCTTCTCCATGTTTATGCACGCAACACAACGACAAATACATATGTGTGTGTGCGCATCAAAAAAATGCCAAAACTGTTCTTAGAACAGTCATTTCTGGTGATAGAATTTTCTTTCCAACCGTCATAAATGTATTAGACATTTTTCTCTAGTGACAATCCTTACCGCTATGACTGTACAAAGTAACGATGAAGTAGGGACTTTGGAGGGCCTATGTAAAATATATAAACTGTGTGTGGTGCGAGTGTATGGTGCAGCAATTGGGGTACCTGTAAAGGTCTAGTTTGTGGTGTCAAGAAATGACCTAATTCAGTATAGGGGTATGTTTAGTTGAGCAACTGCTTCTTTTCTCATTCCTTTTCCTGGATGGAAGAGCCCCATATAACTTGAACAGTAGTCTACTGCATTTTTACAGGATGATTGTATCTAGTGCATAAAAATGCCAAAAAATGCAAAAACTAGTAAGCAAAGAAAATTTTAAAATTGTGAGAGGAGGAGCTTTTGACATGCTATTATTATTGCACTTATCAAGGACACAAGAAACATGCTAAATTTGAGATAAAGGGTCTGTGCACATGTTGCGGATTCCTAGCGTCTTTGCCGCGAAAACCGCTTGCACAACACAACTCATTATGTCCTATCGGATTCCGCAATGCTGTGCACATGCTGCGGGTTTTTCCGCGGCGGAATTGCATAGCGGAAGAATCCGCAACATGCTCATTCTTTTTTGTGGAACCGCGGCGATTCCGCCGCCATAGGAATGCATTGAACTGCTTACTTTCCGCATGTGGCTGTGCCCACCATGCACAAAGTAAGCGGTTCATGTGCGGATGGTACCCAGGGTCTGGAGGACAGGAGACTCTCCTCCAGGCCCTGGGTACCATATCCATGTAAAAACAAAAATTAAAATAAAAAATAGTGATATACTCACCTTCCGGCGGCCCCCGCAGCTTTCCCGCCTCTCAGCGACGCTCCCGGCCAATCCCGTTCCCAGTAATGCATTGCGAGAATCACCCCAGATGACATAGCGGTCTCGCGTGATGCTACGTCATCGGGGTCATTGTCGCAAAGGACCCCTGGGAACGGGATTGGCCGGGAGCGTCGTTGAGAGGCGGGAAGGCTGCGGGGGCCGCCAGAAGGTGAGAATAGCATGATTTATTATTTTTTATTATTATTTTTAACATTAGATCTTTTTACTATTGATGCGGCATAGGCGGCATCAATAGTAAAAAGTTGGTCACACGTGTCAAACACTTGTTTGACGCGTGTGACCAACCTGTCAGATCGCTTGTAAAACGCTAGCATTCTGCAAGCTAATTACGCTTGCAAAACGCTAGTTTTTAGCGGGAATACGCATACCTATAATATGCGTATTTCCCGCAGCAGGGAGGTGCGAATTGCCGTGGAAATTTCCATGGCAATTCCGCAACGTGTGCACATAGCCAAAAGGTTTCCTGCAAGTATCCAGGCTCACATGGTGGCAGGAGGAGAATCTCACATTACAGATTTTTCTCTTCTGCCTGCAGTATTTCAGCTACCATCCCCCCACAAAATCACCCTAATCTGTGCAACCCTGCCCCACCACTGAGTAGCAGCTTGCACCCAATGCACAGTGTACACAGGAAGCTTACAGTCAAGGGTTTGGTGGGGTTATATACAGTTTAAGGCAGGAGTCACACTAGAGAGGAATATGGACGAGTGCTGTGTGATAAAACATTGCATAGCACTCGGACCGCTGTTAATCTATGGGGCAGCTCCCATCACCGTTTTTTTTCTTGGCCGTATTATATGTGTGAGTGAAATAGCAGCATGCTGCGTTTGTAAGCGTATATCGGCCGAGTCTCGGCAATGCAAGTCTATGGGTGCGAGAAAAAAAAAACGACACCCAATGGACCATCAGTGTGACTTGCGAGAAATACGCAAGCATTTTCCAGGTCATTTTCTGGCCATGAATCCATTATATGTCCATTTTTCAAGTCTGCGATACAATCACGGCATACGGATGTCACACGGATACTTCGATGCGAGGAGATCGCATCCTCGCATTGCAAACGGATTACATACAGATCACTGTTCGGAGGAACATTTGTGCGATTCTCGTCCGTCAAAATCGGACCAATTTTTTTGTATGTTAAGTGTGACTCCAGCCTTAGTCTTAGCTCTGCTACATTTCCAGCAGGCAAAGCACGTATTCTATGAAAACCACATCAAGCAGCCCAGTAAGTCATACATCCCTGGAACCGGGCTTTCTTGCCCTATGTTATGCTGCTATCAGATTATATAGGAAAAACCTGTTGACTAATTCCCTTTAACCCCTTCACCCCGAAGCCTGTTTCACCTTCCTGACCAGGCCAAATTTTACAATTCTGACCACTGTCACTTTATGAGGTCATAACTCTGGAACGCTTGAATGGATCCCACTGATTCTAAGAATTGTTTTTGTGAAATATTGTACTTTATGATAGTGGTAAAATTTCTTTGATATGATTTGCATTTATTTGTTAAAAAAAACTGAAATTTTGAGGAAACTTTGAAAACTTCGCAATTTTCAAACTTTTCATTTTTATGCCCTAAAATCCGAGTCATATCGCACAAAATAATTAATAAATAATATTTCCCACGTGTCTACTTTACATCAATACAATTTTGGAAACATAATTATTTTTTTTAGAAAGTTATAAGGGTTAAAAGTTGACCAGCGATTTCTCATTTTTACAACAAAATTTGCAAAACCATTTTTTTAGGGACTACATCACATTTGAAGTGAATTTGAGAGGACTACATGACAGAAAATACCCCAAAATGACACCATTCAAAAACTGCACCCCTCAAGGTACTCAAACCCACATTCAAGAAGTTTATTAACCCTTCAGGTGCTTCACAGGAATTTTTGGATTGTGGAAAGAAAAAATAAAAATGTACTTTTCTTTTACAAAAACTTTCCTTTAGACCTATTTTTTTTTAACTTTCCAACAGGTAACAGGAGAAATTGCTCCATACAATTTGTTGTGCATTTTCTCCTGAGCGTGCCTATACTGCATATGTGAGGGAATAATACTGTTTGGGCACAAGGCAGGGCTTGGAATGGAAGGAGCTCCATTTGACTTTCTCAAAGCAAATTTTGATGGAATAATCAGCGGACGCCATGTCGCGTTTAACCCCTTAATGACCAAGCCATTTTGTAGGTTAAAGACCAGGCCAATTTTTACAATTCTGACCACTGTCTCTTTATGAGGTTATAACTCTGGAACGCTTCTACGGATCTTGGCGATTCTGAGATTGTTTTCTCGTGACATATTGTACTTCATGATAGTGGTAAAATTTCTTCAATATAACTTGCGTTTTTTTATGAAAAAAATGGAAATATGGCAAAAATTTTGAAAATTTTGCAATTTTCAAACTTTTAATTTTTATGCCATTAAATCAGAGAGATATGTCACAAAAATTAGTTAATAAATAACATTTTCCACATGTCTACTTTACATCAGCACAATTTTGGAACCAAAATTTTTTTTTGTACGAAGTTATAAGTGTTAAAAGTTGACCAGCAATTTCTCATTTTTCCAACAAAATTTACAAAACCATTTTTTTAGGGACCACCTCACATTTGAAGTGAATTTGAGGGGTCAATATGACAGAAAATACCCAAAAGTGACACCATTCTAAAAACTGCACCCCTCAACGTGTTCAAAGCCACATTCAAGAAGTTTATTAACCCTTTAGGTACTTCACAAGAATTGAAGCAATGTGGAAGGAAAAAATGAACATTTAACTTTTTTTCCCAAAATTTTTCTTTCGACACAATTTTTTTAAATTTTGTCAAGGGTATCAGGAGAAAATGAACCACAATATTTGTTGTACAATTTCTCCAGAGTACACCGATATACCATGTGTGGGGGTAAACCACTATTTGGGCGCATGGCAGAGCTCGGAATGGAAGCAGCGCCATTTGACTTTTTTGGCTGGAATTGAGATTGGACGCCATGTCGCATTTGGAGAGTCCCTGTGTGCCTAAACAGTGGAAACCCCCCACAAGTGACCCCATTTTGGAAACTGGACCCCTCAAGGAACTCATCTAAATGTGTTGTGAGAGCTTTTAACCCCCAAGGGCTTCACAGAAGGTTATAACGTAGAGCCGTAAAATTAAAAAATCATATTTTTTCCACAAAAATGATCTTTTCATCCCAATTATTATTTCCAAAGGATAAAAGGACCCCAAAAGTTATTGGGCAATTAGTCCTGAGTACGCTGATACCCCATATGTGGGGGTAAACCACTATTTGGGCGCATGGCAGAGCTCGGAAGGGAAGCAGCGCCATTTGACTTTTTTGGCTGGAATTGAGATTGGACGCCATGTCGCATTTGGAGAGTCCTTGTGTGCCTAAACAGTGGAAACCCCCACAAGTGACCCCATTTTGGAAACTAGACCCCCCAAGGAACTTATCTAAATGTGTTGTGAGAGCTTTTAACCCCAAGCGCTTCACAGAAGGTTATAACGTAGAGCCGTAAATTAAAAAATCATATTTTTTCCACAAAAATGATCTTTTCATCCCAATTTTTATTTTCCAAAGGATAAAAGGACCCCAAAATTTATTGTGCAATTAGTCCTGAGTACGCTGATACCCCATAGGTGGGGGTAAACCACTATTTGGGCGCATGGCAGAGCTCGGAAGGGAAGCAGCGCCATTTGACTTTTTTGGCTGGAATTGAGATTGGATGCCATGTCGTATTTGGAGAGTCCCTGTGTGCCTAAACAGTGGAAACCCCCCACAAGTGACCCCATTTTGGAAACTAGACCCCCCAAGGAACTTATCTAGATGTGTGGTGAGAGCTTTGAACCCCCAAGGGCTTCACAGAAGGTTATAACGTAGAGCAGTAAAATTAAAAAATCATATCTTTTCCACAAAAATGATCTTTCCACCCCCAATTGTTATTTTCCAAAGGGTTACAGGACCCCAAAAGTTATTGTGCAATTTGTCCTGAGTACGCTGATACCCCATATGTGGGGGAAACCACTATTTTGACGCATGGCAGAGCTCGAAAGGGAAGTAGCGCCTTTTTCAAATGCAGTCTTTGATGGAATGGTCTGTGGGTGTCATGTCACGTTTGGATAGCCCCTGATGTGCCTAAACAGTAGAAACCCCCCACAAGTGACTCCATTTTGGAAACTAGACCCCCCAAGGAACTTTTCTAGATGTGTGGTGAGCACTTTGAACCCCAAGTGCTTCACAGAAGTTTATAACGTAGAGCCGTGAAAATAAAAAAATCATATTTTTTTCCACAAAAATAATCTTTTTGCCCAAATTTTTATTTTTATAATGGTAACAGGAGAAATAGGACCCCAAAAGCTATTGTGCAATTTGTCCTGAGTACGCTGATATCCCATATGTGGGGGGGAACCACTATTTTGACGCATGGCAGAGCTCGAAAGGGAAGTAGCGCCTTTTTCAAATGCAGACTTTGATGGAATGGTCTGTGGGTGTCATGTCACGTTTGGATAGCCCCTGATGTGCCTAAACAGTAGAAACCCCCCACAAGTGACTCCATTTTGGAAACTAGACCCCCCAAGGAACTTTTCTAGATGTGTGGTGAGCACTTTGAACCCCAAGTGCTTCACAGAAGTTTATAACGTAGAGCCGTGAAAATAAAAAAATCATATTTTTTTCCACAAAAATAATCTTTTTGCCCCAAATTTTTATTTTTATAATGGTAACAGGAGAAATAGGACCCCAAAAGCTATTGTGCAATTTGTCCTGAGTACGCTGATATCCCATATGTGGGGGGGAACCACTATTTTGACGCATGGCAGAGATCGGAAGGGAAGGAGCACCGTTTTTAAATGCGGACTTTGATGGAATGGTCTGCGGGTGTCATGTCGCGCTTGGAGAGCCCCTGATGTGCCTAAACAGTAGAAACCCCCCACAAATGACCCCATTTTGCAAACTAGACCCCCAAGGAACTTATCTAGATGTGTGGTCAGCACTTTGAACCCCCAAGGGCTTCACAGAAGTTTATAACGTAGAGCCGTGAAAATAAAAAAAATCATATTTTTTTCCACAAAAATGACCTTTTTGCCCCCAAATTTTTATTTTTATAAGGGTAACAGGAGAAATAGGACCCCAAAAGCTATTGTGCATTTTGTCCTGAGTACGCTGATACCCCATATGCGGGGGGGAACCACTGTGATCGCCTTACTGCGATCTTTGGGAGGCACAATGAACAAATCTACCAAAGGTGAAGAATTGGTTTTCTTTTTTACGCCGTTCCTCGTGCGATATTAGTGATTAGGCGACTTTATTCCTCGGATCGGTGCGATTACAGCGATACCAGATTTACACCCTTTTTCATGTTTAGCTTCTGTCACAGTCTAAAAGATGCTTTTTTTTGGAATAATTTTTTGTAAGAATTTTTTGCATCGCCGTATTTTGAGAGCTATAATTTTTCCATATTTCGGCCGACAGAGTTATCTGTGGGCTTATTTTTTGCGGGACGAGCTGACGTATTTATTGGTACCATATTCAGGCACATAACGTTTTTTGATCGCTTCCTATTCCGATTTTTGTGGAAGCAGAATGAACAAAAACCAGCAATTCAGGAATTGTTTTTTTTTTTATTTTTTTTCCCCCGTTCCGCGTGTGGTAAAATTGATAAAGCAGCTTTATTCTTCGGGTCACTACGGTTACAGCGATACCTCATTTATATATTTTTTTTATGTTTTGGCGTTTTTTACACAATAAAGAATTTTATAGAAAAAATAATTATTTTTGCATCAGTTTATTCCGCGAGCTATAACTTTTTTATTTTTTCGCTGATGATGCTGTATAGCGGCTTGTTTTTTGCGGGACAAGATGATGTTTTCAGCGGTACCATGATTATTTATATCTGACTTTTTGATCGCGTGTTATTGCACTTTTTCCAAGCGGTATAATGATACCGCTTGGAAAAAGTATAATTTACTACTTTTTTTTTTTTTTTTTACGGCTTTCACTGAAGGGGTTAACTAGGGTTATGCTTTTATAGATGGGATTTTTACGGACATGGCGATACCTAACATGTGTATTTTTTTTGTTTTTTATTTTTTTTATTACATAAAAATGTGTATTTTTTAGGGGATTTTTTTTAAATTATTTTTTAATATTTTTTTTACAATTTTTTTTAAAAAATGATTTTTTTCAACTTGTCCCTTTATGGGACTTTCACTTTTTTTACTTTTGATTGCAGTTACAATGCATTGCAATGCTCTGGCATTGCAATGCATTGCAACTATAGTGGAAGCTGCTGTGACATGATCACAGCAGCTTCCCGTAGCTAAATGACCCGGAGGTTGTCATGACAACCCCCGGGTCATCAAGGCAGAGATCGGGCCCTGCGATTACATCGCTGGGACGCTGATCTGAGGCAGAGGGAGCTCCCGACCCTCTGCCTCCCCCCCTGAGCTCTGCGATCGCGCTGGATCGCAGCAGTCAGGGGGTTAACAGCCAGGGGCGGTGGGGGCTCCGCTCCTGGCTGTCAGTGCAGGAAGCCTGGCCACTGCAGCGCCGGCTCCTGCACTGATCGCGCTGGGGAAGCTGAAATTTCAGCTTCTCCTGCGCGATCGCTGCTGTGTTTGGTCAGTCAGATTGACTGACCAAGCACAGCGCTGTGGGTGCGGGGACCGACGGCAAAGGTCCCCGCACCGCTTGCAGTGCCTGTCAGCTGTCTGTGACAGCTGTCGGCACTGATCTACCACTGCGTGTTTACACGCAGTGGTAGATCAAAGGCATGACGTGCAGAGTCCGTCCTGGTGCCGGAACTGGCACCTTGCCATGACGGACTCTGCACGTCAGTGGACATTAAGGGGTTAAAGAGTCCCTAATGTGCCTAAACAGTGGAAACCCGCCCACAAATGACACCATTTTGGAAACTAGACCCTTTGGGACCTTATCTAGATGTGTATTGAGCGCCTTGAACCTCCAGGTGCTTCACAGAAGTTTATAGCGTTAAGCCGTGAAAACAAAAAAAAAAAAGCGAATTTTTCCAGAAAGATCTTTTTTTGGCTTCAAGTTTTGTATTTTCACAAGGGCAAAAGGAGAAAATAGACCCTAAAGTTTGTTGTGAAATTTCTCCTGAGTTCACCGATACCCTATATGTGGTTGAATACTACATTTGAGGGACAGTTTATGCTCAGAAGGGAAATAGCGCCATATTACAGTGCAGATTTTGCTGTACTTGTTTGGGGGTGGCATGTTACATTGGCAGAGCCCCAGAGGTGCCAGAACAGCAGAACCCCCCCATAAGTGACCCCATTTTACCAATAAAACCTCTCAATGAATTCATCTAGGGGTGCAGTGATTATATTGACACCACAGGTGTGTCACAAACTTTTATACCATTGGGTAGTGAAGAAAAAATAATTTACATTTTTACCACCAAGATTGTGTGTTCACATTTTCACACTGGGAAATGGGTAAAATGGCACCAAAATCTGTCCCACAATTTCTGCTGAATGTAGAAATACCCGATATGTAGCTGTACAGTACTGCTTAGCCATATGGAGAGACTCAAGAGGGACACTGGGAGTTCTGTAGAAACTGTTTGGGTAAGAATACAAGGAGAGAACAACGGAAAGGACACCACTGTAGGCATTTACTACAGGCCGCCTGTGCAAGCTGAAGATATGGATGAACTCTTTATGCATCAAATGGCCAAGTTCTCCAAAAAATATGACATAGTGGTCATGGGAGATTTCAACTATCAACAGAGCCAGAATTACTACATCAGGCAAAACTAAAGGTAAAATCTATCGCTCCTTGATACAATTTCTTCCAAAAGGTAGGGAACAGGGATAGCACCATCTAATTTTTAAGGAATGGTTGAGATAAAAGGGCTGGGACCCTAGACTAGCGAATTATTAAAGCAATTTGGATACTAAAAGAGAAGACTGTAAGCCTCAGACTTCAAGGAAATTCAGAAAGGCAGATTTTAATGACTCAAGATAAGAAGATCAAGGACCAACGGCTGTACCTTCAGGACAAAAATGTCAGGAAGAAGAAATTTTAAAATGAGACTAAAGCACAATGTTAAGCAATCCGCAAAGAATAGAGCATTTAGGAATCAATGGGAAACACTGCAAAGAATAAGAATTAAGGATTTGCAAAAGCTTAAGAGAAGTCAAAGATGCCATAGATTTTACAGGATGAAAATGATGAAATGGTAAGAAAGGATGTTGAGAAGGCCGAACTTTTAAATACCTATTTTGCATCTGTTTTCTCTCAGAAAGGAAATATAACATCAACTGATCTTTACTGTCCAATTAAAGGAATGGAAGAAGCCAGGCTATCTATAAACAGAAAGATAGTGAGGGAATAATTAACTAAAGATTCAAGTCTCCAGTCCAGCTGAATACACCCCAGATACTGAAGGAGATAGCAGAAGAAATATTTGAACCACTCTCTATAATCTTGAAAAATCTTGGAGAACAGGAGAAGTCCCAGAAGACTGGAGAAGAGAATTAAATGTTGATCCTATCTTCAAAAAGTGAAAGAAGGTGGAACCAGGGAACTATAGGCTGGTGATTCTGACTTCTATACCAGGAAAGATCTTTGAACAAATTATTAAACAACATGTATGTAAGTACCTGGATAAGAATGAAGTGATTAACCAGAGTCAGCATGGTTTGTAACTAATATTTCATGCCAGACTAACTTAATTTCCTTCTATGACAGAATCTCTGACTGGGTGGATCAGGAAAATGCTGTACATATAGTATATCTTGACTTCAGCAAAGCATTTGACAACTGTTAGGTGGATTCATAACTGGCTTAGTGATCGGACCCAAAAAGTTGTCGTAAATAGCTGCACATCCAGTTGGAAAAATGTCTCAAGTGGGGTACCACAGGGCTCTGTCCTGGCCCCTGTATTGTTCAACATCTTTATCAATTATTTATATGAAGGAATTGGGGTACACTGATTAAATTTTCTGATGACACAAAGCTAGGAGGGGTAGCTAATACTAGAGAAGAGAGAGAGAGAGGATTCAAAAAGATATAAATAAACTGGAGCAGTGGGCAGCAACTAACAGAATGGTTTTTAACAGGGATAAGTGCAAAGTACTACATCTGGGCAATAAAAATTAAAAAAGCTTATACAGAATGGAAGGAATATGGCTAAGCAACAGCACATGTGAAAAAAACTTGGGTATACTAATAGATCATAAACTGAACATGAGTCAACAGTATGATGCAGCAGCAAAAAAGGCAAATACAATTTTGGGATGTATTAACAGAAGCATACAGTCTAGATCACATGAAGTCATTATTGTCCTCTACTCCTCTTGGTCAAACCTTATCTGGAATACTGTTTTGGGCACCACATTTTAAAAAAAAGACATTAACAAGCTGGAGCAAGTTCAGAGAAGAGCGACCAGAATGGTGACCAGTCTGCAAACCATGTCCAATGAGGAACGGTTACAGGATTTGGGAATGTTTAGCTTGCAAAAAAAAAAAAAGACTGAGAGGAGACTTAATAGCTGTCTACAAATATCTCAAGAGCTGTCACATTATACAAGGATCATCTTTATTCTCATTTGCACACGGAAAGACTAGAAGCAATGGATGAAACTGAATGGGAGGAGACACAGATTAGATATTAGAAAAAACTTTTTGGCAGTTAGGGTGATCAATGAGTGGAACAGACTGCCACGAGAGGTGGTGAGTCCTCCTTCAATGGAAGTCTTCAAACAGAGGCTGGACAGACATCTGTCTGGGATGATTTAGTGAATCCTGCTTTGAGCAGGGGGTTGGACCAGATGATCCAGGAGGTCCCTTCCAACTCTACCATTCTATGATTCTATGATTCACAGCGCTATTTGCCTCCTGGAGTGCAGATTTTCCTAGACTAGTCTGTGGACTCCATATAAAGAGCCCCTAAGTGCTAGGAAAGCAGAATCCCCCTCAAGTGACCACATTTTAGAAATTATAACCCTTTGGGAATTTCTGTACAGATGGAGTGACGATTTGACTCCATGGGTTGTTTTTCCAGAAACAAACAGCAATGGATGTTGCTGAGTGAAAACTGCAAACTGCTGTTGTAGTGACCAGTACGCTATAGTGACCAGTAGGTTATGCCCAGCTCATGCTTCTGGAGACACACACCTATAAATTAGGCGGGCTCTCAGCACTACAGAAATGCCAAACATGTGGGCGCTAAATGTGGTATAGGCACACTGGAGCTCAGACGGGAGGGGGGCATTTGGATTTGAAAGCGGAGAATTTGCTGAATTTCTTTTGGGAGGCGAGGAGCTATTTAGCTTTTCCAGAGCCTTTGTGCTACCAGTAACGTGAAAGCCCCCTATATTTCCGTTAACAGATGACAGATCTGAGTGGGGACTTGCTTTTTTTGTGGACTGAGTTGAAGCTTTTATTGGGAACATTTTACATAACGTTTGGGATCACATTTATCCAGTGCTCTATGCTGACCACTTACTTTGGGGATTCCATCTAAATCTCAGAGTGACGTGACAGATGAAACCCCTGAGGGATCCATTCGCATATAACGAGGCAGCAGAGCTACTCTGGACTCCGTTCAGCGGTATCTTTTTCAGAAGTGCACAAAACTGTGCAATCCTAAAAAGACGGACACCGCCAGATCACAGGTCAGATGGTGTTTACAGTGCCTCCATTTGCCTCATTATAGAGAATCTTCTGCCGGAGGTTCTGTCTGAATCACGTATTTCAGAGATTTACATGGAAAACACCGATGTAAGCGCTTAGCGTAGCGCACAGGATAAATGTGCGCTGAGACTCACTACGATCTTTGGGAGGCAGAATAAAAAAATCAACAGCAGGTGAAGAACTGGTTTTATTTATTTTTTACGCTGTTCCTCATGCGGTAAAAGTGAGTAGGCGACTTTATTCTTTGGATAGGTGCGATTACAGCGATACCAGATTTATACTGAGTTTTTATGTTTGGCTGCTGTCACACACTAAAAGACGCTTTTATTGCAAAAACTATTTCTGCATCACCATATTTTGAGAGCTATAATATTTTTATGTTTCAAACCGACAGAGTCATGTGATGGCTTGTTTTTTGCGGGATGAGCTGACGTTTTTATTGGTACCATTTTCGGGCACATGACATTTTTTGATCTCTTTCTATTCTGATTTTTGGGAGACAGAATGAACAAAAAACAGCAATTCAGGAATTGGTTTTTTTGTTTTTTATTTTTTTTTTATACCGTTCCGCTTGTGGTAAAATTGATAAGGCAGCTTTATCCTTCGGGTCAGTACGATTACAGCGATACCTCAGTTATAGCTTTTTTTGTGTTTTTGGCGCTGTTACTGTTAAATATTAATTATTGCTTATGGATTTATTCTCTATGCACTCAATTCTGTACCAAGCACAGTGACTTTCAGCTGACATTACATTTGCTATTTCGGTATAATAAAGTGGCAACATCATATATAGAGACCATGTGATCTAAGGGACTTCTATATAGATACACAAAGGGGGGGTCTCCGCCCTTTCCCCTTCAACACAAAACTCTTACAAGGACACTAAAAATGAAGGGCACTGCTAGTAAAACCCCGGGGTTTTTTCCCCCCCAACCCCCCTGACGAACAGAGTCTTTAAAACCCCCCAGGGCACCAAGGGAAAAAAAGTTCCCAACTTTGGCTAGGACCCCCGGGCAAACCTTTTTTTTAAAATTTCACCTTTTATGCTTTTTTTTAAAGTTTTTTTTTTGGGCATCCAAAAAAAACCAAAACATTTTTTTTTTAAAAAAAAATTGGGACATTTCCTTTTTAAAAATCGCATCTGGAACAAAACCAAAAAAAAAAAAAAATAAACATTTTTTAAAAAGTTCCCCCAAAAAAACTTAATAAAAAAAAATTTTTGCATCGCTTTTTCGAACTAAAATTTTTTTTTTTTCCCTTTTGATTAGCGCATAGGGTTTTTTTTTTCACAAGAGACTTTTTTTATAAACCCTTTTTTTTTACATACTTTTTTTGATTCCCTTTTTTTCCTTTTTTTCATGGGAAGAAAAAATTTTTTTTTGCCTCATTTTTTTTTTTAATTTTTTTTTGGGGGTTCACTAAAGGGGGAACAGGGGGCCAAAATAAGAGCAGTCTTTTTCGGATGGGGCCAACCAAAGGGACTTTTATTGTTTTTTTTTTTACTTTAAAAAAATGTATTTTTTGGGAAAAAAAAAATTTTTTTTTTTGGGGGAAAAATTTAAAAAAAAAATTTTTACCCAAACTTTTTTTTTTTTTTTTTCTTTTTTTTTTTACATTGTCCCATTTTGGGGCATTTTAAAAATTTTAAAAACGCATCGACACCTTTCACTGCGAAACAATCAGGAAAACGACACAGGGGAAAGGGGGAATCCCACCTCTCCACCAACACCACAAAACCACCTTCCCTGCAAAGGGGCCCAAAAGGAAACCCCCCCCTTGTAAAGATTTTCCAGGGGAAACCCCAACATCGCTTTCCTGACGGGGAAACAGCAGGGGTTTTCCCCCCCTGCAAACTTTCCCCCCCCTTCCCACGACACGGGCAAGTATTAAAAGCCCAATTTCTGGGCACACCGACGGGGAATTTCCAGGGGTTTACTGTCACAAAGCTGACGCCCGCGGTCCGGGGGCCAAAAAATTTTGTGGGTTTTTTTGGGGAAACCCCCCCCCCAAACAACAAAATGAAGCATTCGGAAGGGTTAAAACAAGCTGGAAAAAAAACCCCAAAACCCCAAATTCCCGGGGGAAGAAAAAAAGCAAAAGACATCATTTTCCCTTTTAAACCCGGGGGAAGAAATAAAAAAGGAAATTTCCTTTTTAATATTAAAAAAAAACCAATGACACTGTTCTACCTATCAACTTTAAATGGAAAATAAAAGTTATTTTTCCCCCATTTAAAAACTGATGACTTCAGCAAGGATTATGAATTACCTTTAACCCATTAAACACACTGCCCAATTTCCAAGGGAAACGCATAAATTACCAAAATTTTAAAAAACCA
>JARQOD010000005.1:429668065-429688026 GCA_033576555.1 Oophaga sylvatica | reverse complement strand
AAAAGAAATTCATGAATTGCTGATTTTTGTTCATTCTAACCTCCCAAAAATCGAAATAAAAAGCGATCAAAAAATGTCACCTGCTCAAAAATGGTACAAATAAAAATGTCAACTCGTACCGCAAAAAATAAGACCTCACATGACTCTGTGGGCCAAAATATGCAAAAATTATAGCTCTCAAAATGTGGCGATGCAAAAAACTATTTTTGCAATAAAAAGCGTCTTTTAGCGTGACAGCTGCCAATCATAAAAACCCGCTATAAATAGTAAATCAAACCCCCCTTTATCACCCCCTTAGTTAGGGAAAAATAATAAAATTAAAAAAATGTATTTATTTTCATTTTCCCATTAGGGTTAGGGTTGCGGCTAAAGTTAGGGTTAGGGTTGGCGCTAAAGTTAGGATTAGGGTTAGGGTTGGGATTAGGGGTGTGTTAGGGTTAGGTTTGTGGTTAGGGTTGGGACTAGGGTTAGGAGTGTTTGGGGTTAGGGTTGGAGTTAGAATTGGGGGTTTCCGCTGTTTAGGCACATCAGGGCTCTCCAAATGTGACATGGCGTCTGATCTCAGCCAATTCTGCGTTGAAAAAGTCAAACGGTGCTCCTTCACTTCTGAGCTCTGCCATGCGTCCAAACAGTAGTTTATCCCCACATATGGGGTATCAGCGTACTCTGGACCCCAAGAGTTATTGTGCAATTTGTCCTATTTCTTCTGTTACCCTTGGGAAAATAAAAAACTGGGGGCGAAAATATCATTTTTGTACAAAAAAAATATTTTTTTTTTTTACGGCTGTACATTATAAACTTCTGTGAAGCACTTGGGGCTTCATAGCGCTCACCACACACCTAGATAAGTTCCTTGTGGGGTCTATTTTCCAAAATGGGGTCACTTGTTGGGGATTTCCACTGTTTAGGCGCATCAGGGGCTCTCCAAATGCGACATGACGCCCCCAGACCATTCCATCAAAGTCTGCAACCCAAAACGTCACTACTTCCCTTCCGAGCCCCAACGTGTACCCATACAGTAGTTTTCTCCCACATATTGGGTATCAGCGTACTCAGGACAAATTGGGCAACAACTTTTGGGTCCAATTTCTCCTGTTACCCTTGTGAAAATAAAATATTGGGGGCGAAAAAATCATTTTTGTAAAAAAAAAAAAAGATTTTTTATTTTACGGCTGTACGTTATAAACTTTAGTGAAACACCTGGGGGTTCAAAGTTCTCACCACACATCTAGATAAGTTCCTTGAGGGGTCTAGTTTCCAAAATGGTGTCATTTATGGGGGTTTCCACTGTTTAGGCAGATCAGGAGCTCTCCAAACACGACATGGCGTCCAGCCAATTCTGCGTTGAAAAAGTCAGACGGCGCTCCTTCCCTTCCAAACTCTGCCATGCACCCAAACAGTGGTTTACCCCCACATATGGGGTATCAGCGCACTCAGGACAAATTGCACAATAACTTTTGGAGTCTTGTTACCCTTGGAAAAATAAAAATTGGGGTGAAAAGATCATTTTTGTGGAAAAAATATGATTTTTTAATTTTACGGCTCTACGTTATAAACTTGTGTGAAGCACTTGGGGGTTCAAATTGCTCATCAAAAATCTAGATAAGTTCCTTAGGGGGTCTAGTTTCCCAAATGGGGTCATTTGCGGGGGTTTCCACTGTTTAGGCACATCAGGGGCTCTCCAAATGCAACATGGCATCCAAACTCAATTCCAGCCAATTTTGGTTGGAAAAAGTCAAATGGTGCTCCTTCCATTCCGAGCTCTGCCGTGCGCCCAAACAGTGGTTCCCCCCCACATATGGGGTATCAGCGTACTCAGGACAAATTGTACAACAACTTATGTGGTCCAATTTCTCCTGTTACCCTTGGGAAAATAAAAAATTAGTGACTAAAAGATAATTTTTGTGGGAAAAAAATAGGATTTTTTATTTTCATGCCCGGGCATTATAAACTTGTGTGAAGCACTTGGGGGTTCAAAGTGCTCACCAAAGATCTAGATAAGTTCCTTAGGGGTCTAGTTTCCAAAATGGGGTCACTTGTGGGGGTTTCCACTGTTTAGGCTCATCTGGGGCACTGCAAACGGAACATGACCCCCATTAACGTCTGCATTCCAAAACGTTACTACTTCCTTTACAAGCCCTGCCGTGCGCCCAAACAGTTTTCCCCCCCCACATATGGGGTATCAGCGTACTCAGGACAAATTGGACAACAACTTTTGGGGTCCAATTTCCTTGGGAAAATTCAAAAATTTGGGACTAAAAAATAATTTTTGTGGAAAATTGATTTTTTTTTTTTTTTCACACCCAGGCTTTATAAACTTTTGTGAAACACTTGAGGGTTCAAAGTGCTCACAACAGATCTAGATAAGTACCTTAGGGGGTCTAGTTTCCAAAATGGTGTCACTTGTGGGGGGTTTTCACTGTTTAGGCGCATCAGGGGCTCTCCAAACGCGACATGGCATCCAATCTAAATTCCAGCCAATTTTAGTTTGAAAAAGTCAAACGTCGCTCCTTCCCTTACGAGCTCTGCCGTGTACCCAAACAGTGGTTTTCCCCCACATATGGGGTATTGGCGTACTCAGGAGAAATTGCATAACAACCTTATCTGTCCATTTTCTCCTTTTACCCTTGTGAAAATAAAAAAAAAGTTTGTAAAAGATAATTTTTGTGGCTAAAAAGTAAAATATTCATTTTTTCCTTCCACGTTGCTTTAGTTACTGTGAAGCACCTGAAGGGTTAATAAACTTCTTGAATGTGGTTTTGAGTACCTTGAGGGGTGCAGTTTTTAGAATGGTGTCACTTTTGGGTATTTTCTGCCATATAGACCCCTCAAAGTGACTTCAAATGTGAGGTGGTCCCTAAAAAAAATGGCTTTGTAAATTTTGCTGTAAAAATGAGAAATCGCTGGTCAACTTTTAACCCTTATAATTTCCTAACAAAAAAAATTTTGGTTCCAAAATTGTGCTGATGTAAAGTAGACATGTGGGAAATGTTATTTCTTAACTATTTTGTGTGATATATTTCTCTGTTTTAAGGGAATAAAAATTCAAAGTTTGAAAATTGCAAAATTTTAAAAATTTTCGCCATATTTGCGTTTTTTTTCAAAAATAAACGCAAGTTATATCGAAGAAATTTTACCACTAACATGAAGTACAATATGTCACGAGAAAACACTCTCAGAATCGCGAAGATCCGTTGAAGCGTTCCAGAGTTATAACCTCATAAAGAGACAGTGGTCAGAATTGTAAAAATTGGCCCGGTCATTAACGTGCAAACCACCCTTGGGGTGAAGGGGTTAAACCATACTTACGACCCCACCTAATTCCCCGATGCCCTTGATCTCCTGTAATAAAAGTAAAATAATAAACCAGTGGCACTGGTGAGGGCATTAAAAAAGTTAAATGTATTTTAAAGGTAATTTATGTGATATACCAACACAAAGTAGCAAGTATTAGTAAAGTATATGCCATATTTTGTCAGAGGAAAAACTCACCCTGGTTTGGCTTTCTAATTCTTTTGCTAACTGCAGTAAACTTGCATGTCGATTTCCTTCAAACCTTCTCATCAAAAGATGCTCCTGTTTGTGTGTTAACTTCCATGGTCAATCTGGACATATCTGTGAGATGGTTGCAGTTCCATCTTTGTTAAATGTTTGGATCACTTTTGCTAGAGTATTCTGACTCATAAGTAAAGCCTGGGTCTCACATAGCGATACACCAGCGATCCCGACAACGATATGCACTTGTCAGGATCGCTGGTGTATCGCTACATGATCGCTGCTGAGCTGCCAAACAGGCAGCTCAGGCAGCGGTCAGCACAGCGACCACTGCGGGTAACATCGCTTAGTTACCCGCAGTGTACCTTGGATACCAGCGCCCTGAAGCAGGGAGCTGGTAACTAAGGTACACATCGGGTTTCCAGGCGCTGTGCGGTGCCTAGAAACACGCTGTGTACCTTGGTTACCAGCTCCCTGCATCAGGGCGCTGGTATCCAAGGTACACAGCGGGTTTTTCTAGGCACAGCCCCGCGCCTGGAAACCCGCTGTGTACCTTGGTTACCAGCGGATCGCTGGTCTCCCGCCTGTCACACGCAGCGATGTGTGCCTGTCAGCGGGAGACCAGCGATCAAAAAAATGTCCAGGACATTCAGCGACGATCAGCGATACCCAGCAGGGGGGCTGATCGTCGCTGAATGTCACACACAGCGATATCGCTGGGGAGATCGCTGCTGCGTCACAAAACTAGTGACTCAGCAGCGATCTCGCTAGCGAGATCGCTGTGTGAGACGGGGGCTTAAAGCTTTGCTAATCTTCTTGTAGAATTCACCTTTCTTGTGTAAATTATTTTCTTTCTGAGGTCTTGTGACATTTCTCTTCCATGTGGTGTCATTGCTGATAAAGAAAATTCCTTTTAATTTCATGCTAAGTAACGCCTTTTTATAGTCAACTGTCTGCTAGACACCTGTCTTATAAATAATTAGACTTATCTGAGGTCAAATTCTTGTTAATTAGAATTTTGTAGTCTAAACCAACTTCCCTCCTAAAGGGTATGCCACACTAAACAACATCGCTAACGGGATCGATAAAAAACGTCACTATTTAGCGATCCCGTTAGCGATGTTGTTGTGTGCGGCATCTACCAGCGACGTGGCCCCTGCTGTGATCTCGTCCGTCGTCCTCTGGTAAGTATCTAATCGCTGAGTGTGGCACCTTTTTTAGCGATTTAGCGGTACTTTTGTACCGCTAAAGTCGTTAAGGAGATCGCTAACCGCGATAGCGTCCTTAACGATATCGCTAAATTAGGTAGCTACTAGCGATATAGAAATAATCCCGCTAGCGATCTCATTAGTATGCGACGCTAACGAGATCGCTAGCGGGATTGTGTAGTGTGGCAGTACCTTAAGACTTTCATTTGAGTGTTCTCCATTTTACAACATGATCTTGAATGAATTTGCTACGAAAGTTACTATTTTCAGTGTGCAAAATAACAAATGTTTTTTTCAATCATGGTCCACTTTTTTGGGAGTATTTTGTAGCATGGTACCCCTTAGAAAATGATGATTCTGAAAGGAAACTGAAAGGTTTTGTGACAAATATGTTGGGGTGTACTCATTTATGCTAAACACTGTATATTAGGCTCTACCACAAGATTGAAAAATATCATTAATTAAAAGTATAAAAGTACAGTAATTAAAAGATCTTGGAATAAATATAAGTTCTACAACTGGATGTGTTAAAAATAATGTTCTTGGGTTGAGATAATCTTATGAATGTGTCCCTAGTATGGACTGTACAATGGCAGTTTTCAACATGCAGAGCTGCTCCAGTTCTTTTTTTTAAAAAAATCAGTTGTTTATTTAATTTTTTTTCATAAAAACAATACAAAGCAGGAGTATAACCTCACAAATCTCCAATCCCTCACACTCCAACAACGTAAAGCGAGACAAAGTGCAAAATGAACAGTAAAATCACAGTTCCGTAAAGGAAGAGATGGATTATTTGGTTAATAATGTTCAGCTTATCAGAGAATATACCGTAATTAGCTTTGACAACTGTTGATGTAATATAGAGGATATTACAATTACATATACAATCACAAAGATTCTTATATTTCAGATCTTAGGAGCTTAAAATAACCCAAGCGATATCTTTACAATTCTCATGATGCTAAACCGTATCTGTCAATTCAAGCGGCCCAAAGTTTTTCGAACTTAGTGATAATTATTTAATTATATTTCGAACTGAGGAAAGGGAAACTTGCAAATTCTTTGCTATCTTCTTACGGCTTTCCCCTGTTTTGTGGGCCTCCACCATTTTCAGAATGCTAGGCTGTTGCTTAGAAGAACCCATGGCTGCTGTTTTTTGGCACAAGGTTAGAGGAGACTGGGTTTTTATAAAGCTGGGAAATTTGCATCACCTAGCCTTTCGTAACAATGATCGTGAACAAGCCATAACCCCAACAAGTTAATTAAGGTCTGAAACCTTGGTCAAAGTTATCTGAGCATACAAATATCCAAGCATAGCCAAACTTTTGCATCTGTCCATTTTCCTTTTTGTAATTTTTAATTTTTGAAATGTAAAAGATTAATTTTTTTTTGCCTAAAATATAAAGGAAATGTGTAATCTGTAACTTTAGAGATCATTTCATCTTCAACTTGCTTAACTGTTCACAATAACAGTAATTTTGACCAGGGGTGCCCAAAATTTGTTGACCACTATATGTTGACCTCTTGCACTAGGGAATTGCTGGTGAAAGTTACAACTTGCTGGTTTTGTGGTGGAGAGTTCTGAATTGGTAGCAGTCGGTTGGTATAGTTTAAAGGAGATATCTGCGTGGATTTGGTATTGTGTGTTTATCCTAATCCTCTCCAATTTAGTTTAGGTTTGTGTTATCCTATACACATCCATACCTCCCTGGGTGGTGGAGGAAACAGATCAGCATGCACATTTAAGCATAGCAAGGTAAGAGACCCCAGCATCTCCACATTCAGGGGTAATGTGGGGTACAGGGATAGCCTAGGGTCCTCCTAGCTTGAGGGACAGGGAAATCATGCTACATGCTGCTATTGTGACAATTGCAGGGAATATACCCATGAGAGCCTTAAATTTATGTGCTTCTAGAGCAGGGGTCTCAAACTGCATTCCTCGAGGCCCGCAAACCGTGCGTGTTTTCAAGATTTCCTTAGAATTGCACTAGGTGCTGGAATCATTATCTGTGCAGGTGATTAAATTATCACCTGTGCAATACAAGGAAATCCTGAAAACATGACCTGTTTGCGGCCCTTGAGGAATGCAGTTTGAGACCTCTGTTCTAGAGGGTCATATAATCTAGGGGAGTTAAAATGGTATTGTAGTATGCAGCGTGAAGCTCCCCTGCCTCCAGGATGTGCTGTAGCTGAGCGGCTATAAAATAAACCCAAAGATTAGGGACTGCCAGACCTTCATTATTTTTCTCTTTGCAGTTTTTCCAATTTAATGCTTGGAGTTTGTCTACTCCAAATTAATTCCCTGAATAGATAGTTCATTTGAAGAAAATATATTTGGGGAATCCAAATAGGGGAGTTATAAAGTGAATATAATAGTTGAGGCAACCAGATCATTTTAACTAGATTTGTGCGTCCTATTACCGACAGTGGTATTTTGGACCAAATTTCCCTTTTTTGCTTAAATTTCTTGAGAATAAGAGTGACATTTAGTCTGTCATAGTCCTTTATTTGTTTTGCAGTTATGTTGATACCTAAATATTTGAATTCAGAAACCACTTGTAAGCCATAGCTAACATAGGAAGAGGTAGATTTTCACTATTATCCAAATATTCCCGGAATCTCTCAAAGATTTCCATCGCCACTGTAAAATTGTGTGGGAAGCTTCCGGCAAGAACAATAAATTATTCTCAGAATAGAGAGCCACCGTCTCTTTCATTACTTTTCTACGGAATTATACTATGCCCAAGTGTCTCCTAATAATTGCGGCAAGAGGCTCAATGGCCAATACAAAAAGGAGAAGAGACAGAAGACATCCCTGTCTAGTACTCCTACCAAGTTGGAAGGCTGATGAAAGTTATCCATTTATCCTTAACCTAGCCATTAATCTCCCATATAGCAATTTTATCCTTAAGATGAAAACAGATTGCATACCCACTTTTTCAAGTATTGCCCATAAAAATTCCCACTCAATGGAGTCAAAGCCTTTGCAGCATCCAATGAACATACTAGTCTTTCTCTCGTGTTATCTACTGGAATTTGGAGATTAAGGCCGGTTCTATGGATATTTATCGCTGTAGATCCAGCAAGCATAAAAATCTGATCAACTTGGAGATCACCTTATTAAGTCTATTGGCTAATACTTTAACTGTAATCTTGACATCTGTAGGGAGCAGGGATATGGGTCTGTAGGAGTCAGAAATAAGTGGATTCATGCCTGGTTTAAGTATGTCTACCATTATGGCCTCTTACACAGAATTAGACAATGCCATTTCTTTAAATACTTCCTGGAAAGTACATAATACATGTGGCAGCAAAATGTCTACACATTTCTTATAGCTCTTTGTTATTAGTCATAAAGGCCACTGCTACCTGTATTTCTTCAATTTGGAGTGGGCTATTCAAATATTTTTGATAGTCTTAAGAAAATTTAGCTCCACTTCCTTCATATATACTAGGACTTGATCTTTGTAAAAAATTCAGCTTTGATTGGTAAAGATTTTGGTAGAACTCTAAAAAAAAGTTTTTGTATCTCATCCATTTGATTAACTATTAATCCTTTTTTATCCCTTATGGCCTCTATAAAGAAGATACCTGACTGAGCATTAGAGATCACAGCTAACAGGTGCCCCACTTTTTCCCCTTTATCAAAGAATTTATGTTGGCTAAACCTTTTTTTTTTTCATTGAAGTGCTGATTATATGCCTCTTGAGCTTTCTTTCATACCGATAAGTCTCCCTATGTTCCAAAAAGAATGAACTGTTCCTCAGTGGATTTGATAGTCTTGAAGGTATTCCCTATACTGTTCTGCTTTAGTTTTGGACCTACTAATAGCTTGTATTAGAACTCCCCTTAGACATGCCTTCAAAGCATCCCATAAAATCTTAGGAGACACAGAATCAATGCTTTCCTGAAAATAATGTTGGAGAGTACTTTGTCACTAGTTTATCATCTATAATTTGGATTGAAAAAGGATTCACCGCTATAGTGTGAGGGATAACTCTGGTCTAGGTGAAAAACATAGGCACAACAGTAGGCGTGATTGGATAAGGCTCTAGGGAGATGTTGCACTGATTTCACAAGGCAAAGAGTATGTTCTGATCCCAGGGCTATATCAATATGTGACAGTGCTTCATGTGATTTAGAATGGCAGGAAATCTATCGAGTTGTACGGTATTTGCCAGAGATCGGATAATGACATTTCCATAAGTAGTTTACCAAACATGGATATAGGGGCTTTTTCTGTATCAATATGGATGAATATGTTATGAAAGACTACCATGACAAGTACAAGGTGTCACGCTGGGTGAGGGAGAAGTGCACAACAACAGGGAGAGGGAGGGGAAGCCCAAACAATAGGGAAGGGGGAGTGGAGACCCCTAGGCAGATCTAACAACACCCTGTCTGTCCTAAATGTCCCTAAATAGGCTCTGCATCTATTGAAAAGCAAGAAACTAATCCCTACTTGACCCTAGCGATAGGCACTGGATAGGGAGGCGATGGGGTGTGCACTAGTCTGCCACCACTACAACTAAAGACAAAGAGGGTGGACGAACGAGGGGATACACTTAGCTTGAGAAGACCATGGAGATGTCACGCCAGCAGTCCTCCATGAGTCTTCTGAGAAGACACTAACCGACTGCTAGTACTTCAAACAAGACAGTGGAAAATTTGAGCTAACACCAGCACCATGATGTAGAAACTGAATGTATTTAAACCTTCAGCAAATGTGTGTAATTAATAGCAGAAGGTGGAGGTAACTGTTGGGTCCTAGAGGGAGAAGGATATCACTCCATAACAGAGATGCAAAAATCAAGAAGGTGCTTGAGCTAATTGCAATAAACTTCTACAGCTGGATCCAGGATGACTGTCACAATTGACACACTTGTGTCACAGGGACTCCTGAAGTTTTATCTATAAGTGTTGCTATCCACTTCATTACACTATTGTTATATGGAGAGGGAAATACAGTGACTTGAGAAAGTATTCACCCTCCTTGGCTTTTTACCTATTTTGTTACAACCTATATTTAAATAATTTTGCACAGCGATTTGTGTGTGATGCATCAGCACTAGATAGTCGAAGTTAGAGAAGTGAGAAAAATATAAGCATAAATTAAATTTTTGGCATCAAATAACTAAAAATTGGCTTGTGCATATGTAGTCACCCTTTTGCTAAGAAGCCTCTAAAAATGTTTGGTGCAAGCAATTACCTTCATAAGTCCCATGCTTAGTGAAAGGAATCCACCTGTTAATGTGTGCAATTTAAGAGTCACATGGTCTGTCAGTATATACACACCTTTTTCTGAAAGGTCACAGAGGCTGCAGCACCATTAAGCAAGAGGCACCACTAACCAAACAACACCACGAAGACCAAGGAGATCTCCAAAAAAGTCAGGGAAAAAGTTATTGAGAAGTACAAGTCAGGGTTTGGTTATAAAAAAAATCCCAATCTCTGATGAGCACCATTAAATCAATTATCATCAAATGGAAAGAACACGGTACAACAACAAACCTGCCAAGAGAAAGCCTCCTACCAAAACTCTCAGCCTGGGCAAGGAAGGCATTAATCAGAGAGGTAGCACAGAGACCAAAATGTAACCCTGAAGGAGCTGCAGAGTTCCCAAGCTGAGACTGGAGTATCTCTCCATACAGCAATAAGCCATAAACGCCATAGAGATTGCCTTTGGGGAAGAGTGAGAAGAAAAAAGCTTTTACTTACACACAAAAAATCATAAAGCTCATTTTCAGTTTGTCAAAAGACATGTGGGAGACTCCCCAAATGTATTGAGGAAGGTGCTGTATTCAGAGGAAAACAAAATTGAACTTTTTGGCCACCATGGTTAAAGCTCTGTCTGAAGCCAAAGCAACACAGCTCATCACCCCAAGAACACAATCCATACTGTGAAACATGGTGGTGGCAGTATGATGCTGAGGGATGTTTTTCGGCAGCAGGGTCAGGGAAAATTGGTAGTTGGGGAAGGTGGATGCTGCAAAAAACAGTAATATTCTTGAGCAACAACTGTTTCAGTCAGTCAGTGATTTGAGATTGGGAAAGAAGTTCACCTTCCAAAAAGACAATGACTCAAAGCATACTGCTAAAGCAACACTCGAGTGGTTTAAAGTGAAGCTGTCAGCAGTATTGTGCTCAGTAAACTACAGTGTCAGTTATACTGATTAAAATGATACCTGGGTTGATGAAATTTGTATTGAGTTTGTTGTTTAATTTTTATTTACAGTTTTAAGTTAATGAGATTCCTGTGATTTTGGGGCAGGCCTGTGGGGGGGTGTCTTTATGTGGTGCTCTGCTTACATATTGATCCTTATGATTTATGACAAGTCACTGGTCCCCAAGTGAACTGCCCGATACGATACGATACACTTTATTGATCCCGGGGGGAAATTACAGTATTACAGCAGCAATACAAACAGCAGTACATAAAATATTAGGACACAAATCTTGCACAGGTATACCAACCTTACATAATAAATAAAAGTGGGTAGTTCAGGTGTATATAAGTCACTGTTAATTGACATTAGTACACCAGTTATCAGTCATTATTTTCTACCACCCTTAGGAAATTATTATACATCCCCATAGCAGTAGGTACAAACGATTTCCTGAATTTCTCCTTCTTGCACCTTAGTAGGATTAGATGGCTGCTGAATGTGCTCTTCTGCTTCAAGAACAGCTTGTATAGTGGGTGTGTATTATTGTTCATTATAGCCCTACACTTCTTCTGAATTCTATCCTCCAATACCTACTCAAAAGAGTCCAGATGGAGGCCAACAGCCATACTTGCCTTCTTGATTAGTTTGTTGAGTTTATTAGTGTCAGCTACTCGCACACTACTGCCCCAGCAAATGATAGCAAAAAAGATGGCGCTTGCTACAATGGACTGATAGAACATTTACAGCATTTTACTGCACACATTGAACGACCTGAGCTTCCGAAGAAAGTACAGTCTGCTCATTCCCTTCTTGTAAACCTTTTCTGTATGACACCTCCAATCGAGTTTACTGTCAAGGTGAACCCCCAAATATTTGTAGCTCTCAACAATCTCAACCTCCTGGCCAGCAATATTGATTGGTAAGTAATTATCCTTTTTCCTTCTATAACTCACCACCATCTCCTTGGTTTTCTTTACATTTAGTTCAAGACAGTTAGTCTGATACCAATCCACAAAGTCAGAAACCACCCTTTATTATTATTATTTATCTATATAGCGCCATTTGTTATGATTTGGTAGCTGAGGAGAGCAGGCAAAAACGGCAATACACCAGAGAGGTTGGAATCTACTGGATTGCAGTACCCTGACTAACCACCACAACTAAAGGCAGCCGTGGAGCGTTCCTACAGTACGTTGGTCCTAGACGCATCGTCACAGCCTGAGAGATTAACTACACCTAAAGATAGAAAGAGGAAAGCTATCTCCCCCGGAGCAGATCCCCAAAGAACATAGGAAGCCCCCAAACATGTAATGGCGGTTAGACAAGAGGTAATACAGACACAGACAGAAAATAGTATGAGCAAACGTTGGGGCCCAAACTACCTGGACAGAAAAGGATAGGAAAGACACTTACTGCAATCCAAAAAACCCTAAAAAATACCAACTCTACTAATTGCAAAAACACCTGAGATCACACGACCTCTACCACCTAAATTAGTTCTCTGGTGTCACAAAACTAAGCCGCAGCCACTGAAAAAACTGGAAAAGGCAAATGAACAAATAACAGTGGCTCAGATAAACTGAGAGGAGCACAAGCCCCCAGAGGGGACCTGGCTGACCTCCACAGAAGTGCAGGGAACAATGCAAAAAGCAAGCACAAAAATAAAAGCAGAAAATATCTTATCTGATAGCAGAAGATGCAGGCAAGACTCAGCAAGCTTCCAAGTGAACCAGGAACCACAGTTGAGACAAGAACAATTGATCACCGGCAACCATGATGGGAGGGAACCTCCCTTATATAAGACCAGTCTGTAACTCCTGATTGCCAATCTTCATTGAATGGTTCAGTACCACCAGAGGGAGCTTCTGCTCAGAATTCATTTCTAACACATTCACAACAGTACCCCCCCCTTGAGAAGGGGTCACCGAACCCTCATTTGGGCAACCAGGTTGGTCAGAATGAGCTCTGTGATACGCACGGATCAGTCTCCTAGCATGGATGTCCGAAGCAAACACCCAAGAATTGTCCTCCTGACCATAACCTCTCCACTTAACCAAATACTGGAGTTTCCGTCTAGAAAAACGAGAATCCAATATTTTCTCAACCACATACTCCAGATTGCCCTCAACCAAAACAGGGTCAGGAGGCGCAGCCATAGGAACCACTGGCTCGACAAACCTCTTCAATAAGGACTTGTGGAACACGTTATGGATCTTAAATGTCCCCGGAAGAAGCAAACGAAAGGAAACAGGATTAAGAATCTCCAAGATCTTATAAGGTCCAATGAACCTAGGCTTAAACTTAGGAGATGCAACTCTCATAGGGATATTTCTTGAGGACAACCAGACCAAGTCCCCCACTTCAAACCGAGGACCATCAGTCCTATGCCGGTTGGCAAACCGCTGGGCCCTCTCCTGAGAGAGGGACAACCTCTCCACTACCTGGTCCCAAATCTGCTGCATACGCTCCACAACAGAGTCAACACCTGGACAGACAGAAGCCTCCGTCTGTCCCGAATAAAATCGAGGGTGAAACCCAAAATTGCAGAAAAATGGAGACATCAAAGTGGCAGAGCTAGCCCTATTATTAAGAACAAACTCAGCCAAAGGCAAAAAAGAGACCCAGTCATCTTGATCAGCAGACACAAAGCATCTCAGATAAGTCTCCAATGTCTGGTTTGTTCTCTCAGTTTGTCCATTGGTCTGAGGATGAAAAGCCGAGGAGAAAGACAATTGAACACCAAGTCTAGAACAAAAAGTCCTCCAAAATCTGGACACAAACTGGACTTCTCTGTCAGACACAATGTTCTCAGGAATACCGTGTAACCGAAGCACGTGCTGAAGGAACAAAGGCACCAATTTGGAGGAGGAAGGCAACTTAGGTAATGGCACAAGATGTATCATTTTGGAAAACCTATCACAAATCACCCAGATAACGGTCATTCTCTGAGAAACAGGGAGGTCAGAAATGAAATCCATAGAGATATGGGTCCATGGTCTCTTGGGCACAGGCAATGGCATCAACAAACCACTAGAGCGAGAGCAAGGCTTGGAGCGACAGCAAGTCCCGCAGGACTGCACAAATTCCCTGACGTCACGAGACAAAGTAGGCCACCAAAAGGACCGACTAACCAAGTCTCTGGTACCAAAAATTCCGGGATGACCGGCCAACGTGGAACAATGAATCTCAGACATCACACTCTTTTTCCACCGGTCTGGGAAAAACAATTTCCCAATAGGGCAGCGCTCGGTTTATCCTCCTGACACCCTTCCAAAGCCAGTCTCAAATTGGGCGAGATGGCGGAAAGAACTACACCCTCTTTCAAAATAACAGCAGGATCAGATAACTCAGGAGAGTCCGCAAGGAAACTCCTCGAGAGGGCATCCGCCTTAACATTCTTAGTGCCAGGAAGAAAGGAAACCACAAAATTAAAATGTGTGAAAAACAAGGCCCACCTGGCCTGTCTAGGATTAAGTCGCTTGGCTGATTCCAGATAAACCAGATTCTTATGGTCCGTGAGGACCACCACCTGATGTTTGGCTCCCTCCAGCCAATGTCTCCACTCTTCAAAAGCCCACTTCATGGCCAATAACTCCCGATTACCCACGTCATAATTACGTACAGTTGGAGAAAATTTTCGAGAGAAAAAGGCACAAGGGTTACTTTTAGAGGTCTCTGGATCTCTTTGGGACAAAACGGCACCTGCCCCAATTTCAGAGGCATCAACCTCCACCTGAAATGGCAGAGAAACATCAGACTGCCGTAGAACAGGAGCAGAAGTGAATCTCTGCTTAAGTTCCTGAAACGCAGAGACTGCCTCAGGAGGCCAATTCACCACATCAGAACCCTTTTTGGTCAAATCAGTCAATGGTTTAACAATAACAGAGAAATTACCAATAAATTTACGATAAAAATTGGCAAAACCCAAGAATCTCTGAAGAACCTTCAATGAAGTAGGTTGGACCCAATCACAGATGGCCTGAACCTTGACCGGGTTCATTTCAATAACAGACGGAGACAAAATGAATCCCAGAAATGAGATCCTCTGTACGCCAAAAAGACACTTTGATCCCTTCACATACAGAGCATTCTCTCTCAAAATCTGGAACACAGTCCGAACATGTTTCACATGAGAGTCCCAGTCATTGGAAAAAATTAAGATATCATCCAAATAAACAATCAGAAATTTATCCACAAAATCCCTGAAAATGTCATTCATGAAGGACTGGAAGACGGAAGGAGCATTATTGAGCCCAAAGGGCATCACTAGGTACTCAAAATGCCCCTCTGGGGTATTAAACGCCGTCTTCCATTCATCCACGTGCTTAATGCGAATAAGATAAGGTTATACGCCCCTCTGAGGTCAAGCTTGGTAAACCAAGTAGCACTTTTCACCCTGGAAAACAGGTCAGAAATCAAGGGTAACGGATATTGATATTTCACAGTGATATTGTTCAAGAGACGATAATCAATACACGGCCTTAATGAACCATCCTTTTTGGCCACAAAGAAAAAACCGGCACCCAAGGTGAAGAGGATGGTCTGATATGACCCTTCTCCAATGACTCCTTGATATAAGACCGCATAGCGTCATGTTCAGGTACAGACAAGTTAAAAAGGCGACCTTTAGGGAATTTACTACCAGGCACTAATTCAATAGCGCAGTCATAGCTCCTATGGGGGGGCAAGAATGCAGATTTACTTTCGCTAAACACATCAGAAAAATTAGTCAAAAAGTCAGGAACATCCTGAGCCTGGGGAGAGGCAGAAAAAACAGGAGTGTTGGCATTAACACATTGGCAGCCCCAACTGGTCACAGACACAGATTTCCAATCCAAAACAGGATTATGAGACTGTAACCAAGGGAAACCCAGTACAATAATGTCATGCAGATTATACAGCACCAAAAATTTGCAACTTTCAACCCTCATTATCACCTGAGTAGAGAACTGGGGTTTATTCTCAGCCAAAGGGGTAGAATCAATCCCCAGTAGGGGAATAGACTTCCGTAGGGGTATCAAGGGAAACCCACAATGTTTAGCAAAATCAAAATCCATCAGGTTAATAGCTGCTCCCGAATCAACAAAAGCCTGAGCAGAAAATGTGGACAGGGAGCAAATCAGGGTAACAGTCAACAGAAATTTAGTCTGAACACTACCCAAGACAACTGAGCGTGCAAAACGTCTTCCCCGCTTAGGGCAGACTGAAATAGCATGAGAGGGTCACCACAGTAGAAACATAACCCATTGCGTTTTCGAAACTCATGACGCTGTGCCCCAGAAGCCACTCTATCACACTGCATGGACTCAGAAGCTGGTTCACAAGGCAACACTATTCCACGCATACCTCTACGCTCACGCAAACGTCTGTCAATTTGAATCGCTAATGACATAGAATCATTGAGACCAGAGGGAGCAGGGAAACCCATCATAACATCTTTTACATTCTCTGATAGACCCTTCCGAAAAAGGGCTGGCAAACCATCATCATTCCATTTGGTCAGGACTGCCCACTTTCGGAATTTCTGACAGTACAACTCAGAGTCCTCAAGCCCCTGATTTAATGCCAACAAGGTTTTTTCAGCTTGATCAGTGACATTAGGTTCATCGTACAATAACCCCAGAGCCAGAAAAAATGCATCAACATTACTCAAAACAGGGTCCCCAGGTGTCAGGGAAAAAGCCCAATCCTGAGGATCGCCGTGCAGGAGAGAGATGACAATTTGAACTTGCTGTGCTACGTTCCCTAAGGACTTAGGTTTTAAGGCAAAAAACAACTTACAGTTATTTTTGAAATTCAGAAATTTAGCTTGATCCCCCAAAAATAAATCTGGCATGGGGATCCTAGGTTCCACAACCGGCAACCTAGCAAGATAGGTAGCAATACTCCTAACTTCAGTGGCAAGCTGATCCACACGGCCAGACAACTGTGCAAACTCCATTGAGAGAAAAAAAAATCCTCCTCAGCACCCAGAGAAAAAGAGGGAAAAAAAATGCAACAAACAGAAAAAAAAAAATCTCTGACAACTTTCTTCTTTCCACACTTTTTTTTCTTTTTACCCTTCTGTGAGTACCATATAATTTTCAGTTTGGCCGGTGATACTGTTATGATTTGGTAGCTGAGGAGAGCAGGCAAAAAGGCAATACACCAGAGAGGTTGGAATCTACTGGATTGCAGTACCCTGACTAACCACAACTAAAGTCAGCCGTGGAGCGTTCCTACGTTGGTCCTAGACGCCTCGTCACAGCCTGAGAGGTTAACTAAACCTAAAGATAGAAAGAGGAAAGCTATCTGCCCCGGAGCAGAACCCCAAAGAACATAGGAAGCCCCCAAACATGTAATGGCGGTTAGACAAGAGGTAATACAGACACAGACAGAAAATAGTATGAGCAAACGTTGGGGCCCAAACTACCTGGACAGAAAAGGATAGGAAAGACACTTACTGCAATCCAAAAAACCCTAAAAAATACCAACTCTACTAATTGCAAAAACACCTGAGATCACACGACCTCTACCACCTAAATTAGTTCTCTGGTGTCACAAAACTAAGCCGCAGCCACTGAAAAAACTGGAAAAGGCAAATGAACAAATAACAGTGGCTCAGATAAACTGAGAGGAGCACAAGCCCCCAGAGGGGACCTGGCTGACCTCCACAGAAGTGCAGGGAACAATGCAAAAAGCAAGCACAAAAATAAAAGCAGAAAATATCTTATCTGATAGCAGAAGATGCAGGCAAGACTCAGCAAGCTTCCAAGTGAACCAGGAACCACAGTTGAGACAAGAACAATTGATCACCGGCAACCATGATGGGAGGGAACCTCCCTTATATAAGACCAGTCTGTAACTCCTGATTGCCAATCTTCATTGAATGGTTCAGTACTGTTTGTAACCACCAGAGGGAGCTTCTGCTCAGAATTCATTTCTAACACATTCACAACAGCCATTAATTCCATGGTGCTGTACATACCCTTCTATATTCCTCCTCCCCCGGCCCCCCACAATGCCCCGTACAATCACTGAGTCATCTGAGAATTTTTGGAGGTGACAGAAGTCGGATTTATACTGAAAGTCAGCTGTATACAATGTGAAGAGGAAGGGTGACAGCACTGTACCCTGAGGGGCTCCAACACTGCTCCGTACACTGCCAGATACCACCTCCCCCATCCTTACAAACTGCGGCCTGTCTGTCAGGTAGTCGCTTATCCAGTTCACCATCCCCTCATCTACCGCCATATCAGTCAACTTATTACATAGTAAGGGTGGCTGTAAGGTATTGAAAGCACTTGAGAAGTCAAAAAACATGGTGCGCACTGCAGTTCCATCATTGTCCAAGAATGAATGCATTGTATGTAGCAGAGACACTACAGCATCATCTACCACCCCCAATCTCTGCTGGTACGCAAACTGCAGGGGGTCAGTGTAGGCCCTCACCCTCGGACACAAGTAGGCGAGTATTATTCTCTCCAAGGACTTCATAGCATGTGATGTTAAGGCCACTGGACGATAGTCATGTAGGGAAGTTGGAAAAGTGGTCTTAGGAACCGGCACCAGGCAGGTGGTCTTCCACAGTTCTGGTACCCCCTGTGATTGAAGGCTCCAGTTAAACAGGTGCTGGAAGACATACACAGTTGGTTTGCACATGCTCTGAGGACACCTGGCTGAGGCCATCAGGCCCAGCTGCTTTGCTAATAACAAGTCTGCTAAACTGTCTTCTCGCGTCGCTTTGGGAGACAGTGAAAGCAGGCAGCTTATCCCCCAATGTGCTGCAGATCTTTTCCCAGGTCCATCCCCCATTCCTGAGGACCCTGTGCTTGTGTTGGTGAATCTGTTGAAAAACTCATTCATTTCATTAGCCCAGGGCAGATCCACTTCCCCATACTCCGGCTTTGCCTTAAACCCAGTTAGCTGTTTCATGCCCGACCACACCTCCATGGAATTGTTGTGTGACAATTTATTTTCTAATTTAATTCGGAACGCCTCACGGGCATTCTTAATTTTCCCTTTTAAATCCCTTTGTATCAATTTCAGTTTCATAGTTCCTTCATTTTAAATGCCATTTTTTTCTCATTTAGTAAATGATCACGGTGTACCGGGGCACAGGGAAGCATTGCGCAGGGAAGGGGCTCCCTGCGGGCTTCCTGAGACCCTCAGAACAGCGCAACGTGATTGCGCTGTTCTGAGGCTTTCCTCCCTACAAGACTCCGGATCCAAGATGGCCACCGGGTCCTGCAGGGAGGCGGATTCCTCAGTGCCTGCTGAGAGCAGGCGCTGAGGAAGCCTGCAGCACTGCCTGTGAGATCGCTGGTCTCACAGAGTGCTGTGCACACTGTGAGACCAGCGATCTGGTATTATACAGTGATGTCCCACCCTGGGACAAAGTAAAAAAGTTAAAAAAATAAAAATAACAAGTGTAAAAAAAAATTCATAAATAAATTAAAAAAAAAAAATATTCCCCAATAAATTCTTTTCTTCATGTAAATAATAAATAAAAGCAATAAAAGTACACATTTAGTATTGCCGCGTTCGTAACGACTTGTCCTATAAAACTGTCCCATTAATTAACCCCTTTAGTGAACCCCTCAAAAAAAACAAACAAAAAACAAGGCTAAAATACAATGATTTATCATCATACCGCCGAACAAAAAGTGGAATAACACGTGATCAAAAAGACGAATATAAATAAACATGACACCACTGAAAACGTCATCTTGTCCCGCAAAAAACAAGCCACCATACACCATCATCAGTGAAACAATAAAAAAGTTATAGCTCACAGAATAAAGCGATGCAAAAATAATTATTTTTTATATATAATCGTTTTTATTGTATAAACGCGCCAAAACATAAAAAAAATTATACAAATGAGGTATCGCTGTAATCGCACTGACCGGAAGAATAAAACTGAAATATCAATTTTTACCACACGCGGAACGGTATAAACGCGCCCCCCCAAAAAGAAATTCATGAATGGTACCAACAAAAACGTCACCTCGTCCCGCAAAAAATAAGACCTCACATGACTGTGGGCCAAAATATAGAAAAATTAGAGCTCTCAAAATGTGATGATGCAAAAATTATTTTTTGCAATAAA
>JARQOD010000005.1:429645516-429667965 GCA_033576555.1 Oophaga sylvatica | reverse complement strand
TTGAAAGAAAAGGTATGGAAAGACGCTGGATGGTGTGAGACTGATTCATTTATCTGCACCCTACATCATTATAACCATAGACTTTGAGGGACAGTCCCACTGTGGGGGACCAGTCTTTCTACTGCCACAACATCCCTCAAGATCTACAGCAGCGCTGGTCTTAGTGACTAGAAAACTCCCAGTGCGTCACGAACTGTTATCTACCAAATCCCCTGTAAATAAACCCTTTAACGCTGACCCGGGGCCACGGACGAGCCACGTACCATTTGACATTCCCTATAGAAATCTACAGGCTCGGCTCCGAGTACCCCATTGCCCTGTAACCCACAATTGTGGTGGCGGGTCACAACAACAAACTTGCGTCACGAACAGGATCCGAAACTTGCGCATTGCGGGGCCTGTGTGCCTGTGGAGTGTTTTGGTGAAAGGACTGTTTGCACTTTTGGCGCCAAATACCCATCTTTGCCGCCATATTCGCGCCCTGAGGCGCTGTGAAAGAAGGTGGGCGTACCTTCGTGGGCGTGTCCCCCCCCTGAAGCGCGAAAAGTTATGGCCGCCCTCCAAGCCTAATACAATGTGAGATCCACCCCACTGCTAAAGAAATACGCCTCCTCTTCATCCTCTATCGAAGAGGAGGAGACGCAAATCCCGCCTCCACGGAAAGGACCAGAATGTTCCTGTTGGATACCACAGATGTCCTGGACGAGATGGCGGAAGGACGGAATCAGTGCCCAATACGGAGGACTGTCTGCCTGTGCCGGAGCTGTCCCCAGATCGGGACCACCGACCCCGCCATGATGGAGTCGGAAGGAGAACGCTGAGTTGAAGAAGAAGCTGCAGAATCGTGCAATTCGACAAGAACGGAGAAAACGCTGGCGCACCCAAACACAGCGGCTGCTGTGGGACGCCATGTTCTCTCCACAAGTGAAATACCGTCTCTTGATACCCCACTATCACTGGATTATCCAAAGGCCCTGATGAAAAAAGGCTGCGGAGCGACTGGGGCGGACACCAGATATGCTGTACCTGATCCCCACCGAAGGAGCGGTGGAGGCGAAGGAGGCTGAGGAGGTCCTGCCCGTTCCGGAATGCACCAGGTCGAGGGCCGCAGCGGATTACCGTTCCCCGCCGGGACACGGAGGGTCCTGCCCATCGTTGCCAGACGTCGACTGGATGCAATGGAGCGGATTGATGACGTCAGTACGCGGTCCAGTGGGAAAGAGAGATTCCGTGTCGCAAAGAGGAGCAGCGACGCCGGCAGGAGAAGAGCGGGAGGTGCAGAAAGAACCGGCAGCGACAGCATGCAGAGCTCATCGCAGACAAGGAAACCGTTCGCCGTGATAAAGGTACCCGGAGGGAACCACGGCGTCAAGGGTGCGTAGTGGGTTTCAGCTTCGCAAGGGCTGGGGATTCATCCGCGAGCCAGGACTTTATCAAGGGGTCTTCGTGAGCCCTCGCGATGAAGAGTCCCACCTACCACAAGGTCATCCGGGAAGGGACCTGATTAATGGGGACATTGTCATTATACACGTCACTGGGGCCTGAAGGGATGGTATGCCCTTAATGTGGAAATCATCTGTGACCCCGTCCCGAGCAGGTAAAAGTCACCACTACCGCAGCGTCCCCGTCTCGAGCTCAAATAGCACCAGGCCGTTTCTTCAGCATCGCCCCTGCAGGCCCATCGCAATCTACGACCGCGGTCGGCATCGCTACCTGCTCGCATCTCTTCACCCAAGTCTTCCTTTGTATCGCAAACTGCGGTTAAATTTGAATCGCTACCAGCAACGCAAACTGCGACGCAATCGGCGTTCACAAGGAGAAAGCACCCGGCGTGCCCCAAGCGGTTCGCACAAGAACTGTAGCGACCCAAACCCTGATAGCAGGTCACAACCTGTTTGTCATGTGCTCTAAGGAGCATCGCATTGTTCCAGCCCCGGGGTGGAAAGATGTAGTTGAAGTCAATAAAAAGTGAAGACCGGTAGGACCCAGACAGGGGTTTACCGCAACTAAAAAATGTAAAAAGTTTTTGATAAAAGAAATAATTGCTGTTTTGCACTTTATTGCTATTATAGTGTTTACATAGTTTTATATATATTGAGTAAAATACCCGGCTGGGTAAAAGGAATTTTGAAAAGTTGAAGATTTTTGAGAAATTAAAAAGTAATATGTTGATTGCATAGTTTTTACATATAGAATACCCTGGTTGGGTAAATATCGTTAGAATTATAATGTAAATATTGAAGTGAAAATATATATATTGTCCTTTTATTATGCCATGGACTGAGAGGCTGAGGACTGTGCCAGCCCAGAACTTATCATTGTACATAGTTGCGCTTCGGTGCTTTAAATATTGGTTTTCACAAAGCCACTATTATACAACTACCTCAGAAGAAAAACCCGTATGGTGGGGGCCCAGAAAGAGGTCTGCAATAAAGTCCTGCAGCCCACCCAGGACCTACGTGGAGGTTTTGGTGCGGGTCCCCCAAAAAAGAATAAGTCAAGTATTAATGTGAATATTTATTGAGTGTCTTGATGTTTTAATACTTTTGTATTTTCCTCTGTACAAAATGCAAGTTTTAAGAATTTCTTACCTCCCTGATGGGAAGAGTTTGATGTTAAATTTTAAATGCAAAACAAAATGTCTTTCTTCTTATATTTCACAGCCGGGGTGCTGTATTTTACCAAGGGGGTGTGTAGCCCTGGTGTGTAAGGCACACATAAAACCTGGAGGATGGGGCGGAAGGTAACAGTTTAATGCTTGATACCATTTCACTCCATCACACACTTGGACACACCCATAGGGTATATAAGGTAGTGACATGCAGCAGAGCTCAGTCAGTCAGTTTCCTGTCTTCGGACAGAGGAGTCAAGCCTTGGGTGGTTCGGGAGTGAGTCACCCACCAGTGTGCAGAGGAGATCAGATTGCATTTTCCTGTCAGAGCTCTGTGTGAGCTAAGTCAGACAGACGGAGACAGCTTTGGAGAAAGGGAAGTTTGCAGCAGAAACTTCAGTCGCCTGTCCAAGGACAGTGAAGTTCAGTTGATGTTTTCCTGAATAGGAGAAACTGAGAATCTGTCAGCGAGCTCCAAGGAAGAAGTAAGAAAGGATTGCTTTTATCCCATCCTAGGAAGTGGGGAAAGTGCTTATGTTAAGAGCGCGAACAGGGCGAGGCGCAGTGGAAGAATTAGAGCAGTTGCCTTAGGTATAGGATTACTGCAAAATTTACCGGTCACTGGGGACCGAAGTGTTCTATCGCTTCACGCATAATAACGGAACAACCAGAGTCTTACTGGCCTTAGGTCGCAGAAAGCAGCCCTTGGAGAGTCGGTACGTAACCGGAGTCAGGTGGAATAGGGACTTTGGGCTAGGCAAGCATAGAAGAACCTAGTTTCATCACTGGAAGGCTCCCACAATGCTGACCGGGCAGTACAGCTATGGAGTTAGCTGGAGTATTCGGAGTTAACTTAGCTCTATGCTAGTTGGACTCATCATATTGGAAGTAAAGGAGGCCTCTAACCTGTTCAGCTGTTATCTCGAAGCACATTCCCACCCTGACCAGCTCCCCGGGACCTGCCTAACATCTGACAAGTAAAAGGTATGGAAAGACGCTGGATGTGTGAGACTGATTCATTATCTGCACCCTACATCATTATAACATAGACTTTGAGGGACCAGTCCCACCTGTGGGGGACCCGTCATCTAGCTGCCAAAAACATCCCCTCAGAGATCTACAGCAGCGCTGGTCTTAGTGACTAGAAAACTACAGGTGGGTCACGACTGTTATTACCAAATCCCTGTAAAAAAACCCTTTAACGCCTGACCGCCAGGGCACGGACCGAGCCACGCTACCAGTGACATTCCCTATAGAAATCTACAGACTCGCTCCGAGTACCCCATTGCCCTGGTAACCCACAATTGTGGTGCGGGTCACAACACATATAGGGTGGAGATATAGCAATTACTGGGGGATGTACTAACCTTCCGGGGCTATGACAGGCACAACCCTGGTAAAGGCGAGCAGAATTGAGGTCTGTCAGTTTCTGCTACTTGCAGCACAGAGAGTGCTGAAAAATGAAACTTCAACAATTTCGATATTACCGGGATCTTAGTAAGTAGCAGGTGAATGTTCCTGTAAGGTTTTATCATTCTGTTGCACTACCAATCCCATTGGGAGTTCAGCTTTTTTGGACCTAAAATAAATTTGTTCTTAAAATGACTCTCTTTGACATTTCAACATCACTTTGCTTGATATGCTTAATGTATAATTAGTAACCGTTTGGATTTCACTTCAAATATAAACCAACACCTATGCTGTTGATTTTCAAACCAGATACCCGTTTATTTTTCAATACAATCACAAAGGACCCCGTAATGATTTGGGAGCTGAGGAGAGCCCGGCAAAAACGGCCATACACCAGAGAGGTTGAATCTACTGGATTTTCAGTACCATGACTAACCACCACAACTAAAGGCAGCCGTCGAGCGTAACTACGTTGGTCCTAGACGCCTCGTCACAGCCTGAGAGGCTAACTACACCTAAAGATAGAAAGAGGAAGCTATCTGCCCCGGAGCAATCCCCAAAGAACATAGGAAGCCCCAAAACATGTAATGGCGGTTAGACAAGAGGTAATACAGACACAGACAGAAAATAGTATGAGCAAACGTTGGGGCCCAATCTTCCTAGAAAGAAAAGGATAGGAAGGAACTTGCTGCAATCCAAAAAACCCTAAAAAAAATACCAACTCTACTAATTTCAAAAACACCTGAGATCACACGACCTCTACCACCCAAATTAGTTCTCTGGTGTAACAAAACTAAGCCGCAGCCACTGAAAAAACTGGAAAAGGCAAATGAACAAATAACAGTGGCTCAGATAAACTGAGAGGAGCACAAGCCCCCGGAGGGGACCTGGCTGACTCCACAGAAGTGCAGGAAAAATGCAAAAGCAAGCACAAAAATAAAAGCAGAAAATATCTTATCTGTAAGCAGAAGATGCAGGCAGACTCAGCAACTTCCAAGTGAACCAGGAACCAAAGTTGAGACAAGAACAATTGATCACCGGCAACCCTGATGGGAGGGAACCTCCCTTAATAAGACCAGTCTGTAACTCCTGATTGCCAATCTTCACAATCTTCATTGAATGGTTCAGTACTGTTTTTAACCACAGAGGAGCTTCTGCTCAGACTTCATTTTCTAACACATTCACAACAGTCCCCCCTTGAGGAGGGTCACGAACCCTCATTTGGGCAACCAGGTCGGTCAGGATGAGCTCTGTGATACGCACGGATCTGTCTCCTAGCATGGATGTCCGAAGCAAACACCCAAGAATTGTCCTCCTGACCATAACTCTCCACTTAACCAAATACTGGAGTTTAGAAAAACGAGAATCCAATATTTTCTCAACTACATACTCCAGATTGCCCTCAACCAAAACAGGGTCAGGAGGCGCAGCCATAGGAACCACTGGCTCGACAAACCTCTTCAATAAGGACTTGTGGAACACGTTTGGATCTTAAATGTCCCTGGAAGAAGTAAACGAAAGGAAACAGGATTAAGAATCTCCATGATCTTGTAAGGTCCAATGAACCTAGGCTTAAACTTAGGAGATGCAACTCTCATAAGGATATTTCTTGAGGACAACCAGACCAAGTCCCCACTTCAAACCGAGGACCATCAGTCCTATGTCCTATGCCGGTTGGCAAACCGCTGGGCCCTCTCCTGAGAGAGGGACAACCTCTCCACTACCTGGTCCCAAATCTGCTGCATACGCTCCACAACAGAGTCAACACCTGGACAGACAGAAGCCTCCGTATGTCCTGAAGAAAATCGAGGGTGAAACCCAAAATTGCAGAAAAATGGAGACATCAAAGTAGTAGAGCTAGCCCTATTATTAAGAGCAAACTCAGCCAAAGGCAAAAAAAAGAGACCCAGTCATCTTGATCAGCAGACACAAAGCATCTCAGATCAGTCTCCAATGTCTGGTTTGTTCTCTCAGTTTGTCCATTGGTCTGAGGATGAAAAGCCGAGGAGAAAGACAATTGAACACCAAGTTTAGAACAAAAAGTCCTCCAAAATCTGGAAACAAACTGGACTCCTCTGTCAGACACAATGTTCTCAGGAATGCCGTGAAAACCGAACCACGTGCTGAAGGAACAAAGGCACCAATTTGAGGAGGAAGGCAACTTAGGTAATGCACAAGATGTATCATTTTGGAAAACCTATCACAAATCACCCAGATAACGGTCATTCTCTGAGAACAGGGAGGTCGGAAATGAAATCCATAGAGATATGGGTCCATGGTCTCTTGGGCACAGGCCATGGCATCAACAAACCACTAGAGCGAGAGCAAGGCTTGGAGCGAGAGCAAGTCCCGCAGGACTGCACAAATTCCCTGACGTCACGAGACAAAGTAGGCCACCAAAAGGACCGACTAACCAAGTCTCTGGTACCAAAAATTCCAGGATGACCGGCCAACGCGGAACAATGAATCTCAGACATCACACTCTTTTTCCACCGGTCTGGGACAAACATTTCCCAATAGGGCAGCGTTCGGGTTTATCCTCCTGACACCCTTCCAGAGCCAGTCTCAAATTGGGCGAGATGGCGGAAAGAACTACACCCTCTTTCAAAATAACAGCAGGATCAGATAACTCAGGAGAGTCCGCAAGGAAACTCCTCGAGAGGGCATCCGCCTTAACATTCTTTGTGCCAGGAAGAAAGGAAACCACAAAATTAAAACGTGTGAAAAACAAGGCCCACCTGGCCTGTCTAGGATTAGGTCGCTTGGCTGATTCCAGATAAACCAGATTCTTATGGTCTGTGAGGACCACCACCTGATGTTTGGCTCCCTCCAGCCAATGTCTCCACTCTTCAAAAGCCCACTTCATGGCCAATAACTCCCGATTACCCACGTCATAATTACGTTCAGTGGAGAAAATTTTCGAGAGAAAAAGGCACAAGGGTTACTTTTAGAGGTCTCTGGATCTCTTTGGGACAAAACGGCACCTGC
This sequence comes from Oophaga sylvatica, assembly GCA_033576555.1. Lineage (NCBI taxonomy): Eukaryota > Metazoa > Chordata > Amphibia > Anura > Dendrobatidae > Oophaga > Oophaga sylvatica. Next base: position 429,660,956 of record JARQOD010000005.1, on the reverse strand, counting down.
CCAAATTTCAGAGGCATCAACCTCCACCTGAAATGGCAGAGAAACATCAGGCTGCCGTAGAACAGGAGCAGAAGTGAATCTCTGCTTAAGTTCCTGAAACGCAGAGACTGCCTCGGAGGCCAATTCACCAAATCAGAACCCTTTTTGGTCAAATCAGTCAATGGTTTAACAATAACAGAGAAATTACCAATAAATTTACGATAAAAATTGGCAAAACCCAAGAATCTCTGAAGAGCCTTTAATGAAGTAGGTTAGACCCAATCACAGATGGCCTGAACCTTGACCGGGTCCATTTCAATAACAGATGGGGACAAAATGAATCCCAGAAATCAGATCCTCTGTACGCCAAAAAGACACTTTGATCCCTTCACATACAGAGCATTCTCTCTCAAAATCTGGAACACAGTCCGAACATGTTTCACATGAGAGTCCCAGTCATTGGAAAAAATCAAGATATCATCCAAATAAACAATCAGAAAATTATCCCCAAAATCCCTGAAAATGTCATTCATGAAGGACTGGAAGACGGAAGGAGCATTAGTGAGCCCAAAGGGCATCACTAGGTACTCAAAATGCCCCTCTGGGGTATTAAATGCCGTCTTCCATTCATCCCCGTGCTTAATGCGAATAAGGTTATACGCCCCCCTAAGGTCAAGCTTGGTAAACCAAGTAGCACTTTTCACCCTGGAAAACAGGTCAGAAATCAAGGGTAACGGATATTGATATTTCACAGTGATATTGTTCAAGAGACGATAATCAATACACGGCCTTAATGAACCATCCTTTTTGGCCACAAAGAAAAAACTGGCACCCAAGGGTGAAGAGGATGGTCTGATATGACCCTTCTCCAATGACTCCTTGATATAAGACCGCATAGAGTCATGTTCAGGTACAGACAAGTTAAAAAGGCGACCTTTAGGGAATTTACTACCAGGCACTAATTCAATAGCGCAGTCATAGCTCCTATGGGGGGGCAAGGATGCAGATTTACTTTCGCTAAACACATCAGAAAAATTAGTCAAAAAGTCAGGAACATCCTGAGCCTGGGGAGAGGCAGAAAAAACAGGAGTGTTGGCATTAACACATTGGCAGCCCCAACTGGTTACAGACACAGATTTCCAATCCAAAACAGGATTATGAGACTGTAACCAAGGGAAACCTAGTACAATAATGTCATGCAGATTATACAGCACCAAAAATTTGCAACTCTCCTGATGATCAGGTTCAACCCTCATTATCACCTGAGTAGAGAACTGGGGTTTATTCTCAGCCAAAGGGGTAGAATCAATCCCCAGTAGGGGAATAGACTTCCGTAGGGGTATCAAGGGAAACCCACAACGTTTAGCAAAATCAAAATCCATCAGGTTAATAGCTGCTCCCGAATCAACAAAATCCTGAGCAGAAAATGTGGACAGGTAGCAAATCAGGGTAACAGTCAACAGAAATTTAGTCTGAACACTACCCAAGACAACTGAGCGTGCAAAACGTCTTCCCCGCTTAGGGCAGACTGAAATAGCATGAGAGGGGTCACCACAGTAGAAACATAACCCATTGCGTTTTCGAAACTCATGACGCTGTGCCCCAGAAGCCACTCTATCACACTGCATGGGTTCAGAAGCTGGTTCACAAGGCAACACTATTCCACGCATACCTCTACGCTCACGCAAACGTCTGTCAATTTGAATCGCTAATGACATAGAATCATTGAGACCAGAGGGAGCAGGGACACCCACCATAACATCTTTTACATTCTCTGACAGACCCTTCCGAAAAAGGGCTGCCAAAGCATCATCATTCCATTTGGTCAGGACTGCCCACTTTCGGAATTTCTGACAGTATAACTCAGCGTCCTCAAGCCCCTGGTTTAATGCCAACAAGTTTTTTCAGCTTGATCAGTGACATTAGGTTCATCGTACAATAACCCCAGAGCCAGAAAAAATGCATCAACATTACTCAAAACAGGGTCCCCAGGTGTCAGGGAAAAAGCCCAATCCTGAGGATCGCCGCGCAGGAGAGAGATGACAATTTGAACCTGCTGTGCTGCGTTCCCTGAGGACTTAGGTTTTAAGGCAAAAAACAACTTACAGTGATTTTTGAAATTCAGAAATTTAGCTCGATCCCCTAAAAACAAATCTGGCATGGGGATCCTAGGTTCCACAACCGGCAACCCTGCAAGATAGGTAGCAATACTCCGAACTTCAGTGGCAAGCTGATCCACACGGCCAGACAACTGTGCAAACTCCATTGAGAGAAAAAAAATCCTCAGCACCCAGAGAAAAAGAGGGAAAAAAAAAATGCAACAAACAGAAAAAAAAAAATCTCTGACAACTCTGACAACTTTTTTTTTTTTTTACACTATTTTTCCCTTCTGTGAGTACCATATAATTTTCAGTTTGGCCGGTGATACTGTTATGATTTGGTAGCTGAGGAGAGCAGGCAAAAACGGCAATACACCAGAGAGGTTGGAATCTACTGGATTGCAGTACCCTGACTAACCACCACAACTAAAGGCAGCCGTGGAGCGTACCTACGTTGGTCCTAGACGCCTCGTCACAGCCTGAGAGGCTAACTACACCTAAAGATAGAAAAAGGAAAGCTATCTGCCCGGGGCAGATCCCAAAGAACATAGGAAGCCCCCAAACATGTAATGGCGGTTAGACAAGAGGTAATACAGACACAGACAGAAAATAGTATGAGCAAACGTTGGGGCCCAATCTTCCTAGAAAGAAAAGGATAGGAAGGACACTTACTGCAATCCAAAAAACCCTAAAAAAATACCAACTCTACTAATTGCAAAAACACCTGAGATCACACGACCTCTACCACCTAAATTAGTTCTCTGGTGTAACAAAACTAAGCTGCAGCCACTGAAAAAACTGGAAAAGGCAAATGAACAAATAACAGTGGCTCAGATAAACTGAGAGGAGCACAAGCCCCCGGAGGGACCTGGCTGACCTCCATAGAAGTGCAGGAAAAAATGCAAAAAGCAAGCACAAAAATAAAAGCAGAAAATATCTTATCTGTAAGCAGAAGATGCAGGCAAGACTCAGCAAGCTTCCAAGTGAACCAGGAACCAAAGTTGAGACAAGAACAATTGATCACTGGCAACCCTGATGGGAGGGAACCTCCCTTATATAAGACCAGTCTGTAACTCCTGATTGCCAATCTTCACAATCTTCATTGAATGGTTCAGTACTGTTTGTAACCACCAGAGGGAGCTTCTGCTCAGACTTCATTTCTAACACATTCACAACAGGACCCTCAGTTCAGACCTTTATTTGTCAGTGAAAAATTTAGATACTGAAAGGAAATCTGTCACCGCTGGATGATTTTTATCTATTACTATGGGTATTACTATGCACACCAGGATAGGGATAAGGGGGCCATGCATACCAGGGTATAGATGAAGGGGGCCATGCATACCAAGGTAAGGATGAGGGGGGCCATGCATACCACAGTAGAGATGAGGGGGCCATATGTATAAGGATGAGGATGAGGGGATCATATATACCAGGATAGGGGATATTATGGACAGAATTGACCAAATTTTTTCTTCAATTTTTTTTTCCCTAATTTCCTCCTCTAACACCTAGGTGCGTCTTATAGTCCAGTGCGTCTTATACTCCGAAAAATATGGTACATACTGAGAATTAAAAGGCAGATACTTATCCATCATGCAATACCATCAAGGGGGCATATAATTGACATTAAATTTATTCTGTAGCAGGACAGCTGTACCGTCTGCATTCCTGCACAATTCCCTTCCTCCTCTACCCTGGCAGGGATGCCAACTCACTCACTGTCCTGGCCCTTGTACCGCATTTCTGCCTCCTCCTGCTGCTTCCTGGAGTCTATACACAGCTGGCAGATCCCCGGGCACTGTGCTTAGAGTGCACTCTCCCAGTTTCTTAAAGAGACAGCGGATGCCATCTTAAAGTGTCTCCAGCCAAAGGATGGGAGACACTTACTATTTAAGGCACTTCCATGTGTTAAGTCACTTGTCTGCACACTAGCTAGTTCTCATTTCCCCTGTATGTCAATATTTGCCTGTACCTGCCAGTACCCGTCCGTTTGCGCCTGCTGTGCTTTCCTTTATACCAGTAGTACTAGCACCTGTTGTGCCCAACTGTATAACAGCTGTATCTGCCATGCCCGACTGTTTCAGTCTTACCTGCCTGAGTGAACCTTCTGTGTCCACCTGTATACCAGCCGTACCTGCATGCACCAGATGTGCCTGCCTGTATACCAGCGTACCTACCTGCACCTGCCCATCGGCATACCAACTGCTGCTCCTGTAGTCATGCCATGATGGCCTGTACGAGCTGAGTTTACCCATTCCAGACCGTTCCAGATCCCTGACCCGTGAGGACAGCCATGTAGTAGGACCTGGCGTCCATGCAAAGCCAAGCCTAACCCCACCATCAGCGGCTCTAGGGAAGAGTCGAGCGTTAACCTAGTCACGCCCCTCCAGGTTCTCTTCTTTCGACAGCACAGAGGTTCCAGCACCGTTCCCATTACAACTACCTCAAACACACAACCAATGTCATTAAGAACTACTTCCCCACAAAGAAGAACCTGGAGTCCTGAAAGTGATATGGCCCTGAGAGAGTTCTGATTTCAACATCATCGAGACTGTCCAAAATTACATGAAGAGACAGAATGATATGTGCCAGCCTACAACAACAGAAGATCTGGTTAGTTCTCCAAAAACTGTGTGCAAAAGCGTACGTAGAATAATTGATACCTTGATGCTGCTAAAAATCCAAAGGGAGGTCACACGAATTATTGATTTGATTTAGATTTTTCTTTAGTTCATTGACTTTGCATTTTGCTTATTGATAAAAATAAACTATTAACATTCATTTAAAAGCATTCTCACTTTGTTGTATTTCTCCATGCTTGCCTAGGCTGCCAACCGTCCATAAATTTATAGACAGTCTGTAAAAACCCAGTGCTTTTCTCTGCCACCCGTAGCATCCAGCAGAAAAAAGCACCAGGCATGATTTTTTTTTCAAATTATCTCTGAAGTTTGTACTTTGCATGCGCTAAAAAGGCTACCATGCGCAGTACAAACAGAACCTTACCGGAAGAATGGTGCTGGCGCAAGAAGAAAAGATCAGCCAATCACCGCAGAGCATGCCAGGACTCCATTTCAATCTCCTGCCTCCGATGGAAGAAGACGCGTTAGCGCTGTGGCTGGTGAATATAATTCTGTGTGTATGTCTTTGTTTCCTCATGCACAGCACCATACTGTATATACAGGTCCACATTATATCCTGTATATAGTATGTCTGTATATACTATATGTATATAGTGTGGAGGTCTGTGTGTTCAGTATTATAGTGATGTTATATAATATGTACAGACAGCAGCCTGGGTCCACACAATGCAATGACATAAACAGCTCTGAAAATATTAAGAGACCACGGCACAGTTTTATAAAAATCAGCTTCTCTACATGTATGACAGCCATTCCATTCCAGTGTCAATTAAATTCCAACCAGAGTACACCTCATTTTACTTAATCTGCTTCTGATTAGGTGATCACCTGAACCAAATCTTATTTAATGAAGGAAAGTATAAAAAACACTGCTGTGGTGTTCACAATCCTCTTGCAATAGGACAAGCTGGATGGCAAAACAAGTGCTAGTAATATCCCAAAAGTAATAGGAATGAAAAAATAACTTTTAACCATGCCAAAGGAGTTGAAAAGAAAAGTCTTGAGTGAGGAAAAGAAGGGCTCAATTCTGGCTTTACTAGCAGAGGGATACAGTGAGCATCATGTTGCCTCCATCCATAAAATTTCAAAGACGGCAGTCCATTACAACAAGGTCAAGCAGCAGACATTGGGGACAACAAAGCTACAGACAGGCGGAGGGCAAAAACGACTCTCCACTGACCGGGATGACCATCATCTTATTCAAGTGTCACTTAGCAACCACAGGATGACATCAAGTGACCTGCAAATGGCAGCTGGGGTGAAGTGCATGGCAAAAACTGTTCATAACAGGCTCCTAGAGGCAGGGCTCAAGTTATGTAAAGCTAGAAAAAAAGCCTTTCATCAATGAGAAGCAAAGGAGAGCCAGGTTGAAGTTTGCCAAAGACTATAAGGATTGGACCATAGAGGACTAGAGTAAGGTAATCTTCTCTGATCAGTCTAATTTTCAGCTTTGCCTAACACCTGGTCATCTAATGGTTAGACGGAGACCTGGAGAGTCGTACAAACCACAGTGTCTTGCATCCACTGTGAAATTTGGTGGTGGATCGGTGATGATCAGGGGAAGCTTCAGCAAGGCTGGAATTGGGCAGGTTAAACTTTGTGAAGGACGTATGAATCAAGCCGCATACAAGGTTATCCTGGAAAAATAGTTGATTCCTTCTGCTCAGGCAATGTTCCCCAACTCTGAGGACTGTTTTTTTCCACTAGGACAATGCGCCATGCCTCACAGCTAGGTCAATCAATGTGTGGATGAAGGACCACCACATCAAATCCCTGTCATGGTCAGCCCAATCTACAGACCTGAACCCCATTGAAAACCTCTGGAATGTAATCAAGAGGAAGATGGATAGTCACAAGCCATCAAAGAACTGCTTACATTTTTGTACCAGGAGTGGCATAAGGTCACTTAAAAGCAGTATGAAAGACTGGTGTAAAGCATGCCAAGTCGCATGACATCTGTGATTAAAAATCATGGTTATTCCACAAAATATTGATGTCTGAACTCTCCCTGAGCTAAAACATTGGTATTGTTGTTTCTAAATGATTATGAACTTGCTTTCTTAGAATTATTTGAGGTCTGCAAGCACAGCATTTTTTGTTATTTTGAACATTTTTCATTTTCTGAAAATAAATACAAAATTTATTGCTTGGAAATTCAGAGACATGTTGTCAGTAGTTTATAGAATAAAAGAGCAATTTACATTTTGCTCAAAAACATACCTATAAAGAGAAAAATCATACAAACTGAAAATTTTGCAATAGTCTCTTAAGTTTTGCCAGACAGCAGTGTCCCCACTATCCATCTATATATTATCTGTATACACACACACAGTGTATAGTTAATAGTGTGAAGCTGTGTATATAATATGATGCTGTCCATATAGTGTGGACTTCGCACTGTGCACATTCAGACACACCTCCACGCTATATATACACTCCTACACTTTGAAATTGAAATACCAAAATAGAAAAGTAATGGAGTTACAGAAATAACAGGGTGGATAGACAAGTTAATAATATCTAAATGATGTAAATAAGGAAATAACATTTTCTAAACTTCTCTATTTCTTAAGTTTGAAGAATGAGCCACATGCCAAAATCTCTTAACTTCCAGCCTCGGCTGCAATCAATGAGGCTAATAATGGTTGACCTAGGAATGTTCTGCCTCTGAATGCACTTGGGAAAAACACCAGGATCCACTGCGGGCAGCTCCTGTCATCCCAGATGTGCTCGATGTAAGGCAAGTTCATGGTCTCTTAAGCCATGATAGTATGTTAGGCCATTAAAGTGGTTGTCTATGCTTGGGGCACAATTCTGCAGCCACTATATATGTGACTGCAGACTTTTGAATCCACACAGTGTGTTTGCTGTCAAAATTCTCTAGTACCAGTAATGGGAGCGGGCAGGTGTGTGACCACAAGTATATGATTTTTATACATACGGTCACATGCCGACTAGATGTGCACAGCCTCATTCAATAAAAGTGAATTAAGCAAGGAAGGACACGGCTAGTCGAAATGTGGCTGAAGTATGTAAATACTTGCTGTCATATGACGACTCGCTCCCAAAGGTGGAGAATCCCGAGATCACGTACTGTGGGTATTCAGAAGTCTGTAGGCACATAGAGCAACTGCAGACTTGCACTTCAAACCTGGACATTGAAGCATTATTGGAGCCATTATTTAACATGACAATTACAATCCACATGTTGCTTGTGCTTCTGTGAGAGCAAATATTAGCTACCTGTTAAGAGTACAAGGCAACTACACCTGCATAGTAGAAACAAGAAGGCAAGGCCCATAGAGGGGAGAAGTAACGTGGAATATCGTAATTGTAGGGTACAGGCGTGGGACAGCCACTACTTCACAGGACAGTGTGACGCTGATGGGAGGTGAGAGGTACGCTAATGAAGACTGGAGGCAGAGTTTTCAACCAGGCACCACTCGACTCAGAGCCTGGAAGAACTAATTTACATAAAGGAATAAAAGATTATTTCTGCACAACAAGATCGCAGATATGAGGCATAAAGGTATGACTATTTTAAGCATTCTAAAGCCTGTATGCCCATATAATTAGGTTAGATACAACCAAGTGGGTGACAGATTCCCTTTAATAAAGTATTAATAATGTACTCAAAAGATAGGACAATTAAATATGATAATGCACGAAAGTTATAGATCAATTAAAAAAAATTGTGCATAAAGAATAAAAAGAGTAAGGAGAGAGATGTGATAAAAACTTGTATTTTTATTGAAAGAGTAATTGAAATATGAAGTATAATATATACAGTTAAGCCAATGTATGGCACCATATACCATCATCAAGGGCAAATTACAAAAAAATGGTATCTAAATAATCATGATTATGAAAGAGATCAGAACAATTTTAACCTTTTAACCTAAACACTACAACATTGCTAGACACAGTAGCAGCTGTGTTGGTATCCACAGAAAGTCAGAGTATGCACACAATTTATCATACACAGCAGTTGCACGGCCCTGTTAGTGCAAAGCCAAAAACAAACAATTATAGTTGCAGGAATTAATGTTACCCTTGCTGGATTGTTGTGCCACGTTCCCTAGACAAGCACTATCCCATTGTGTGGCACTATATAACTGCTTTATCAGATTTTCTATTACTTGTATCTTTGGCCTATTATGTGCTCCTGGGCATGATCAGGTTTTTGGGCTCTGTATATTTTACTTGTGAAACATCTTGTTGTGTTGGATTATCTCTTTGCAATTGTGAATTATCATGCAATATTTATCCATCATCTTGCACATACTGGTGTGTGATCACAGTTGCCCAATTTTAGGGTATAACTTGTGTATTTATTTATATATTTTATTTATTTTTTCACATATCCTACACAGTCCACCAGTGTCTATTCTGAATGTGACACTCTTGATTGAGAGAGATTTTTGTCTACCGTATTTACAGACAATTTTTATAGGATTTGCACTTCATAGTGTTTTGGTGTCAACTTCTAGTGATAGGGATTACTATGGTTATTTAGGGATAGTCTTCCTTGACTTGGGTGCCGCCTCATCTAAAATAGGGTGCCAACCTCTGTGGAGTGGCAGGGTCATCCCAGGATAAAGCTTTGAGAAATCAGGCCCGTTCCCAGTATACCTAAATCCCTAGACCTTCCCTCTAGAGCTCTATGGGTTTTTTATTATGTGGTTGGTAATGGGTCATAAAAAGCTTAAAGTGAAGGTTCTCTTTTGTGGTGGCAGTCTCTTCTTCATAATATTATATATGAAGTATAAAATATTATAATGAAATCATATTCTCATATGTTATATAACATTCTACTAATCAACATTTTCATATATGACAATACATTTAATCTGTGTACTTACGTGTGCCTTGTATTGCTCACGTTTACAGTACTTGTCTATATTCGCCCCTTTTCACATGTAAAGCGCCATGGAATAAATGGCGATATAAAAATGTATAATAATAATAATAATCTGTGTAAATCAATTGTCTTCTTACTAGTATCAATACACTCCTGTTGATTAAATATATTTTCTCTATTTTAAGTGCCTTAAAATATTCTCTCAGAATATTAGTTCTGTTATATCAATAATTTATATTTAGAAGCTCTCCCTTTAATATTTAATTCCAGTTTATTACATTTTATCAACTGAAATTAATATGCAATACCTCACAACCCACTACAGACATACAAGAAAAAAAACTGCTGCACAGCAAGAGATTTATGAATATTAATGTGATAAGAGTTACATAAATCTATTCTGCAACTGTCTTAAAGTATTAATTTGTAAGACATCACATATGAATGGGATTTAGTTTTAACGCAATGTAGTTTTACAGAAAGAAACTTAATTTATTTTTTGTAAATTCAAACTATTCAAATCTGACTATTGAGTCTGATTAATCAATCAACAACTACCTAAATATCTGTAAAATGCCAAAACACATATGAAGCTGAACGCAGGAGATGCAGGAATACATATGAAGAAGAACAGGATGCTCTTTGTGGTCAGTGAGAGTACGCTCTTCTTTCCCGCCCTTGTAACGTCGGCTGCAACAGTTTGTCCGGAGGAGAAAATACTGGTCCAACAGGAGCAGGGCAGTTATCAAATGTACATAGAAATTAATCTTGGTCTGGTGAGTGAGTGTTCCCGCCATCTGCTTCATGTATGATATATATCCCGCACTCTCGGCCTCCTACATGACGTATATCCCAAACACGCTCGTCCTCCTATATGACGTATAGACCGCAGTTTTGTTGTACCCTATAGATGTATAGACTGCACTTTCGGCCTCCTATGATGTACAGACCACAGTCTTGTTGTACCCTATGTGACATGTAGATCGCAGTTTCATTGTCCTCTATGAGATGTATAGATTGCAGTCTCGTTGTACGCTATGTGACGTATAGACCGCAGTCTCATTGTGTCCTATGTGACAAATAGACCGCAGTCACATTGAATCCTGTGACGTATAGACCGCATTCTCATTGTACCCTATGTAACATATAGACCATACTCTCGTTAAGTATGTATACAGCACAATAAAGTAAAGTGTATAGTATGGTGCTGTGTTTATATAGTATATTATGTACCGTTGTGTTATATATATATATATATATATATATATAGTATATAGTGTACAGATGCTTATATAGTATGGTGCGGTCTGTGTATATAGTATATAGGTTGGAATCCACACTATATACACTGCCATAGCTCTACACTATATAGTATACAGTCATGGCCGAAAGTGTTGGCACCCTTCAAATTGTTACAGAATATGAAGTGTTTCTCACAGAAAATTATTGAAATTACACGTTTTGTTTCACACGTTTATTTCCTTTTTGTGTAATGGAACAACACAAAAAAAAAATGAGAAAAAAAGGCAAATTGGACATAATTTGACACAAAACCCCAAAAATGGTCAGGACAAAATTGTTGACACCTTTCCAAAATCGTGAGCAAACAACTGTTTCAGGCAAATTCTCCGGTGGCAAGTAACACGTGTGGGCAATATAAAAATCACACCTAAACGAGATAAAAAGGGGAGAATTTGACTGTGCATTGTGTGTCTGTGTGTGCCATTCTAAGCATGGAAAACAGAAAGAGGAGAACAATTGTGAGGACTTGAGAACCAAAACTGTTGAAAAATATCAACAGTCTCAATGTTACAAGTCCATCTCCAGAGATCTTGATGTCACTTTGTCCATGGTGTACAACATAATCAAGAAGTTTACAACTCATAGCACTGTAGCTAATCTACTGTAGCTAATCTCTCTGGACGTGGATGGCAGAGAAAAATTGATGAAAGGTTACAATGCAGGTGTTAGAATCTATTTCGTTTTGACCATCCACCATCTTGTTGTGTTTTTCTGGCTGCTGGTCTTTTTCCCCTGGTGCTGGGTTTGTCTAAGGTCAGGTGATTGTATCTCCCTTTATTACCCAGAACCTGCCTCCCAGTCCTTGATGGACAACAGTGTTAATCCGCTTGAGTTCTGGCTAGGAGCTTTGATAGATTTCTATGTTTGATATTGTGCAGTTCTGGGATATCCAGTTCTGCCTGCTTTGTTTTTTGGTTTTCCTTTCGTTTCTACAACTCACTCTATTTTCCTACTAGGAGGTTACCTGTTGTTGTTCCCAGTCCCTAGATCGTTCAGGGATACCCTTCCCCCTACCTTTAGGTCTTCGTTTGAGTTTAGCCTAGGAAACGTTGGTGGGTCTATTCACAAGGAATAGGTCGCCCACTCCATCGTAGGGTTTCAGCCTAGTCCTAGCACAGAGTCAGTTTCTCCCCCATCTGCTCTAGTACTGAGTTGCAGATCCATAACGATAGGATAGTCTAGATGGTGGATAAGCAGCCCCAATTAAGTTCCAAAGAAATTCAAGCTGTCCTGCAGGCTTAAGGTACTTCAGTGTCAGCAAGAACTATCAGTTGACATTTGAATGAAATTAAACACTATGGCAGGAGACATAGGAGGACCCCACTGCTGACACAGATATATATAAAAAGCTTGACTGCAGTTTGACAAAATGTACAGTACAGACCAAAAGTTTGGACACACCTTCTCATTCAAAGATTTCTCTGTATTTTCATGACTATGAAAATTGTACAATCACACTGAAGGCATTAAAACTATGAATCAACACATGTGGAATTATACATTATACTTTACAAAAAAGTGTGAAACAACTGAAAATATGTCTTATAATCTAGGTTCTTCAAAGTAGCCACCTTTTGCTTTGATTACTGCTTTGCACGCAGAAAAGGTGAACGGATGGACTCTACATGCCTGGTTCCCACAGTGAAGCATGGAGGAGGAGGTGTAATGGTGTGGGGGTGCTTTGCTGGAAACACTGTTGGGAATTTATTCAAAATTAAAGCGGTGAGCGGTCCAGCTCACCCCAAACCATCTCGATTGGGTTCAGGTCTGGTGACTGTGGAGGCCAGGTCATCTGGCGTACCACCCCATCACTCTCCTTCTTGGTCAAATAGCCCTTACGCAGCCTGGAGGTGTGTTTGGGGTCATTGTCCTGTTGAAAAATAAATGATGGTCCAACTAAACGCAAACCGGATGGAATAGCATGCCGCTGCAAGATGCTGTGGTGGCCATGCTGCTTCAGTATGCCAGTATTTATTCATATAGGAAAGATGTGTATCTTCGTACCGTGTTAGCCAGTAGATAGAAAATATCTCAATATTTATCCCAGAGTTTTATGACTTTCTACAACAATTAAGGAATCTGCTTCCCTGACCTTTTAGGGTCATCACAACACAATACCAGACCCCAATCAGAGGGTAATAAAACTTTCACTCCTTATCTATGAACTAGTCATATTTATGTTCATCCCTCGGCCATAATGACAGTTCTGCTTCACGTCACATGTCTTACCTATTGCATTATTCCTGTGTCCTCTTGTGTATAAATATGTGATTCTTCAGATTTTGTATTAGTTCAGCCTGATGAAGAGACCTGCGTAGTCTCGAAAGCTTGCAATTTGTTACCATCTTTTCAGTTAGCCATTAAAAGGTATCAACCACTGAGGACTCTCAAGTCTAAATATTTTAGTATTTATTCAGTAATTTTGAATAAATCCCCAACAGTGTCACCAGCAAAGCACCCCCACACCATCACACCACCTCCTCCATGCTTCACGGTGGGAACCAGGTATGTAGAGTCCATCCGTTCACCTATTCTGCGTGCAAAGCAGCAATCAAAGCAAAAGGTGGCTACTTTGAAGAACCTAGAATATAAGACATATTTTCAGTTGTTTCACACTTTTTTTGCAAAGTGTAATGTATAATTCCACATGTGTTGATTCATAGTTTTGATGCCTTCAGTGTGATTCTACAATTTTCATAGTCATGAAAATACAGAGAAATCTTTGAATGAGAAGGTGTGTCCAAACTTTTGGTCTGTACTGTACATGAATAAGCCAAAATCCTTCTGAGAAAGCATCTTGTGGACAGATGAGACCAAGACAGAGCTTTTTGGTAAAAATCATCTTTCGACTGTTTATCGAAAATGGAATCAAGCTACAAAGAAAAGAACACAGTACCTACAGTCAAATATGGTGGAAGTTCAAAGATGTTTTGGGGTTGTTCTGCTGCCTCTGGCACTGGGTGCCTTGACTGTGTGCAAGGCATCATGAAATCTGAAGATTAACAGAGACCAGATCTGCAATTGGGAGCAATGCCCTAGTGTAGGTGGAGAAATCATTGATGGTGGTCGGGGCCATAATGTTTTGAAAAATTGCATCAATAAATATAGTTGTTCTCCCCTTGGTATCTGTTGAATTACGTGTTTTGTTATGATTTGGTAGCTGAGGAGAGCAGGCAAAAAAGGCAATACACCAGAGAGGTTGGAATCTACTGGATTGCAGTACCCTGACTAACCACCACAACTAAAGACAGCCGTGGAGCGTACCTACGTTGGTCCTAGACGCCTCGTCACAGCCTGAGAAACTAACTACACCTAAAGATAGAAAGAGGAAAGCTATCTGCCCCGGAGCAGATCCCCAAAGAACATAGAAAGCCCCCAAACATGTAATGGCGGTTAGACAAGAAGAAATACTGACACAGACAGAAAATAGTATGAGCAAACGTTGGGGCCCAAACTTCCTAAATAGAAAAGGATAGGAAGGGCACTTACTGCAATCCCAAAAAACCCTGAAAAGTACCAACTCTACTAATTACAAAAACACCTGAGATCACACGACCTCTACCACCTAAATTAGTTCTCTGGTGTAACAAAAACTAAACAGCAACCACTGAAAAAACTGGAAAAGGCAAATGAACAAACAACAGTGGCTGACCTAAACTGAGAGGAGCACAAGCCCCCGAAGGGGACCCGGCAGACCCCCACAGAAGTGCAGGACAAAATGCAAAAAGCAAGCAAAAAAAACTAAAAGAAGAAAATGTCTTATCTGTTAGCAGAAGATGCAGGCACGAAACAGCAAGCTACAAAGTGAACAGGAATCAAAGATGAGACCAGAACAATTGATCACCGGCAACCCTGATGGGAGGGAACCTCCCTTATATAAGACCAGTCAGTAACACCTGATCTCCAATCTTCACAATCTTCATTGGATAGTTCAGTACTGTTTGTAACCACCAGAGGGAGCTTCTGCTCAGAATTCATTTCTAGCACATTCACAACAGTACCCCCCCTTGAGGAGGGGTCACCGAACCCTCATTTGAGCAACCAGGTCGGTCAGGATGAGCTCTGTGATACGCACAGATGAGTCTCCTAGCATGGATGTCCGAAGCAAACACCCAAGAATTGTCCTCCTGACCATAACCTCTCCACTTAACCAAATACTGGAGTTTCCGTCTAGAAAAATGAGAATTCAATATTTTCTCAACCACATACTCCAGATTGCCCTCAACCAAAACAGGATCAGGAGGCACAGCCATAGGAACCACTGGCTCGACAAACCTCTTCAAGAAGGACTTGTGGAACACGTTATGGATCTTAAATGTCCCTGGAAGAAGCAAACGAAAAGAAACAGGATTAAGAATCTCTATGATCTTATAAGGTCCAATGAACCTAGGCTTAAACTTAGGAGATGCAACTCTCATAGGGATATTTCTTGAGGACAACCAGACCAAGTCCCCCACTTTAAACCGAGGACCATCAGTCCTATGCCGGTTGGCAAACCGCTGGGCCCTCTCCTGAGAGAGGGACACCTCTCCACTACCTGGTCCAAATCTGCTGCAT
>JARQOD010000005.1:429577600-429645416 GCA_033576555.1 Oophaga sylvatica | reverse complement strand
GGGAGGGATAACCAGATTGAAATACCTGAATGCACACCTGTTCTGGGAGTGGGAAAATTATGTGGGAAACAGTGCACCCACTGATGGATAAGGGTTATCACCTCTAAGTAAATAACTTTTACACCAGCATCCCACTCTTTAGGACTCTCTCTGCCAGAGTCACTGTTGCATTTGGAACTGTGCGAACAAATCTGGGAGGCCTCCCTATGACGCTAATTGGGCAACTGTTGAGAAAAGGCAAAAGCAGAGCCCAATGCAGCAACAACAAGCTGATGGTCAAATATAAAGAAAAGAGAGATATCCTTATCTTGACGACCATATGCCGTGACAACAGCTCATTTAGGAATCTTGTGGGTATGATACCTTTTAATGGCTAACAAAATATAGTTTAAAGGTACTGCCACACTACACAATCCCGCTAGCGATCTCGTTAGCGTCGCATACTAATGAGATCGCTAGCGGGATTGTTTTTATATCGCTAGTAGCTACCTAACTTAGCGATGTCGTTAAGGACGCTATCGCGGTTAGCGATCTCCTTAACGACTTTAGCGGTACAAAAGTACCGCTAAATCGCTAAGAAAAGGTGCTACACTTAGCGATTATACTTACCCAGCGGGAGCGCCGACGATAAAATAGGGTCCGGAACGATTCCAGCGACGAGCGAGATCACAGCAGGAAGCTCGTCGCTGGCAGATGCCGCACAGAACAACATCGCTAACGGGATCGCTAAATAGTGACTTTTTTTAGCGATCCCGTTAGCGATGTTGTTTAGTGTGGCATACCCTTAAGATTCATAAGCCAGGCAACCCAGGGAGGCCAATCATCTCAGGGGTGGGAACACTCACTGAAGAAATCTCAGGGTGGGTAGAAAACATCCTTAAGCCGCTGGTAAGGAAGACAGCCAGCTATTTACAGGACACTACAGACCTGCTAAATAAGCTATCCACGATAGGTTCCCTCCCCGACAGCACCATCTTAGCCACGATGGATGTCGAATCCTTATATTCTAACATCCCACACGAAGATGGACTAACTGCCTGCCGAATGTTTCTTGAGGCCAATGGGATCCCGTCCGAGTCTGTAATAACACTCACCAGATTCATCCTCACACACAACTTTTTCTCTTTTGGTGAGGAGCTATATCTACAACGCACAGGCACTGCTATGGGAAGTAAAATGGCACCCCAGTATGCCAACCTCTTCATGGCTAAACTGGAAAATGACTTCTTAACATCCTGCTCCATCAAACCATTTGCCTATTTCCGTTACATTGATGACATCTTAATAGTCTGGACTGAGTCCGAACAAGAACTTCTAGATTTCCATGACAAATTCAACAAATTTCATCCTACCATAAACTTGACATTGGACCACTCAAAAACCAAAAATCAACTTCCTAGACACCACCATAAAAGTCCAAAATGGTTTGTTCCAAACATCAGTGTATCGGAAACCAATTGACCGTCCCACATACCTCAGATGGGACAGCTTCCATCCTAAACACATTAAAAAGTCCATTGTCTACAGCCAGGCCCTCAGATACAACCGTATCTGTTCCAGTCCTAAGGACAGGGATAAACACCTAACTCAACTTAAAATGTCATTTTTAATTTAAGGTTACCATCGCACCTCCATGATGACCAGATCACTAGGGCCACAAGGATCCCTAGAAGTCAATTACCGTATTTTTTGGACCATAAGACGCACTTTTTTCCCCCAAAATTTTGGGGAAAATGGGGTGCGTCTTATGGTCGCAACATACCGGAAAGTTCAGTGGCGGCGGCGCTCCCAATGCAGCTTGGCTGCGATGCGGTGGTGGTGTCCGTGCAGCAGCGGGCCTCTGGGCTGCGTGGGGGGCTCCGCCGGCATCTCGTCCCAGCCGGAAAGCCCCCCTGCAGCTGCGACGCGGTGCCGGTGCCTCCGGTGGCGGTCCCGATCCAAAGTGTGGTGCGGTGCGGTGGTGGTGTTCGGGCAGCAAGCGGGCCTCTGGGCTGCGTGGGAGGCTCCGCCGGCATCTCATCTCAGCCGGAAAGCCCCCCCGCAGCTGCGACGTGGTGCCGGCATGAGGAATGGCCGCCTGGGGCCTCTGGCAAGATGGCCGCCGCATACTCTCGTTCAAATCTCGGCAACGAGATCTTGTCCTCGGGAAGAGATCTGTTGCCGAGATTTGAACGAGAGTATGCGGCGGCCATCTTGCCGGAGGCCCCAGGCGGCCATTCCTCATGCCGGCACCGCGTCGCAGCTGCGGGGGGGCTTTCCGGCTGGGACGAGATGCCGGCGGAGCCCCCCACGCAGCCCAGAGGCCCGCTTGCTGCCCGAACACCACCACCGACACCACACTTTGGATCGGGACCGCCACCGGAGGCACCGGCACCGCGTCGCAGCTGCAGGGGGCTTTCTGGCTGGGACGAGATGCCGGCGGAGCCCCCCACGCAGCCCAGAGGCCCGCTGCTGCCCGGACACCACCACCGCATCGCAGCCAAGCTGCATTGGGAGCGCCGCCGCCACCACCGGATTTGTGAGTATATGGCCACCCTGGCCACCCCACAGAACACAGCCACCCCACAGAACACAGCCACCCCACAGAACACAGCCACCCCACAGTGCCCAACCACCCCACAGTGCCCAACCACCCCACACAGTGGTAAGCTAAATTCGGACTGTAAGACGGACCCCCATTTGACACATTATTTTTTTTTCCCAATTTTCCTTCTGAAAATTTGGGGTGCGTCTTATAGTCCGAAAAATACGGTACTTCAATACAGGAAAAGAGAGGAAAATCACCGTGTACCTCTGGTAGTGACCTACAACCCACAGTTTGAAATACTGAGAAAAACGGCTAAAAAACTTCACCATATACTACACAAGGATGACCAGTTAAAAATATTATTTAAAGACCCCCCCTTGCTGTGTTACAGGCAACCTCCAAATTTAAGAAACATCATGATCCGAAGTTCAATGCCCTCAGATTCACAAAGAGGGACCTATCCTTGCAATGGGAGAAGATGCAAAACTTGCAGTCATATAGAGACCAACGACAAGATCCAAGTCCCCAACACACAGCAAAACTATAAGATCCCCGGGACATTCACATGTTCCTCCTCTAATGTGGTATATTTAATTCTATGCAATATATGTCCTGTGGGTGGCCTCTATGTTGGAGAAACAGGACAGAGACTGAGAGCAAGGATGTGGTCTCATCGTCATACGATTACAGACAAAAAACCCATCTACCTGTGGCTAAACATTTCTGTGGTCCAGGACACAACATAGACAATATGAAAATTGTCATTTTGAAAGGCAATTTCCAATCGCAAAAACATTGCAGAGTTTGGGAATGCAAATTCATTAACATCTTTGATTCTGTTCACACAGGACTCAATCTGTCAGGAGGATTCATGGCCCATTACCAAATCTGAGCAACTTCCTCCAAAAACAATGGAGACATCACCAGTCCTTTGATCTCACATGCATATGGGGTCCATAAAACTTTCACACCACTTATCTAATCTTACCTAATTAAGGATTCTCTCTTTAAGCTCAGTGTTTGTTTATTTCAGTGTTTGTTTATTTAAATGTCCATGCATCACATCATCCCTGTGCTTTTCACTGTATATAATTGTGTTTCTTCTAATATTTTGTTACACCAGCCTGATGAAGAGACGTAAGCAGTCTCGAAAGCTTGCCCTCTAATATCTTAAACTATATTTTGTTAGCCATTAAAAGGTATGATACCCACAAGATTCCTATTTTGCTTCTCCCACTGAAAGCACTCTATATGTTTTTTTTCTACTGGCTAACACGGTACCAAACCAATTTTTTTTCGTTTAACAGCTCATTTGTCTCTGTCCGAGGTACCACAACACAAGTCCCAAAGCTAGATTGTATCCTAGATTCTAATAAGTACATTGGGAGTGTAGATCTCTCAGATCAGATCCTCAAACCATACAGTGCCAAGTGAAAAGCTAAATATGGTACAAAAAATTGGACATGCACATTGTACAGATGGCACTATACAACGCTTTTGTGCTGTTTCGAACTGCAGACCATACAGGGACCTTCCTTCAGTTTTAGGAGGTAGTTATCAATGCCTTATTGTTTGGCAGTCAGAAAGGTGAGGTCCGAGTACTGTTGAAACTATTGGTGCCCGTCACATACCAGGTCATCATTTTCCCAGTGAGGTTCCAAAAACTGCAATGAAAGGAAGAACACAGAAAAGGTGCAGGGTATGCTCCAAAAGGGAATACGAAAGGACACAATTTACCATTGTGAAACCTGCCCTGAGAAAAATGGCCTTTGCATTAAGGATTGCTTCAAAGAATACCACACGTCCACCGTCTTTGCACCTCTGAGGCTCTGCAAATGCAACATGGTGATCGCAGCCTGTTTCATCAAAGTCTGCTCTCCAAAACATTGCTCCTTCCTTTTGGAACCCAGCAGTGTATCCAACCAGTAGTTTCCCACCAGATATGGGGTATTTGGCACACTCAGGAGAAATTGTTCAACACATTTTGAAGTCCATTTTTCTCTGCTTCCCTTCTAAGAAAAAAAAAATTGTGGCTTAAGCCACTTTTTTTTTGTGGAAAAAATTCAATTTTTTTATTTTCACGGCTCACCATTATAAAATTTTGTGACGCACCTGTGCTTTCAAGGTGGTCACCACACATCTAGATAAATTCCTTGAGTGGTGTAGTTTCCAAAATGGGGTCACTTGTGGAGGCTTGTTGCTCATAACACCTCTAGCTAAATTCCTTGAGCGGTGTAGTTTCCAAACTGGAGTTACTCATGGGGATTTCCATTGTCTAGACACATCGGGGGTCCTGAAAACATGATATGACATCCGCAATCTATTCCAGACAATTTTGCGCTCCAAAAGTCAAATGCCGCTCCTTCCATTCCAAGCCATGTTGTGAACCCAAATAGTAGTTTTCCACCACTTATGAGTTAGGCTAGGGTCAGATATTGAGGTGCAAGACTAGTGCGAGTTTTTCGCAAGTGTGACCCCGGCCTTATAGGTGTCATATGGAGAAATTGCACAACAAATTGTGTGGTTCATTTTTTTCCGTTAACTTTTTGAAAATTAAAAAAAATAGGGCTAAAGGAACATTTTTGTGGGAAAAATTAAAATGTTCACTTTTTCCTTCCACATTGCTTTTAATTCCTGTGAAGTTTTTTAAAAAACAGTGCCCAAACAGTGGTTTTCCACCACATATGGGGAATCAGTAGGCTCAGGAGAAATTGCACAACAAATTGTATGCTTCATTTTCTCTTGCTACCCTTGCACAAGTAAAAAAAAATTAAGTCTAAAGGAAAATTTTTGTGAAAAAAGGTTAAATGTTTATTTTTTCCTTCCTCGTTCCATGTTAAGCACATGTTGATAAACTTCTTGAAAGTGGTTTTGAGCATCTCGAGGGGTGCAGTTTTTATAATAGTGTAACTATCAAGAGAAACCGCTAGGTGGGCACTTACCAGCGGTTTCAGCAGCTCTGACAGTGGGAGCCTGGAGCCTCCGACGGCCTGTGACAGCGGTACTCACAGCGCCCGAGTGCTGGGCAAGACGATAGCAATACAGCAGAGCTGGAGTTAGCAGAACACCAAGTGGTGAGTGTACTGCCAGGACCTGCGGTCATGTGACCCCAGGGGGCGGAGCTTAGCGTCCTGTAGCTGGGGATGAGTGCAGGGAGCTACTGGGACCCTGGAGAATGGAAAGGGGGTCACCGGACACCAGGTAGAGGACGGGGCACCAGAGGGAGACGGAATCCAAGACAAGCCAAGGTCAGTAAACGTGAGAGACAACGCAGTACACAAGGAGCAGGCTAATAAAGAATAGTCAGGGACGTGGCTAGAGTCAGAAAACCAGAGAAGCATATACACAGTACAGAATCAAGAGGCAAAATTACAACGGGAAACAGAGCCGGGTCAGAACCATACAAACAAACTAGAACACAGGCACAAGGCACAGGCAATCAGGGGTCAACACACTCAGCCAAGGGCAAAAGTATAACTGACGGGGATTGGAGCTTCCTAGGGCTATAAGAAGCTCTCCCCGAACCAAAGAGAGGCCACAATAATAAACCCCAGGTGTGCAGGTCAGAGCCCGCACTAGGATCAAGACATTAACCCCTGGTGTGCAGGCCAAACCTGCACTGGGATCATGACAGTACCCCCTCTCAACGGGGGGCCTCTGGACCCCCAGGCTTGCCCGGGTACCTGGCATGGAAAGCCCGAACCAGGCGATAAGCATGTACCGAGCGAGCAGAGACCCATGAGCGATCCTCTGGTCCATATCCCTTCCAGTGGACCAGGTACTGTAAGGAGCGGCGCACCCGCCGAGAGTCCACAATGTGTCCGACCTCATACTCCAAGTGACCCTCCACTAACACTGGAGGAACAACAGACTCAGAGTCCTCCTTGACAGACCCCACGGGTTTCAACAGAGATTTATGAAACACATTGGTTATTTTTAAGGACGGGGGGAGATGCAACCTATATGCCACAGGATTGACTATCTCCACAATCTCGTACGGACCGATGAACTTCGGTTCCAATTTAGCTGATGGTACCTTCAAGTTGATGTTACGTGTGGAAAGCCAAACCTTCTCCCCCACCTGAAACATGTCCCGGGGCTCTCTTTTTGTCCGCAAAATATTTATACCTCCCCTGGGCCCGAGATATATTACGCTGGACTTCAGCCCAGATATTTTTTTAACCGTAGAACGGATCCCTCCGCCCCTGGACAACCGGAATCCAACCGTGAAAACTCCCCAAAATGGGGATTAAACCCATAATTAATCAGGAATGGGGACATGTTGGTGGATTGACTCACTCGGTTGTTAAAGGCGAATTCCGCCAACGGTAACGCATCACACCAATCCTCCTGTCTGGCGGAGGTCAGACACCTGAGAGTCTGTTCCAGGGATTGATTGGTACGCTCCGTCTGACCATTACTTTCCGGGTGATATGCGACGAGAAGGAGAGTGAGATGCCCAATTTCTTACAGAATGCCCTCCAAAATTTTGCCACAAACTGCACACCTCAGTCAGACACAACATTCAGGGGTACCCCATGCAAACGGACCACATGCAGCACAAACAATCTTGACAATGTTTCTGCTGAGGTTAATGCTGCCAAGGGAACGAAATGGGCCTGTTTAGAAAACCTGTCCACCACCACCCAAATCACGGTATTGCCCCTGGAAGGTGGAAGACCGGTAATAAAGTCCATGGAGAGATGAGTCCATGGCCTTTCAGGAACCGGTAAAGGTATGAGTTCCCCAGCCGGCCGGCTATGTTATGGGTCTGCGGAACACACCAAATATATAATGTAGAAAGGTGCGTTCGCAGCCCGGGGTCCACCGTGCAAGCGGAGCCTGCTGCTAGTAAAAATGGCGCGAGAAGCAAACTCTGTTATCCCGCAGAGTCGCCAACATAAACGCCGTAATGCGCTGTGGCAATGAGTGCGAACTCTGTTACTCCACAGAGCCGCTATAAGGAGAGCCGCAGCGCTATATGGCGATGTGTGCACACTCACTAGACACAACTGAGTGGCAAAGAAAACACGCTAGGGCGCTGACTAGCGTTGAAAGCGAACCCTGTTACGTCACAGGGCCGCTGAGAAAAAGCACTGTGTCCTGTAAGGCTCTCAGGTACACAGTTAAGTGCTAAGCGTACATAAAGCGTGATCATGTGCTAATGTCCTCGCGGGAGTCACCCGCAATCTATGGCGTCTGAACGCCAGACCCTGAATACGGCAATCAAAACTCCTCACCGGTTATGCCGGTAATCTAGGGCATCTAGGACACCGACCCTGACCAGCTACCATACCAAACTCCTCACCGATTAAGTCGGTATTCTAGTGGCTTATTTCAGCCGGGTCCCTATCCACACATACACATGACCACACTGGCGCATAGCATACAATGGTTGATATTAGCGCATGGCAGCCCAGCCATGCTACCCTTTTATAGCAACAGCTACAGGACCTTCCAGGAACAAGGACCAATGAGAAACTGTTACAAACACATGTAGCTACATGACCTTCCTGGCGGACCAATAGGAGCCGCTGCAGCACCTGAACATGTGACCCCTGATCTCCAATGAGAGATCTCACTCTGGGCATGCTCAGAAGGGAAAACGCAGGACTTTGTCCCAAAGACGTCTGCTCCAGCACTGGCTATAATAGCAAATCCAGGAAAGGCAGCAGCAAGTCACTGCACAGTAGTGGAGTGGGCAAGACGCTTGGACCGACGTCTCTGCTGAGCAGGCTCCACTGCGGCCGGAGATGAATGGGAGACCGCAGCGGGACGGGTTCGAGACTCCCCTTGTGCAGCAGCGGGAAATCGAACCCTAACATTACCCCCCCTCCTAGGGCCCCCCCTTCTTTGGGCCTCGCTGCGCTCAAAGGCAGCGATGAGCTGCGGAGCGTGAACATGCTCGGCAGGCTCCCAGGATCTATCCTCAGGCCCATAACCCCTCCAATCCACCAAATAAAATTTTTTGCCTCGTACCACCTTGCACCCAACAATGGCGTTCACCTCATGATCGTCGGTAGATGAACCCGACGTCCCGGCAGATGACTCGGAAAACCGGGAAATGGCCACGGGTTTCAAGAGGGACACGTGAAAGGTGTCAGTGATACCAAGGCGAGGTGGAAGGGCTAGGCGGTAAACCACCGGGTTCACCTGCTCAAGAACTTTAAAGGGGCCCAAAAAGCGAGGTGCCAACTTGGTGGACTCTACCCGCAGCCTGATGTTTCGGGCAGAAAGCCACACTAGGTCACCCGGAGCAAATGTAGGAGCGGGGCGCCGATGGGCATCGGCCGAAGACCTCATCCTCTCTTTGGAGGCCTGAATGGCATCCTGAGTGCGGTCCCAAATGTCCCGTGCCTCCACAGCCCAGTCTGCCACCCTGGAATAGGCGGAAGACACGGGCATAGACACTGGTACCCGCGGATGCTGACCGTAGTTCAGGAGGAATGGGGTCTGTCCGGTGGAGTCAGCCACAGTATTATTTAGAGCGAACTAAGCCCACGGTAGCAAGGATGCCCAGTCATCCTGCCTGGCAGAGACAAAATGTCGCAAGTATGTGACCAAGGTCTGGTTGGCCCTCTCTACCAACCCATTCGTCTCGGGATGGTATGCAAAGGAGAGATTCAACTCAATGCTGAGTAGACGACACAGCTCTCTCCAGAACCGAGACGCAAACTGGGGACCTCGATCACTGACAATTTTGTCTGGCATACCGTGTAGGCGGAAAATATGCCTAATGAATAATGCTGCCAAGGCCCGTGCAGACGGTAACCGTGGTAACGGCACTAAGTGCACCATTTTGGAGAAGTGGTCGGTTATCACCCAGATGATGGTGCAGCCCCGAGACTTGGGTAAGCCCACCACAAAATCCATCCCGACCATCTCCCAAGGCCTGTCTGCCACTGGTAAAGGAAAAAGTAACCCAGCTGGCCGTTGTCGAGGGACTTATTCTTGGCGCAGGAGACGCACGCCTGAACGTATTCCCTGACGTCACGGGCCATCTGCGGCCACCAGTATGTCCTCGCCAGCAACTCAGAAGTCCTTTTGGTCCCAAAATGTCCACCCACCCTGGACGAATGTGCCCAAGAGAGCACTTCCGGTCGCAAATTGGTGGGCACAAAAGTCTTGCCCGAAGGCACAGACTCAAGCGAAACCGGAGCCACCGTTCTTAGGCTTTCTGTGGGGACAATCAGCCGAGGCTCCTCCTCCACCTCCTCAGAGGACACCACGGAGCGGGATAGAGCATCTGCGCGAATGTTCTTCTCACCGGAGAGGAAATGGAGGGTGAAATGGAACCGGGAGAAAAACAAGGACCATCTGGCCTGACGGGAATTTAGCCGCTGGGCTGTCTGCAAATACACCAAGTTCTTGTGGTCTGTGAACACTTGGAAGGGGAAGCGAGCCCACTCCAGAAGATGTCGCCACTCGGAGAAGGCCAACTTCATAGCCAGTAACTCCCTGTCCCCGATGGAATAATTCCTCTCTGCTGGTGTAAAGGTTTTGGAAAAGAAGAAGCAGGGATGCTTCCGACCCTGGGCATCCTTTTGAAAAAGGACTGCTCCAGCACCAACAGAAGAGGCATCCACCTCTAAGATAAACGGTTTATCGACATCGGGGCGATGTAAGATGGGAGCACTGGCGAAATGCGACTTGATGGAGGAGAACGCCTTGGTGACCTCCTCTGACCACAACTTGGGATTAGCTCCCTTCTTGGTGAGGGCTACCAAGGGAGCTACCAAAGTGGAGAAGTGGGAATGAATTGGCGATAGTAGTTAATGAACCCCATAAAGTGCTGCACCGCCTTAAGGGAGTGGGGTTCTTGCCAATCCATCACAGCCTGAAGTTTGGTAGGATCCATAGCCAATCCCTGGGTGGAGATGATATAGCCCAGAAAAGGTAGAGACTCCTGCTCAAACATGCACTTCTCCAACTTCGCATATAGGGAATTTGACTCCTGCTCAAACATGCACTTCTCCAACTTCGCATATAGGGAATTTGCTCGCAAGAGGTCGAAGACCTTGCAGACATCTCTCCGGTGGGAGGCCATATCTGGAGAAAAGATGAGAATGTCATCCAGATAGACTACCACCGAGGTGGTCAACATATCCAGGAAGATGTCGTTCACAAAGTCTTGGAAGACAGCTGGAGCATTACAGAGCCCAAAGGGCATTACCAGATATTCATAATGCCCATCCCTGGTGTTAAATGCCGTCTTCCACTCGTCCCCCTCACGGATGCGAATCAGGTTATACGCACCCCGCAGGTCTAGCTTAGTAAATACCCTTGCTCCCCGAAGCCTGTCAAAAAGCTCAGAGATTAGCGGCAAAGGATACTTATTTTTCACGGTGATAGCGTTGAGACCCCTATAATCAATGCACGGACGTAGTTCTCCGTTCTTCTTCTGCACAAAGAAGAACCCCGCTCCCGCTGGTGACACCGACTTCCTAATGAATCCCCTTGCCAAGTTCTCCTGAATATATTGGGACATGGCCTCTATCTCAGGAAGAGAGAGGGGATAGACCCTTCCTCTAGGAGGCTCAGCTCCAGGCAAGAGGTCGATAGGACAGTCATAGGGGCGATGAGGCGGAAGAGTCTCCGCAGCCTTCTTTTAGAAAACGTCGGCATAAGACCAATAGACCTTGGGAAGAGGAGAGAGGTCTATGGGTATCTCAGTGGTGTTGACCTGCACGCTGTCCCTAATGCATCTGCCTTTACATAAATTACCCCAACCCAGAATTCTCCCTGAAGCCCACTCAATATGGGGAGAGTGGAGGCGGAGCCAGGGTAATCCCAACAAAACCTCATCTATACCCTCAGGGAGGATAAAAAAAGATATATTCTCCTGATGGGAAGAAGACATAGACAAGGTGCGACCACACTTAGAATACTGTGTGCAGTTCTGGTCTCCGGTGTATAAGAAAGACATAGCTGAACTGGAGCGGGTGCAGAGAAGAGCGACCAAGGTTATTAGAGAACTGGGGGGTCTGCAATACCAAGACAGGTTATTACACTTGGGGTTATTTAGTTTGGAAAAACGAAGGCTTAGGGTGATCTTATTACAATGTATAAATATACAAGGGGACAGTACAAAGACCTTTCTAATGATCTTTTTATTCTTAGACCTGTGACGGGGACAAGGGGGCATCCTCTACGTCTGGAGGAAAGAAGGTTTAGCCATAATCACAGACGCAGATTCTTTACTGTAAGAGCAGTGAGACTATGGAACTCTCTGCCGTCTAATGTTGTAATGAGTGATTCCTTACTAAAATTTAAGAAGGGACTGGATGCCTTTCTTGAAAAGTATAATATTACAGGCTATATTCACTAGTTTCCTAGATATAGCGTTGATCCAGGGAGCTAGTCTGATTGCCGTATGGTGATATTGTTTATATGGGGTAATCTACGGCATATTACATGCACAATTATAACATTGCTGTATTTTTCTATGATGTCATTATTCTGAGCTTTGATCACTGTTTTAAATTGATTATCGTTGTATATTCTGTATATATGTCTATTTGTATTATGGGCGGTTCCTGGATGGTGATTGGCTCCTCCACACCATTTAAGGACACCATTTTGCCTGTTTTTGTATACTTGATAAAGGCCTGAAAATGGCCGAAACGTCGTATTTTATGGTGGCTGAATAAAGACTTGTTATACTTCACCTGGATTGGATGCTGTTCCTATTTTTTCGTTGGACTGCCGTATGTGGAGTCGGGAAGGAATTTTTTTCCCCAATGTGAAGCTTACTGTTTGCCACTTGGGTTTTTTTTGCCTTCCTCTGGATCAACATGTTAGGGCAGGTTAGGATAGGATATGGGTTGAACTAGATGGACTTAAAGTCTTCCTTCAACCTTAATAACTATGTTACTATGTTACAGACTGATGGGTGATTTGTGAGGGCAGAATTGCTCCGTTCAACACCCGAACCGATACTGGTTCAGCCAGCAACACCAAAGGCATGGTGTGGCGAGAAGCAAAGGAGGAAGACATAAAATTTCCCTCTGCCCCAGAATCCACACACAGCTTGACGGGTACGGTGGTAGAACCGTGGGTAATTATCCCCTTGAGGAGCACTTTAGGGGCAAAACTCATGGCGTCCAGTGACCCTGTTCCTACGGTTACTGGGCGCGACCGCTTATTCAGCCGCTGTGGACATCGGTTGGCAAAATGTCCCTGCTGCTGGCAAATATAACAAATCGGGGATGGACGAGTGACCCGAGATTTAGATCCTGCAGGAGCAACCTCCTGAAGGTCGGGCGCCTGAACAGGCGACACCAGAGGGTTGGTGAAGGTAGGAGCCAACTGGACCCTCTGCCTACACTGGACACGTTCCAGCCTCCGCTCGTGGAAACGGAGGTCGACGCGGGTGGAAATAGCGATAAGCTTCTCCAGTGTGGCGGGAATCTCCCTGGTAGCCAAGGCGTCTTTCACATGACCCGCCAGTCCTCTCCAGAACACGGGAATGAGGACTTTATCTGGCCACTCTAATTCCGAGGCCAGAGTCCGAAATTGGACAGCAAAATGGCTGACCAAAGCCGAACCCTGGGTACTTGCCAGCAGTTTGAGCGCCGCATCGTGGGTGACCTGAGGTCCTAGAAAAACCTTTTTCAGAGCCTCCAGAAAACGAGAAGCGCTCTGCACCACACGGTCGTCTCGCTCCCACAGCGGCGTTGCCCACTCCAACGCTCTGCCCGACAGAAGAGCTATCACAAAGCCCACTTGTGCCCGATCCGTGGGGAAACGTGCAGCCAGAAGCTCGAGGTGTATGGAGCTCTGACTTACGAATCCCCGACATTGCTTGCTGTCACCAGCAAACTTGTCTGGAAGCGGGAGGTGGGACAATGTAGGGACAGAGGTGGCAGAGGACAAACTGGCTGCAGCTACACTAGCAGCCTGAACAGCGACTGCGGTAACATCCACAGCTGAGGTTGTGCGCTCAAGAGCCGCCAACCTACCCTCCAGCTGCTGGATGTACAGCTGTAATCGCTGTTCATCCGCCATTTTACTAGCCAGACCCTGGCGCTAATATTATGTTATGGGTCTGCGGAACACACCAAATATATAATGTAGAAAGGTGCGTTCGCAGCCCGGGGTCCACCGTGCAAGCGGAGCCTGCTGCTAGTAAAAATGGCGCGAGAAGCAAACTCTGTTATCCCGCAGAGTCGCCAACATAAACGCCGTAATGCGCTGTGGCAATGAGTGCGAACTCTGTTACTCCACAGAGCCGCTAGAAGGAGAGCCGCAGCGCTATATGGCGATGTGTGCGCACTCACTAGACACAACTGAGTGGCAAAGAAAACACGCTAGGGCGCTGACTAGCGTTGAAAGCGAACCCTGTTACGTCACAGGGCCGCTGAGAAAAAGCACTGTGTCCTGTAAGGCTCTCAGGTACACAGTTAAGTGCTAAGCGTACATAAAGCGTGATCATGTGCTAATGTCCTCGCGGGAGTCACCCGCAATCTATGGCGTCTGAACGCCAGACCCTGAATACGGCAATCAAAACTCCTCACCGGTTATGCCGGTAATCTAGGGCATCTAGGACACCGACCCTGACCAGCTACCATACCAAACTCCTCACCGATTAAGTCGGTATTCTAGTGGCTTATTTCAGCCGGGTCCCTATCCACACATACACATGACCACACTGGCGCATAGCATACAATGATTGATATTAGCGCATGGCGGCCCAGCCATGCTACCCTTTTATAGCAACAGCTACAGGACCTTCCAGGAACAAGGACCAATGAGAAGCTGTTACAAACAAACGTAGCTACATGACCTTCCTGGCGGACCAATAGGAGCCGCTACAGCACCTGAACATGTGACCCCTGATCTCCAATGAGAGATCTCACTCTGGGCATGCTCAGATGGGAAAACGCAGGACTTTGTCTCAAAGACCGACGTCTCTGCTGAGCAGGCTCCACTGCGGCCGGAGATGAATGGGAGACCGCAGCGGGACGGGTTCGAGACTCCCCTTGTGCAGCAGCGGGAAATCGAACCCTAACAGGCTATGCGAGCTTTTGGAACGGGCACAAACTCCACAAGCAGAAATGAATTTCTTAACATCGGACCCCATTGAAGGCCACCAAAACACCCTGGCTACTGCCTCTCTAGTGGCAGTGATACCAGGATGAGCACTAAGCCTAGACTCATGAAACTCCTGCAGAAGTCTAGGCCGCAATAATTCTGGAACAAACAATTTATCCCCTGGCCTGGCCGCCGGAGCTAGGAACTGAGCCCTCAAAATTTCTTGTTCCAACTCTGTCAAGATCCCCGCCACTACCACCCCCGGATGAAGAATGGAGGACGGTGGCTCGGGGGGAGACACAGGGTCAAAACTTCTGGACAGGGCATCCGCTTTAACATTTTTGGACCCCGGTCGAAAAGTAATGGAGAATTGAAATCGTGAAAAAAAAAAGTGACCAACGGGCTTGTCTAGGCGTAAGCCTCTTAGCAGATTCAAGGTATGCCAAATTTTTGTGATCTGTGATAACAGTGATAGGGTGAGCCGCCCCTTCCAAAAAGTGCCTCCATTCTTCGAATGCCAGCTTGACCGCAAGAAGTTCTCTATTGCCTACATCATAGTTTCTCTCAGTGGAAGAGAACTTCTTGGAGAAGAAGGCACAGGGTTTGAGATTAGTAAGGGTGGCCAGACCCTGGGACAACACAGCACCCACCCCCACTTCAGAAGCATCCACCTCCACAATAAAAGGTTTGGATGGGTCTGGCTGAACCAACACTGGGGCGGACATGAAACATTTCTTAAGCGCTGAGAAGGATTCTTTAGCAAGTCTCGACCAATATTTTACATCAGCACCCTTCTGGGTAAGGTCAGTGAGTGGTTTAACCACTTGTGAGAAACCTTTAATGAATCTCCGATAATAGTTTGCAAATCCTAAAAAGCGCTGGAGCCCCTTGAGATCTCGAGGCTGAACCCAGTCTACAATAGCCAGCACCTTCTTAGGATCCATACGAAACCCCACACCGGACACAATCAGCCCCAAAAAAGACAGTTCCTGAACGAAAAACGAACATTTCTCCAATTTCACAAACAATTGATTCTCCCTGAGTCTCTGGAGAACTGTCTGTAGATGTTGCAAGTGAGACTGACTGTCCGGGGAATATATCAAAATGTCATCCAAATAAATGATAACAAAACGGCCTATCAGGTCTGAAAACACAACATTGATAAAGTTCTGGAAAATAGCGGGGGCATTAGTTAACCCAAATGGCATCACCAGGTTTTCAAAGAGTCCCTCTGATGTAAGGAACGCCGTTTTCCATTCGTCCCCTTCCCGAACCCTTATCAGGTTGTAGGCTCCCCGGAGATCTAATTTGGAGAACCATTGGGCCCCTGATAACTGGTTACATAAGTCTGGAATGAGGGGAAGTGGGTAAGTGTTCCTAACCGTTATCTTGTTAAGTTCCCGAAAGTCGAGGCACGGCCGCAAACCACCATCTTTCTTCTTCACGAAGAAGAATCCTGCTGCTACGGGTGAAACAGAAGGCCTAATATGCCCTTTGCGGAGACTCTCAGCTATGTACTCCTTCATGGCTTGGCGCTCTGGCCCGGACAAATTGAACAACCGAGCCTTAGGCAACTTGGCTCCAGGTACTAAATCAATGGCACAATCATAGGGTCTATGTGGTGGCAGCGCCTCAGCCTCGCTTTCGGAAAACACGTCTTCGAAATCCTTCAGGTATTCCGGAATACCCTCCAGACCGACAGACGACACAGATACAGATTTAACAGAGTTGACAAGAGGTCCCAGGTTACAACATTTATCCCTGCATCCCCATTGAGTGATCTCCCCCGTCACCCAATCAATGGTAGGATTATGGCGTTGAAGCCAAGGCATCCCCAGTACCAGTCCCACAGGCAAATTATCTAACACAAGACAACTTAGTTTTTCCACATGAGTGGGACCCACTTTCAGAGAAAAAAGTTCAGACCTGAAATAGATACCGTCCCGGGTAAGACGGGATGAGTCAATAGCCACAAGTTTAACAGGATCCTGAAGCCTGACTGTCCCTATCTTATTAAGAGTCAATATCCGGGTGTCAATCAGATTAACAGCAGAACCACAGTCAATAAAGGCGGTAGTCTGAACAGGACCATCACCAAGTTCCAGTTCCACCTGAAGCACAATTTTTGCAAGTGAGGAAAAATGTACCTGAAGGTCTGGGTAGCCTCCTCGACTACTACCCAGACCTAGTCGTTTCCCGCCACCTTGGAAGATGACGGACAGGAGGGGCAGTCCTTCTTCCAATGTCCAGATTCCCCACAATAGAAGCACAACTGCTTCTCACGGCGGCGTCTTCTTTCCTTCTCACAGGTGATAGCATTCACCTCCATAGCCACAGGAGGAGTCCGGGTCTCATCTCCACTGGAGAATA
The DNA here is from genome assembly GCA_033576555.1 of Oophaga sylvatica. Taxonomy (NCBI): domain Eukaryota; kingdom Metazoa; phylum Chordata; class Amphibia; order Anura; family Dendrobatidae; genus Oophaga; species Oophaga sylvatica. Next base: position 429,628,486 of record JARQOD010000005.1, on the reverse strand, counting down.
ATGATGTTTCCAACTGCATAATGCCTCTAGCCCGCAGTCTGCGATCCATGCGAACCGCTTGGGTCATGGCATCCTCCAGGGAGTCAGGTGGAGGATGAAGTGCCAGGGCATCCTTTAGACGTTCACACAGGCCTCTACGGAACAACCCCCGAAGGGCGGCATCACTCCACGAAACCTCGGCTGCCCAACGTCTAAATTCAGAACAGAACCACTCGGCCGAGTGCTTCCCCTGACAGACACTCATCACCTTGTCCTCAGCCAAACGCACTCTATCCGGCTCATCGTAAATATGCCCTAAGGCCTCAAAAAATGCATGCACACTCATTCTCTCTGGGGCAGAAGAGGAAAGAGAAAATGCCCAGGCTTGCGGGGCCCCCCTAAGCAGGGACATAACCACCCCCACCCTCTGTTTCTCATCCCCAGAGGAGCGGGGTCTCAAAGAGAAAAAAAAGTTTACAGCCCTCCTTAAATACTCTAAAATTACTTTTGTTACCAGCAAAAGTATCTGGTAACTTAACCGGGGGTTCGGGTGAGACTAAAAGACATCTCTAGCCCCCTCCTGCTGAAACCCTGCGGATAGCGCCCCCTGAACCGAATCCGCAACCTTCCGTTGGGATTGGGCCAGAGTTTGGTGCTCCAAATTTAGCTTCTGCAGCAACTGAGTCAAGTGTTTCACCTGCTCAGATAAAGCATGCATTGGGTCCATGCTGCAGAGAAAAAAAAAAAAAAAAAAAGTTCAAGGTCAGTTATAATATCAAGAGAAACCGCTAGGTGGGCACTTACCAGCGGTTTCAGCAGCTCTGACAGTGGGAGCCTGGAGCCTCCGACGGCCTGTGACAGCGGTACTCACAGCGCCCGAGTGCTGGGCAAGACGATAGCAATACAGCAGAGCTGGAGTTAGCAGAACACCAAGTGGTGAGTGTACTGCCAGGACCTGCGGTCATGTGACCCCAGGGGGCGGAGCTTAGCGTCCTGTAGCTGGGGATGAGTGCAGGGAACTACTGGGACCCTGGAGAATGGAAAGGGGGTCACCGGACACCAGGTAGAGGACGGGGCACCAGAGGGAGACGGAATCCAAGACAAGCCAAGGTCAGTAAACGTGAGAGACAACGCAGTACACAAGGAGCAGGCTAATAAAGAATAGTCAGGGACGTGGCAGGAGTCAGAAAACCAGAGAAGCATATACACAGTACAGAATCAAGAGGCAAAATCACAACGGGAAACAGAACCGGGTCAGAACCATACAAACAAACTAGAACACAGGCACAAGGCACAGGCAATCAGGGGTCAACACACTCAGCCAAGGGCAAAAGTATAACTGACGGGGATTGGAGCTTCCTAGGGCTATAAGAAGCTCTCCCCGAACCAAAGAGAGGCCATAATAATAAACCCCAGGTGTGCAGGACAGAGCCCGCACTAGGATCAAGACATTAACCCCTGGTGTGCAGGCCAAACCTGCACTGGGATCATGACAGTAACTTTTGGATATTTTCTGTCATATAGGCCCCTTAAAGTCACTTCAAGGGAAATATCGTCACTTTGTGTATTTTCTGTCATATAGGCCCCTCAAATTCACTTCAAATGTAATGTCGTCCCTAAAAGATGGTTTTGTAATTGTTGTTGGAAAAGTGAGAAAATGCTGATAACTTCCTATAAAAAAATGATGCTGATCTAAAGCAGACATGTTGGAAATGTTATTTATTAACTATTTTGTGTGGTAAAACTATATGGTTTAAGGGCATAAAAATTCAAGTTTGAATTTTTTCATAGTTTGAAAATTGTGATTATTTCAAAATCTTCACCAGAATTCCAATATTTTCATAAATAAATGCAAAAAACATTAACCTAAATTTACCACTGACATAAAGTACAATGTGTTATGAAAAAACAGTCTCAGAATCACTCGAATATGTTGAAGCGTTCAACAGTAATTACCACATAAAGTTACACTGGTCAGAATTGGAAAATATGGCGTGTTCAGGAAGGTGAAAACAGGCTCGGGGTGAAGGGGACAAAACCAAGCCTGTGGTTGGGCTGCAAATCAGACAGTGATTTGTACTATTTGCAGCGATATAGTTTTCTTGCTGTGTAGAGTACAAGCGATCATATGATCGCAGCACAGGTACAATCCCTTACGGTGATTAATAGATGCAGGAAAAAAAAATTTAAACGTTAACATGAAAGGAATAAAAAAAAAGCAGTTGAAATCATCCACTTTTCCCAATAAAAAGAGAATGTAAAAAAATAAATAAATACACCTATGTGGTATCGCACTGTCCAAGAAAATCAAATCCATCAAAGTATAAAAATAGTTAACATGATCGGTAAACACCTTAAAACAAAGAAAAAAATAAAAATGCCCAAATTGTGTTTTTGTTAATCGGCCCAACAATTTAAAAAAATAAATGCTGTGAAAAGCGATCAAAATGTCATATTCATCCCAAAATGATGTCAATAAAAATGTCATCTCGCTCTGCAATAAATAAGCTCTCATATAGCTTCAGTGACCAAAAAAAAATCAAGACTCTCGGAAAATCACAACACCACTAAACAATAATAAAAAAAAATGGACAAGTTTAGTATCACTTTAATCGTACAGTCTAGGAGAACCATATTGCTAGGTCATTTGTACCACACAATGTACGCCATCAAAACAATTCCCAAAACACAATGTCAGAATTGCAGGATTCTTTCACAATTTCACCGCACTTGGAATTTCTTTTACCCTTTCTATTAATTCAAAAGCACAACTTGTCCTGCAAAAAATAAGCCCTCGTAACATCTATGTGGACAGAAAAAAAGCATTGTTGCTCTTGGAAGAAGTGGAGGATAAAATGTATACGCAAAAATGGAAATTGGCAATGTCGAGAAGGGGTTAAAGTACTAGACAACACCTTTAGGCTAAGTTCACACGTTGCGGAATTGCCGCGGAAATTTCCGCGGCAATCCCGCACTTCTCCCGCGGGAAATACGCACTTTTTTTGTATGCGTATTCCCGCCAGAATAATAGCGTTTTGCAAGCGTAATTAGCTTGCAGAATGCTAGCGTTTTCCTAGCAATCTGTAGCATCGCTTGGAAAACTGATTGACAGGTTGGTCACACGAGTCACACATAGTGTTTGACACGTGTGACCAACTTTTTACTATTGATGCCGCCTATGTCGCATCAATAGTAAAAAGATCTAATGTAAAAATAATAAAAAAAATAATAAATAATGATATTCTCACCTTCCGGCGGCCCCCGCAGCCTTCCCGCCTTCAGCGATGCTCCCGGCAACTCCCGGTCCCAAGGATGCATTGCGACTAGGGTTGAGCATTCCGATACCGAAACCCGGTTCCGATACCTGAAATCCAATGTTAGTCTATGGGAGCAAATATCGGAATTAAAAATATTCCGATATTTTGTTCCCATAGACTTACATTGGATTTCAGGTATCGGAACCGAGTTTCGGTATCGGAATGCTCAACCCTAATTGCGACAAATCACCCCGATGACGTAGCATCACGCGAGACCGCTACGCCATCTGGGTGATTCTCGCAAAGGACTCTTGGGACCGGGAGTTGCCGGGAGCGTCGCTGAAGGCGGGAAGGCTGCGGGGGCCGCCGGAAGGTGAGAATATCATTATTTATTATTTTAATTATTGTTTTACCAGGGATATGGTACCCAGGGCCTGGAGGAGAGTCTCCTCTCCTCCAGACCCTGGGTACCACCGCACATGAACCGCTTACATTCCACAAAATTAATGAACATGTTGCCAAAATGTCGCAACATGTGGCCAAAACATGCGGAATCAATTAACATGTATAGGATGCTTAATGCTTGCGTTTTTTTCGCGTTTTTACTGCGGAAAATTAAAACGCAAATATTCCTGAACGTGTGCACTTAGCCTTAATATACTCTAACATTATTAAGCATGAAAAAAAACTGTACGGTTCTGAAAAGTTTGTAAACGTGTATTACTATACGCTGCGGAACTTTCCTGTAATAAAAAGTAAGAAAGTATGTAGAATTGTTGATTTAGTGGAGCAATACTGCCACCCTGTGGAATTTGTCTGGTATTGCATTGAATTGATTCTCAACACAACAATTAAACAAATTAACATACAAAAATAAGAAAAACTGAAAGTTCTCAGTGGGAGATACCTTTTAATGGCTAACTGGGCCTTGATAAATAAAGGATATGAAAAGTTTAAAATACTGTATTTGCTGAAAAATTGAAAAAATCCAGCACTCTCTCATCCCTTCAATAAAATTTCTCTATAGAACTTCCAGCAAGTGAAAGCAATGATTACTAAGGTCTAATAAAGAAGTTGTAATCATATGACAGAAAATACCCTAAAGTGACACCATTCTAAAATCTGCACCCCTCAAGGTGCTCAAAACCACATTCAAGAAGTTTATTAACTCTTCAGGTGCTTCACAGAAAGTAATGGAATGAGGAAAGAAAAAATAAACATTTAACCTTTTTTCACAAACATTTTCCTTTAGACATATTTTTTTTTACTTGTGCAAGGGTAACAAGAGAAAATGGAGCATACAATTTGCATTGCAATTTCTGAGCATGCCGATATGCCTAATGTGGGGGAAAACCACTGTTTGGGTGCACAGCAGGGCCTGGAAGGGAAGGAGCGCCATTTGACTTTTTGAATGCAAAATTTGCTGTCATAATTAGGTGAGGCCATGTCACATTTGGAGAACCCCTGTTGTGGCTAAACAGTGGAAACCTGCCACAAGTGACACAATTTTGGAAATTTTATCCCTAAGGGTATGTTTCCACGTTGAGGAAACGCTGCGTGTTGGACGCTGTGTACAGCCGCAGCGTCAACCACGCAGCGTCCAGATGTTACAGCATAGTGGAGGGGATTTCATGAAATCTCGTCTCCACTATGCGTTAAAACACGCAGGCGTCAGACCTGCGTAAACGGACATGTGGCGCGTCTTTTCAGATCGCGCGTCTTTTCAGGTGCATTTATACGGAGACTTTATTACACACAGGTGGATTATATTTATCATCATTAGTCATTTAGGACAACATTTTATCATTCAGAGATCCACAATGAACGTCTGGAGTAAGTTTGCTGCACTGAAAGTAAAGGGGCTGAATAATATTGCAAGCCCAACTTTTCAGTTTTTGTATTTCCACAAAAATTTAAGATAACAAATACATTTCGTTCAACTTCACAATTGTGTCCCACTTGTTGTTGATTCTTCACCAAAAATTTACATTTGTTATCTTTATGTTTGAAGCATGATATGTGGGAAAAGGTTGAAAAGTTCAAGGGGGCCAAATACTTTTGCAAGGCACTGTATATATATATATATATATATATATATATATACATATATTTATAGTTCATACACTTCTACATAGTATAATAGCCGCTAATTCAATTGCCGGCTTCTGTGAAATTACAGAACCCGACATGAAATGACACATGGTTTACATACAGTTAACCATGTCATTTCATGTGGTTTGATATATGGTTTTCACTAACAATTACATGAGTGTATGTGTGCAAAATTTCATACATGTAGGGGTTAATTAAATGTGTAAATTCGTTGAAAAAAAATGCGTGGGTTCCCGGTATTTTCTCCACCAGACAAGGAAAGCCAGCGACTGAAGACAGATATTAGTAGTCCTGAGAGGGACCATTTTTTTGTGCCCCCCCTGGCTACTAACATCTGTCCCAGCCACCCCAGAAAAGGCACATCTATGATTAGATGCGACTTTTCTGGCACTTAGCCTGTCTATTCTCATTGCCCTGTAGCGGTGGCTAATGGGTTAATAATGGGTTAAGGCCACCTTGCTATTGAAAGGTGACTTTAAGCCAGGTTAATAACTGAAAGTTGTCAATTAGACAACTCTCAATTATTAATCCTATTGTATGAAATTAAAAAAAACACACACACACATTAATTAAAAATCATTTTAATGAAATAAATACACAGTTTTTCACCATATTTTATTGTACTAGTAATCCTTGCGAAGCCCTTGTTCTCCTGTAATAAAAAAAACATAATAAAACAACATTATTCTTATCTCCGGCACTCAGGTCCCACGCTGCAATCCATTTGAAAGGCTTAACTGTTGTGAATGTGTTAAAAATGAATTCTGAGCAGAAGCTCCCTCTGGTGGTCACAAACAGTACTGAACTATTCAATGAAGATTGTGAAGATTGGCAATCAGGTGTTACAGACTGGTCTTATATAAGGGAGGTTCCCTCCCATCAGGGTTGCCGGTGATCTATTCTTCTTGTCTCAACTTTGGTTCCTGGTTCACTTGGAAGCTTGCTGTGTCTTGCCTGCATCTTCTGCTAACAGATAAGATATTTTCTGCTTTTATTTTTGTGCTTGCTTTTTGCATTTTGTCCTGCACTTCTGTGGAAGTCAGCCAGGTCCCTTCCGGGGGCTTGTGCTCCTCTCAGTTTATCTGAGCCACTGTTATTTGTTCATTTGCCGTTTCCAGTTTTTTCAGTGGCTGCTGCTTAGTTTTGTTACACCAGAGAACAAATTTAGGTGGTAGAGGTCGTGTGATCTCAGGTGTTTTTGCAATTAGTGAGTTGATATTTTTTTTAGGGTTTTTTGGATTGCAGTAAGTGTCCTTCCTATCCTTTTCTTTCTAGGAAGATTGGGCCCCAACGTTTGCTCATACTATTTTCTGTCTGTGTCTGTATTTCCTCTTGTCTAACTGCCATTACATGTTTGGGGGCTTCCTATGTTCTTTGGGGATCTGCTCCGGGGCAGATAGTTTAACTCTTTCTATCTTTAGGTGTAGCTTCTCAGGCTGTGACGAGGCGTCTAGGACCAACGTAGGTACGCTCCACGGCTGCCTTTAGTTGTGGTGGTTAGTCAGGGTACTGCAATCCAGTATATTCCAACCTCTCTGGTGTATTGCCTTTTTTGCCTGCTCTCCTCAGCTACCAAATCATAACAGTATCACCGGCCAAACTGAAAATTATATGGTACTCACAGAAGGGAAAGATAGTGTAAAAAAAAAAAAAAGTTGTCAGAGTTGTCAGAGATATTTTTTTTCTTTCCCTCTTTTTCTCTGGGTGCTGAGGATTTTTTTTCTCTCAATGGAGTTTGCACAGTTGTCTGGCCGTGTGGATCAGCTTGCCACTGAAGTTCGGAGTATTGCTACCTTTCTTGCAGGGTTGCCGGTTGTGGAACCTAGGATCCCCATGTCAGATTTGTTTTTAGGGGATCGAGCTAAATTTCTGAACTTCAAAAATAACTGCAAGTTGTTTTTTGCCTTAAAACCTAAGTCCTCAGGAACGCAGCACAGCAGGTTCAAATTGTCATCTCTCTCCTGCGCGGCGATCCTCAGGATTGGGCTTTTTCCCTGACACCTGGGGATCCTGTTTTGAGTAATGTTGATGCATTTTTTCTGGCTCTGGGGTTATTGTACGATGAACCTAATGTCACTGATCAAGCTGAAAAAGCCTTGTTGGCATTAAATCAGGGGCTTGAGGACGCTGAGTTATACTGTCAGAGATTCCGAAGGTGGGCAGTCCTGACCAAATGGAATGATGATGCTTTGGCAGCCCTTTTTCGGAAGGGTCTGTTAGAGAATGTAAAAGATGTTATGGTGGGTTTCCCTGCTCCCTCTGGTCTCAATGATTCTATGTCATTAGCGATTCAAATTGACAGACGTTTGCGTGAGCGTAGAGGTATGCGTGGAATAGTGTTGCCTTGTGAACCAGCTTCTGAACCCATGCAGTGTGATAGAGTGGCTTCTGGGGCACAGCGTCATGAGTTTCGAAAACGCAATGGGTTATGTTTCTACTGTGATGACGCCTCTCATGCTATTTCAGTCTGCCCTAAGCGGGGAAGACGTTTTGCACGCTCAGTTGTCTTGGGTAGTGTTCAGACTAAATTTCTGTTGACTGTTACCCTGATTTGCTCCCTGTCCACATTTTCTGCTCAGGCTTTTGTTGATTCGGGAGCAGCTATTAACCTGATGGATTTTGATTTTGCTAAACATTGTGGGTTTCCCTTGATACCCCTACGGAAGTCTATTCCCCTACTGGGGATTGATTCTACCCCTTTGGCTGAGAATAAACCCCAGTTCTCTACTCAGGTGATAATGAGGGTTGAATCTGATCATCAGGAGAGTTACAAATTTTTGGTGCTGTATAATCTGCATGACATTGTTGTACTGGGTTTCCCTTGGTTACAGTCTCATAATCCTGTTTTGGATTGGAAATCTGTGTCTGTAACCAGTTGGTGCTGCCAATGTGTTTATGCCAACACTCCTGTTTTTTCTGCCTCTCCCCAGGCTCAGGATGTTCCTGACTTTTTGACTGATTTTTCTGATGTGTTTAGCGAAAGTAAATCTGCATCCTTGCCCCCCCATAGGAGCTATGACTGCGCTATTGAATTAGTGCCTGGTAGTAAATTCCCTAAAGGTCGCCTTTTTAACTTGTCTGTACCTGAACATGACGCTATGCAGTCTTATATCAAGGAGTCATTGGAGAAGGGTCATATCAGACCATCCTCTTCACCCTTGGGTGCCGGTTTTTTTCTTTGTGGCCAAAAGGATGGTTCATTAAGGCCGTGTATTGATTATCGTCTCTTGAACAATATCACTGTGAAATATCAATATCCGTTACCCTTGATTTCTGACCTGTTTTCCAGGGTGAAAAGTGCTACTTGGTTTACCAAGCTTGACCTCAGGGGGGAGTATAACCTTATTCGCATTAAGCACGGGGATGAATGGGAGACGGAATTTAATACCCCAGAGGGGCATTTTGAGTACCTAGTGATGCCCTTTGGGCTCACTAATGCTCCTTCCGTCTTCCAGTCCTTCATGAATGACATTTTCAGGGATTTTGTGGATAAATTTCTGATTGTTTATTTGGATGATATCTTGATTTTTTCCAATGACTGGGACTCTCATGTGAAACATGTTCGGACTGTGTTCCAGATTTTGAGAGAGAATGCTCTGTATGTGAAGGGATCAAAGTGTCTTTTTGGCGTACAGAGGATCTCATTTCTGGGATTCATTTTGTCCCCATCTGTTATTGAAATGGACCCGGTCAAGGTTCAGGCCATCTGTGATTGGGTCCAACCTACTTCATTAAAGGCTCTTCAGAGATTCTTGGGTTTTGCCAATTTTTATCGTAAATTTATTGGTAATTTCTCTGTTATTGTTAAACCATTGACTGATTTGACCAAGAAGGGTTCTGATGTGGTGAATTGGCCTCCTGAGGCAGTCTCTGCGTTTCAGGAACTTAAGCAGAGATTCACTTCTGCTCCTGTTCTACGGCAGCCTGATGATTCTCTGCCATTTCAGGTGGAGGTTGATGCCTCTGATATTGGGGCAGGTGCCGTTTGTCCCAAAGAGATCCAGAGACCTCTAAAAGTAACCCTTGTGCCTTTTTCTCTCGAAAATTTTCTCCAACTGAACGTAATTATGACGTGGGTAATCGGGAGTTATTGGCCATGAAGTGGGCCTTTGAAGAGTGGAGACATTGGCTGGAGGGAGCCAAACATCAGGAGGTGGTCCTCACGGACCATAAGAATCTGGTTTATCTGGAATCAGCCAAGCGACTTAATCCTAGACAGGTCAGGTGGGCCTTGTTTTTCACACGTTTTAATTTTGTGGTTTCCTTTCTTCCTGGCACTAAGCATGTTAAAGCGGATGCCCTCTCGAGGAGTTTCCTTGCGGACTCTCCTGAGTTATCTGATCCTGCTGTTATTTTGAAAGAGGGTGTAGTTCTTTCCGCCATCTCGCCCAATTTGAGACTGGCTCTGGAAGGGTGTCAGGAGGATAAACCCGAGCGCTGCCCTATTGGGAAATTGTTTGTCCCAGACCGGTGGAAAAAGAGTGTGATGTCTGAGATTCATTGTTCCGCGTTGGCCGGTCATCCTGGAATTTTTGGTACCAGAGACTTGGTTAGTCGGTCCTTTTGGTGGCCTACTTTGTCTCGTGACGTCAGGGAATTTGTGCAGTCCTGCGGGACTTGCTCTCGCTCCAAGCCTTGCTCTCGCTCTAGTGGTTTGTTGATGCCATTGCCTGTGCCCAAGAGACCATGGACCCATATCTCTATGGATTTCATTTCCGACCTCCCTGTTTCTCAGAGAATGACCGTTATCTGGGTGATTTATGATAGGTTTTCCAAAATGATACATCTTGTGCCATTACCTAAGTTGCCTTCCTCCTCCGAATTGGTGCCTTTGTTCCTTCAGCACGTGGTTCAGTTACACGGCATTCCTGAGAACATTGTGACTGACAGAGGAGTCCAGTTTGTTTCCAGATTTTTGAGGACTTTTTGTTCTAAACTTGGTGTTCAATTGTCTTTCTCCTCGGCTTTTCATCCTCAGACCAATGGACAAACTGAGAGAACAAACCAGACATTGGAGACTTATCTGAGATGCTTTGTGTCTGCTGATCAGGATGACTGGGTCTCTTTTTTGCCTTTGGCTGAGTTTGCTCTTAATAATAGGGCTAGCTCTGCCACTTTGATGTCTCCATTTTTCTGTAATTCTGGGTTTCACCCTCGATTTTCTTCAGGACAGACGGAGGCTTCTGTCTGTCCGGGTGTTGACTCTGTTGTGGAGCGTATGCAGCAGATTTGGGACCAGGTAGTGGAGAGGTTGTCCCTCTCTCAGGAGAGGGCCCAGCGGTTTGCCAACCGGCATAGGACTGATGGTCCTCGGTTTGAAGTGGGGGACTTGGTCTGGTTGTCCTCAAGAAATATCCCTATGAGAGTTGCATCTCCTAAGTTTAAGCCTAGGTTCATTGGACCTTATAAGATCATGGAGATTCTTAATCCTGTTTCCTTTCGTTTACTTCTTCCAGGGACATTTAAGATCCATAAAGTGTTCCACAAGTCCTTGTTGAAGAGGTTTGTTGAGCCAGTGGTTCCTGCTGCTGTGCCTCCTGACCCTGTTTTGGTTGAGGGCAATCTGGAGTATGTGGTTGAGAAAATATTGGATTCTCGTTTTTCTAGACGGAAACTCCAGTATTTGGTTAAGTGGAGAGGTTATGGTCAGGAGGACAATTCTTGGGTGTTTGCTTCGGACATCCATGCTAGGAGACTGATCCGTGCGTATCACAGAGCTCATCCTGACCGACCTGGTTGCCCAAATGAGGGTTCGGTGACCCCTCCTCAAGGGGGGGTACTGTTGTGAATGTGTTAAAATGAATTCTGAGCAGAAGCTCCCTCTGGTGGTTACAAACAGTACTGAACTATTCAATGAAGATTGTGAAGATTGGCAATCAGGTGTTACAGACTGGTCTTATATAAGGGAGGTTCTCTCCCATCAGGGTTGCCGGTGATCTATTCTTCTTGTCTCAACTTTGGTTCCTGGTTCACTTGGAAGCTTGCTGTGTCTTGCCTGCATCTTCTGCTAACAGATAAGATATTTTCTGCTTTTATTTTTGTGCTTGCTTTTTGCATTTTGTCCTGCACTTCTGTGGAGGTCAGCCAGGTCCCTCCGGGGGCTTGTGCTCCTCTCAGTTTATCTGAGCCACTGTTATTTGTTCATTTGCCTTTTCCAGTTTTTTCAGTGGCTGCTGCTTAGTTTTGTTACACCAGAGAACTAATTTAGGTGGTAGAGGTTGTGTGATCTCAGGTGTTTTTGCAATTAGTGAGTTGGTATTTTTTTTAGGGTTTTTTGGATTGCAGTAAGTGTCCTTCCTATCCTTTTCTTTCTAGGAAGATTGGGCCCCAACGTTTGCTCATACTATTTTCTGTCTGTGTCTGTATTTCCTCTTGTCTAACCGCCATTACATGTTTGGGGGCTTCCTATGTTCTTTGGGGATCTGCTCCGGGGCAGATAGTTTTCCTCTTTCTATCTTTAGGTGTAGTTAGCTTCTCAGGCTGTGACGAGGCGTCTAGGACCAACGTAGGTACGCTCCACAGCTGCCTTTAGTTGTGGTGGTTAGTCAGGGTACTGCAATCCAGTATATTCCAACCTCTCTGGTGTATTGCCTTTTTTGTCTGCTCTCCTCAGCTACCAAATCATAACAGTTAACAGTTTTACAGCGAGGACCTGAGCTAATGCTGCATCCTCGATGTAAACCCCCGAATGAATGAGCTCATCTTCCGGCTGACAGGAGAGGAAGTGATTAGCTGGGAAGGTTAATTGATTGTTTCCCATGGTAATCAGTTCACTTCAGGTCAGCCGGGGACTCCGCACAGCATCAGTGACGTCAGGAGTCCCCGGCTAACCTGAAGTGAACTGATTACCGTGGGAAACAATCAATTATGCTTCCCAGCTAATCACTTCCTCTCCTGTCAGCCGGGTAGATGAGCTCATTATTTTTTCTATAAAATTTTTTATTGTGTAAAAAACGCTAAAACATAAAAAATACAGTGCCTTGTGAAAGTATTCGGCCCCCTCGAACTTTTCAAACTTTTCCCACATATCATGCTTCAAACATAAAGATACCAAATGTAATTTTTTGGTGAAGAATCAACAAGTGGGACACAATTGTGAAGTTGAACGAAATTTATTGGTTATTTTAAATTTTTGTGGAAATACAAAAACTGAAAAGTGGGGCGTGCAATATTATTCGGCCCTTTAACTTAATACTTTGTTGCGCCACCTTTTGCTGCAATTACAGCTGCAAATTGCTTGGGTTATGCTTCTATCAGTTTTGTACATCGAGAGACTGAAATTCTTGCCCATTTTTCCTTGGCAAACAGCTCAAGCTCAGTGAGGTTGGATGGAGATCGTTTGTGAACAGCAGTTTTCAGCTCTTTCACAGATTCTCGATTGGATTCAGGTCTGGACTTTGACTTGGCCATTTTAACACCTGAATACATTTATTTGTGAACCATTCCATTGTAGATTTAAATTTATCTTTGGGATCATTGTCTTGTTGGAAGACAAATCTCCGTCCCAGTCTCAGCTCTTTTGCAGACTCCAACAGGTTTTCTTCAAGAATGGTCCTGTATTTGGCTCCATCCATTTTCCAATCAATTTTAACCATCTTCCCTGTCCCTGCTGAAGAAAAGCAGGCCCAAACCATGAGGCTGCCACCACCATGTTTGACAGTGGGGATGGTGTGTTCAGGGTGATGAGCTGTGTTGCCTTTACGCCAAACATATCGTTTGGCATTGTTGCCAAAAAGTTCGATTTTGGTTTCATCTGACCAGAGCACCTTCTTTCACATGTTTGGTGTATCTCCCAGGTGGCTTGTTGCAAACATTAAATAACACTTTTTATGGATATCTTTGAGAAATGGCTTTTTTCTTGCCACTCTTCCATAAAGGCCAGATTTGTGCAGTGTACGACTGATTGTTGTCCTATGGACAGACTGTTCCACCTCAGCTGTAGATCTCTGCAGTTCATCCAGAGTGATCATGGGCCTCTTGGCTGCACCTCTGATCAGTCTTCTCCTTGTTTGAGATGAAAGTTTAGCGGGACGGCTGGGTCTTGGTAGATTTGCAGTGGTATGATACTCCTTTCATTTCAATATGATCGCTTGCACAGTGCTCCTTGGGATGTTTAAAGTTTTGGAAATCATTTTGTATCCAAATCCGGCTTTAAACTTCTCCACAACAGTATCACTGACCTGCCTGTTGTGTTCCTTTCTTCTTCATGATGCTCTATGTACTTCAAACAGAACCCTGAGACTATCACAGAGCAAGTGCATTTATATGGAGACTTGATCACACACAGGTGGATATTTATCATCAGTAGTCATTTAGGACAACATTGGATCATTCAGAGATCCACAATGAACTTCTGGAGTGAGCTTGCTGCACTGAAAGTAAAGGGGCCGAATAATATTGCACGCCCCACTTTTCAGTTTTTGCATTTCCACAGAATTTTAAAATAACCAATAAATTTCGTTCAACTTCACAATTGTGTCCCACTTGTTGTTGATGCTTCACCAAAAATTTACATTTGGTATCTTTATGTTTGAAGCATGATATGTGGGAAAAGGTTGAAAAGTTCCAGGGAGCTTAATACTTTCGCAAGGCACTGTATATAAATGAGGTATCGCTGTAATCGTAGTGACCTGAAGAATAAAGCTACCTTATCAATTTTACCACACGCGGAATGGGGAAAAAAAAACAAAAAAACAAAAACAATTCCTGAATTGCTGTTTTTTGTTCATTCTGCTTCCACAAAAATCGGAATAGGAAGCGATCAAAAAATGTTATGTGCCCGAATATGGTACCAATAAAAACGTCAGCTCGTCCCGCAAAAAATAAGCCCGCACATAACTCTGTGGGCCGAAATATGGAAAAATTATCGCTCTCAAAATACGGCGATGCAAAAATTTCTTACAAAAATTCTTCCAAAAAAAGTCTTTTAGTGTGTGACAGAAGCTAAACATGAAAAAAAGGGTATAAATATGGTATCGCTGTAATCGCACCAACCCGAGGAATAAAGTCGCCTAATTACTAATACCGCACGAGGAACGGCGTAAAAAATAAAACCAATTCTTCACCTTTTGTGGATTTGTTCATTCTGCCTCGCAAAGATCGCAGTAAGGTGATCACAGTGGTTCCCCCCCACATATAGTGTATTAGCGTACTCAGGACAAATTGCACATCAACTTTTGGGGTCCTATTTCTCCTGTTACCCTTAAAAAAATAAAAATTTGGGGGCAAAAAGATCATTTTTGTGGAAAAAAATGTTTTTTTTTATTTTCACGGCTCTACATTATAAACTTCTGTGAAGCACTTGGGGTTCAAAGTGCTCACCACACATCTAGATAAGTTCCTTGGGGGTCTAGATTCAAAATGGGGTCACTTGTGGGGGGTTTCTACTGTTTGGGCACATCAGGGGCTCTCCAAACGTGACATGAAACCCGCAGACCATTCCATCAAAGTCTGCATTCGAAAACGGCGCTCCTTCCCTTCAGAGCTCTGCCATGCGTCAAAATAGTGGTTTACCCCAACATATAGGGTATCAGCGTACTCAGGACAAATTGCACAATAACTTTTGGGGTCCTGTTACCCTTTGGAAAATAAAAATTGGGGGTGTAAAGATCATTTTTGTGGAAAAGATGATTTTTTAATTTTACGGCTCTACGTTATAACCTTCTGTGAAGCCCTTGGGGGTTCAAAGTTCTCACCACACATCTAGATAAGTTCCTGGGGGGTCTAGTTTCCAAAATGGGGTCACTTGTGGGGTTTTCCACTGTTTAGGCACATCAGGGATTCTCCAAATGCGACATGCCGTCCAATCTCAATTCCAGCCAAAAAAGTCAAATGGCGCTGCTTCCCTTTGGAGCTCTGCCATGCGCCCAAATAGTGGTTTACCCCCAAATATGGGGTATCAGCGTACTCAGGACAAATTGCACAATAACTTTTGGGGTCCTGTTATCCTTTGGAAAATAAAAATTGGGGGTGAAAAGATCATTTTTGTGGAAAAAATATGATTTTTTAATTTTACAGCTCTACGTTATAACCTTCTATGAAGCCCTTGAGGGTTCAAAGTGCTCACCACACTCTTCTTGGGTTAGAATGGTGACCCTTAACCCCTTCACCCCCAAGGGTGGTTTGCACGTTAATGACCGGGCCAATTTTTACAATTTTGACCACTGTCTCTTTATGAGGTTATCACTCTGGAACGCTTCAACGGATCTTCGCGATTCTGAGAATGTTTTCTCATGACATATTGTACTTCATGTTAGTGGTAAAATTTCTTCGATATAACTTGCGTTTATTTTTGAAAAAAACGCAAATATGGCGAAAATTTTGAACATTTTGCAATTTTCAAACTTTGAATTTTTATTCCCTTTAAACAGAGAAATATGTCACACAAAATAGTTAAGAAATAACATTTCCCACATGTCTACTTTACATCAGCACAATTTTAGAACCAAAATTTTTTTTTGTTAGGAAATTATAAGGGTTAAAAGTTGACCAGCGATTTCTCATTTTTACAACAAAATTTACAAAGCCATTTTTTTTTAGGGACCACCTCATATTTGAAGTCACTTGAGGGATCTATATAGCAGAAAATACCCAAAAGTGACACCATTCTAAAAACTGCACCCCTCAAGGTACTCAAAACCACATTCAAGAATTGTATTAACCCTTCAGGTGCTTCACAGGAGCTGAAGCAACGTGGAAGGAAAAAATGAATATTTAACTTTTAAGCCACAAAAATTATCTTTTACAAATTTTTTTTATTTTCACAAGGGTAAAAGGAGAAAATGGACAGATAACGTTGTTGTGCAATTTCTCCTGAGTACGCCAATACCACATATGTGGGGGAAAACCACTGTTTGGGCACACGGCAGAGCTTGTAAGGGAAGGAGTGCCGTTTGACTTTTTCAAACTAAAACTGGATGGAATTGAGATTGGACGCCATGTCGAGTTTGGAGAGCCCCTGATGCGCCTAAACAGTGGAAACCCCCCACAAGTGACACCATTTTGGAAACTAGACCCCCTAAGGAACTTATCTAGATCTGTTGTGAGCACTTTGAACCCCAAGTGTTTCACAAAAGTTTATAATGCCTAGGTGTGAAAAAAAAAAACAATTTTCCACAAAAATTATTTTTTAGTCCCAAATTTTTGATTTTTCCCAAGGAAATTGGACCCCAAAAGTTGTTTTACAATTTGTCCCGAGTACGCTGATACCCCATATGTGGGGGGGGGACTGTTTGGGCGCACGGCGGGGCTTGGAAAGGAAGTAGTAACGTTTTGGAATGCAGACGTTGATGGGGGTCATGTTCCGTTTGCAGTGCCCAGATGAGCCTAAACAGTGGAAACCCCCCACAAGTGACTCCATTTTGGAAACTAGACCCCTAAGGAACTTATCTAGATCTTTGGTGAGCACTTTGACCCCCAAGTGCTTCACACAAGTTTATAATGCCCGGGCATGAAAATAAAAAATCCTATTTTTTTTCTCACAAAAATTATCTTTTAGTCACTAATTTTTTATTTTCTAAAGGGTAACAGGAGAAATTGTACCACAAAAGTTGTTGTCCAATTTGTCCTGAGTACGCTGATACCCCATATGTGGGGGGAACCACTGTTTGAGCGCATGGCAGAGCTCGGAATGAAAAGAGCACCATTTGACTTTTTCCAACCAAAATTGGCTGGAATTGAGATTGGACGCCATGTTGCATTTGGAGAGCCCCTGATGTGCCTAAACAGTGGAAACCCCCACAAGTGACTCCATTTGGGAAACTAGACCCCCTAAGGAACTTATCTAGATCTTTGGTGAGCAATTTAGACCCCCAATTGCTTCACACAAGTTTATAACGTAGAGCCGTAAAAAAAATGATCTTTTTACCGCAATTTTTATTTTCCCAAGGGTAACAAGACTCCAAAAGTTATTGTGCAATTTGTCCTGAGTACGCTGATACCCCATATGTGGGGGTAAACCACTGTTTGGGTGCATGGCAGAGTTTGGAAGGGAAGGAGCACCTTTTGACTTTTTCAACGCAGAATTGGCTGGATGCCATGTCGTGTTTGGAGAGCTCCTGATCTGCCTAAACAGTGGAAACCCCGACAAATGACACCATTTTGGAAACTAGACCCCTCAAGGAACTTATCTAGATGTGTGGTGAGCACTTTGAATCCCGAAGTGCTTCACAGAAGTTTATAACGTACAGCCGTAAAATAAAAAATCCTTTTTTTTTTACAAAAATGATTTTTTCGCCCCTAATATTTTATTTTCACAAGGGTAACAGGAGAAATTGGACCCCAAAAGTTGTCCAATTTGTCCTGAGTACGCTGACACCCAATATGTGGGAGAAAACTACTGTATAGGTACACGTTGGGGCTCGGAAGGGAAGTAGTGACGTTTTGGATTGCAGACTTTGATGGAATGGTCTGGGGGCGTCATGTCGCATTTGGAGAGCCCCTGATGCGCCTAAACAGTGGAAACCCCCACAAGTGACCCCATTTTGGAAAATAGACCCCACAAGGAACTTATCTAGAGTGTGGTGAGCGCTATGAAGCCCCAAGTGCGTCACACAAGTTTATAACGTACAGCCGTAAAAAAAAAAAAAATCATTTTTTTTTTTACAAAAATGATATTTTTGCCCCCAGTTTTTTGTTTTCCCAAGGGTAACAGAAGAAATAGGACAAATTGCACAATAACTCTTGGGGTCCAGAGTACGCTGATACCCCATATGTGGGGGTAAACTACTGTTTGGGAGCATGGCAGAGCTCAGAAGTGAAGGAGCACCGTTTGACTTTTTAAACGCAGAATTGGCTGGAATTGAGATCAGACGTCATGTCACATTTGGAGAACCCCTGATGTGCCTAAACAGCGGAAACCCCCCAATTCTAACTCCAACCCTAACCCCAACACACCCCTAACCGTAGTCCCAACCCTAACCACAAACCTAACCCTAACACACCCCTAACCCTAATCCCAACCCTAACCCTAATCCTAACTTTAGTGCCAACCCTAACCCTAACTTTAGCCGCAACCCTAACCCTAACGGGAAAATGGAAATAAATACTTTTTTTTATTTTATTATTTTTCCCTAACTAAGGGGGTGATAAAGGGGGGTTTGATTTACTATTTATACCAGGTTTTTATGATTGGCAGCTGTCACGCTAAAAGACGCTTTTTATTGCAAAAAATAGTTTTTGCATCACCACATTTTGAGAGCTATAATTTTTGCATATTTTGGCCCACAGAGTCATGTGAGGTCTTATTTTTTGTGGTACGAGTTGACGTTTTTATTGGTGCCATTTTTGAGCACGTGACATTTTTTGATCGCTTTTTATTTCGATTTTTGGGAGGTTAGAATGAACAAAAATCAGCAATTCATGAATTTCTTTTGGGGGAGGCGTTTATACTGTTCCGCGTGTGGTAAAATTGATAAAGCAGTTTTATTCTTCGGGTCAGTACGATTACGGCGATACCTCATTTAATATCATTTTTTTATGTTTTGATGCTTTTATAGAATAAAAACAATTTTATATAAAAAATTATTATTTTTGCATCGCTTTATTCTGCGAGCTATAACGTTTTTATTTTTTCGCTGATGATGCTGTATAGTGGCTCGTTTTTTGCGGGACAAGATGACGTTTTCAACGGTACCATGTTTATTTATATTGGTCTTTTTGATCGCGTGTTATTCCACTTTTTGTTCGGTGGTATGATGATAAAGCATTGATTTTTTGCTTTGTTTTTTTTTTTTTAAGGGGTTCACTAAAGGGGTTAACTAGTGGGACAGTTTTATAGGGTGGGTCGTTACGGACGCGGCGATACCAAATATGTGTACTTTAATTGTTTTGTTTTTTTTATTATTTAGGAAAAAATGAATTTTTTTGGGAATATTTCTTTTTTTCTTTATTTTGGAATTTTTTTAAAACATGTTTATTTTTATTTTTTTCACTTTTTTACTTTGTCCCAGGGTGGGACATCACTGTATTTTATCAGATCGCTGGTGTGACAGTGTGCACAGCACTCTGTCACACCAGCGATCGCTCTGGCACTGCTGCAGGCTTCTCAGTGCCTGCTCTCAGCAGGCACTGAGGAAGCCGCCTCCCTGCAGGACCCGGCGGCCATCTTGGATTCGGGTCCTTGGAGGGAGGAAGGCCTCAGAACAGCACGATCACATTGCGCTGTTCTGAGGGTCTCAGGGGAGCGTGCAGGGAGCCCCCTCACTGCGTGATGCTCCCCTGTGCCCCTGGTACACCGCGATCATGTTTGATCGCGGTGTGCCTAGGGTTAATGTGCCGGGAGCGGTCCGTGACCACCCCTGACACACAGTCCTGGGTGTCAGCTGTGATAGATAATCAGCTGACACCCGGCGGCGATTAGCTGCGTTCCCCCCGGAGCGCAGCTGATCGCCTATGACGTACTATCCCGTCCATGGGCAGATTGGCACGGGTTTCATGGACGGGATAGCACGTCTGATGTCAGAGAGGGGTTAATATAGGGTTTTCTTTGTCTCTCGGCATTTCACCTAGCATTTTATTTTCCACTGTGAATACCGTGGCAAAGAAGGTGTTTAATATTTTTTCCTTGTCATCTACAACCATTTTTTCCTCACAATTTTTTAAGGGCCTACACTTTCACTTGTGATTCTTTTTCTATTGATATAGTTGAAGAACAGTTTGGGATTAGTTTTACTCTCCTTAGCAATGTGCTTCTCTATTTCCTTTTTGGCAGCTTTAGTTTTTTAGATAAAGTATTTTTCTCCCTATAGTTTTTTGAGCTTCAACTGTGCCATCCTGCTTTAGTAGTTTAAATGCTTTCTTTTTACTGTTAATTGCTCCTCTTACTTCTTTGTTTAGCCACATTGGGTTTTTCCTATTTCTTGTCCTTTTATTCCCGCAAGGTATAAACCGCTTACAGTGCCTATTTAGGATGTTCTTAAACATTTCCCATTTATTATCTGTATTCCTATTTCTGAGGACATTGTTCTAGTCAACCAGATTAAGGGCATCTCTAAGCTGGGCAAACTTTGCCTTCCTAAAGTTCAGTGTTTTTGTGACGCCCTGACAAGATCCCCTAGCGAAAGACAAGTGAAACTGTACAATATTGTGGTCACTATTTACTAGATGCCCTATGACCTGCAGATTTGTTATTTTGTCAGGTCTATTAGATCGTATTAGGCCCAAAAGTGCTGCTCCTATGGTTGGATTCTGCACCAATTGAAAAAGATAATTTTTCTTGGTTATTAGCAGAAACCGGTTGCCTTTATGGGTTTCGCAGGTCTCTATCCTTTCTAAACAGATTAACCCTGTAAGTTAACTGCCCAGTCTTCATTCTTACTGTTTATGTAAATGAAGGACACTTGTTAAATATAAAAATAGGTTACATGCCTGTGTATTGAGACAGAGACAGAGATTCAGCCAAGACATTCAAACAACCAGTGGACTCTACAGGACTGCAGCCAAGACATCATGGCTCCATCAAGAGGGACACAGATTTATCATTCTACAGGATGCCGGCTTAGAGGACCTCAGCCCTGGCTGGAAGAATACAGATATGTACCATTGACCATCACTGAACCATGGATATGTTTGGAGAAAGCCAGGATTGGGACCTGCCAGTCACCTGGCTCCATGGAGATGTTCGGAGAAAGCAGGTTGTGACACTCCAGTCAACTATCCTTGTACCTGAATGGACTGTCAACTTCCTAAGCTTGATGTTACCTCCTCTCTGTGTACATGCCACAGGTGGGGCAGTCGACCCTGGAAGATGAAGACAGGTTGTGACCCTCCGGTCAACTTGCCTTGGGCCTGAATGGACTGTCATCTTCCTACGCTTGTTGTTACCTCCTCTCTATGTGTGTGCCACAGGTGGGGTAGTTGACCCTGGAAGCTCTGAAGTAACAGCTGCTATTATCCCGGCAAGTCAGCGGAAGGGTGAGACTCTAATGTGCAACATCTTGAGGTATTTTGCTGGGACTGTTCTACGTATTATCTGGCTGTTTTGTGGTTCAATAAAGCATTGCCACACTGTTTTACCCTCATCCTGTGTCGTTTGAGTAGCGTTATGCCCATGTTAAAAGGAAAGCGGAAGGGTGAGACTCTGTAATGTGCACCATCTTGGGGTATTTTGCTGGGACTGTTCTACGTGTTTTTTTGCCTGTTTTGTGGTTCAATAAAGCACTGCCACACTATTTTACTCTCACACTGTTGTTTGAGTAGCGTTATGCCCATGTTAAAAGGAAAGCGGAACGATCGCTGGTCTATGCTGTTTCGGCTAGCAAACAAGGGGCACCAGCCGACCCCATGTGTTTCCACAAAAACGTCATCACTAATTTCCTAAGTAAATATATTTCTAAAGGTGCTATTGACATGAAATTCTCACCAAATGTCGGTAACAACCCATCCAGTCCACACAGGCAAAGAAATAAATTCATAGATATCCATCAATTAAGTTACGTGTAATAGTGAAAAATGACACAGGGAAAAAGTATTGAACATGCTTACTGAAATTTAACACTTCATACAAAAGCCTTTGCTGGGATGACAGCTTCAAGACGCCTCCTCTATGGAGAAACTAATTGCATGCATTGTTCAGGTGTGATTTTTGCCCATTCTTCCACACAAACGCTCTTCAAATCCTTGAGCTTCCGTGGGCTCCTTCTATGAACTCTGAGCTTTAGTTTCTTCTATAAATTTTCTGTTGGATTCAGGTCAGCTGATCTTTATTTTCTTTCTCTGAAACCAATTGACAGTTTCCTTGGCTGTGTGTTTGAGATCATTGTCTTGCTGAAATGCCAACAGTCGTTTCATCTTCATCATCCTGGTAGATGGCAGCAGCTTTTACCAAGAATATCTTGGTATGAGACTTCCGGTTCCAGCGCTGAGGATGCAGCACACAGGAGAAGCAGCTCCTACACCAACAAGAATCCTACTGACAAATCTGCGAACATCCACCATCCCAACACAAGAGAAAGACAGATTACCACCGATCCCCACTCCACATCACCTATAAAGGTCAGTCACTACAATCCCAACCATTGCTGAGAACTGGAGGGTCCTGGCCTGCTGCCCACATGTGCACCTGGGGCCAGGAGGTGCTGCTCTTCCCAAAAACCCACTGTGACTAAATGTACAATCTGATGAGTAACACATAGAAACCACCCCCATGAAAACAGAGTGATCTACTTATGGGAGGCCAGCATAGACTTTGCAGGGCTCCTAAAAGTGGGGATACGACCAGAAAAAGCAGAGAGAAAAAGGTTTCTCCAGCAACGACGCACAGCGCCCCAGGAGGGAAGTTAAACACAGTCGGCTAGTCATTTCTCCTGGTACCAGCTGAAAAGGAAAACTGGTGGCCGCTACAGTGAGTTGCAACTGTTTTTCACACAAGGAAAAGCTCTGCTGCCACCTAGTGGACAAAAAAAAAAACTTACAAGCACCTGCTTTGCGCTAGAGGGAGAGATATTTCCATAGCTGCCAAGAAACCTAATAACTGATAATCTCAGGAGAAAGGTCAAACTGCAACAACAGAAGGCTCAGACGCTGACTCCATTTACATCACCACTTCAGCAAATGGATCGCTACGTGTTACATAGCTCACATAAGCTGGAGGAACCCCGTCAAAAAAGCAGTGGGAACCACAGTGAGGAGGAAGACATCATGGACCCAAGCCCTGCGGGAGAGGATGCTCCTGCAGCACACACGCCACAGAAAATCCTAAGTAGGTAGGGCATTGCAGACCTAAATGAGTGTAGCAGGGAAGACCCTTCAAGATTGATAGCACTAGACTATAACAAACTGGCAGCTGACATGGCAAGTAGCATCATGCCAGACTTCCAAAAGACCCTGGAACAGGCTATCAAGAAGGCCTTCCAGCATTTTCAAGAAAAATTAAGCAAAGGACAGATAAAGGAGCTGGAGCAGAGGGTCTCAAAACTGAAGGGTGATAACGTACAGCTCTTCTCGCAGTTGAAAGAGACAACTGCAGAAACAAAAGGCCTGTCTGAGAAGGTCGAGGACCTGGAAAACAGGTCAAGGCACAGAAACCTAAGGCTAGTAGGGCTCTCGGAGTTGATCCCTGCAGCTGAACTCCAAAGACTTTGCAAAAGAGACCTACCAATGACCCTGGGAATTAATCACGGTGGTAGGGTTGAAAGGGGGTCACAGAGTTGGGCCAGATCTACGATCTCACAACCAAGGATCTGGTGACCGGACATCAAGACCACGTTAAGTAATCATGAAATTCCTGGACTAAAATGATAAGTTTGACATAATGAGAGCATATAGAAGATGTTCCCGGCCAGTGACTTTGAGAGGGATAAAAGTCCTATTACTTGAAGACTATTCCGCAGAGGTGGCAAAAGGCAGGAGAGCCTTTAGTAAATATATATGCAGCACTCTATCAAGCAAAGAAAAGTTTTGCACTGCAATACCTGGCGACACTGAGGATTTTCCAAAATGAATGTGATAACCTCATCTACAACTCGCCGAGTGATGCAGAGAAAGATATGGAAAAAAACTGCGCAATGCAAAAAACATTGAATGAAGAGGTCGTGAGGAAGACAGCTCCCCCTCAAAACCAAAGCCTCAGAGGGCATCTGGCCGGCCCAGGTGAAGCACCATAGAAATGGACTGCATCATGTATATCTTGTTCTTGATGGTTCTCCCCCCCCCACACATACACTTTCCTACAAACAGGACATTGTCTCCCCAAGGTGACTGGATGTTGTTGGTAACGGGTTGACTATTGCCAATTGGTATATGTTGCGTCTAGATAAGGATGGGTTTTTGATGGAAGTGTCCATCTGCTCATTATTTGGGGAAGGGACCCGGGTTCTGGTGGGGTGGAGGGCAAAGAGTTATGCAAAGGTGTTGATCAGGGTGGAGGAGAAGATGCAGATTGCATTTTGACAATTAGTTATAATATGTGGTGTGGGATATGGTTCTTTCCACAGGTTTTTTTTGGTGGTTTTTACTTCCTCAGAAAAAAGCGAAGTCCACAATGCTATTAGTGGTGTAAGAAGCTAGAAATACACTACAGCTTATTAAGAGCTCACTATTTATTTGTTTTAAGATTTAAATCTCAGTCCCCTTTCATATATTTGTTACCGTATTTTCCGGACTATAAGACGCACCCCAAATTTTCAGAAGGAAATAGGGAAAAAAAAAATAATGTGTCAAATGGGGGTCCGTCTTACAGTCCGAATTCAGCTTACCAGCGAAGGGATCAGCACAGGTAGAGGAGTGGCCACAGGGGTCGTTCGGTGGTACAGGCTGGTGCAGTGGTGGTGCTCTGTGTTGCAAAGGTGCTCTGTGGGGTGACTGTGCTCTGTGGGGTGGTTGTGCTTTGTGGGGTGGCTGTGCTCTGTGGGGTGGCTGTGCTCTGTGGTGTCGGAATATACTTACAAATCCCGTGGCGGTGGTCCCAATGCAGCCTCCTGTGCTCTGTGGTGCGGTGGTGTCGGAGCTCTGTGATGTGGCGGCAGCGGGGCTCTGTGCTGTGTGGGGGGCTCCACAGACATTTTGTCATAGCCCGAAAGCCCCCCGCAGCTCTGTTGCTGTGACACAGAGGCCTCCTGAAACATGGCAGCCAGGGGCCTTCAGATCTCCGCAACGAGATCTTGTCCCGAGATCTTGGAAGACGAGATCTCGGGAAGAGATCTCGTTGCCGAGATTTGAATTTGAGTATGCGGCGGCCATCTTTCAGGAGGCCACCGCGTTGCAGCAGCGGAGCTGCGGGGGGATTTCAGACTATGATGAAATGCCTAAGGAGCAACACACACAGCACAGAGCCCCGCTGCACCACATCACAGAGCCCTGACAACACCGCACCACAGAGCACAGGGAGGCTGCATCGGGACCGCCGTCACCTCCGGATTTGTAGGTATATTGCGACCATAAGACGCACCCCCATTTTACCCCAAAATTTTTGGGGAAAAAAATGCGTCTTATGGTCCGAAAAATACAGTAAGTCTTTTTTTTTTCTTTCTTTTCTACCCTTCTCTAACCACCTGAGGATCTCGCCATTAGAACTCTCACAAGGAAAACAAAGCAAGAGGTAATAGGCTGTAGTGACAGTGATTAAGACCTAAGATCACCGAATATAAGAGAAAAGATAAGAGACTTCCAGTTCTGGCGCATTCATGGAAAGGAGCGAGTGAGAGCAGCTCCGTGCCCCAGCTTCTCCCACCAAGATCCACCGGGCCTAATAAAACCTCAAGGCAGGTTAACCCCTTCACCCCCAAGGGTGGTTTGCACGTTAATGACCGGGCCAATTTTTACAATTCTGACCACTGTCTCTTTATGAGGTTATAACTCTGGAATGCTTCAACGGATCTTTGCGATTCTGAGAATGTTTTCTCGTGACATATTGTACTTCACGTTAGTGGTAAAATTTCTTCGATATACACTACCGGTCAAAAGTTTAGGGTCACTTAGAAATTTCCTTATTTTTGAAAGAAAAGCAGTTTTTTTCCAATGAAGCTAACATTAAATGATTCAGAAATACACTCTATACAGTGTTAATGTGGTAAATGACTATTCTAGCGGCAAACGTCTAGTTTGTAATGCAATATCTTCATAGGTGTATAGAGGCCCATTTCCAACAACCATCACTCCAGTGTACTTATGGTATTTTGTGTTCGCTAACTGTGTAAGAAGGCTAATAGATGGTTAAAATACCCTTTAAAACCCTTGTGCAAGTATGTTAACACAGCTGAAAACCGTTTGGTTGATTAGAGAAGCTATAAACCTGACCTTCCTTTGAGCTTGTTGAGAATCTGGAGCATTACATTTGTTGGTTCCATTAAACTCTCAAAATGGCCAAAAAAAAAGAACTTTCTTGTGAAACTCGACAGTCTATTCTTGTTCTTAGAAATGAAGGCTATTCCATGCGAAAAATTACCAAGAAACTGAAGAATTCATACAATGGTGTGTAGTACTCCCTTTAGAGGAGTGCACAAATAAGCTCTAACCAGAGAAGAAAGACAAGTGGGAGGCCCCGCTGCACAACTGAGCAACAAGACAAGTACATTAGAGTCTTTAGTTTGAAAAATTGACGCCTCACAGGTCCTCAACTGGCAGCTTCATTAAACAGTACACATTAAACGCCAGTGTCAACATCTACAGTGAAGAGGCGATTTGGGGATGCTGGCCTTCAGGGCAGATTGGCAAAACAAAAGCCAATATTCCTCTGTCCAATGTCTGTGTTCTTTTGCCCATATTAATCTTTTCCTTTCATTTAAGCCAGTCTTAAATATGGCTTTTGTTTTGCCAATCTGCCCTGAAGGCCAGCATCCCCAAATCGCCTCTTCACTGTAGATGTTGACACTGGCGTTTAATGTGTACTGTTTAATGAAGCTGCCAGTTGAGGACCTGTGAGGCGTCAATTTTTCAAACTAAAGACTCTAATGTACTTGTCTTGTTGCTCAGTTGTGCAGCGGGGCCTCCCACTTGTCTTTCTTCTCTGGTTAGAGCTTGTTTGTGCACTCCTCTAAAGGGAGTACTACACACCATTGTATGAATTCTTCAGTTTCTTGGTAATTTTTCGCATGGAATAGCCTTCATTTCTAAGAACAAGAATAGACTGTCGAGTTTCACAAGAAAGTTCTTTTTTTTTGGCCATTTTGAGAGTTTAATGGAACCAACAAATGTAATGCTCCAGATTCTCAACAAGCTCAAAGGAAGGTCAGGTTTATAGCTTCTCTAATCAACCAAACGGTTTTCAGCTGTGTTAACATACTTGCACAAGGGTTTTAAAGGGTATTTTAACCATCTATTAGCCTTCTTACACAGTTAGCGAACACAAAATACCATAAGTACACTGGAGTGATGGTTGTTGGAAATGGGCCTCTATACACCTAAGAAAATATTGCATTACAAACTAGACGTTTGCCGCTAGAATAGTCATTTACCACATTAACAATGTATAGAGTGTATTTCTGAATCATTTAATGTTAGCTTCATTGGAAAAAAACTGCTTTTCTTTCAAAAATAAGGAAATTTCTAAGTGACCCTAAACTTTTGACCGGTAGTGTAACTTGCATTTATTTTTGAAAAAAAACGCAAATATGGCGAAAATTTTGAAAATTTTGCAATTTTCAAACTTTGAATTTTTATTCCCTTAAAACAAAGAAATATGTCACACAAAATAGTTAAGAAATAACATTTCCCACATGTCTACTTTACATTAGCACAATTTTGGAACCAAAATTTTTTTTTGTTAGGAAATTATAAGGGTTAAAAGTTGACCAGCGATTTCCATTTTTACAACAAAATTTACAAAGCCATTTTTTTAAGGGACCACCTCACATTTGAAGTCACTTTGAGGGGTCTATATGGCAGAAAATACCCAAAAGTGACACCATTCTAAAAGCTGCACCCTCAAGGCACTCAAAACCACATTTAAGAAGTTTATTAACCCTTCAGGTGCTTCACAGGAGCTGAAGCAACGTGGAAGGAAAAAATGAATATTTAACTTTTTAGTCACAAAAATGATCTTTTACAAACTTTTTTTTATTTTCACAAGGGTAAAAGGAGAAAATGGACAGATAACAGTTGTTGTGCAATTTCTCCTGAGTACGCCAATACCCCATATGTGGGGGAAAACCACTGTTTGGGCACACGGTAGAGCTCGTAAGGGAAGGAGCGCCGTTTGACTTTTTCAAACCAAAATTGGCTGGAATTGAGATTGGACGCCATGTCGCGTTTGGAGAGCCTCTGATGCGCCTAAACAGTGGAAACCCCCCACAAGTGACACAATTTTGGAAACTAGACCCCCTATGGAACTTATCTAGATCTGTTGTGAGCACTTTGAATCCCCAAGTGTTTCACGAAAGTTTATAATGCTTGGGTGAGAAAAAAAAAAAAACAATTTTCCACAAAAATTATTTTTTAGTCCCAAATTTTTGATTTTTCCCAATGAAATTGGACCCCAAAAGTTGTTGTCCAATTTGTCCTGAGTACGCTGATACACCATATGTGGGGGGGGGAAACTGTTTGGGTGCACGGCAGGGCTTGGAAAGGAAGTAATAACGTTTTGGAATGCAGATGTTGATGGGGTCATGTTCCGTTTGCAGTGCCCCAGATGTGCCTAAACAGTGGAAAGCCCCCACAAGTGACCCCATTTTGGAAACTAGACCCCCTAAGGAACTTATCTAGATCTTTGGTGAGCACTTTGAACCCCCAAGTGCTTCACACAAGTTTATAATGCCCAGGCATGAAAATAAAAAATCTTATTTTTTTTTCCCACAAAAATTATCTTTTAGTCACCAATTTTTTATTTTCCCAAGGGTAACAGGAGAAATTGGACCACAAAAGTTGTTGTCCAATTTGTCCTGAGTACGCTGATACCCCATATGTGGGGGGAGAACCACTGTTTGGGCGCACGGCAGAGCTCGGAATGGAAGAAGCACCATTTGACTTTTTCCAACCAAAATTGGCTGGAATTGAGATTGGACGCCATGTTGCATTTGGAGAGCCCCTGATGTGCCTAAACAGTGGAAACCCCCCACAAGTGACCCCATTTGGGAAACTAGACCCCCTAAGGAACTTATCTAGATCTGTGGTGAGCAATTTGAACCCCCAAGTGCTTCACACAAGTTTATAACGTAGAGCGGTAAAATTAAAAAATCATATTTTTTCCACAAAAATTATCTTTTCACCCCAATTTTTATTTTCCCAAGGGTAACAAGACCCCAAAAGTTATTGTGCAATTTGTCCTGAGTACGCTGATACCCAATATGTGGGGTTAAACCACTGTTTGGGTGCATGGCAGAGCTCGGAAGGGAAGGAGCGCCGTTTGACTATTTCAACGCAGAATTGGCTGGACGCCATGTCGTGTTTGGAGAGCTCCTGATGTGCCTAAACAGTGGAAACCCCCCACAAATGACACCATTTTGGAAACTAGACCCCTAAAGGAACTTATCTAGATGTGTGGTGAGAACTTTGAACCCCAAAGTGTTTCACTAAAGTTTATAATGCCCGAGCATGAAAATTAAAAAATCATATTTTTTCCACAAACATGATTTTTTCGCCCCCAATATTTTATTTTCACAAGGGTAACAGGAGAAATTGGACCCCAAAAGTTGTTGTCCAATTTGTACTGAGTATGCTGATACCCAATATGTGGGAGAAAACTACTGTATGGACACACGTCGGGGCTCGGAAGGGAAGTAGTGACGTTTTGGATTGCAGACTTTGATGGAATGGTCTATGGGAGTCATGTCGCATTTGAAGAGCCCCTGATGTGCCTAAACAGTGGAAATCCCCCACAAGTGACCCGATTTGGAAAATAGACCCCACAAGGAACTTATCTAGATGTGTGGTGAGCGCTATGAAGCCCCAAGTGCTTCACAGAAGTTTATAACGTATAGCCGTAAAAACAAAAAAATCATTATTTTTAACAAAAATGATATTTTCTCCCCCAATTTTTTATTTTCCCAAGGGTAACAGAAGAAATTGGACCCCAAGAGTTATTGTGCAATTTGTCCTGAGTACGCTGATACCCCATATGTGGGGGTAAACTACTGTTTGGACGCATGGCAGAGCTCAGAAGTGAAGGAGCACCGTTTGACTTTTTCAATGCAGAATTGGCTGGAATTGAGATCAGATGCCATGTCACATTTGGAGAGCCCCTGATGTGCCTTCACAGTGGAAACTCCCCAATTCTAACTTCAACCCTAACCCCAACACACCCCTAACCCTAGTTCCAACCCTAACCATAACCCTAACTACAAACCTAACCCTAACACACCCCTAACCCTAATCCCAACCCTAACCCTAATCCTAACTTTAGGCACAACCCTAACTTTAGGCGCAACATTAACCCTAATGGGAAAATGGAAATAAATATATGTTTTTAATTTTATTATTTTTCCCTAACTAAGGGGGTGATACTACTATACTATTTATAGCGGGTTTTTATGATTGGCAGCAGTCACGCTAAAAGACGCTTTTTATTGCAAAAAATAGTTTTTGCATCACCACATTTTGAGAGCTATAATTTTTGCAAATTTTGGCCCACAGAGTCATGTGAGGTCTTATTTTTTGCGGTACGAGTTGACGTTTTTATTGGTTCCATTTTTGAGCACGTGACATATTTTGATCGCTTTTTATTTCGATTTTTGGGAGGTTAGAATGAACAAAAATCAGCAATTCATGAATTGCTTTTGTAGGGGCATTTATACAGTTCCGTGTGTGGTAAAATTGATAAAGCAGTTAAATTCTTCGGGTTAGTACGATTACAGCGATACCTCATTTATATCATTTTTTATGTTTTGGTGCTTTTATACAATAAAAACCATTTTATATAAAAAATAATTATTTTTGCATCGCTTTATTCTGCGAGCTGTAACTTTTTTATTTTTTCACTGATGATGCTGTATGGCGGCTCGTTTTTTGCGGGACAAGATGACGTTTTCAGCGGTACCATGTTTATTTATATCGGTCTTTTTGATCACGTGTCATTCCACTTTTTGTTCAGTGGTATGGTGATAAAGCATTGATTTTTTGCTTTGTTTTTTTTTTTTTTTAAGGGGTTCACTAAAGGGGTTAACTAGTGGGACAGGTTTATAGGGGGGGTTGTTGCGGACGTGGCGATACCAAATATGTGTACTTTTATTTTTTTATTTTTTTTTTATTTACAGGAAGAAATGAATTTATTGGGGAATATTTTTTTTTCCTTTATTTTGGAATTTTTTTTTACATTTGTTATTTTTATTTTTTTTAACTTTTTTGCTTTATCCCAGGGTGGGACATTACAGTATAGGGTCAGATCGCTGGTCTCGTAGTGTGCACAGCACTCTGTGAGACCAGCGATCTCACAGGCAGGGCTGCAGGCTTCCTCAGCGCCTGCTCTCAGCAGGCGCTGAGGAAGCCGCCTCCCTGCAGGACCCGGCTGCCATCTTGGATCCAGGGTCCTGCAGGGAAGAGGCCTTCAGAACAGCGCGGTCCACATCGCGCTGTTCTGAGGGCCCCACGGAAGCACGCAGGGAGCCCCTCCCTGCACGATGCTCCCCTGTGCCCCCGGTACACCGCGATCATGTTTGATCGTGGTGTGCCAGGGGTTAATGTGCCCAGTAGCGCGTCCGATCACTTCAACGTACTGTCCCGTCCATGGTCAGATTCTCCCGGGTTTCATGGACGGGATAGTACGTCGGATGGCAGAGAGGGGTTACATACCTGAGGGGAAACTCACCATACAGCTCTGGCAAAAATTAAGAGACCACTTTCAAATGTTCAGTTTGTCTGATTTTTCTCTTTAACCCCTTCCCGACCCATGACGCCTACATCGGCGTCATGAAAACCTGTGCCATCGCGACCCATGACACCGACGTAGGCATCATGGTATATATCGCGTTCCTGCGGGTCGGGTGACCGGGGTCACTGAAAGGTCACCCGACCCGCAGGCACAAGGCCCTTTGTGCTTCACCACAAGGGGTGTGGCTTAACCCCCACGTGGCTACGATCACTCTGATAGGCTGTTAAAAGTGAAACAGTCAATCAGAGCAATCTGTAATATTTCACCAATGAAATTTGGTGAAATATTACAATCCAGCCATGGTCGATGCTGCAATAGCATCTGCCATGGCTGGAGACCGAGATCCGACCCCCCCACACCGAGTGATGGCGTCGATAGGCCACCGCCACCTATTGATGGCGGTGATCGGTCGCCGCCGTCACTATCTGCTCCCCTCCCTTTCACGGCTCTGCGTTATAAAACTTCTGTGAAGCACTTGGGGGTTCAAAGTGCTCACTACACATCTAGATAAGTTCCCTGGGTGGTCTAGTTTCCAAAATGGGGACACTTAGGGGGGTTTCCACAGTTTAGGCACATCAGGGACACTGCAAACGTAACATGACGCCCACAGACCATTCCATCAAGTCGGCATTTCAAAACGTCACAACTTACCTTCCGAGCCCCGATGTGAGCCCATACAGTAGTTTTCTCCAACATATGGAATATCTGTGTTCTCAGGACAAATTGGACACCAACTTTTGGGGTCCAATTTCTCCTGTTACCCTTGGGAAAATAAAAAAATTGAGGACTAAAAGATCATGTTTGTGGAAAAAATATGATTTGTTTATTTTCATGCCCAGGCATTATAAACTTCTGTGAAGCCCTTGGGGATTGAAAGTGCTCACCACACATCTAGATAAGTTCTTTGGGGGAGTCTAGTTTCCAAAATGGTGTCACTTGTGGTGAGTTTCTACTGTTTAGGCACATCAGGGGCTCTGCAATCGTAACATGACGCCGCAGACCATTCCATCAAAGTCTGCATTTCAAAACGTCACTACTTCCCTTCCGAGCCCCAACGTGTGCCTGAACAGGGGTTCCCCCCACATATGGGGTACCAACGTACTCAGGACAAACTGTGCAACAACTTTCGGGGTCCAATTTCTCCTGTAACCATTGTGAAAATAAAAAATAGGGGACTAAAAAATCATTTTTTGAGGAAAAAAAAAGATTTTTTATTTTCACGGCTCTGCGTTATAAACTTCTGTGAAGCACCTGGGGGTTCAAAGTGATCACTATGCATCTAGATAAGTTCCTATAGGGGGTCTAGTTTCCAAAATGGGATCACCTGTGGGGGGGGTTTCTACTGTTTAGGCATATCAGGGGCTCTGCAAACGCAACATGACGCCATAAGAACATTCCATCAAGTCTGCATTCCAAAATGGTGCTCCTTCCCTTCTGAGCTCTCCCATGACCCAAAACAGTGGTTCCCCCCCACATATAGGGTATCGGCGTACTCAGGACAAATTGCACAACTTTTGTGGTCCAATTGATCCTGTTACCATTGTGAAAATAAAAAATAGCGGGCTAAAAAAATCATTTTTGAGGAAAAAAAATATTTTTTTATTTTCACTGCTCTACGTTATAAACTTCTGTGAAGCACTTGGAGGGTTCAGAGTGCTCACAACACATCTAGATAAGTTCCTTAAGGGGTCTAGTTTCCAAAATGGTGTCACTTGTGGGGGTTTTTCACTGTTTAGGCACACAGGGGCTCTCCAAACGCGTCATGGTGTCCGCTAACAATTGGAGCTAATTTTCCATTCAAGAAGTCAAATGGCGCTCCTACCTTTCTGGGCCCTGCCGTGCGCCCAAACAGTGGTTTATGACCACATATGAGGCATCGGTGTACTCAGGAGAAATTGCCCAACAAATTTTAGGATCCATTTTATCCTGTTGCCCATGTGAAAATGAAAAAACTGAGGTTAAAAGAAAATTTTTGTGAAAAAAAAGTACTTTCTTTTTTTTACGGATCAATTTGTGAAGCACCTGGGGGTTCAAAGTGCTCACTATGCATCTAGATAAGTTCCTTGGGGGGGTATAGTTTCCAAAATGGGGTCATTTGTTTAGGCACACAGGGACTCTCCAAATGCGACATGGCAACCGCTAAATTTTCCAGCATATTTTCCATTCAAAAAGTCAAATGGCGCTCGTTCCCTTCTGAGCCCTGCCGTGCGCCCAAACAGTGGTTTATGACCACATATGAGGTATCGGTGTACTCAAGAGAAATTTCCCAACAAATTTTAGGATCCATTTTATCCTGTTGCCCATGTAAAAATGAAAAAATTGATGCTAAAAGAAAATTTTGGTTGGAAAAATTAAAATGTCCATTTTTTCCTTCCAGGTTGCTTTAGTTCCTGTGAATTCTTCTTGAATGTAGTTTTGAGAAGCTTGAGGGGTGCAGTTTTTATAATGGTGTCACTTTTGGGTATTTTCTGCCATATAGAGCCCTCAAAGTAACTTCAAATGTGAGGAGGTCCCTAAAAAAAAATGGTTTTGTAAATTTTGTTCTAAAAATGAGAAATCCCTGGTCAACATTTAACCCTTATAACTTCCTAACAAAAAAAAAAATTTGTTTCCAAAATTGTGCTGATGTAAAGTAGACATGTGGGAAATGTTATTTATTAACTATTTTGTGTCACATAACTCTCTGGTTTAACAGAATAAAAATGTAAATTTTGAAAAAATTGCGAAATTTTCAAAATTTTCGCCAAATTTCCATTTTTTTCACAAATAAACGCAAAAATATCGACCTAAATTTACCACTAACATAAAGCCCAATATATCTCGAAAAAACAAACAAACATTCCTGAGTTATTACCTCATAAGGGGACACTGGTCAGAATTGCAAAAAAATGGCAATGTTTTTTAAGGTCAAAATAGGCTGGGTCATGAAGGGGTTAAAGGGATATATTTTTGAGTAAAATGTAAATTGTTCTTTTAGTCTATAAACTTCTGACAGCATGTCACTGAATTTCCAAGCAATAAATTTTATATTTTTTTCTGACAAAGAAAAATGGTCAAAATAAAAAAAAAAGTGCTTTCAGACCTCAAATAATGCAAAGAAAACAAGTTCATAATCATTTAGAAACAACAATATTAATGTTTTAACTCAGGAAGAGTTCTGAAATCAATATTTTGTGGAATAACCATGACTTTTAAAAACTGCTTTCATGCGTCTTGGCATGCTTTCCACCAGTGGAATAACCATGACTTTTAAAAACTGCTTTCATGCGTCTTGGCATGCTTTCCACCAGTCTTTCACACTGCTTCTGGTGCAAAATGTAAGCAGTTTTTCTTTGTTTGATGGCTTGTGACTATCCATCAACCTCTTGATCACATTCCAGAGGTTTTCAATGGGCTTCAGGTCTGGAGAATGGGCTGCCTATGACAGAGTTTTGATGTGGTGGTCTCTTACTTTTTGCCAGAGCTGTATGTCTCCAGCACCGCATGGAGAGATTCCTCAACTGAAGCGGGTCCCGGATGAGTGTTTCACCTCGGACTCTGTCAGACGGGTGCAGCAAGATGGCACCAGACGCGCCGAAAAAAAACAAAAACATAAAAAACAGTAAGTCCACTAACTTACCGGCGTCTATGACCAGGGTGGATTTGATTTAAATCAAACTGATTTAAATCACGATTTAAATCACGATTTAAATCACTAGTCAGTAAGGCTTGATTTAAATCAGTGATTTAAATCAAAGTTTCTACCTAAACTAGTTCTTGCTACTTTAACATGCAAGTAGATGAAGATTTTTAGAATCACTTTTTATATTACTTTTTTCTCCCCAGTTTAATGGGTTAATCATTCATATTTGGACACCACTGTTCTGTTGTACTTAGGAAGGAGAAAAATAATCCTGACCTTAATAACAATTTAAATAGATTTATTCAACTGAAACAATAACAACATTACAGCATAAGTTATTTGCTTAAACAAACATCCATGTTTGTTAACTAATTTGGCTAAACAAAATATATATATATTTTAAGAAACCTTAGACTGTCAGCCCAGCCGACACATGAAAAACTTAAATACTACTGTCCCTGCTGTCCTCTGTAGCTCACTCGTCGTCATCTTCATCATCATCTTCTTCTTTGTTCTATTCATAATCTGGAAAAGAAAAACAAGCTTTCCTGCTTTATTGGGTCCCAACCGATTTCTCAATTTAGAATGAATGAGTCCAAAGGAAGAGAATATTCTTTCAACGCCTGCAGAAGAAGCTACTGCTGTTAAAAGTGAAATCATTACTTTTGAACAGTCTCTAAATCCAAGCGCTTAAGTGACTTCCACCAGTTTACTGGTGTGACCTTCCTTAAAATATCTTCAGCAAACATATATTTCTTGAATGGTTCCCCCTTAGCTCTGAAGTTTATTATAGTTGCCATTAAAGATGGATGATTG
Source organism: Oophaga sylvatica (assembly GCA_033576555.1). NCBI lineage: Eukaryota > Metazoa > Chordata > Amphibia > Anura > Dendrobatidae > Oophaga > Oophaga sylvatica. Next base: position 429,592,464 of record JARQOD010000005.1, on the reverse strand, counting down.
CTGGATACCCATGTCATAGCTAACTCCTCTTCCTCAGCACTTAGGTTTTGACCCTGATATTGGATATTGACAATATTTGCCAAAAAATTAGCTGGAGTCAGTGTTTGTCCCATTCGTTTGTTTACTGCTTGTAATTTAATTCTGTCCATGTGTAGTTCTGTTTTAAGTGTTCACTCAGTTCCTTCCAAATTTCAACAGCATCCGCAATAAAACAGCTATTTTTCTGTATTTTGTTTAAAGCTTGAGAGATGGGTTTCAGGAAGCTCAGCATATGTTCAACATTTCTCTTAAGCCCAATGTTGAGGATTTTGGCCGTGACAGTGCCATCTATTTTATCTCGATTTTCTTCACAAAGTGTCATCAGAATAGGCCAGTTTTTGATATACTGCTCAAAACAGTCCACCACAGAGTTCCATCTAACATCTTGTGGGAGCGTTAGCTTGGTTCCACCCATCCTTTTCAGAGCTGCTGCAGCAAAATGATTATTACGGAAGTATTTAGCAATTTCAACAACATTAGCCTTTATTTCTGGAACACTTAAGTCTTTGGCTAAGAGGTGCAGCAAATGAGCACTGCAACCATATGTTATTAGCTTTGTATTCCCTCCCTGCTCTTCTAAATTTCTTCTCATCTTGGATACGTTTGCAGCATTGTCAGTGACCAAACTGCGTACTAGACATTTGAATTTTTGTTCACATGTTGTTATAGCTTTTACTGCCACTTCTTGTAAGTATTCTGCTGTGTGTGCATTTCCTGGCGTATCAGTTGTTTGTGCAAGGAAGACTTTACCTTCTTCTGTTGTTATACAAGCACATACAATAGGATCATTGTGGACATTACTCCACCCATCAATACTTAGGTAGGTTAACAATTTTACCCTCCAGAGCTGTTGCACATTGCTCCATTTCTCTGTCATACACTTGATCCAGCAGTTTCCCTGCAACATCAGCTCTGCTGGGTGGACTGTATCCTGGTCTCAGTGACTGAACCATATTAATGAAATGTGGGTTCTCAGTCAGACGGAAAGAAGAGTTCATTGCATGAATAAACTGGGCAATTTTTTCATCAATCAACTCTTTTTCTAATCTGCTAGTTCTTATCACAAACCTATCTATGATGGTTCCAGGAGGTAAAGGTTTTTTCTTCCTTTTGGGTGATGGTGATATGTGGCTGTGGGTGTGATGATGATGATGCTGCTGCTAATGAAGCACTATCCTGGATGGATAACTCTGAAACTGTAGAACAGGATGATGGTGATCTTGGAGGTGGATAGTTTCCAGAATCCATGAATTCCCCTAAACAAAAAAAGTCAATGCTGTTATTTTATTGTTTATACAATTTCTGCTTATTGTACACAACACAGCACTGCCCAAAAGGAATATTTGTTTTTCTTCATAACTGTACCAAATGACAGTAACATGCAGTAATAATAAGAAATATAATTTTTCTCACACATGACAGTTCAGTCTTTAGAAATAGGATTCAATAAAAATGTTTACCAACCTGAAGATCCTGCCTGTTCAGAAGTGTTTCTTTGGTCATCTTCATCACCGCACTTCTCATGATGTTGCCTCATTCGCGCCACCAGGCCTTGCATCTCTTTGTTGCATCGTTTGCATTTTGCACGCATGCCTGCCTTACCGATAGGCGAAGGAGCTTCATTAAAATATTCCCAAACTGGGTCTCTTTTATGGCCTGCTGCCATTATAAGGAAAGAATGTAATAAACCTCAGATCATACACACAAACAGATCCAGACTTGTCTGTCTGTGGCTATGCTGCAGTATTGTGCTCAAAGTTTCACTTTCATTTTCTTGTCTGCTTGCCCTTCCTCCTCCTCACACTTAAGGGTATGCCACACTAAACAATATCGCTAACGGGATCGCTAAAAAACGTCACTATTTAGCGATCCCGTTAGCGATATTGTTCAGTGCGGCAGCTTCCAGCGACGAGCTTCCTGCTGTGATCTCGCTCGTCGCTGGAATCGTTCCGGACCCTATTTCATCGCTGGCGCTCCCGCTGGGTAAGTATCTAATCGCTGTGTGGCACCTTTTCTTAGCGATTTAGCGGTAACTTTTGTACCGCTAAAGTCGTTAAGAAGATCGCTAAGGGCGATAGCGTCGTTAACTATATCGCTAAATGTGGCCGCATTTAGCGATATAGAAACAATCCCGCTAGCGATCTCATTAGTATGCAACGCTAACGAGATCGCTAGCGGGATAGCTTAGTGTGGCAGTACCTTTAGATTCACATTCTTCTTGTGTTGTGCAGATCTATTCCACTCCAAACAATCAGAAACATATTGTCTAACTTCTTGGACTTGGCACTGAAGGGGTTGATTCTGTATTCATATAGGTTTGTAGAACAATAGGATTAAGGTCTTTTTCTCAACTCTGTTCATGTTGTAACATTTTTGCCGTGAAGAAGAGGCTGGGACCTCTGCGGAGTCAAATTCAGTTTTGAGAACTGCGTAAGTAAAGCGAGCGTCTGTGATAATATAGGAGAGAAACTGCCCACTAATCCTACAAAACCTCTGGAAGAGCATGGCATTGTGAATGTTACACATATACAGCCTTTATTCTACTGAGTTAAACAACTCAGCTTTATCTCATGATGGAAGAACCTTTGGATGGTAAAATATTTTCCTCAAAAAGCAGTTTATTGAAAAAAATCCGATTTAAATAAAAAAAATCCGATTTAAATAAAAAAATCCGATTTTTTTTGATTTTTTTTTAAAAATCATTGATTTTTTATCCACCCTGTCTATGACACAAGTAAGGAGGAAAGAGAAGATGAGCACATAACGGCCTTAACGTCCCATTTAAAGCACTTGCTGCGGAGGTGGATAAAATTCTTGCACCAGATATAAAAAAGACTTTAGAGCAGACAGTATCTGCATCACTGCAACAGATGCAAGCCTCCATTTCCCAACAGGCAGACAGGCTGGACACAGCTGAGCACACAATAAGTGCAACAGAGGATGAATTGCAGAGTCTGTAGTTAGAAATGACAAAGGCCACAAAGCTCAGTCAACAATTATCTGACAAAGTGGATGACCTTGAGAACAGATCCAGAAGAAATAATTTAAGAAAAATAGGCCTCCCTGAATCCATTCTCATTTAATGAAGACCTGCATGGAGGAACTCCCCATGTCTCTGGGGATAGAGAGCAACATGAAGGTGGAAAGAGCTCACAGAGTGGGTCCCCCATTAACACAGCATGTTCCCTCACAAACAGACCAAGGCCGGTGATAGTAAAATATGTGGACTTTGTTGACAAGTCTAAACTCCTACAACAATATAGGAAAAAGAATACACAGACTCTTATCAGGGGGTCACAAAATGTTATTATTTAGTGACTATTCGGTAGAGGTCACGTAGAAAAGAAGAGCATTCAGTGAGCTCTACACACGAGTTGGTGGGAAAGAAAATCAGATTTGCATTGCAATTTCCAGCTACCCTGAAGATATTTCCAACGGAAGGAGGTACAGAATCTTTTACTGCGCCGGATCTAGCAAGGGCAATCATTTCAAAATAACGCCGGAAAAAACCTCAGGAGTGACGCAAACGTGGATGGAACCTGACCAAGTGTCAATCACAGGAGGAGGAGAGAGGAAGAGGAAAGAAGGAGGAGAAATTGCTGAAAGAGAAGAGGGAGAAATTGAGCTCTATTGCAGAAAGAGAAGAGATTTGTGGGGGGGTTTGTTTGTTTTTTTTCTTTCTCTTTTTTTTCTTATAAACACTCGCTGAATTTTTTAACTACCAAGATACAGTATGTGAAGGAGAAGCTGATGACATAGTTGTGTGTATTTATAGGGAATACAGATTTTAAGCCATAGTAAGAGATCGGCTTGGGATTTCAGAGTTCCCAATGGTACATACGCGAAAAAAGTGTAGAAGTGGTTTAATACTCTGTGTTAGTATTGATTAAAGGGAAGGGGGATTAAAAGGTTTAAGGTTTCAAATTGTTACCAGTTGGTTTTCTTTATAAAGTATTGATCTCAATGTGTTAATATGAAAATAATAACATGGAATGTAAGGCCTCTTTCACACTTCAGTCGTTTGGCGTCAGTCAAAGTCCGCCTTTTTGAGGAAAAAACGGATCTGCCTTTTTTTGGCGGAATTTGTTTTTTCCCATAGAGTTGCATTAGTGACGGATTGCGACGGATGGTCGTCTGTTCCATCCGTCATGCAACGGGTCCGTCATAAAATTGGCATCCGCTGTCGGAGTAGACAGACATTTCAACGATTTTGTCTGCGTCGAAATGGCGGAAGGTGAATCGCATCCGCCTTTTTCTAGAATGGGCGTCGGAACCGTCCTCATCCGTCATATCGCGGAATCCGACGACGGAATCAGTTATTGTATGCTGAGCATGGCCAGAAGCCTAATGGCACAGAAATATCTCTCCTATTAGATATAAGTTTCATTCTACTATAATTTACTGGCTTTAAGTAAATTGATAAAGGCAGAGAGAAAATATTATTTTCACATAGAACCTTATAAGCACTAACTGCGTTTTGGAACTTCTTTGGCTTATTTTGCCACTGCTCGATATGAATCTGTTACTACTACCAGCCATTTTTTGCCTTTTGTGTTGAGTAAATGTTTACCTTGAGCACTTTGCACTTTAAGTAATACATTTTGTCCTACAGAATGGAAGGTATATCACTTTTCGTCTTCTTTTTTTGTATATGGTGACTCTTATGTTAAATAATTTCTTTGTTCAAGCTTTAGTGGCTGAAGTATAACATTTACACATGCGCTCCCATTTCATTTTTGTGATTTTCTAATATTTGGCTGTTTATTTAAAGATAACAGCACTTTACTAGGGCAATTTTTCTGTCCCAGTTCAGCAGCTACTTATAAGACTAAGGCGGGTTTCAAATTAGCGTTCGGGAGCTTTGCAGAGGGCTGCGTACTTCCTCTGATAAGCCACGCCTGCTTCCACATACTTCTGCATGTGTCCTGCGTACCTATCTTTAACACTGGGTACGCAGGACGTGCGGATGTATCTGAGAATAACGCAACGTTCCCGTGCGGTGGGCAGGCGAGTAAAAACAATGCATCCGCATAATCCACATACAGTACAGACCAATAGTTTGGACACACCTTCTCATTTAAAGATTTTTCTGTATTTTCATGACTATGAAAATTATAAATTCACTCTTAAGGCATCAAAACTAAGAATTAACACATGTGGAATTATATACTTAACAAAAAAGTGTGAAACAACTGAAATTATGTCTTATAATCTAAGCTCATCAAGAGAATGCCAAGAGTGTGCAAAGCAGTCATCAAAGCAAAAGGTGGCTAGTTTGAAGAACCTAGAATATAAGACATAATTTCAGTTGTTACACACTTTTTTGTTAAGTATATAATTCCACATGTGTTAATTCATAGTTTTGAAGCCTTCAGTGTGAATGTACAATTTTCATAGTCATGAAAATACAGAAAAATCTTTAAATGAGAAGGTGTGTCCAAACTTTTGGTCTGTACTGTACATCTGCAAAGGAAGTATGCAGCCCTCCTGGTACAAACATTTAACCCCTTCACCCCAAGGGTGGTTTGCACGTTAATGACCGGGCCAATTTTTACAATTCTGACCACTGTCTCTTTATGAGTTTATAACTCTGGAACGCTTCAACGGATCTTTGCGATTCTGAGAATGTTTTCTCGTGACATATTGTACTTCATGTTAGTGGTAAAATTTCTTCGATATACCTTGCGTTTATTTTTGAAAAAAACGCAAATATGGCGAAAATTTTGAAAATTTTGCAATTTTCAAACTTTGAATTTTTTTTCCCATAAAACAGAGAGATATGTCACAAAAAATAGTTAAGAAATAACATTTCCCACATGTCTACTTTACATCAGCACAATTTTGAAACCAAAATTTTGTTTTGTAGGAAATTATAAGGGTTAAAAGTTGACCAGTGATTTCTCATTTTTACGACAAAATTTACAAAGCCATTTTTTTAGGGAACACCTCACATTGAAGTCACTTTGAGGGTCTATATGGCAGAAAATACCCAAAAGTGACACCATTCTAAAAACTGCACCCTCAAGGTACTCAAAACCACATTCAATAAGTTTATTAACCCCTTCAGGTGCTTCACAGGAGCTGAAGCAACGTGGAAGGAAAAAATGAATATTTAACTTTTTAGCCACAAAAATGATCTTTTACAAACTTTTTTTTTATTTTCACAAGGGTAAAAGGAGAAAATGGGCAGATAAAGTTGTTGTGCAATTTTTCCTGAGTACGCCAATACCCCATATGTGGGGAAAAGCCACTGTTTTGGCACACGGCAGAGCTCGTAAGGGAAGGAGCGCCGTTTGACTTTTTCAAACTAAAATTGGCTGGAATTGAGATTGGACGCCATGTCGTGTTTGGAGAGCCCCTGATATGCCCCAAACAGTGGAAAAACCCCCCACAAGTGACACCATTTTGGAAACTAGACCCCCAGGAACTTATCTAGATCTGTTGTGAGCACTTTGAACCCCAAAGTGTTTCACAAAAGTTTTATAATGCCTGGGTGTGAAAAAAAAAACAATTTTCCACAAAAATGATTTATTAGTCCCAAATTTTTTGATTTTTCCCAAGGAAATTGGACCCCAAAAGTTGTTGTCCAATTTGTCCTGAGTACGCTGATACCCCATATGTGGGGGGGGGGAACTGTTTGGGGCACGGCAGGGCTTGGAAAGGAAGCAGTAACGTTTTGGAATGCAAACATTGATGGGGGTCCATGTTCCGTTTGTAGTGCCCCAGATGAGCCTAAACAGTGGAAACCCCCACAAGTGACCCCATTTTGGAAGCTAGACCCCTAAGGAACTTATCTAGATCTTTGGTGAGCACTTTGAACCCCCAAGTGCTTCACACAAGTTTATAATGCCCGGGCATGAAAATAAAAAATCCTATTTTTTTCCCACAAAAATTATCTCTTAGTCACTAATTTTTTATTTTTCCCAAGGGTAACAGGAGAAATTGGGACCACAAAATTTGTTGTCCAATTTGTCCTGAGTACGCTGATACCCCATATGTGGGGGGAACCACTGTTTGGGCGCATGGCAGAGCTCAGAATGGAAGGAGCACCATTTGACTTTTTCCAACCAAAATTGGCTGGAATTGAGATTGGACGCCATGTTGCATTTGGAGAGCCCTGCTGTGCCTAAACAGTGGAAACCCCCCACTAGTGACCCATTTGGAAACTAGACCCCCTAAGGAACTATCTAGATCTTTGGTGAGCAATTTGAACCCCCAAGTGCTTCACACAAGTTTATAACGTAGAGCCGTAAAATTAAAAAATCATATTTTTCCACAAAATTGATCTTTTCACCCCAATTTTTATTTTCCAAGGGTACCAAGACTCCAAAAGTTATTGTGCAATTTAGTCCTGAGTGCGCTGATACCCCATATGTGGGAGGTAAACCGCTGTTTGGGTGCATGGCAGAGTTTGGAAGGGAAGAGCGCCGTTTGACTTTTTCAACCGCAGAATTGGCTGGATGCCATGTCGTGTTTGGAGAGCTCCTGATCTTGCCCTAAACAGTGGAAACCCCCCACAAATGACACCATTTTGGAAACTAGACCCCTCAAGGAACTTATCTAGATGTGTGGTGAGCACTTTGAACCCACAAGTGCTTCACAGAAGTTTTAAAAAACTCTTTTTTTTTTTTACAAAAATGATTTTTTCGCCCCCAATATTTTATTTTCACAAGGGTAACAGGAGAAATTGGACCCCAAAAGTTGTTGTCCAATTTGTCCTAAGTACGCTGATACCCAAATATGTGGGACTAAAACTACTGTATGGGCACACGTCGGGGCTCGGAAGGGAAGTAGTGATGTTTGGATTGCAGACTTTGATGGAATGGTCTGGGGGCGTCATGTCGCATTTGGAGAGCCCCTGATGCGCCTAAACGTGGAAACCCCCACAAGTGACCCCATTTTGGAAAATGACCCACAAGGAACTTATCTAGAAGTGTGGTGAGCGCTATGAAGCCCCAAGTGCTCCACAGAAGTTTTATAACATACAGCCGTTATAAAACAAAAAAAATCATTTTTTTTTTACAAAAATGATTTTGTTGCCCCAGTTTTTTATTTTCCCAAGGGTAACAGAAGAAATAGGACAAATTGCACAATAACTCTTGTGGTCCAGAGTACGCTGATACCCCATATACGGGAGTAAACTACTGTTTGGGCGCATGGCAGAGCTCAGAAGTGAAGGAGCACCGTTTGACTTTTTCAACGCAGAATTGGCTGGAATTGAGATCAGACGCCATGTCACATTTGGAGAGCCCCTGATGTGCCTAAACAGCAGAAACCCTCCAATTCAACTCCAACCCTAACCCCAACACACCCCTAACCCTAGTCCCAACACTAATCACAAAACCTAACCCTAACACACCCCTAACCGTAATCCCAACCCTAATCCTAACCCTAACTTTAGCGCCAACCCTAACCCTAACTTTAGCCGCAACCCTGACCCTAACGGGAAAATGGAAATAAATACATTTTTTTTAATTTTATTATTTTTCCCTAACTAAGGGGGTGATAAAAGGGGGTTTGATTTACTATTTATAGCGGGTTTTTATGATTGGCAGCTGTCACGCTAAAAGACGCTTTTTATTGCAAAAAATAGTTTTTTTGCATCACCACATTTTGAGAGCTATAATTTTTTGCATATTTTGGCCCACAGAGTCATGTGAGGTCTTATTTTTTGCGGGACGAAGTGACGTTTTTATTGGTATCATTTTTGAGCACGTGACATTTTTTGATCACTTTTTATTTCGATTTTTGGGAGGTTAGAATGAACAAAAATCAGCAATTCATGAATTTCTTTTGGGGGAGGCGTTTTGTACCGTTCCGCGTGTGGTAAAATTGATAAAGCAGTATTATTCTTCGGGTCAGTACGATTATGGCGATGCCTCATTTATATCATTTTTTTATGTTTTGGCGCTTTTATAGAATGAAAACAATTTATATAAAAAATTATTATTTTTGCATCGCTTTATTCTGCGAGCTATAACTTTTTTATTTTTTCACTGATGATGCTGTATGATGGCTCGTTTTTTGCGGGACAAGAAGATGACGTGGTACCATGGTTATTTATCTCTGTCTTTTGAATCGCGTGTTATTCCACTTTTTGTTCGGCGGTATGATGATAAAGCATTGATTTTTTGCTTTGTTTTCTTTTTTTTTTTTTTTTTAAGGGGTTCACTAAAGGGGTTAACTAGTGGGACAGTTTTATAGGGGGGGTCGTTACGGACGCGGCGATACCAAATATGTGTACTTTTATTGTTTTGTTTTTTTATTTACAGGAAGAAATTAATTTATTGGGGAATATTTTTTTTTTTTTATGATTTTTTTTTAACCACTTTTTATTTTTATTTAACTTTTTTACTTTGTTCCAGGGTGGGACATCACAGTATTTTAGCAGATCGCTGGTGTGACAGTGTGCACAGCACTCTGTCACACCAGCGATCGCTCTGGCAGTGCTGCGGGCTTCTCAGTGCCCTGCTCTCAGCAGGCACTGAGGAAGCCGCCTCCCTGCAGGACCCCGGCGCCATCTTGGATCCGGGGACCTGGAGGGAGGACGGACCCTCAGAACAGCGCGACACATCGCGCTGCTCTGAGGGTCTCAGGGGAGCGCGCAGGGAGCCCCCTGCCTGCGCGATCCTCCCCTGTGCCCTGGGTACACCGCGATCATGTTTGATCGCGGTGTGCCAAGGGTTAATGTGCCAGGAGCGGTCCGTGACCGCTCCTGACACACAGTCACAGGTGTCAGCTGTGATAATCAGCTGACACCCGGCGGCGATCAGCTGCGCTCCCCCCGGGAGCACAGTGATCGCCCATGACGTACTATTCCGTCCATGGGAATAAGGTCCAGGGTCACATGGACGGAACAGTACGTCTGATGGAATAAAGGGGTTAAGCATTTCTTATTTGTTTGATGGCTTGTGGCGCATTGTCCTGCTGTAAAAACAAACCAGTCCTCAGAGTTGGGGAACATTGCCTGAGCAGAAGGAATCAACTGTTTTTCCGGGATAACCTTGTATGCGGCTTGATTCATACATCCTTCGCAAAGATTAACCTGCCAATTCCAGCTTTGCTGAAGCATCCCCAGATCATCTCCGATCCTCCACCAAATTTCACAGTAGGTGCAAAAACACTGTGGCTTGTACGCCTCTCCAGGTCTCAGTCTAACCATTAGATGACCACGTGTTGGGCAAAGCTGAAAATTAGACTCATCAGAGATTACCTTACTCCAGTCCTCTATGGTCCAATCCTTATGGTCTTTGGCAAACTTCAGCCAGGTTCTCCTTTGCTTCTCATAGATGAAAGTTTTTTTTCTTGCTTTACATGACTTGAGCCCTGCCTCTAGGAGCCTGTTACGAACTGTTCTTGTCATGCACTTCACCCCAGGTGCCATTTGCCATTCCTTTTGTAGGTCACTTGATGTCATCCTGCGGTTGCTGAGTGACATTTGAATAAGATGACGGTCATCCCGGTCAGTGGAGAGTCGTTTTGGCCCTCTGCCAGTCTGTAGCTTCGTTGTCCCCAATGTCTGCTGCTTGACCTTGTTGTAATGGACTGCCGTCTTAGAAATTTTTATGGATGGAGGCAACATGACGCTCACTGTATCCCTCGGCTAGTAAAGGCAGAATTGAGCCCTCTTTTCCTCAGTCAAGACTTTTCTTTTCAACTCCTTTGGCATGGTTAAAAGCTATTTTTTTCATTCCTATTACTTTTGGGATATTACTAGCACTTGTTTTGCCATCCAGCTTGTCCTATTGCAAGAGGATTGTGAACACCACAGCAGTGTTTTTTATACTTTCCTTCGTTAAATAAGATTTGGTTCAGGTGATCATCTAATCAGAAACACATTAAGTAGAATGAGGTGTACTCTAGTTGGAATTCAACTGACAGTGGAATGGAATGGCTGTCAGACATTAGAGAAGCTGATTTTTAAAAAAACTTTTTGCCAGAGCTGTATCTGGGAGTGAAAATTGGTAGAGATGCTATGTCCCTATATAGACGGAATTACTCTAATCTGATTGATAAAATATTGAAAGAACTCGAGAGATGGAAAAATCTAAACCTTTTATTGTTCGGAAGAATCCATCTGATAAAAATGATTAGTTTCTCACGTTTACTGTACCCAGTGCAGACTATCACATTATTGCTAAAACACTCGGATACAAAAAAAACTCCCATCAGCTATTACAAAGTTCATTTGGCAAGGTAGGAGGCCAAGGATTGCTGGCATTAAGAAAAAGTGAAGGGAGATCTCAGATGCCGCTGAATAGAATTTCTAACCTGGCCGCTTTGACAAGGCATATTAGAGATTGGTTACAAGGTACATCACAATTCTCCAATTTACTATTGGAGAGAGAATTAGCTAACCCATTTGATCTCAGCACACATCTTACACACAAAGTTTGGAAATTTACAGAGCTTTGTGGGGGCGAGAAGTCTGCTTAGAGGACACGATAGGTGCCTGGAAGGCAGTTAGAAAATTATTTGAACTCCTGTTCTGTGTTTCCAAATATATGATGATTTGGAAAGAACCAAACTTTCCACAAGGAACGCAGAATAAATTGTTTAAAGAAAAAAAGAAAAAAGGAATCACAGTTTTAGGCGATATAATGCAGCCAGCAGATGGAAGAATATTGAGTTGGACAGAACTATCAAGTACGGTAAATTCAGGCTGGAAAATAGCCATTATCTGCAATACTTGCAAGTTGTAAAGCATTATACAGCTTTAGTGAAAGATTTAGGGAAAGTGGAGAAAACAATTTTGATAACATGATAGGGGAAGCCACAAATCTAGACTCGCTCTCCAGCATATATGATCATATACGTACTTAAACCCAAACTCCATGGGAGGAACAAAATATTTAAAGCATGGAGTAAATTTATATGACAAAATGTTAGTAGGGTGGACAAAATAAGAAAGGTAATGATTAATGAGCAATGGAGAGAGATGCATTTTAAGTGATGCATCATGCGATATATGCTTTCAATATTTCTTACAAAAATGCACCTGCCCATTTTCTTGTTAGTTGTCCGAAATGTAATCTACACAAAGCCAACTTATGGCATAGCTTTTGGGAATGCCCACTTATCCAGGAAGTATGGGAAGACATAATTGCATACATTCAAAAAAATCTGGTTAGATTAGAATTCCCAGAACGGTTCAGGCTTGTATTTTTCATTTCTATGGTTTGAAAATTAAATGAGTAAAAAACTGTGTAATGCTCCTGATGTAATACACACTGTATTATTGGTTGAAAAAAAAGTGTATTTTAAGGCTTTGGCTGGAAAAACAAACCCTAGAATTTCGGAAATAACAGACACCTTGAAGTCATTATTATTTATGGAAAAATTGGACACAAAATTCACAAAAAAAAAGAAACACGGGAAGTTCTTCAGAAAGGGGGAAAACTTTATTGAAGCAGTTATTCACAAGCAAAATCACCCAATTGATGACAGCTTTCGAGGTACATCATAGTATAAAAACCAAAAAAAATTCAAAAATAGCGAACATACCATGAAATCGGCCTTCCCCAACACTGTCTGATGACAAATGCACATCGAGCAGGATGCAGCAGGCCTCCACTAATAAAAGCAAAGTGCAGTACAGGTGCAAACTACTGATAAAAACAGCCACCCAGCACCTATCATGGAGGGTTGGTTTGCCTAGTAGAAAAATGCACATTGATAAGGCTTGCATAGGACGCCAGTCACACAGATAAATGTGAGGCAAAGTGTCTGACGTGCAACCTATTAATGACGCAAGTCAGCCCACTTTCCCTGCAGGTGAATCCAATACACTGTTTGCATAATTATTAGGCAAGTTGTATTTGAGAGGATTCTTTTTATTATTGAACAACTAGTTCTCAATCATTTACCCAAAATAGCGGCGAGATGCCAAAAGGTTTATGTCCTCTGCCATGATGGTCAGAACCTGGCTGGAAGATTTGAACTCTCCCCCCAATTTCTGTAGAAGCCAGGGAGACCCCCTTGGAGCAGGTTTTCGGGCAGCTTCTTGGCCTTAGCGTCCGCCATCTTGGCCTGCCGGACTAGAAAACAACTCAAAAGACTCATAAATATCAAAGCTTAATATTTTTGGAAGTTGGAGTGGGTTTTTTTTTTTTAGCTTTGGCTATCTAAGGAGGATATCTGTTTGTGCAGGTAACTATTACTGTGCAGAATTATTAGGCAACTTAATAAAAACCAAATTTTCCCACCTCACTTGTTTATTTTTACCAGGAAAAAACCAATATAACAACAAAAAATTTAATAGTCAAAGTCAGCTCACCCTCCTGGTATCCATCCAGAGACGAAGCACGGATGCCTGCAATGCAGCAGGAAAAAAAGTCCAAGGGAAGAAGAAAAAATCCAGCTTAAAAATTTCCAGAAAATTCTTTATTCCACAATTTATGGACAGATCCAACTTCATTAACAGATACAGTCACCACCGAGGGGGATAGAACAGACGCGTTTCGAGCTATGGCTCTTTTCATTGCTCAAAACACAAAATTTAGAAATAAACATTTTGACTTTTAAAAAAACAACAAAGAAAAAAAATCAGTGACCAACATAGCCACATTTCTTTACGATGACACTCAAAGCCTTCCAATCCATAGATTCTGTCAGTTGCTTGATTTGGGTTTTCGATCAACATTGCGTGCAGCAGCCACCACAGCCTCCCAGACACTGTTCGAGAGGTGTATGTTTTCCCTCCCTGTAGATCTCACATTTTATGAGGGACCACAGGTTCTCTATGGGGTTCAGTTCAGGTGAACAAGGGGGCCATGTCATTATTTTTTTTCTTTTTGACCTTTACTGGCCAGGTATTTGGATGCATGTGATGGGGCATTGTCCTGCATGAAAATCATGTTTTTTTTTGAACGATACCGACTTCTTCCTGTACCACTGCTTGAAGAAGGTGGTCTTCCAGAAACGGCAGTAGGTCTAGGAGTGAGCTTCACTCCCTCCTCAACCCGAAAAGGTCCTACAAGTTTATCTTTGATGATACCAGCCCATACCGTACTCCATCTCCACCTTGGCTGGCGTCTGAGTCGGAGTGGAGCTCTCTGCCCTTTACTGATCCAGCCTCGGGCCCATCCATCTGGCCCACCAAGAGTCACTCTCATTTCAGCAGTCCCCTAAAACCTTAGAAAAATCAGTCTTAAGATATTTCATGTCCCAGTCTTCACGTTTTATCTTATGTTTCTTGTTCAAAGGTGGTCGTTTTTCACCACTTCCATACCTTGGCCCTGACTTGAGGATGGCACACCTTGTGCTTTTTGATACTCCAGTAACGTTTTCAGCTCTGAAATATGGCAAAACTGGTGGCAAATGGCATCTTGGCAGCTTCACGCTTGATTTTCCTCAATTCATGGGCAGTTATTTTGAGCCTTTTTTTTATCACATGCTTCTTGTGACCCCGTTGGTATTTGCCCTGAAACGCTTGATTGTTCAGTGATCACGCTTCAAAAGTTTGGCAATTTCAAGATGCTGCTCCCTCTGCAAGAATCTAAAATTTTGACTTTTCAGGTCGTCAAATCTCTTTTTGCCCTTTTGCCAAAGGAAAAAAAATTGCCCAAAATTAGCACACCTTTTAGGTGTTGATGTCATTGACCCCCCCCTCTCATTACAGAGATGCTAAACACTGTTTCATAATTTTAGTTTGTTTTTAATATACGTTGGGTGGACAACATCTATAAAAAGGATGATGTGTCAAAATATCATTTTGCCCAATAATTTTGACCAGTGTAGGGAAAAAGTAACAAAATGGCAGGAACTAAACCCCCGCCTGGAAAATAATGAAATACTACAAAACTTTACAAAGAAATTTATAAACC
>JARQOD010000005.1:429508548-429577500 GCA_033576555.1 Oophaga sylvatica | reverse complement strand
TGGTGGATTGACTCACTCGGTTGTTAAAGGCGAATTCCGCCAACGGTAACGCATCACACCTGAGAGTCTGTTCCAGGGATTGATTGGTACGCTCCGTCTGACCATTACTTTCCGGGTGATATGCCGACGAGAAGGAGAGTGAGATGCCCAATTTCTTACAGAATGCCCTCCAAAATTTTGCCACAAACTGCACACCTCTGTCAGACACAACATTCAGGGGTACCCCATGCAAACGGACCACATGCAGCACAAACAATCTTGACAATGTTTCTGCTGAGGGTAATGCTGCCAAGGGAACGAAATGGGCCTGTTTAGAAAACCTGTCCACCACCACCCAAATCACGGTATTGCCCCTGGAAGGTGGAAGACTGGTAATAAAGTCCATGGAGAGATGAGTCCATGGCCTTTCAGGAACCGGTAAAGGTATGAGTTCCCCAGCCGGCCGGCTATGTTATGGGTCTGCGGAACACACCAAATATATAATGTAGAAAGGTGCGTTCGCAGCCCGGGGTCCACCGTGCAAGCGGAGCCTGCTGCTAGTAAAAATGGCGCGAGAAGCAAACTCTGTTATCCCGCAGAGTCGCCAACATAAACGCCGTAATGCGCTGTGGCAATGAGTGCGAACTCTGTTACTCCACAGAGCCGCTATAAGGAGAGCCGCAGCGCTATATGGCGATGTGTGCGCACTCACTAGACACAACTGAGTGGCAAAGAAAACACGCTAGGGCGCTGACTAGCGTTGAAAGCGAACCCTGTTACGTCACAGGGCCGCTGAGAAAAAGCACTGTGTCCTGTAAGGCTCTCAGGTACACAGTTAAGTGCTAAGCGTACATAAAGCGTGATCATGTGCTAATGTCCTCGCGGGAGTCACCCGCAATCTATGGCGTCTGAACGCCAGACCCTGAATACGGCAATCAAAACTCCTCATCGGTTATGCCGGTAATCTAGGGCATCTAGGACACCGACCCTGACCAGCTACCATACCAAACTCCTCACCGATTAAGTCGGTATTCTAGTGGCTTATTTCAGCCGGGTCCCTATCCACACATACACATGACCACACTGGCGCATAGCATACAATGGTTGATATTAGCGCATGGCAGCCCAGCCATGCTACCCTTTTATAGCAACAGCTACAGGACCTTCCAGGAACAAGGACCAATGAGAAACTGTTACAAACACATGTAGCTACATGACCTTCCTGGCGGACCAATAGGAGCCGCTGCAGCACCTGAACATGTGACCCCTGATCTCCAATGAGAGATCTCACTCTGGGCATGCTCAGAAGGGAAAACGCAGGACTTTGTCCCAAAGACGTCTGCTCCAGCACTGGCTATAATAGCAAATCCAGGAAAGGCAGCAGCAAGTCACTGCACAGTAGTGGAGTGGGCAAGACGCTTGGACCGACGTCTCTGCTGAGCAGGCTCCACTGCGGCCGGAGATGAATGGGAGACCGCAGCGGGACGGGTTCGAGACTCCCCTTGTGCAGCAGCGGGAAATCGAACCCTAACATTACCCCCCCTCCTAGGGCCCCCCTTCTTTGGGCCTCGCTGCGCTCAAAGGCAGCGATGAGCTGCGGAGCGTGAACATGCTCGGCAGGCTCCCAGGATCTATCCTCAGGCCCATAACCCCTCCAGTCCACCAAATAAAATTTTTTGCCTCGTACCACCTTGCACCCAACAATGGCGTTCACCTCATGATCGTCGGTAGATGAACCCGACGTCCCGGCAGATGACTCGGAAAACCGGGAAATGGCCACGGGTTTCAAGAGGGACACGTGAAAGGTGTCAGTGATACCAAGGCGAGGTGGAAGGGCTAGGCGGTAAACCACCGGGTTCACCTGCTCAAGAACTTTAAAGGGGCCCAAAAAGCGAGGTGCCAACTTGGTGGACTCTACCCGCAGCCTGATGTTTCGGGCAGAAAGCCACACTAGGTCACCGGAGCAAATGTAGGAGCGGGGCGCCGATGGGCATCGGCCGAAGACCTCATCCTCTCTTTGGAGGCCTGAATGGCATCCTGAGTGCGGTCCCAAATGTCCCGTGCCTCCACAGCCCAGTCTGCCACCCTGGAATAGGCGGAAGACACGGGCATAGGCACTGGTACCCGCGGATGCTGACCGTAGTTCAGGAGGAATGGGGTCTGTCCGGTGGAGTCAGCCACAGCATTATTTAGAGCGAACTAAGCCCACGGTAGCAAGGATGCCCAGTCATCCTGCCTGGCAGAGACAAAATGTCGCAAGTATGTGACCAAGGTCTGGTTGGCCCTCTCTACCAACCCATTCGTCTCGGGATGGTATGCAAAGGAGAGATTCAACTCAATGCTGAGTAGACGACACAGCTCTCTCCAGAACCGAGACGCAAACTGGGGACCTCGATCACTGACAATTTTGTCTGGCATACCGTGTAGGCGGAAAATATGCCTAATGAATAATGCTGCCAAGGCCCGTGCAGACGGTAACCGTGGTAACGGCACTAAGTGCACCATTTTGGAGAAGTGGTCGGTTATCACCCAGATGATGGTGCAGCCCTGAGACTTGTGTAAGCCCACCACAAAATCCATCCCGACCATCTCCCAAGGCCTGTCTGCCACTGGTAAAGGAAAAAGTAACCCAGCTGGCCGTTGTCGAGGGGACTTATTCTTGGCGCAGGAGACGCACGCCTGAACGTATTCCCTGACGTCACGGGCTATCTGCGGCCACCAGTATGTCCTCGCCAGCAACTCAGAAGTCCTTTTGGTCCCAAAATGTCCACCCACCCTGGACGAATGTGCCCAAGAGAGTACTTCCGGTCGCAAATTGGTGGGCACAAAAGTCTTGCCCGAAGGCACAGACTCAAGCGAAACCGGAGCCACCGTTCTTAGGCTTTCTGTGGGGACAATCAGCCGAGGCTCCTCCTCCACCTCCTCAGAGGACACCACGGAGCGGGATAGAGCATCTGCGCGAATGTTCTTCTCACCGGAGAGGAAATGGAGGGTGAAATGGAACCGGGAGAAAAACAAGGACCATCTGGCCTGACGGGAATTTAGCCGCTGGGCTGTCTGCAAATACACCAAGTTCTTGTGGTCTGTGAACACTTGGAAGGGGAAGCGAGCCCCTCCAGAAGATGTCGCCACTCGGAGAAGGCCAACTTCATAGCCAGTAACTCCCTGTCCCGATGGAATAATTCCTCTCTGCTGGTGTAAAGGTTTTGGAAAAGAAGAAGCAGGGATGCTTCCGACCCTGGGCATCCTTTTGAAAAAGGACTGCTCCAGCACCAACAGAAGAGGCATCCACCTCTAAGATAAACGGTTTATCGACATCGGGGCGATGTAAGATGGGAGCACTGGCGAAATGCGACTTGATGGAGGAGAACGCCTTGGTGACCTCCTCTGACCACAACTTGAGATTAGCTCCCTTCTTGGTGAGGGCTACCAAGGGAGCTACCAAAGTGGAGAAGTGGGGAATGAATTGGCGATAGTAGTTAATGAACCCCATAAAGTGCTGCACCGCCTTAAGGGAGTGGGGTTCTTGCCAATCCATCACAGCCTGAAGTTTGGTAGGATCCATAGCCAATCCCTGGGTGGAGATGATATAGCCCAGAAAAGGTAGAGACTCCTGCTCAAACATGCACTTCTCCAACTTCGCATATAGGGAATTTGACTCCTGCTCAAACATGCACTTCTCCAACTTCGCATATAGGGAATTTGCTCGCAAGAGGTCGAAGACCTTGCAGACATCTCTCCGGTGGGAGGCCATATCTGGAGAAAAGATGAGAATGTCATCCAGATAGACTACCACCGAGGTGGTCAACATATCCCGGAAGATGTCGTTCACAAAGTCTTGGAAGACAGCTGGAGCATTACAGAGCCCAAAGGGCATTACCAGATATTCATAATGCCCATCCCTGGTGTTAAATGCCGTCTTCCACTCGTCCCCTCACGGATGCGAATCAGGTTATACGCACCCCGCAGGTCTAGCTTAGTAAATACCCTTGTTTTGCCAATCTGCCCTGAAGGCCAGCATCCCCAAATCGCCTCTTCACTGTAGATGTTGACACTGGCGTTTAATGTGTACTGTTTAATGAAGCTGCCAGTTGAGGACCTGTGAGGCGTCAATTTTTCAAACTAAAGACTCTAATGTACTTGTCTTGTTGCTCAGTTGTGCAGCGGGGCCTCCCACTTGTCTTTCTTCTCTGGTTAGAGCTTGTTTGTGCACTCCTCTAAAGGGAGTACTACACACCATTGTATGAATTCTTCAGTTTCTTGGTAATTTTTCGCATGGAATAGCCTTCATTTCTAAGAACAAGAATAGACTGTCGAGTTTCACAAGAAAGTTCTTTTTTTTTGGCCATTTTGAGAGTTTAATGGAACCAACAAATGTAATGCTCCAGATTCTCAACAAGCTCAAAGGAAGGTCAGGTTTATAGCTTCTCTAATCAACCAAACGGTTTTCAGCTGTGTTAACATACTTGCACAAGGGTTTTAAAGGGTATTTTAACCATCTATTAGCCTTCTTACACAGTTAGCGAACACAAAATACCATAAGTACACTGGAGTGATGGTTGTTGGAAATGGGCCTCTATACACCTAAGAAAATATTGCATTACAAACTAGACGTTTGCCGCTAGAATAGTCATTTACCACATTAACAATGTATAGAGTGTATTTCTGAATCATTTAATGTTAGCTTCATTGGAAAAAAACTGCTTTTCTTTCAAAAATAAGGAAATTTCTAAGTGACCCTAAACTTTTGACCGGTAGTGTAACTTGCATTTATTTTTGAAAAAAACGCAAATATGGCGAAAATTTTGAAAATTTTGCAATTTTCAAACTTTGAATTTTTATTCCCTTAAAACAAAGAAATATGTCACACAAAATAGTTAAGAAATAACATTTCCCACATGTCTACTTTACATTAGCACAATTTTGGAACCAAAATTTTTTTTTGTTAGGAAATTATAAGGGTTAAAAGTTGACCAGCGATTTCCATTTTTACAACAAAATTTACAAAGCCATTTTTTTAAGGGACCACCTCACATTTGAAGTCACTTTGAGGGGTCTATATGGCAGAAAATACCCAAAAGTGACACCATTCTAAAAGCTGCACCCCTCAAGGCACTCAAAACCACATTTAAGAAGTTTATTAACCCTTCAGGTGCTTCACAGGAGCTGAAGCAACGTGGAAGGAAAAAATGAATATTTAACTTTTTAGTCACAAAAATGATCTTTTACAAACTTTTTTTTATTTTCACAAGGGTAAAAGGAGAAAATGGACAGATAACAGTTGTTGTGCAATTTCTCCTGAGTACGCCAATACCCCATATGTGGGGGAAAACCACTGTTTGGGCACACGGTAGAGCTCGTAAGGGAAGGAGCGCCGTTTGACTTTTTCAAACCAAAATTGGCTGGAATTGAGATTGGACGCCATGTCGCGTTTGGAGAGCCTCTGATGCGCCTAAACAGTGGAAACCCCCCACAAGTGACACAATTTTGGAAACTAGACCCCCTATGGAACTTATCTAGATCTGTTGTGAGCACTTTGAATCCCCAAGTGTTTCACGAAAGTTTATAATGCTTGGGTGAGAAAAAAAAAAAAAACAATTTTCCACAAAAATTATTTTTTAGTCCCAAATTTTTGATTTTTCCCAATGAAATTGGACCCCAAAAGTTGTTGTCCAATTTGTCCTGAGTACGCTGATACACCATATGTGGGGGGGGGGAAACTGTTTGGGTGCACGGCAGGGCTTGGAAAGGAAGTAATAACGTTTTGGAATGCAGATGTTGATGGGGGTCATGTTCCGTTTGCAGTGCCCCAGATGTGCCTAAACAGTGGAAAGCCCCCACAAGTGACCCCATTTTGGAAACTAGACCCCCTAAGGAACTTATCTAGATCTTTGGTGAGCACTTTGAACCCCCAAGTGCTTCACACAAGTTTATAATGCCCAGGCATGAAAATAAAAAATCTTATTTTTTTTTCCCACAAAAATTATCTTTTAGTCACCAATTTTTTATTTTCCCAAGGGTAACAGGAGAAATTGGACCACAAAAGTTGTTGTCCAATTTGTCCTGAGTACGCTGATACCCCATATGTGGGGGGAGAACCACTGTTTGGGCGCACGGCAGAGCTCGGAATGGAAGAAGCACCATTTGACTTTTTCCAACCAAAATTGGCTGGAATTGAGATTGGACGCCATGTTGCATTTGGAGAGCCCCTGATGTGCCTAAACAGTGGAAACCCCCCACAAGTGACCCCATTTGGGAAACTAGACCCCCTAAGGAACTTATCTAGATCTGTGGTGAGCAATTTGAACCCCCAAGTGCTTCACACAAGTTTATAACGTAGAGCGGTAAAATTAAAAAATCATATTTTTTCCACAAAAATTATCTTTTCACCCCAATTTTTATTTTCCCAAGGGTAACAAGACCCCAAAAGTTATTGTGCAATTTGTCCTGAGTACGCTGATACCCAATATGTGGGGTTAAACCACTGTTTGGGTGCATGGCAGAGCTCGGAAGGGAAGGAGCGCCGTTTGACTATTTCAACGCAGAATTGGCTGGACGCCATGTCGTGTTTGGAGAGCTCCTGATGTGCCTAAACAGTGGAAACCCCCCACAAATGACACCATTTTGGAAACTAGACCCCTCAAGGAACTTATCTAGATGTGTGGTGAGAACTTTGAACCCCAAAGTGTTTCACTAAAGTTTATAATGCCCGAGCATGAAAATTAAAAAATCATATTTTTTCCACAAACATGATTTTTTCGCCCCCAATATTTTATTTTCACAAGGGTAACAGGAGAAATTGGACCCCAAAAGTTGTTGTCCAATTTGTACTGAGTATGCTGATACCCAATATGTGGGAGAAAACTACTGTATGGGCACACGTCGGGGCTCGGAAGGGAAGTAGTGACGTTTTGGATTGCAGACTTTGATGGAATGGTCTATGGGAGTCATGTCGCATTTGAAGAGCCCCTGATGTGCCTAAACAGTGGAAATCCCCCACAAGTGACCCGATTTTGGAAAATAGACCCCACAAGGAACTTATCTAGATGTGTGGTGAGCGCTATGAAGCCCCAAGTGCTTCACAGAAGTTTATAACGTATAGCCGTAAAAACAAAAAAATCATTATTTTTTAACAAAAATTATATTTTCGCCCCCAATTTTTTATTTTCCCAAGGGTAACAGAAGAAATTGGACCCCAAGAGTTATTGTGCAATTTGTCCTGAGTACGCTGATACCCCATGTGTGGGGGTAAACTACTGTTTGGACGCATGGCAGAGCTCAGAAGTGAAGGAGCACCGTTTGACTTTTTCAATGCAGAATTGGCTGGAATTGAGATCAGATGCCATGTCACATTTGGAGAGCCCCTGATGTGCCTAAACAGTGGAAACTCCCCAATTCTAACTTCAACCCTAACCCCAACACACCCTAACCCTAGTTCCAACCCTAACCATAACCCTAACTACAAACCTAACCCTAACACACCCCTAACCCTAATCCCAACCCTAACCCTAATCCTAACTTTAGGCACAACCCTAACTTTAGGCGCAACATTAACCCTAATGGGAAAATGGAAATAAATATATGTTTTTAATTTTATTATTTTTCCCTAACTAAGGGGGTGATACTACTATACTATTTATAGCGGGTTTTTATGATTGGCAGCAGTCACGCTAAAAGACGCTTTTTATTGCAAAAAATAGTTTTTGCATCACCACATTTTGAGAGCTATAATTTTTGCAAATTTTGGCCCACAGAGTCATGTGAGGTCTTATTTTTTGCGGTACGAGTTGACGTTTTTATTGGTTCCATTTTTGAGCACGTGACATATTTTGATCGCTTTTTATTTCGATTTTTGGGAGGTTAGAATGAACAAAAATCAGCAATTCATGAATTGCTTTTGT
Organism: Oophaga sylvatica; assembly: GCA_033576555.1. NCBI lineage: Eukaryota > Metazoa > Chordata > Amphibia > Anura > Dendrobatidae > Oophaga > Oophaga sylvatica. The sequence continues at coordinate 429,569,620 of JARQOD010000005.1, read as the reverse complement.
AGGGGCATTTATACAGTTCCGTGTGTGGTAAAATTGATAAAGCAGTTAAATTCTTCGGGTTAGTACGATTACAGCGATACCTCATTTATATCATTTTTTATGTTTTGGTGCTTTTATACAATAAAAACCATTTTATATAAAAAATAATTATTTTTGCATCGCTTTATTCTGCGAGCTGTAACTTTTTTATTTTTTCACTGATGATGCTGTATGGCGGCTCGTTTTTTGCGGGACAAGATGACGTTTTCAGCGGTACCATGTTTATTTATATCGGTCTTTTTGATCACGTGTCATTCCACTTTTTGTTCAGTGGTATGGTGATAAAGCATTGATTTTTTGCTTTGTTTTTTTTTTTTTTTTAAGGGGTTCACTAAAGGGGTTAACTAGTGGGACAGGTTTATAGGGGGGGTTGTTGCGGACGTGGCGATACCAAATATGTGTACTTTTATTTTTTTATTTTTTTTTTATTTACAGGAAGAAATGAATTTATTGGGGAATATTTTTTTTTCCTTTATTTTGGAATTTTTTTTTTACATTTGTTATTTTTATTTTTTTAACTTTTTTGCTTTATCCCAGGGTGGGACATTACAGTATAGGGTCAGATCGCTGGTCTCATAGTGTGCACAGCACTCTGTGAGACCAGCGATCTCACAGGCAGGGCTGCAGGCTTCCTCAGCGCCTGCTCTCAGCAGGCGCTGAGGAAGCCGCCTCCCTGCAGGACCCGGCTGCCATCTTGGATCCAGGGTCCTGCAGGGAAGAGGCCTTCAGAACAGCGCGGTCACATCGCGCTGTTCTGAGGGCCCCACGGAAGCACGCAGGGAGCCCCCTCCCTGCACGATGCTCCCCTGTGCCCCCGGTACACCGCGATCATGTTTGATCGTGGTGTGCCAGGGGTTAATGTGCCCAGTAGCGCGTCCGATCACTTCAACGTACTGTCCCGTCCATGGTCAGATTCTCCCGGGTTTCATGGACGGGATAGTACGTCGGATGGCAGAGAGGGGTTACATACCTGAGGGGAAACTCACCATACAGCTCTGGCAAAAATTAAGAGACCACTTTCAAATGTTCAGTTTGTCTGATTTTTCTCTTTAACCCCTTCCCGACCCATGACGCCTACATCGGCGTCATGAAAACCTGTGCCATCGCGACCCATGACACCGGCGTAGGCATCATGGTATATATCGCGTTCCTGCGGGTCGGGTGACCGGGGTCACTGAAAGGTCACCCGACCCGCAGGCACAAGGCCCTTTGTGCTTCACCACAAGGGGTGTGGCTTAACCCCCATGTGGCTACGATCACTCTGATAGGCTGTTAAAAGTGAAACAGTCAATCAGAGCAATCTGTAATATTTCACCAATGAAATTTGGTGAAATATTACAATCCAGCCATGGTCGATGCTGCAATAGCATCTGCCATGGCTGGAGACCGAGATCCGACCCCCCCACACCGAGTGATGGCGTCGATAGGCCACCGCCACCTATTGATGGCGGTGATCGGTCGCCGCCGTCACTATCTGCTCCCCTCCCTTTCACGGCTCTGCGTTATAAAACTTCTGTGAAGCACTTGGGGGTTCAAAGTGCTCACTACACATCTAGATAAGTTCCCTGGGTGGTCTAGTTTCCAAAATGGGGACACTTAGGGGGGTTTCCACAGTTTAGGCACATCAGGGACACTGCAAACGTAACATGACGCCCACAGACCATTCCATCAAGTCGGCATTTCAAAACGTCACAACTTACCTTCCGAGCCCCGATGTGAGCCCATACAGTAGTTTTCTCCAACATATGGAATATCTGTGTTCTCAGGACAAATTGGACACCAACTTTTGGGGTCCAATTTCTCCTGTTACCCTTGGGAAAATAAAAAAATTGAGGACTAAAAGATCATGTTTGTGGAAAAAATATGATTTGTTTATTTTCATGCCCAGGCATTATAAACTTCTGTGAAGCCCTTGGGGATTGAAAGTGCTCACCACACATCTAGATAAGTTCTTTGGGGGAGTCTAGTTTCCAAAATGGTGTCACTTGTGGTGAGTTTCTACTGTTTAGGCACATCAGGGGCTCTGCAATCGTAACATGACGCCGCAGACCATTCCATCAAAGTCTGCATTTCAAAACGTCACTACTTCCCTTCCGAGCCCCAACGTGTGCCTGAACAGGGGTTCCCCCCACATATGGGGTACCAACGTACTCAGGACAAACTGTGCAACAACTTTCGGGGTCCAATTTCTCCTGTAACCATTGTGAAAATAAAAAATAGGGGACAAAAAAATCATTTTTTGAGGAAAAAAAAAGATTTTTTATTTTCACGGCTCTGCGTTATAAACTTCTGTGAAGCACCTGGGGGTTCAAAGTGATCACTATGCATCTAGATAAGTTCCTATAGGGGGTCTAGTTTCCAAAATGGGATCACCTGTGGGGGGGTTTCTACTGTTTAGGCATATCAGGGGCTCTGCAAACGCAACATGACGCCATAAGAACATTCCATCAAGTCTGCATTCCAAAATGGTGCTCCTTCCCTTCTGAGCTCTCCCATGCCCAAAACAGTGGTTCCCCCCCACATATAGGGTATCGGCGTACTCAGGACAAATTGCACAACTTTTGTGGTCCAATTGATCCTGTTACCATTGTGAAAATAAAAAATAGCGGGCTAAAAAAATCATTTTTGAGGAAAAAAAATATTTTTTTATTTTCACTGCTCTACGTTATAAACTTCTGTGAAGCACTTGGAGGGTTCAGAGTGCTCACAACACATCTAGATAAGTTCCTTAAGGGGTCTAGTTTCCAAAATGGTGTCACTTGTGGGGTTTTTTCACTGTTTAGGCACACAGGGGCTCTCCAAACGCGTCATGGTGTCCGCTAACAATTGGAGCTAATTTTCCATTCAAGAAGTCAAATGGCGCTCCTACCTTTCTGGGCCCTGCCGTGCGCCCAAACAGTGGTTTATGACCACATATGAGGCATCGGTGTACTCAGGAGAAATTGCCCAACAAATTTTAGGATCCATTTTATCCTGTTGCCCATGTGAAAATGAAAAAACTGAGGTTAAAAGAAAATTTTTGTGAAAAAAAAGTACTTTCTTTTTTTTACGGATCAATTTGTGAAGCACCTGGGGGTTCAAAGTGCTCACTATGCATCTAGATAAGTTCCTTGGGGGGTATAGTTTCCAAAATGGGGTCATTTGTTTAGGCACACAGGGACTCTCCAAATGCGACATGGCAACCGCTAAATTTTCCAGCATATTTTCCATTCAAAAAGTCAAATGGCGCTCGTTCCCTTCTGAGCCCTGCCGTGCGCCCAAACAGTGGTTTATGACCACATATGAGGTATCGGTGTACTCAAGAGAAATTTCCCAACAAATTTTAGGATCCATTTTATCCTGTTGCCCATGTAAAAATGAAAAAATTGATGCTAAAAGAAAATTTTGGTTGGAAAAATTAAAATGTCCATTTTTTCCTTCCAGGTTGCTTTAGTTCCTGTGTGAATTCTTCTTGAATGTAGTTTTGAGAAGCTTGAGGGGTGCAGTTTTTATAATGGTGTCACTTTTGGGTATTTTCTGCCATATAGAGCCCTCAAAGTAACTTCAAATGTGAGGAGGTCCCTAAAAAAAAATGGTTTTGTAAATTTTGTTCTAAAAATGAGAAATCCCTGGTCAACATTTAACCCTTATAACTTCCAACAAAAAAAAAATTTGTTTCCAAATTGTGCTGATGTAAAGTAGACATGTGGGAAATGTTATTTATTAACTATTTTGTGTCACATAACTCTCTGGTTTAACAGAATAAAAATGTAAATTTTGAAAAAATTGCGAAATTTTCAAAATTTTCGCCAAATTTCCATTTTTTTCACAAATAAACGCAAAAATATCGACCTAAATTTACCACTAACATAAAGCCCAATATATCTCGAAAAAACAAACAAACATTCCTGAGTTATTACCTCATAAGGGGACACTGGTCAGAATTGCAAAAAATGGCAATGTTTTTAAGGTCAAAATAGGCTGGGTCATGAAGGGGTTAAAGGTATATTTTTGAGTAAAATGTAAATTGTTCTTTTAGTCTATAAACTTCTGACAGCATGTCACTGAATTTCCAAGCAATAAATTTTATATTTTTTTCTGACAAAGAAAAATGGTCAAAATAAAAAAAAGTGCTTTCAGACCTCAAATAATGCAAAGAAAACAAGTTCATAATCATTTAGAAACAACAATATTAATGTTTTAACTCAGGAAGAGTTCTGAAATCAATATTTTGTGGAATAACCATGACTTTTAAAAACTGCTTTCATGCGTCTTGGCATGCTTTCCACCAGTGGAATAACCATGACTTTTAAAAACTGCTTTCATGCGTCTTGGCATGCTTTCCACCAGTCTTTCACACTGCTTCTGGTGCAAAAATGTAAGCAGTTTTTCTTTGTTTGATGGCTTGTGACTATCCATCAACCTCTTGATCACATTCCAGAGGTTTTCAATGGGCTTCAGGTCTGGAGAATGGGCTGCCTATGACAGAGTTTTGATGTGGTGGTCTCTTACTTTTTGCCAGAGCTGTATGTCTCCAGCACCGCATGGAGAGATTCCTCAACTGAAGCGGGTCCCGGATGAGTGTTTCACCTCGGACTCTGTCAGACGGGTGCAGCAAGATGGCACCAGACGCGCCGAAAAAAAACAAAAACATAAAAAAACAGTAAGTCCACTAACTTACCGGCGTCTATGACCAGGGTGGATTTGATTTAAATCAAACTGATTTAAATCACGATTTAAATCACGATTTAAATCACTAGTCAGTAAGGCTTGATTTAAATCAGTGATTAAAATCAAAGTTTCTACCTAAACTAGTTCTTGCTACTTTAACATGCAAGTAGATGAAGATTTTTAGAATCACTTTTTATATTACTTTTTTCTCCCCAGTTTAATGGGTTAATCATTCATATTTGGACACCACTGTTCTGTTGTACTTAGGAAGGAGAAAAATAATCCTGACCTTAATAACAATTTAAATAGATTTATTCAACTGAAACAATAACAACATTACAGCATAAGTTATTTGCTTAAACAAACATCCATGTTTGTTAACTAATTTGGCTAAACAAAATATATATATATTTTAAGAAACCTTAGACTGTCAGCCCAGCCGACACATGAAAAACTTAAATACTACTGTCCCTGCTGTCCTCTGTAGCTCACTCGTCGTCATCTTCATCATCATCTTCTTCTTTGTTCCTATTCATAATCTGGAAAAGAAAAACAAGCTTTCCTGCTTTATTGGGTCCCAACCGATTTCTCAATTTAGAATGAATGAGTCCAAAGGAAGAGAATATTCTTTCAACGCCTGCAGAAGAAGCTACTGCTGTTAAAAGTGAAATCATTACTTTTGAACAGTCTCTAAATCCAAGCGCTTAAGTGACTTCCACCAGTTTACTGGTGTGACCTTCCTTAAAATATCTTCAGCAAACATATATTTCTTGAATGGTTCCCCCTTAGCTCTGAAGTTTATTATAGTTGGCATTAAAGATGGATGATTGCTGGATACCCATGTCATAGCTAACTCCTCTTCCTCAGCACTTAGGTTTTGACCCTGATATTGGATATTGACAATATTTGCCAAAAAATAGCTGGAGTCAGTGTTTGTCCCATTCGTTTGTTTACTGCTTGTAATTTAATTCTGTCCATGTGTAGTTCTGTTTTTAAGTGTTCACTCAGTTCCTTCCAAATTTCAACAGCATCCGCAATAAAACAGCTATTTTTCTGTATTTTGTTTAAAGCTTGAGAGATGGGTTTCAGGAAGCTCAGCATATGTTCAACATTTCTCTTAAGCCCAATGTTGAGGATTTTGGCCGTGACAGTGCCATCTATTTTATCTCGATTTTCTTCACAAAGTGTCATCAGAATAGGCCAGTTTTTGATATACTGCTCAAAACAGTCCACCACAGAGTTCCATCTAACATCTTGTGGGAGCGTTAGCTTGGTTCCACCCATCCTTTTCAGAGCTGCTGCAGCAAAATGATTATTACGGAAGTATTTAGCAATTTCAACAACATTAGCCTTTATTTCTGGAACACTTAAGTCTTTGGCTAAGAGGTGCAGCAAATGAGCACTGCAACCATATGTTATTAGCTTTGTATTCCCTCCCTGCTCTTCTAAATTTCTTCTCATCTTGGATACGTTTGCAGCATTGTCAGTGACCAAACTGCGTACTAGACATTTGAATTTTTGTTCACATGTTGTTATAGCTTTTACTGCCACTTCTTGTAAGTATTCTGCTGTGTGTGCATTTCCTGACGTATCAGTTGTTTGTGCAAGGAAGACTTTACCTTCTTCTGTTGTTATACAAGCACATACAATAGGATCATTGTGGACATTACTCCACCCATCAATACTTAGGTAGGTTAACAATTTTACCCTCCAGAGCTGTTGCACATTGCTCCATTTCTCTGTCATACACTTGATCCAGCAGTTTCCCTGCAACATCAGCTCTGCTGGGTGGACTGTATCCTGGTCTCAGTGACTGAACCATATTAATGAAATGTGGGTTCTCAGTCAGACGGAAAGAAGAGTTCATTGCATAAATAAACTGGGCAATTTTTTCATCAATCAACTCTTTTTCTAATCTGCTAGTTCTTATCACAAACCTATCTATGATGGTTCCAGGAGGTAAAGGTTTTTTCTTCCTTTTGGGTGATGGTGATATGTGGCTGTGGGTGTGTGATGATGATGATGCTGCTGCTAATGAAGCACTATCCTGGATGGATAACTCTGAAACTGTAGAACAGGATGATGGTGATCTTGGAGGTGGATAGTTTCCAGAATCCATGAATTCCCCTAAACAAAAAAAGTCAATGCTGTTATTTTATTGTTTATACAATTTCTGCTTATTGTACACAACACAGCACTGCCCCAAAAGGAATATTTGTTTTTCTTCATAACTGTACCAAATGACAGTAACATGCAGTAATAATAAGAAATATAATTTTTCTCACACATGACAGTTCAGTCTTTAGAAATAGGATTCAATAAAAATGTTTACCAACCTGAAGATCCTGCCTGTTCAGAAGTGTTTCTTTGGTCATCTTCATCACCGCACTTCTCATGATGTTGCCTCATTCGCGCCACCAGGCCTTGCATCTCTTTGTTGCATCGTTTGCATTTTGCACGCATGCCTGCCTTACCGATAGGCGAAGGAGCTTCATTAAAATATTCCCAAACTGGGTCTCTTTTATGGCCTGCTGCCATTATAAGGAAAGAATGTAATAAACCTCAGATCATACACACAAACAGATCCAGACTTGTCTGTCTGTGGCTATGCTGCAGTATTGTGCTCAAAGTTTCACTTTCATTTTCTTGTCTGCTTGCCCTTCCTCCTCCTCACACTTAAGGTATGCCACACTAAACAATCGTAACGGGATCGCTAAAAAATCGTCACTATTTATCGATCACTTAGCGATATTGTTCAGTGCGGCAGCTTCTCAGCGACGAGCTTCATGCTGTGATCTCGCTCGTCGCTGGAATCGTTCCGGACCTATTCATCGCTGGCTGCGTCCGCTGGTAAGTACTCTAATCGCTGTGTGGCACCTTTTTTAGCGATTTAGCGGTACTTTTGTACCGCTTAAGTCGTTAGGAAAGATCGCTAACGCGATAGCGTCGTTATTAATCGCTAAATAGTGGCCGCATTTAGCGATATAGAAAAAATCCCGCTAGCGATCTCATTAGTATGCAACGCTAACGAGATCGCTAGGGGATAGCTTAGGTGGCAGTACCTTTAGATTCACATTTTCTTGTGTTGTGCAGATCTATTCCACTCCAAACAATCAGAAACATATTGTCTAACTTCTTGGACTTGGCACTGAAGGGGTTGATTCTGTATTCATATAGGTTTGTAGAACAATAGGATTAAGGTCTTTTTCTCAACTCTGTTCATGTTGTAACATTTTTGCCGTGAAGAAGAGGCTGGGACCTCTGCGGAGTCAAATTCAGTTTTGAGAACTGCGTAAGTAAAGCGAGCGTCTGTGATAATATAGGAGAGAAACTGCCCACTAATCCTACAGAAACCTCTGGAAGAGCATGGCATTGTGAATGTTACACATATACAGCCTTTATTCTACTGAGTTAAACAACTCAGCTTTATCTCATGATGGAAGAACCTTTGGATGGTAAAATATTTTCCTCAAAAAGCAGTTTATTGAAAAAAATCCGATTTAAATAAAAAAAATCCGATTTAAATAAAAAAAATCCGATTTTTTTTGATTTTTTTTAAAAATCATTGATTTTTATCCACCCTGTCTATGACACAAGTAAGGGAGGAAAGAGAAGATGAGCACATAACGGGCCTTAACGTCCCATTTAAAGCACTTGCTGCGGAGGTGGATAAAATTCTTGCACCAGATATAAAAAAGACTTTAGAGCAGACAGTATCTGCATCACTGCAACAGATGCAAGCCTCCATTTCCCAACAGGCAGACAGGCTGGACACAGCTGAGCACACAATAAGTGCAACAGAGGATGAATTGCAGAGTCTGTAGTTAGAAATGACAAAGGCCACAAAGCTCAGTCAACAATTATCTGACAAAGTGGATGACCTTGAGAACAGATCCAGAAGAAATAATTTAAGAAAAATAGGCCTCCCTGAATCCATTCTCATTTAATGAAGACCTGCATGGAGGAACTCCCCATGTCTCTGGGGATAGAGAGCAACATGAAGGTGGAAAGAGCTCACAGAGTGGGTCCCCCATTAACACAGCATGTTCCCTCACAAACAGACCAAGGCCGGTGATAGTAAAATATGTGGACTTTGTTGACAAGTCTAAACTCCTACAACAATATAGGAAAAAGAATACACAGACTCTTATCAGGGGGTCACAAAATGTTATTATTTAGTGACTATTCGGTAGAGGTCACGTAGAAAAGAAGAGCATTCAGTGAGCTCTACACAGAGTTGGTGGGAAAGAAAATCAGATTTGCATTGCAATTTCCAGCTACCCTGAAGATATTTCCAACGGAAGGAGGTACAGAATCTTTTACTGCGCCGGATCTAGCAAGGGCAATCATTTCAAAATAACGCCGGAAAAAACCTCAGGAGTGACGCAAACGTGGATGGAACCTGACCAAGTGTCAATCACAGGAGGAGGAGAGAGGAAGAGGAAAGAAGGAGGAGAAATTGCTGAAAGAGAAGAGAGGAGAAATTGAGCTCTATTGCAGAAAGAGAAGAGATTTGTGGGGGGGTTTTGTTTGTTTTTTTTCTTTCTCTTTTTTTTCTTATAAACACTCGCTGAATTTTTTAACTACCAAGATACAGTATGTGAAGGAGAAGCTGATGACATAGTTGTGTGTATTTATAGGGAATACAGATTTTAAGCCATAGTAAGAGATCGGCTTGGGATTTCAGAGTTCCCAATGGTACATACGCGAAAAAAGTGTAGAAGTGGTTTAATACTCTGTGTTAGTATTGATTAAAGGGGAAGGGGGATTAAAAGGTTTAAGGTTTCAAATTGTTACCAGTTGGTTTTCTTTATAAAGTATTGATCTCAATGTGTTAATATGAAAATAATAACATGGAATGTAAGGCCTCTTTCACACTTCAGTCGTTTGGCGTCAGTCAAAGTCCGCCTTTTTGAGGAAAAAACGGATCTGCCTTTTTTTGGCGGAATTTGTTTTTTCCCATAGAGTTGCATTAGTGACGGATTGCGACGGATGGTCGTCTGTTCCATCCGTCATGCAACGGGTCCGTCATAAAATTGGCATCCGCTGTCGGGAGTAGACAGACATTTCAACGATTTTTGTCTGCGTCGAAATGGCGGAAGGTGAATCGCGTCCGCCTTTTTCTAGAATGGGCGTCGGAACCGTCCTCATCCGTCATATCGCGGAATCCGACGACGGAATCAGTTATTGTATGCTGAGCATGGCCAGAAGCCTAATGGCACAGAAATATCTCTCCTATTAGATATAAGTTTCATTCTACTATAATTTACTGGCTTTAAGTAAATTGATAAAGGCAGAGAGAAAATATTATTTTCACATAGAACCTATAAAGCACTAACTGCGTTTTGGAACTTCTTTGGCTTATTTTGCCACTGCTCGATATGAATCTGTTACTACTACCAGCCATTTTTTGCCTTTTGTGTTGAGTAAATGTTTACCTTGAGCACTTTGCACTTTAAGTAATACATTTTGTCCTACAGAATGGAAGGTATATCACTTTTCGTCTTCTTTTTTTGTATATGGTGACTCTTATGTTAAATAATTTCTTTGTTCAAGCTTTAGTGGCTGAAGTATAACATTTACACATGCGCTCCCATTTCATTTTTGTGATTTTCTAATATTTGGCTGTTTATTTAAAGATAACAGCACTTTACTAGGGCAATTTTTCTGTCCCAGTTCAGCAGCTACTTATAAGACTAAGGCGGGTTTCAAATTAGCGTTCGGGAGCTTTGCAGAGGGCTGCGTACTTCCTCTGATAAGCCACGCCTGCTTCCACATACTTCTGCATGTGTCCTGCGTACCTATCTTTAACACTGGGTACGCAGGACGTGCGGATGTATCTGCGAATAACGCAACGTTCCCGTGCGGTGGGCAGGCGAGTAAAAACAATGCATCCGCATAATCCACATACAGTACAGACCAATAGTTTGGACACACCTTCTCATTTAAAGATTTTTCTGTATTTTCATGACTATGAAAATTATAAATTCACTCTGAAGGCATCAAAACTAAGAATTAACACATGTGGAATTATATACTTAACAAAAAAGTGTGAAACAACTGAAATTATGTCTTATAATCTAAGCTCATCAAGAGAATGCCAAGAGTGTGCAAAGCAGTCATCAAAGCAAAAGGTGGCTAGTTTGAAGAACCTAGAATATAAGACATAATTTCAGTTGTTACACACTTTTTTGTTAAGTATATAATTCCACATGTGTTAATTCATAGTTTTGAAGCCTTCAGTGTGAATGTACAATTTTCATAGTCATGAAAATACAGAAAAATCTTTAAATGAGGTGTGTCCAAACTTTTGGTCTGTACTGTACATCTGCAAAGGAAGTATGCAGCCCTCCTGGTACAAACATTTAACCCCTTCACCCCCAAGGGTGGTTTGCACGTTAATGACCGGGCCAATTTTTACAATTCTGACCACTGTCTCTTTATGAGTTTATAACTCTGGAACGCTTCAACGGATCTTTGCGATTCTGAGAATGTTTTCTCGTGACATATTGTACTTCATGTTAGTGGTAAAATTTCTTCGATATACCTTGCGTTTATTTTTGAAAAAAACGCAAATATGGCGAAAATTTTGAAAATTTTGCAATTTTCAAACTTTGAATTTTTTTTCCCATAAAACAGAGAGATATGTCACACAAAATAGTTAAGAAATAACATTTCCCACATGTCTACTTTACATCAGCACAATTTTGAAACCAAAATTTTTTTTGTTAGGAAATTATAAGGGTTAAAAGTTGACCAGTGATTTCTCATTTTTACAACAAAATTTACAAAGCCATTTTTTTAAGGAACACCTCACATTTGAAGTCACTTTGAGGGGTCTATATGGCAGAAAATACCCAAAAGTGACACCATTCTAAAAACTGCACCCCTCAAGGTACTCAAAACCACATTCAATAAGTTTATTAACCCTTCAGGTGCTTCACAGGAGCTGAAGCAACGTGGAAGGAAAAAATGAATATTTAACTTTTTAGCCACAAAAATGATCTTTTACAAACTTTTTTTTATTTTCACAAGGGTAAAAGGAGAAAATGGGCAGATAAAGTTGTTGTGCAATTTCTCCTGAGTACGCCAATACCCCATATGTGGGGGAAAAGCCACTGTTTTGGCACACGGCAGAGCTCGTAAGGGAAGGAGCGCCGTTTGACTTTTTCAAACTAAAATTGGCTGGAATTGAGATTGGACGCCATGTCGTGTTTGGAGAGCCCCTGATATGCCTAAACAGTGGAAACCCCCACAAGTGACACCATTTTGGAAACTAGACCCCCTAAGGAGCTTATCTAGATCTGTTGTGAGCACTTTGAACCCCAAAGTGTTTCACAAAAGTTTATAATGCCTGGGTGTGAAAAAAAAAACAATTTTCCACAAAAATGATTTATTAGTCCCAAATTTTTGATTTTTCCCAAGGAAATTGGACCCCAAAAGTTGTTGTCCAATTTGTCCTGAGTACGCTGATACCCCATATGTGGGGGGGGGAACTGTTTTGGGCGCACGGCAGGGCTTGGAAAGGAAGCAGTAACGTTTTGGAATGCAAACATTGATGGGGGTCATGTTCCGTTTGTAGTGCCCCAGATGAGCCTAAACAGTGGAAACCCCCCACAAGTGACCCCATTTTGGAAGCTAGACCCCCTAAGGAACTTATCTAGATCTTTGGTGAGCACTTTGAACCCCCAAGTGCTTCACACAAGTTTATAATGCCCGGGCATGAAAATAAAAAATCCTATTTTTTTCCCACAAAAATTATCTCTTAGTCACTAATTTTTTATTTTCCCAAGGGTAACAGAGAAATTGGACCACAAAATTTGTTGTCCAATTTGTCCTGAGTACGCTGATACCCCATATGTGGGGGGGAACCACTGTTTGGGCGCATGGCAGAGCTCAGAATGGAAGGAGCACCATTGACTTTTCCAACCAAAATTGGCTGGAATTGAGATTGGACGCCATGTTGCATTTGGAGAGCCCCTGCTGTGCCTAAACAGTGGAAACCCCCCACTAGTGACCCCATTTGGGAAACTAGACCCCCTAAGGAACTTATCTAGATCTTTGGTGAGCAATTTGAACCCCCAAGTGCTTCACACAAGTTTATAACGTAGAGCCGTAAAATTAAAAAATCATATTTTTTTCCACAAAATTGATCTTTTCACCCCAATTTTTATTTTCCCAAGGGTACCAAGACTCCAAAAGTTATTGTGCAATTTGTCCTGAGTGCGCTGATACCCCATATGTGGGAGTAAACCGCTGTTTGGGTGCATGGCAGAGTTTGGAAGGAAGGAGCGCCGTTTGACTTTTTCAACGCAGAATTGGCTGGATGCCATGTCGTGTTTGGAGAGCTCCTGATCTGCCTAAACAGTGGAAACCCCCCACAAATGACACCATTTTGGAAACTAGACCCCTCAAGGAACTTATCTAGATGTGTGGTGAGCACTTTGAACCCCAAAGTGCTTCACAGAAGTTTTAAAAAAAATCTCTTTTTTTTTTCACAAAAATGATTTTTCACCCCCAAATTTTATTTTCACAAGGGTAACAGGAGAAATTGGACCCAAAAGTTGTTTGTTCAATTTGTCCTGAGTACGCTGATACCCAATATGTGGGAGTAAACTACTGTATGGGCGCACTCGGGGCTCGGAAGGGAAGAGTGACGTTTTGGATTGCAGACTTGATGGAATTTCTGGGGAGTCATGTCGCATTTGGAGAGCCCCTGATGCGTCTAAACAGTGGAAACCCCCCACAAGTGACCCCATTTTGGAAAATAGACCCCTCAAGGAACTTATCTAGATGTGTGGTGAGCACTTTGAACCCCGAAGTTCTTCACAGAAGTTTATAACGTACAGTCGTAAAAAAAAATCCTTTTTTTTTTTACAAAAATGATTTTTTCGCCCCCAATATTTTATTTTCACAAGGGTAACAGGAGAAATTGGACCCCAAAAGTTGTTGTCCAATTTGTCCTGAGTACGCTGATACCCAATATGTGGGACTAAACTACTGTATGGGCACACGTTGGGGCTCGGAAGGGAAGTAGTGATGTTTTGGATTGCAGACTTTGATGGAATGGTCTGGGGGCGTCATGTCGCATTTGGAGAGCCCCTGATGCGCCTAAACAGTGGAAACCCCCCACAAGTGACCCCATTTTGGAAAATAGACCCCACAAGGAACTTATCTAGAAGTGTGGTGAGCGCTATGAAGCCCCAAGTGCTCCACAGAAGTTTTATAACATACAGCCGTAAAAACAAAAAAATCATTTTTTTTTTTACAAAAATGATTTTGTCGCCCCCAGTTTTTTATTTTCCCAAGGGTAACAGAAGAAATAGGACAAATTGCACAATAACTCTTGTGGTCCAGAGTACGCTGATACCCCATATAGCGGGAGTAAACTACTGTTTGGGCGCATGGCAGAGCTCAGAAGTGAAGGAGCACCGTTTGACTTTTTCAACGCAGAATTGGCTGGAATTGAGATCAGACGCCATGTCACATTTGGAGAGCCCCTGATGTGCCTAAACAGCAGAAACCCTCCAATTCTAACTCCAACCCTAACCCCAACACACCCCTAACCCTAGTCCCAACACTAATCACAAACCTAACCCTAACACACCCCTAACCGTAATCCCAACCCTAATCCTAACCCTAACTTTAGCGCCAACCCTAACCCTAACTTTAGCCGCAACCCTAACCCTAACGGGAAAATGGAAATAAATACATTTTTTTAATTTTATTATTTTTCCCTAACTAAGGGGTGATAAAGGGGGGTTTGATTTACTATTTATAGCGGGTTTTTATGATTGGCAGCTGTCACGCTAAAAGACGCTTTTTATTGCAAAAAATAGTTTTTTTGCATCACCACATTTTGAGAACTATAATTTTTGCATATTTTGGCCCACAGAGTCATGTGAGGTCTTATTTTTTGCGGGACGAAGTGACGTTTTTATTGGTATCATTTTTGAGCACGTGACATTTTTTGATCGCTTTTTATTTCGATTTTTGGGAGGTTAGAATGAACAAAAATCAGCAATTCATGAATTTCTTTTGGGGGAGGCGTTTGTACCGTTCCGCGTGTGGTAAAATTGATAAAGCAGTATTATTCTTCGGGTCAGTACGATTATGGCGATGCCTCATTTATATCATTTTTTTATGTTTTGGCGCTTTTATAGAATGAAAACAATTTTATATAAAAAATTATTATTTTGCATCGCTTTATTCTGCGAGCTATAACTTTTTTATTTTTTCACTGATGATGCTGTATGATGGCTCGTTTTTTGCGGGACAAGATGACGTTTCAGCGGTACCATGGTTATTTATCTCTGTCTTTTTGATCGCGTGTTATTCCACTTTTTGTTCGGCGGTATGATGATAAAGCATTGATTTTTTGCTTTGTTTTCTTTTTTTTTTTTTTTAAGGGGTTCACTAAAGGGGTTAACTAGTGGGACAGTTTTATAGGGGGGGTCGTTACGGACGCGGCGATACCAAATATGTGTACTTTTATTGTTTTGTTTTTTTATTTACAGGAAGAAATTAATTTATTGGGGAATATTTTTTTTTTTTTATGATTTTTTTTACCACTTTTTATTTTTATTTTTTAACTTTTTTACTTTGTTCCAGGGTGGGACATCACAGTATTTTAGCAGATCGCTGGTGTGACAGTGTGCACAGCACTCTGTCACACCAGCGATCGCTCTGGCAGTGCTGCGGGCTTCTCAGTGCCTGCTCTCAGCAGGCACTGAGGAAGCCGCCTCCCTGCAGGACCCCGGCGCCATCTTGGATCCGGGGACCTGGAGGGAGGACGGACCCTCAGAACAGCGCGACACATCGCGCTGCTCTGAGGGTCTCAGGGGAGCGCGCAGGGAGCCCCCTGCCTGCGCGATCCTCCCCTGTGCCCTGGGTACACCGCGATCATGTTTGATCGCGGTGTGCCAAGGGTTAATGTGCCAGGAGCGGTCCGTGACCGCTCCTGACACACAGTCACAGGTGTCAGCTGTGATAATCAGCTGACACCCGGCGGCGATCAGCTGCGCTCCCCCCGGGAGCACAGCTGATCGCCCATGACGTACTATTCCGTCCATGGGAATAAGGTCCAGGGTCACATGGACGGAACAGTACGTCTGATGGAATAAAGGGGTTAAGCATTTCTTATTTGTTTGATGGCTTGTGGCGCATTGTCCTGCTGTAAAAACAAACCAGTCCTCAGAGTTGGGGAACATTGCCTGAGCAGAAGGAATCAACTGTTTTTCCGGGATAACCTTGTATGCGGCTTGATTCATACATCCTTCGCAAAGATTAACCTGCCCAATTCCAGCTTTGCTGAAGCATCCCCAGATCATCTCCGATCCTCCACCAAATTTCACAGTAGGTGCAAAACACTGTGGCTTGTACGCCTCTCCAGGTCTCAGTCTAACCATTAGATGACCACGTGTTGGGCAAAGCTGAAAATTAGACTCATCAGAGATTACCTTACTCCAGTCCTCTATGGTCCAATCCTTATGGTCTTTGGCAAACTTCAGCCAGGTTCTCCTTTGCTTCTCATAGATGAAAGTTTTTTTTCTTGCTTTACATGACTTGAGCCCTGCCTCTAGGAGCCTGTTACGAACTGTTCTTGTCATGCACTTCACCCCAGGTGCCATTTGCCATTCCTTTTGTAGGTCACTTGATGTCATCCTGCGGTTGCTGAGTGACATTTGAATAAGATGACGGTCATCCCGGTCAGTGGAGAGTCGTTTTGGCCCTCTGCCAGTCTGTAGCTTCGTTGTCCCCAATGTCTGCTGCTTGACCTTGTTGTAATGGACTGCCGTCTTAGAAATTTTATGGATGGAGGCAACATGACGCTCACTGTATCCCTCGGCTAGTAAAGGCAGAATTGAGCCCTCTTTTCCTCAGTCAAGACTTTTCTTTTCAACTCCTTTGGCATGGTTAAAAGCTATTTTTTTCATTCCTATTACTTTTGGGATATTACTAGCACTTGTTTTGCCATCCAGCTTGTCCTATTGCAAGAGGATTGTGAACACCACAGCAGTGTTTTTTATACTTTCCTTCGTTAAATAAGATTTGGTTCAGGTGATCATCTAATCAGAAACACATTAAGTAGAATGAGGTGTACTCTAGTTGGAATTCAACTGACAGTGGAATGGAATGGCTGTCAGACATGTAGAGAAGCTGATTTTTAAAAAAAACTTTTTGCCAGAGCTGTATCTGGGAGTGAAAATTGGTAGAGATGCTATGTCCCTATATAGACGGAATTACTCTAATCTGATTGATAAAATATTGAAAGAACTCGAGAGATGGAAAAATCTAAACCTTTTATTGTTCGGAAGAATCCATCTGATAAAAATGATTAGTTTCTCACGTTTACTGTACCCAGTGCAGACTATCACATTATTGCTAAAACACTCGGATACAAAAAAAACTCCCATCAGCTATTACAAAGTTCATTTGGCAAGGTAGGAGGCCAAGGATTGCTGGCATTAAGAAAAAGTGAAGGGAGATCTCAGATGCCGCTGAATAGAATTTCTAACCTGGCCGCTTTGACAAGGCATATTAGAGATTGGTTACAAGGTACATCACAATTCTCCAATTTACTATTGGAGAGAGAATTAGCTAACCCATTTGATCTCAGCACAATCTTACACACAAAGTTTGGAAATTTACAGAGCTTTGTGGGGGCGAGAAGTCTGCTTAGAGACACGATAGGTGCCTGGAAGGCAGTTAGAAAATTATTTGAACTCCTGTTCTGTGTTTCCAAATATATGATGATTTGGAAAGAACCAAACTTTCCACAAGGAACGCAGAATAAATTGTTTAAAGAATAAAAAGAAAAAGGAATCACAGTTTTAGGCGATATAATGCAGCCAGCAGATGGAAGAATATTGAGTTGGACAGAACTATCAAGTACGGTAAATTCAGGCTGGAAAATAGCCATTATCTGCAATACTTGCAAGTTGTAAAGCATTATACAGCTTTAGTGAAAGATTTAGGGAAAGTGGAGAAAACAATTTTGATAACATGATAGGGGAAGCCACAAATCTAGACTCGCTCTCCAGCATATATGATCATATACGTACTTAAACCCAAACTCCATGGAGGAACAAAATATTTAAAGCATGGAGTAAATTTATATGACAAAATGTTAGTAGGGTGGACAAAAATAAGAAAGGTAATGATTAATGAGCAATGGAGAGAGATGCATTTTAAGCTGATGCATCATGCGATATATGCTTTCAATATTTCTTACAAAAATGCACCTGCCCATTTTCTTGTTAGTTGTCCGAAATGTAATCTACACAAAGCCAACTTATGGCATAGCTTTTGGGAATGCCCACTTATCCAGGAAGTATGGGAAGACATAATTGCATACATTCAAAAAAATCTGGTAGATTAGAATTCCCAGAACGGTTCAGGCTTGTATTTTTCATTTCTATGGTTTGAAAATTAAATGAGTAAAAAACTGTGTAATGCTCCTGATGTAATACACACTGTATTATTGGTTGTAAAAAAAGTGTATTTTAAGGCATTGGCTGGAAAAACAAACACCTAGAATTTCGGAAATAACAGACACCTTGAAGTCATTATTATTTATGGACAAATTGGACACAGAATCACAAAAAGAGAAACACGGGAAGTTTCTTCAGAAAGTGGAAAACTTTAATTGAATGCAGTTATTCACAAGCAGAAATCACCCAATTGATGACAGCTTTCAGAGGTACATCATAGTATAAAAACCATAAAAAATTCAAAAAATAGCGAACATACCATGAAATCCGGCCTTCACCAACACTGTCTGATGACAAATGCACATCGAGCAGGATGCAGCAGGCCTCCACTAATAAAAGCAAAGTGCAGTACAGGTGCAAACTACTGATAAAAACAGCCACCCCAGCACCTATCATGGAGGGGTTGGCTGCCTAGTAGAAAAAATGCACATTGATAAGGCTTGCATAGGACGCCAGTCACACAGATAAATGTGAGGCAAAGTGTCTGACGTGCAACCTATTAATGACGCAAGTCAGACACTTTGCCTGCAGGTGAATCCAATACACTGTTTGCATAATTATTAGGCAAGTTGTATTTGAGAGGATTCTTTTTATTATTGAACAACTATGTTCTCAATCATTTAGCCACAATAGCGGCGAGATGACCAAGGATATGTCCTCTGCCATCGATGGTCAGAACCTGGCTGGAAGATTTGAACTCTCCTCCCAATTTCTTGTAGAAGCCAGGGAGACCCCCTTGGAGCAGGTTTTCAGGCAGCTTCTTGGCCTTAGCGTCCGCCATCTTGGCCTGCCGGACTAGAAAACAACTCAAAAGACTCATAAATATCAAAGCTTAATATTTTTGGAAGTTGGAGTGGGTTTTTTTTTAGCTTTGGCTATCTAAGGAGGATATCTGTTTGTGCAGGTAACTATTACTGTGCAGAATTATTAGGCAACTTAATAAAAACCAAATATATACCCACCTCACTTGTTTATTTTTACCAGGTAAAACCAATATAACAACACAAAATTTAATAGTCAAAGTCAGCTCACCCTCCTGGTATCCATCCAGAGACAGAAGCACGGATGCCTGCAATGCAGCAGGAAAAAAAGTCCAAGGGAAGAAGAAAAAATCCAGCTTCAAATTTCCAGAAAATTCTTTATTCCACAATTTATGACAGATCCAACTTCATAACAGCATACAGTCACCACCGAGGTGGGATAGAACAGACGCGTTTCGAGCTATAGGCTCTTATTCATTGCTCAAAACACAAAATTTAGAAATAAACATTTCTGACATTCAAAAACAACAAAGAAAAAAAATCAGTGACCAACATAGCCACATTTCTTTACGATGACACTCAAAAGCCTTCCATCCATAGATTCTGTCAGTTGCTTGATTTGTTTACGATCAACATTGCGTGCAGCAGCCACCACAGCCTCCCAGACACTGTTCTGAGAGGTGTAATGTTTTCCCTCCCTGTAGATCTCACATTTTATGAGGGACCACAGGTTCTCTATGGGGTTCAGATCAGGTGAACAAGGGGCCATGTCATTATTTTTCTTCTTTTTGACCTTTACTGGCCAGCGTATTTGGATGCATGTGATGGAGCATTGTCCTGCATGAAAATCATGTTTTTCTTGAACGATACCGACTTCTTCCTGTACCACTGCTTGAAGAAGGTGTCTTCCAGAAACTGGCAGTAGGTCTAGGAGTTGAGCTTCACTCCATCCTCAACCCGAAAAGGTCCTACAAGTTCATCTTTGATGATACCAGCCCATACCAGTACTCCATCTCCACCTTGCTGGCGTCTGAGTCGGAGTGGAGCTCTCTGCCCTTTACTGATCCAGCCTCGGTCCCATCCATCTGGCCCATCAAGAGTCACTCTCATTTCAGCAGTCCATAAAACCTTAGAAAAATCAGTCTTAAGATATTTCATGTCCCAGTCTTCACGTTTTATCTTATGTTTCTTGTTCAAAGGTGGTCGTTTTTCACCCTTCCATACCTTGGCCATGACTCTGAGGATGGCACACCTTGTGCTTTTTGATACTCCAGTAACGTTGCAGCTCTGAAATATGGCAAAACTGGTGGCAAATGGCATCTTGGCAGCTTCACGCTTGATTTTCCTCAATTCATGGGCAGTTATTTTGAGCCTTTTTTTATCAACATGCTTCTTGTGACCCTGTTGGCTATTTGCCATGAAACGCTTGATTGTTCAGTGATCACGCTTCAAAAGTTTGGCAATTTCAAGACTGCTGCATCCCTCTGCAAGACATCTCAAAATTTTTGACTTTTCAGAGTCTGTCAAATCTCTCTTTTGACCCATTTTGCCAAAGGAAAGGAAATTGCCTAATAATTAAGCACACCTTATATAGGCTGTTGATGTCATTAGACCACACCCCTCATCATTACAGAGATGCTAATCACCTGATTTACATAATTTGCAGTTTGCTTTCAAACCTATACAGCTTGGAGTAGGACAACATCTATAAAAAAGGATGATGTGATCAAAATACTCATTTGCCTAATAATTCTGCACACAGTGTAGATAGATAACAAGATGGCCAAGGAACTATAACCTCCGACCTAGGAAAATCAATGAAATACTACAAAACTTTTACAAAGAATTATATAAACCCTCACATACTAATTTGGCATAAGGTAAAAAATTCCTCAAGAAGGTCACTCTTCCAAAACTAACACAAGAACAACAAGATGTAATTAATGCAGAAATAACAGAAGGAGAGGTGAGATAAACCATAAGTCATCTTCAAAATGGGAAAGCACCGGATGGGTTTAGCGGGGAATTTTATAGGGTCCTCAGGGAACATATCTCCCCACTGCTAACAAATTATTACAACACCATTCTCTTAACAGGGGTCATACAAGAAAGGTCTAAAGAAACATATATTAAAGTCATACCCAAACTAGCCAAGGATCCCCTGGAGGCCTGCTCTTATAGACCCACTTCCCTTATTGATATAGACTAGAAGATTATGTCAAAAATAATGGCGGACAGATTGGCAGTAGTATTACCCCAACTGGTGAATCCTGAACAAGTGGGATTTGTTAAAGGTAGGGCAGCGGTGAAAAACATACGAAAGGTGCTGTGTTGGATGGGATGGGTCGCCACAGCCAGTCGGGAGAGAGAACGGCTCTGCTGGCTCTGGATGCAGAGAAAGCTTTTGATAATGTTAGCTGGGACTGGCTGGGGGCGGCCTTGGACTCGTTCAACATAAAGGGAAATTTTAGAATATACCTGGAGGGAGTGTATAGGGACCTGATAGCTAGAATACACACGCCAGGCTTCCTTCTCTGAGCCATTTCATCTATAAAGGGACCAGGCAGGGTTGACCGATGTCACCACTGTTGTTCAACTTTGCATTGGAGCCCTTTGCTTGGTATATGGAAGAGTCAGATTTATTTGAGGGAAATAGCATTATTTGCAGATGATGTCATCTTGTTCTTGTCCGGCCACTGGAACAATTAGGAAACATCTTTCAGTTTATCCAGAAATTTGGGGAATACTCGGGCTGTAGGGTTAATATCACCAAGAACAAACTCTTGGAATTGGGGGAAAAAACGCCTGCGCAACAATGGAAGAAACTAGGTTTAGAATTACATATTGCAAAAGACACATATCACCTATTTAGGAATTAAGATAGGCAGGCTTCGGGCACAACTATATTCACTAAATTATACACCTCTCATGGAAAAAATTGTTAAGAGAACTTCGGAGATAGCAGAATCTATCAATATCTCTTCTGGAAAGATGCAATTTAATTAAAATGATCAGCTTTGCCAGACTCCTATACCCATTACGGACATTACCCCTGATACTACTCAAAGATCTAGACATAAACAAAATAAATAGAGCTTTCACCCATTTTTTTTGGGCGGGTAAAAGGCCCAGAATCACATTGGGAAAACTGATGCTAATTAGAAGTGAAGGAGGGATCAATTTTCTGAATGTCAGAGCCTACAACATAGCATGTCTTTTTAGACATGTGACAGATTGGCTACAGGAGACTAACTGTTACTTCAATTGGAAAGACAGTTGGCGGCACCGTGGGAACTAAATGCCCTCTTACATAAATAACAGGTCAAACTCCCGCAAATTGTAAAATCCTCCATACTGCTTCGGATACTATTGTATGCTGGAAGATAGTAAGGAAGGCATTTGGCCTTCCCTTCCAGATCTCTAAACATATGCCACTATTTGGTCACCCGGAATTTCCCCAGGGATCAGAAATCAAAAGAGCGATAGGACAAGCAGGCGATAACATGAGGAAAGCAGGGGATATTATGCATACAGAGGTTAAAAGATGGCTGAACCCACAAGAAATCATGGACAAATTCCATATAGAAAGCAGACACTTTCTACAGGTCATGCAGGTCCATTATTTTTGCTTATCTAAACTTTGTAGGCTGTTTAATGAAGTGGGACTACATATTCTAGATAATAGAGTGGGTCTGAGCACTCAGAATATGAGCATATCCTCAATATAAAAAACTGTAAGAGATAAATTCCTGAAGCTAAAGCAGAACAAGTGTTTAAGAATTGGGAGAAATGGACAGGGGAAAAAGATATTGCAGAGACAATTCTACAGGGGTGGGACCAGGTAAAAAAAATCCATTCTATGTGAAAGATGGAGGGAAACCTATTTCAAGCTCATGCATACAGCATTTTATGGATTCAATATTCCATCCTCTCCTAGATTCCCTGACAGTATCACAGCGTGTCCTAAGTGCGGAACGCCTTCAACAAATCTCTGGCACGGGGTGTGAGAATGTAGGGCAGTTAAAGAGTACTGGAAACAGGTAGGGGAGCAGATTCAATCGTGCTGGAGAATCCATCTTCCACAAACTATGTTATTTCACCAGTTAAAGGGAATCTGCCACCCCATTTTGGCCCTATGAGATACGGCCACCGCCATCAGGGGCTTATCTACAGCATTCTGTAATGCTGTAGATAAGCCCCCGATGTTACCTGAAAGAGAAGAAAAACGAGTTATATTATACTCATCCAGGGGCGGTCCGCCGTCTGATGGGCATCGCGGTCCGGTTCGGCACCTCCCATCTTGTAGCGAAGCCGGCCTCTTCTTTCTGTCCCATCGCAGCTCCTGCGCAGGCGCACTGCTCTGCAGTGGTGAGGGCAGAGCAGGGTACTGTAGTGCGCAAGCGCCGGACCTCTCTGACCTTTCCCGGCACCTGCGCACTGCAGTACTCTGCTCAGCCCTCACCAGGGCAGATCAGTGCGCCTGAGCAGGAGCCGCGACGGGATGGAAAGAAGAGTCCGGCTTCGCTACAAGATGGGAGGCGCCGAACCGGACCGCGACGCCCACTGGACCAGACGGCGGAACGTCCCTGGGTGAGTATAATCTAACTCGTTTTTCTTCACTTTCAGGTGACATCGGGGGCTTATCTACAGCATTACAGAATGCTGTAGATAAGCCCCTGATGGCGGTGGCCGCATCTCATAGGGCAAAAATGGGGTGGCAGATTCCCTTTAAGACCTCCGGAGACAACCCACAGGAGTTAAAGCAAAGATCCCTAAAAACAGTCACACATTCTTAGTTGTAGCCTTAAGTGGCTTATTTGGCGAATGGCTTAAATCAAGCACCCCATCGATGGTGATGATAATAGCCCAGATGAAACACTTATAGGGAATTGAATTAGCAGAGGTGGAAAGGTGATTAGTCCCTTCCACCACACAGAATGGTATTGTCTGGAGGATCCAAGCGGGACGTTAGGGGTCTTGGAACTATTCCAGATGTATAATGTCTATTAAAGATACAACATATATTTCCATAGAACGACACTCTTGACTATGCAAAATACTGTAAAAGAGATTCTCTTCCTTCCCCTATTACCCTTCTATATATTCAGCCTGTCTTTTCTTTTCTTATTATTTCCCCAAAATTTGTGTTATAAGGCATTGACGGAGATCTATTTATGTATCTATATACTATTTTAAAAGTTATGCGGACCTGTAGTCTGACAAGTAAGATTTGTACATGTGCTTTTGGTAATTTACACTGTCATTGCTGATGTTATATCCTACCCTATGCTATGTTATCCTATCCAATGTTATGTTCAAAAAAATCAATCATTTTTTTTTTAAATAAAGAATATCTCGGTACATTGGTCTATTTATTCTTGCTCCAAATTATGTGAAGTTTACCAGTGCCATTTGCTGAAAAACAGCCCCACGCTGTGATGTTTCCACCTCCAAACTGCACTGTTGGTATAGTGTGTTTGGGGTGATATGCAGTGTCTTTTGACCACCAAACATGGTGTGCATTATGGCATCAAAACAGTTCAATTATGGTTTTATCTGACCAGACTATATTCTCTCAGTATTTCACAGGCTTGTCTAAATGTTGTTAAACATACTTTAAATGCGCTGAGCAATGGAATCTTGCGTGATGAGCATTCATACATGCCAAAGAGGTCGAGTGCTTCCAGTTTTCTTGTATGTTTTGACTCCAGGTCTTCCTGTAGCTCTCCACGGGTGGTCCTTGGCTCTTGGACAACTCTTCAGATAATCCCTTTCACTCTGTCTAAAATCTTGCGAGGACCTGGCCGTGGCTGGCTTATGGTGAAATGATGATCTTTCCACTTCCAGATTATGGCCCCAACAGTGCTCACTGAACCTTCAATAGTTCAGAAATTCTTCTGTAACCAATGCCATCAGTATGTTTTGCAACAATAGGCTGCGAACGTCTGGAGAAAGCTCACTAGTTTTACCCATCATGAGATGTTTCTTGTGTGGCACCTTGGTAATGAGACATCTTTTTATAGGCCATCAATTGAACCAGCTGATATTATTTTTCACTAAGTGGCAGGATGGATTTCTGATCACTGAGATTTCAGCTGGTGTCATGACTTTCCAGGGCTTTTTGCACCTCTCTTTCTTCATGTGTTCAATACTTTTTCCCTATGTCATTTTTCATTATTACACATAGCTTACCGTATTTTTCGGACTATAAGACGCACCCCAAATATTCAGAAGGAAAATAGGGAATAAAATGAATGTGTCAAATGGGGGTCCATCTTACAGTGCAAATTCAGCTTACCGAGGTGGGGGGGGAACAGTAGCGCTGGTGGAGAGGGGTCACAGGAGGTATTCGGTGGTCCTGCGATGAGCTGACTCCCTTCCCAGGCTAGTGCGGCAGTGCTCGGTGGTGCGGGGGCTCCGATGACATTTTGTGAAAGCGTGGAGGACACGCACTTCAATTGCATCAATATAGTACACTTCATGAAAATGGACGTCGAAAGCGGCGCATGCGCAGATTGAAATGTCTGCACCGAGATCTCATTTACTGAGATCTCGTTACGAGATCTCGCTGCCAAAATTGCAGCAATGGAAGTGCGGGATTTCCTAGCTTTCACAAAATGTTGTAGGAGCCCCCGCACCACCGAGCAATGCCGGAATACTGCTGCACCAGCCTGGTATGGGAGTCAGATCATCGCTCTGCAGCATTAAACCACAAAACAGTCCCCTTTCCCAGCCCAGGGAAGGCAGAATCAGCCGACTCCTGCTGCCGCCACACCCTTGGTAAGTACATTCGGACTATAAGGCCGGGATCACACATGCGAGAAACACGGCCGAGTCTCACATGTGAATTCCCAGCACTGGCGCCGGCACTCGGGAGCGGAGCGAGCGGCTGCATAGAAATACATGCAGCTGTACACTCCACTCCCGAGTGCCGGCGCCAGTGCTGGGAATTCACATGCGAGACTCGGCCGTGTTTCTCGCATGTGTGATCCCGGCCTAAGACGCATCCCCATTTTCCTCAAAATTTTGGGGAAAAAGTGCATCTTATAGTACAGAAAAATGGTAATTTATGGGCATCTATGGTTTGATTTATTTGCCTGTGTGGACTGAATGGGCACTTATCGACATCTGGTCAGAATTTCATGTAAATAGCACCTTTAAAAATATATTTACTTAGAAAATTGTTGACTTGTTCAATACTAATTTCATCCTCTGCATTTATGTTTAAAAAATTATTGGCACATTTATGGCAATAATAAATAAATAGTACTATATAAACAGTTACTGACTATCAACATAGGAGAGCATAATTCATCAGAGAAATACTAGTGGTGACTAGAGACACATCTCTACCTAAGAACACCACCAAGAGAACAATTTGGGTGCATATAATATCTTAAAATATAAAAGTTTATTAAATTTATACAATTAGAAATAAACATATTATAAATTGTACTCAACTGAGAACCACATAAATATATTCACATAGTTACACCTATGTGTGTCTGAACATACCCCCTGACGAAGCAAGGGTGAAAAGTACATTGGGGCATCAACAGCACATATCACACCATCTAGTCGGACATGTAAGGCTGTGGTTCCACGGTCCGGAACCACAGCGCTTTGGACGGAGCGGAAATTCCGCACCACCCAAAGCCCCGCCCCCTTTTTGACGCGCGCTCTTTCCGGATGTGTTCCGGACACCTCCGGAACACATCCGGAAAGAACGCAGGGCTGCATAGCCCTGTGTTATTTCCGTTGCGGCGACGCAGCGTCGCCGCAAGACGCTAGGACATGCTGCAGTCTAAAGAGACGCGCCGCATGTCCGGAAACGCATGTCTTCCGCCTGCGTATTTTTACGCATAGTGGAGACGGGATTTCTTGAAATCCCCTCCACTATGCTGTAACATCTGGACGCTACGTGTTTGACGCTGCGCCAACGCACAGCGTCAAACACGCAGCTAATCCGGAATGTTTCCTGATCGTGGAAACATACCCTAAGGAATTCCTTCTTTTTTTTATCCCATATGGCCTACAATAGAATCTGTTGAGACATGTCAGGATTTTTTTCCTGTGTAGCATATATGTCCTGCCATTAAGGCTTTCATTTGATTGTCATGGACTAATAGCCCTGCACACTTATTCGGACAAGTAATGGTATAACTTGAGTGATATTAGGTGTAACTATGTAAATAGATTTATGTGGTCCTCCATTGAGTTACTGTTTATAATGTTTATTTTTAATTGTATAAATTTAATAAACTTTATATTTTAAGAGAGTATATGCAACTATTTTGTTCTTTTGGTGGTGCTCTATATAAACAGTTGTAGACAAGCAGATGACAGAATCCTGGATAGGAGGCGCTGTGAGGGTTACTAGGACCAATATATGGACCCAGGATTGTTAGGAATGATTAGATTAGATGGGCGGAACTAGTCATTCCCACCCTCAAATCCTGGAGGCGCAGCTGGTTTAAAAGGGCAACTGAGCTGTTCATTCCTTGTCTGGAAGTAGAGGTGCAAACCTGCGGTTGTGTATGCTACGTGGAGGACCAATGTACAGGTGCATCTCACAAAATTAGAATATCATCAAAAAGGTAATTTATTTCAGTTCTTCAATACAAAAGGTGAAACTCATTATATAGAGTCATTACAAACAGAGTGATCTATTTCAAGTGTTTATTTCTGTTAATGTTGATGATTATGGCTTACAGCCAATGAAAACCCAAAAGTCATTATCTCAGTAAAATAGAATACTTTATAACACCAGCTTGAAAATGATTTTAAAATCCGAAAAGGGTCATTAGACCTACCGCTAATTAGGTTTCCAGGAGTCCATCCTGACAGCACCATGGGACGTCCTCCTCTTTGCTGGGACAGGAAACACACAAGAGATTAAAAGTCCCCTCCCCGCCCCCTTTTCCTCAGTGTTGTATCAAGAACCATGACATGTATAATGCACAAAACACTTTAATTATTGAAAATCATATTACAGCATATGACGTATTGAAGAGGGAGGGAGCTACCAGTGCTGTCAGGATGGACTCCTGGAAACCTAATTAGCGGTAGGTCTAATGACCCTTTTCCAGGACGTCCCTCCTGACAGCACCATGGGGAGTACCAAAGAAAGCTCCTTAGGGTGGGATCACCGCCTGCAGAACTTTCCTACCAAAGGCCGTCTGCCGGTTAGAAAGTACATCTATTTTATAATGTTTGCAGAATGTATCAATTCTAGCCCATGTTGCCGCCTTACAAATTTGTTCCAGAGAGGCGCCTGCCCTCTCTGCCCAGGAGGCAGCTAATGCTCTGGTTGAGTGGGCCTTTAGGCCCGCCGGAGGTTCTGACCCTTCAGCTAAATAGGCCTCTGAAATTAAAGAGGTAATCCATCTAGCGATGGAAGGTTTAGACGCCTTTTTCCCTTTACTGATTCCTCCGTAGAGGACAAATAGGTTCGAATCTATACGCCAGTCTTTAGTGGCATCTATGTAGTCTAGTACCACCTTTCTGACATCCAACGAATGGAGCCTCAGCTCCTTTTCGTTGGAAGGGTTATCACAGAAAGACGGTAAGATAATCTCCTGATTACGGTTACTATCTGAAGCAACCTTGGGTAAGAAAGCAGGATCCAACCTTAACAGAATGCTGTCGTCCCTAACCTGAAAATATGGGTCTCTAGTGGATAGAGCCTGAATTTCACCTATTCTTTTAGAAGTGGTAATTGCTACCAGGAAAGCTGCTTTCCTGGTAAGCAAGGAAATAGGCATTGTGCTGTTATTACGGAATGAATCATTACATAAAGCCCTGAGTACCAGAGTAAGGTCCCATATTGGGAGACACTGTCTAATCGTGGGCCGTAGTCTCTGAATAGCTTTAACAAATATTATCACCCATGGGTGAGAAGCTAGTGAGTAGTCTAAGAAGGAGCTTAATGCAGCGATCTGAACTTTTAGGGTACTGGGTCTGAGTCCCATGTTGAAGCCTGACTGGAGGAAATCTAAAATCTTAGGAATGTCCGGAGTGCCTGTCACCAAGTCGGACCCGCCACTCACTGTACAGAAGCGTTTCCAGATTCTGAGATAGATAGCCGATGTGACTGGCTTTCTACTGGCCTGGATTGTGGTTATGACCTGGTCAGATAAGCCTTTGGCCTTCAAGGTCACCCTCTCAGGATCCAGGCTGAGAGATGTAATCTCTTCAGGTCCGGATGATGGATCGGACCTTGATGAATTAAGTCCGGATTCAGAGGCAGCTCTAAGGGGTTTTCGATTGACATGTCTGTTAGTAGAGAAAACCAGCTCCTCTTTGGCCAATAAGGGGCGATCATTATTACTGTAGCCCGATCCTCCTTGATCTTCCGTAATACGGCCGGGATGAGCGCTAGAGGTGGGAATGCATATAACAGATGTTCTTCCCATTTCTGGCTTAAGGCACCCAATCCCTCTGGATCGTCCAAGGGGTTCAGGGAGAAAAACCTGGGAATCTTCGCATTTCTTCTGTTTGCAAATAGGTCTATTTGAGGTGTTCCCCACCTCCGACATAGATCTCTGAAGATATCCTGGTTTAGTTCCCACTCCGTAGGACTCACTTTCTTTCTGCTCAGGTAGTCTGCTATTACATTCTGGGAACCTTCCAGGTGGACTGCCGTTAAGGAAAGGACGACCTGCTCTGCCCAGGTGAATATCATCTCTGCCAACTGTTGAAGGGGTCGATGTCTGGGACCTTCTTGGTGATTCAAAAACGAAACTGCTGTGATGTTGTCCGAGTAAATCCTGATATGCTGATTTTTGAGTTCGGATTGGTTCCTTCTTAGGGCTTCCCATACAGCGTAGAGCTCCTTGAAGTTTGAGGATCGATACTGGATTTCTTCTGGCCATCTGCCCTGTAGTATTCTGCCCTTCAGATGAGCTCCCCAACCCCAGGAACTGGCGTCCGTGGTAACTTTTACATAAGGGGAGGTCGACCATCTTACTCCTAACTTTAGATTGTCTGGCTGCATCCACCAAA
Organism: Oophaga sylvatica; assembly: GCA_033576555.1. Lineage (NCBI taxonomy): Eukaryota > Metazoa > Chordata > Amphibia > Anura > Dendrobatidae > Oophaga > Oophaga sylvatica. The sequence continues at coordinate 429,539,673 of JARQOD010000005.1, read as the reverse complement.
GGAGAGATTCTTTTACCGTCTTTGACAGATGTAATGTCCTGTCTATCGAGCTGTAGTTCCGATTCCATGACGAAAGAATCTCTTTCTGAAGGGGTCTTGAGTGGAACTGTGCCCATCTGACGCATGGAATGCAAGCCGTCATCTGACCTAGAACCTTCATGGCGGATCTTATAGAGGGCTGGTGCTTCATTAGAACCTTCGTTACATCCTGTATGGACTCTCGCTTCTTCCGAGGTAAGAAAGAGATTCTTCGACTTGAATCCAGTATAACACCCAGGAAGACTTTCTTTTGTTCGGGAACTAGATCTGACTTTTCCCAATTTATTATCCAACCCAGATAATTGAGTATGGAAATGCAGCGATCTCTGTGTTCGACCAGCGCCTCTTCTGTTCGCGCCACTATAAGAAAATCGTCCAAGTATGGAACAATAATAGTACCTCTGCTTCTTAGAAAGGCCACAATCTCCGAGACCAATTTTGAGAATATTCGGGGAGCCGAGGCCAGCCCGAAGGGTAGGCATTGAAACTGAAAGTGGCAGGTCCGGGTCGGTAACTGCACTGCAAACCTGAGAAGACTTTGTGATGAGTGATGAACTGGGACATGGTAGTATGCACTCCTCAGATCGAGAGTGCACATGAACGCGTCCTTGTCTATAAGGTGGGTTGCAGACCTGATTGATTCCATCCGGAACCTCTTGTATGTGACCCAATAGTTTAGGGGTTTCAGATTTATTATAGTACGGGATTCTCCGGACGGTTTTAAGATAGTGAAGAGGGAGGAATAGTGACCCTTGCCTAACTCTGCCCGGGAACAGGAATTATGACAGAAAGCCTTAGTAGGTCCAGGAGATCTGTCCACATGACCGAGTCTGTGGAGATCACCGTAGGGGGAACATATCTTTCGGGTGGCGGAGCGCAACACTCTATCCGATAACCTTCCGCTATAGTTCTGCGAACCCACTGATTCTGAGTAACCAGTTCCCAGTTTGTTGCAAAATAACGGAGTCGTCCGCCAATAAAGTTGGCGTCATTGTCTCCTAGTTCTATGTGAGGAGCCAAAGAACGTATTCTTGTTCTTTCCTCCTGGGAATGGTAACTCTTATATGATCCTCTGCTTGATCTTCCCTGACCTCTAGAATCGAACTGTCTTCTAGACAGGGAACCTCGCCGAAAGGATTGAGCTCGGCGGGGTTTATCCTCTGGGAAACCCTTCTTAGCGTCTGATACTGATTCTAAGATAGTATCCAGAGCTGGTCCGAAGACCCTAAGCCCTGAAAATGGAATGGAACATAATTTCATCTTAGAGGCGTTATCTCCGGACCATGATTTTAGCCAGACAGCTCTCCTAGCTGCATTAGATAAGGAGCTGTTTCTAGCAGAAAATCTGACCGATTCTGCAGACATATCAGCCAGGAAAGCCGTGGCTGAATTCATAACCGGCAGAGAGGCTAAAATCTCAGCTCTAGGAGTCTTATTGGATAACTGATCCTCCAATTGACTCATCCAATAAACCATGGATCTGGCTACAGAGGTGGCAGCAATATTAGTCCTAATAAGGGCCGCTGAGGTTTCCCAGGCTCTTTTCAGGAGAATATCGGCCTTTCTGTCCATAGGGTCACGTAGGCTAGAGGAGTCCTCAAATGGGATGGCATTGTTTTAATGTGATTGCTAACAGGAAAAACTGTCTCTTTCTGAGACGTAAGTCCCCCGAACATCAAATCCTGTCTAGATTGTGTTCTGGGAGTTTCCTCGATCTCCATGGTGTTCCGTACAGATCTAATCAGATTCTTAGTATCCTCAGGTTGAAATAGAAATTTCTTTTTCCTATCCTGAGTGTCGGGGGGAAGTTCTCCTTCTTCCTCTGAAATAGCTTCTTCTAAATCTGATCTATTTTCAGAGCTTAAATCTTGTTCTCTTGAATCCGTTTCCCATCTGGGCCCTTACGACTAGAGCCAGGACTACATGGCCACTGCTGAGTAAGTGTGGATATAGAGGCCTGAACCTCCTCAGAAATCATGCGCCTCATTTCAGAAAGCAATGAAGGCTGTTCATCTCTCATAACCTTAGAGGTACAAGAAGAACAAAGGGTTCTGTCATAGCCATCTGGCAGTTTGCTGTGACACACCGGACACCTGGCTGATTTTGCTAAGGCTTTACCAGCCTTTTTTGTAGTTATGGGAGCGGACGAAGTTCCTTTGTCCTATAGAAAAGACAGGAACTTAATTAGGTCGGATTCCTGGGTGGCTGTCAGGTTATGGCTGGGTTTTTTTGCGCCAAGCGCACTTACCCCACCGCCATCTGCCGCGTCTGTATCCATGAGGAACAAGGTAGGCTGCTTGACCAAATTACTGCGTCCTGCCGATAGGGGAAGCGGCGATATGTCACCTGTCTTGGCGTGTCTCTAGATCACACACCCATACTCACGATTAGGTGCTGTAATGGTCTCCACCAGCTCTCGTCGTTCCAGGAAGCGTCTGCTCTCCATGCGGTGAGCGTCTCCCGGATATGACGTCACCGGAAGTGCGACGCTGAACCGGAAGTGAACCGCTCCCCCGGACGCTGGTCACAGCCGAGGTATGGAAAGTATCCACCGCAAAGCACTCGCCAGGCTGCGGGATGCTGTCCTACCAGGAACCGCCTTGCACCCCTCAGTATGAGGTCCCGGACGAGAGCCTCCCACCTGGAGGAACGTCCGCAATTCAGGGCCTGCCGCACCTGGTCTTTGGAGCTGAGGGACTCCCCACTGGAGAGTTTCAGCCCTGGGCTGCTTCACAGGGGGAAGGATCTGGCGTGGCCTCACGATCCCCCTGAACCCGGTAAGTCTCCTGTGTGTCCCTCCATGCAGGGACAGGAAACACACTGAGGAAAAGGGGGCGGGGAGGGGACTTTTAATCTCTTGTGTGTTTCCTGTCCCAGCAAAGAGGAGGACGTCCCATGGTGCTGTCAGGAGGGACGTCCTGGAAAAATTGGCATACTGACATGTATATTCAGTAAATGCACTCAATAATTGGTCAGGGCTCCTTTTGCAACAATTACTGCATCAATGCGGCTTGGCACGGAGGTAATCAGCCTGTGGCACTGCTGAGGTGTTATGGAAGCCCAGGTTGCTTTGATAGCAGCCTTCAGCTCGTCTACATTGTTGGGTCTGTTGTCTCTCATCTTCCTCCTCACAATACCTGTGGGGTTAAGGTCAGGCGAGATGGCTGGCCAATCAAGCACAGTGATACTGTTGTTTTTAAACCAGGTGTTGGTACTTTTGGCAGTGTGGACAGGTGCCAAGTCCTGCTGGAGAATGAAATTTCTATCTCTAAAAAGCTTGTTGGCAGAGGGAAGCATGAAGTGCTCTAAAATTTCCTGGCAGTGGCCTACACCAGCAGATGATATGACTCCCCAAACCATCACTGACAGCTGGGGGCTACAACCCTCAGATGTCAGCGTTAGCAATTCTGTTTATCAAGACTAATGGAGTCCCCATGCTGTTTTATTTAATTTAAAAAAATGGCATGGGGTCTCCCCTTCCCTTCCCAATTTTTGACAACCGGAATTGCTAAAGCTGACAGCTGGGGGGATGTTATTCTCAGGCTAGTGATGGGCCATGTTAACACCCCCCCGCCCCAGCCTAAAAATAGCAGACAGAAAAGGCACATCTATTACATGCGCCAATTCTAGGCGTTAGATGAGTATAACTGTATTTGTTATTTTTAAATAAAAATGGAAAACTGTTTTGTTTTATTTCTAATAAAGGATTTTTTTCTGGCTGTGTTTTTATTTACCTTATAACTATAGGATTAGTAATGGATAGGCCCTCCTTTACTAAGCAGTGGGCTTGATGTCACCTGACAATACAAAGGTAACATCAACCCAACAAATATGAACCTCACTTAACACCGCTACAGGGCAAGGGTGAAGAGCCGGGCAAAGTGCCAGATTTGGCGCAATTAAGAGATGTGCCTTTTCTGGGCTGCTATTTTAAGGGTGGGGGGGAATCAATAGCCATGGCCCCTTACTAGCCTGAAAATACCAGCCCCCAGCTTTAGCAAGGCTAATTGTCAAAAATGTGGGAAAAATGTGGGGAACCCATTTTTTAACATTATTGATTTAAATAATTTAAAAAAAAAACAGCGTGAGGACTCCTCTTTTCTTGATAACCAGCGTTGCTGACAGGGTTGCAGCCCCCAGCTGTCAGTTTTGCCTGGCTGGTTATAGAAAATACAAGGGAATCCAAGTTGTTTTTTTTATTTATTTATTGCGCAGGCAGCGGGTGAGGAATACTTCCATCAGCCACCGCCTGCTGTCACTGTTATTAGCGGCAGCAGGTGTAGGCTGATGGGAGTAAAAGTCCCCTCAGCTGCCACCTGCTGTCATTGTTATCAGTTAAATATAACTCATCATTCTCCCCTGCTAGCGCTGATCGCCGGCAGAGAAAGGGAGGATGATGAGAGCCGTCTTCAGCACCCTGAGCCGTGGAACAGTGCTTACCATACCGCTTCTTCCCAGCGGTGCCAGTGCGTGTCACACGGATGACATCCATGTGTGCCATCCATGTGCAAGTGTACGGGACATTTTGGGGCCCTTGCTGACAGTAAAATAACAGTCACATCAGCATGTTTTGTCCATGGACGCACGGTTCGCAAAAACACCGTGACATGTGCACAGACCGGGTCTAGGTGTGTAAGTGTCTTCGGTACGTGTGAAAATTGTCACTACACGTAGAGGAGACACGGATGTGTGAAAGACGCCTAATAAACCTTCCGGTTTGGACAAGAAACTGCATACGTGTGTGTGCTGCCAACTACTAACTAGCTAAATCCATAAACAGTATAGAGGACCTAATAAAAGATAAAGAGTCTAATGCAACAGTGCATAAAACTATAGAAACAGCAGATTTCTACCGATCCAGCTAATTGCTCTAGTATGCAGTCAACTGTGTCAGTGTGTGGTGGTAAAAAAAAAGTCCTTTTGAAGAGTAAAACATCCAGACTGTGGAGTGCTCACTCAGCTGAAGAGGCTTGTGCATTCCGAGCATGTTTTGGGAGTCAATGATGTCACTGAACAGCTGGAGCTCACAGCATGGACCAATAGTCCTATCTGTTTTGGAAATATGGTTTCTTTTCGCAATCAGCTGGTACTTGGTCTCAGACTAAAAGCTGAGAAAAAATAGGCCTCAACATTGATATAGTCCAATGGATACTAGGACTATCTAGCTGGATCAGTAGGAGGCTGATATTCTATGGTTTTATGCAAATTTCCTACGCGTTTCTGAGTGTAAACCAGTCCTTAATCATGGATCACCAGCCTGGAGGAGTTTTTCTATTGGATCTATACAGCAATGAGTCTAGGAGTGGCTTCCCTGTGCAGAGGGTCTCAGTCATACAGCAGGGGTGAGCTGGTTGTTCCTATTTTTACCAGAGAATCATCACAGTAGGAGCAATGTGAGGAATCACAAGTCTGCAGTCACACAGGGTGACTGCAGACTTGCAGTTAAAAAATGGACAACCCCTTTAAATTAGACACTCTAAAGTTATGTTCACATGCAGCGATTCGGTTTTATTTCATGCAAATTAAAAGCTGCTTTTTACAGCACCAGTAAAAGCGATGAGATTTCAGAAATCTCATGCACACGCTTGTTTTTTTTGTTGTTCCTGACTGAATTTGCAACTCACAGTATTTTTTTTCACCCATAGAAAGCAATAAATAAAATTAAAAAAAAATGCAGCAAACATTTTGAAGATTTTTTTAAATAATTTTTGGTGAATAAAACTAGCTTTAATAAACTTATAGAGTAAAAAAAGCACATGTAATCCACACCCAACGCTGCAAAAAAGCGACAAATTGGCTGAATCTAATGCATTTTAAGGCAGAAAAAAATGCAGCAAAACTGCTGGGTATGAACAAAGTAAAGTGCCTCTAGTCTTCAGAGAGGAAGAGTAGAACTCTATAGCGCCACCAACAGGAAGTAGAAACATCCAGAGACCATTTAATGAGCCTGGTCACATGACTCAGGATAAAAGCCAAACTAGAGATAACTTGATATCCCAGAGGAGCAGTGTGCTCACAAGTCTCCTCACCTCGGCAGGTCACGCTCCAGCCTAAGAACATGCGTTTAGCCCTGCGTCAGTGTCGCACTATTATTACTGTCACATATGACAGCTTCTTACGGCCATTTCTTTCACTCTGGCATTGGGCGCGAGACGCTCTAGTGCGCTGCAACGGTGAACAGTGTGAATTCTCATTAATGTTACCAGACAGGAGGCGACACAGGAGAATGCTGAGCCTTGTAGTCCCTCCCACACGTTTGGTATGTAAAATAGCCACAGACACATCCTTACACACAGCACAATGTGAACAGAGGGACCCGGCTGAGGGCGGAGTCACAGACAACGGCCCAGCCCCCGTGCTCTCATTGGCCGGCTGCTTACAGCTGCAGAGAAACATGATAAAGCACAGTCAGTACCTGCACAGACAGTGGTCGCACACGGAAGCTCCTCGGCCAGTCCTGCATGTGGTGTACACGAAGGGCTCTGCGCACGTCACCAATTCGCTCACGGCAAGATGACTACTCGCTCGCAGACCATTACCCTTCCCGGGACTAGGGAATTTCTCAAAATTTCCCGCCATTGAGCAAAGTAGCGATGAAAGCTTTCCAATGCTCGCCCAGCCCCCACGTTTTGCGCCTGCGTACTTGGAAACGTCCTGTAAGAGGCGTGGTCAGGTGCAATATTGACAGGAAGCGGGTGACGCAGTGGAGTACGTGTACCGCAGGCTGCGGTGTGTGCACACTGTGCGGTACTTAGCACGTCGCATCGGTCATTGCGTGAGCGGCCGATATTTTACCTGCTGCAATATTGACTTCCTTGAGATGAAAATAAATCACAGATGTGGTAAAACCTTTACATCGTTTGGTGCATTGCATTCTGCAGGGAGGGAGTGCTGCTGTGTTATAGCGGGAGGGTGTCCACAAAACGAGGCTGAAGTTGGTTTCTTATTCGTTCAGTTTCTTATTCGGGGCTGAAGTTGGTTTCTTATTCGGCAAATTTTTCTTTTCTGTTTTTTATAGGTTTAACAGCAAAAAATAAGCATCAAAATAATAGAAAACACTGCAGTGAGGTGCCCTGATGTGAAAACACTTAAAATCTGCGCCAAAAATTAAAAAGTGGGCACCAGAGGGCACTAATTAAAGGGTTAAATTACTTTGGGCCACGATATGATAGTGCAGACATATAGAACAGGGCCCCACATTAAAACAAGTCTCCCAGCCTGCCCAAATGGTTCTGGCATCAAATTGGCATCAAAGTGGCACACAGTCGATTTTCACGGGTTTGAATAATAACTGATGTTTTTCAGAGTTAAATGACTTTGGCCACTGATCTCACACTAAGAATACACAGATAGTGATGCCCCGCATCAAACCCGGGTCCTCCAGCCTGCCCAAATGGGTTCTGGGCATCAGAATTGGCATCAAAGTGGGCACACAGTCGATTTTCACAGGTTTGAATAAGTAACTGATGTTTTTCAGGAGTTAAATGACTTTGGGCCACTGATCTCACACTAAGAATACACAGATAGTGATGCCCCGCATCAAACCCAGGTCCCTCCTGCCTGGCCCAAATGGTTTCTGGGCATCAGAATTGGCATCAAAGTGGGCACACAGCCAATTTTCACAGATTTGAATAAGTAACAGATGTTTTTCAGGGGTTAAATGACTCTGGTCCACTGATCTCACACTAAGAATACACAGATAGTGATGCCCCGCATCAAACCCAGGTCTATATAGCCTGGCCAAATGGGTTCTGGGCATCAGAATTGGCATCAAAGTGGGCACACAGCCAATTTTCACAGATTTGAATAAGTAACAGATGTTTTTCAGGGGTTAAATGACTTTGGGTCACTGATCTCACACTAAGAATACACAGAAAGTGATGCCCCGCATCAAACCCAGGTCTCTCCAGCCTGGCCCAAATGGGTTCAGGGCATCAGAATTGGCATCAAAGCGGGCAAACAGCCAATTTTCACAGATTTGAATAAGTAACATGTTTTTCAGGGGTTAAATGACTTTGGGCCACTGATCTCACACTAAGAATACACAGATAGCGATGCCCTGCATCAAACCCAGGTCCCTCCTGCCTGGTCCAAATGGGTTCTGGGCATCAGAATTGGCATCAAAGTGGGCAAACAGCCAATTTTCACAGACTTGAATAAGTAACAGATGTTTTTAAGGGGTTAAATGACGTTGGGCCACTGATCTCACACTAAGAATATACAAAAAGTGATGCCCCGCATCAAACCCAGGTCCCTCCTGCCTGGCCCAAATGGGTTGTGGGCATCAGAATTGGCATCAAAGTGGGCACACAGCCAATTTTCACAGATTTGAATAAGTAACAGATGTTTTTAAGGGGGTTAAATGACTTTGGGCCACTGATCTCACACTAGAAATATATAGATAGTGATGCCCCGCATCAAACCAAAGTCCCTCCTGCCTGGCCCAAATGGGTTCTGGGCATCAGAATTGGCATCAAAGTGGGCAAACAGCCAATTTTCACAGATTTGAATAAGTAACAGATGTTTTTAAGGGGTTAAATGACTTTGGGCCACTTATCTCACACTAGAAACATACAGATAGTGATGCCCCGCATCAAACCAAAGTCCCTCCTGCCTGGCCCAAATGGGTTCTGGCATCAGAATTGGCATCAAAGTTGCCAAAAAGCCAATTTTCACAGATTTGAATAAGTAACAGATGTTTAAGGGTTAATGACTTTTGGCCACTGATCTCACACTAAGAGTACACAGATAGTGATGCCCGCATCAAACCAGGTCCCTACTGCCGGCCCAAATGGGTTCTGGGCATCAGAATTGGCATCAAAGTGGCAAACAGCCAATTTTCACAGATTTGATAAGTACATGTTTTAAGGGGTTAAAGACTTGGGCCATGATCTCACACTAGAAATATATAGATAGTGATGCCCCGCATCAAACCAAAGTCCCTCCTGCCTGGCCCAAATGGGTTCTGGGCATCAGAATGGCATCAAAGTGGGCAAACAGCCAATTTTCACAGATTTGAATAAGTAACAGATGTTTTTAAGGGGTTAAATGACTTTGGGCCACTGATCTCACACTAAGAATACACAGATAGTGATGCCCCGCATCAAACTCAGGTCCCTATAGCCTGGCCCAAATGGGTTCTGGGCATTAGAATTGGTATCAAAGTGGGCAAACAGCCAATTTTCACAGATTTGAATAAGGACCCGGAAGACAGAGCAGCGCGCGGCGGTGGACCGGGAACAGGTGAATATCTCAGGTGCTGGGGCCCTGAGCCAGCAGTGACCGTCACCTGTCCCACACAGCGCGCCGTTGTCTCCACCTGCTCAGGACACCGGCACCTGGCCCCCAGCGACGAGAGGTGAGTATGTCATTTTATTTTTTTTTAGTTGCAGCAGCAGCGGCAGCATAAGGGACCTATGCCATGGAGCATATGGGGCATAATCTATGGAGCATCATATGGGGGCATAATCTATGGAGCATCATATGGGGGCATAATCTATGGAGCATCATATGGGGGCATAATCTATGGAGCATTTTAGGGGGCATAATCTATGGAGCATTTTAGGGGGCATAACCTTTATGGAGCAGCATATGGGACATATTCTATGGAGCATCTTATGGGGCCATTATTAACCTTTATGCAGCGTTGTATGGGAAGTATTTTGTATGGAGCATCTTATGGGGCCCATCATTAACTGTATGGAGAATTATATGGGGCTCCTGATTCAATATGGATATTCAAAAACATTTAACCTACTGATGTCTCAATTAATTTTACTTTTATTGGTATCTATTTTTATTTTGTAATTTACCAGTAGCTGCTGCATTTTCCACCCTAGGCTTATACGCGAGTCAATAAGTTTTCACAGTTTTTTGTGGCAAAATTAGGGGGGTCGGCTTATACAGGGGTCGGCTTATACATGAGTATATACGGTAATACAAATTATTTAGTTGTTATGTGGAATGACCATACATACAGTGGTGAAAATATGTATTTGGATGCACTGCTGAATTTCCACTTTTTCCCACCTACAAACAATGGAGGGGTCTGCAGTAATTTTCTTAGTAGTTTCACTTGAACTGTGAGAAATATAATGTAAAAATAATCAAGAAAATACCATAGTATGATTTGTAAATAAATAAGTAGCATTTTATTGCATGAACTAAGTATTTGATGCAATATAAAAATAGAAATTAATATTTGTTAGAAACCTTTTTTTGCAATTACAGATGTCAAATTTTTCATGTACTTCTTGACCAAGTTTGCTCCCAAGGCAGCATGGATTTTGGACCACTTCACCATACAGATGTTCTCCCGATCTTTGAGGTTTCATGGCTGTGTGACGGGGTAGGACACAGAGCAGGGACACCAGCCAAATAAACAATCTAATGAGATTAATAGGAACAGGGAACTGGGCAGCACAAATTAAGGTAATTCTGCAGCGTCCACAATGAGTCTACAATGCGCCCACAAAAAAGGAGTAGCTCCGGGGCCGCCACACGGCAATCTGACGACAAGAAAATAGAAATAGTCCTTGAATAAATTCAATGGATCCAGCAGATGAGAGACACAACACAGTCCCACGTGGCAGCTTCTAACAATACGCACAGTCACCGGGATCTCGCCTTAGCATAAGATCACAGCTGTTAGGGTTCGAGTTCCCGCTGCTGCACAAGGGGAGTCTCGAACCAGTCCCGCTGCGGTCCCCCCATCCATCTCCGGCTGCAGTGGAGCTTGCTCAGCAAAGACGTCGGTCCCAGCGTCTCGCCTGGTCTAATGCTGTGCAGAGACTTGCTGCTGCCTCTTCAGTTTCTGCTATTATAGCCAGTACTGGTCAGCGGCGAGCAGACGTCTTTAGGTCTAAGTCCTTTGTTGCTTCATCTGAGCATGCCCAGGGCAAGATCTCCCATTGGAGATCAGGGGTCACGTGCACAGATACAGCTGCCACTCCTATTGGTCCTTCAGGAAGGTCCTCTGGCTGTTGATGTTCTGAAGCAGCCTCCCATTGGTCCTTCCTGGAAGGTCTTTTTCTCGTGGCTGCTATAAAAGGCTGTCCTTACCGCACAGCCGTGCGCTAGGATCAATTGCTTTATGTGCTTTGCGCCAGTGTGATCATGCACGCATGTGGTTAGGGCTCGGCTGAAAAAAGCCTCTAGAATACCGGCACCTCCGGTGAGGAGATTTGAGTGCACGTGGTTAGGGCTTGGCTGAAATAAGCCCCTTGAATACCGGCTTCTCCGGTGAGGAGATTGCTTGATTGTGTTGCTGTCTGCATGATCACGGACTGCTATCCGCACTGCAGTTATCTGTGTATCCCTGTGGTGTTAACAGGACACAGTACCTATCTCTGCGTCTTTACCTCAGCGACTCTGTGGTGTAACAAAGTTCGCTTATATCGCTATATAGCGCTGCGGCATTCCCGCTAGCGGCTCTGTGGATTAACAGAGTTCTGTTATGTTTTGGTAGCTGAGGAGAGCAGGCAAAAACGGCAATACACCAGAGAGGTTGGAATCTATTGGATTGCAGTACCCTGACTAACCACCACAACTAAAGGCAGCCATGGAGCGTTCCTACATTGCAATCTTGAATTGCGCACGCGCAGTATGCTTTTCCCGCAGATTGCAATGCGCAGGCGCGTTATATGGAGGGCAACGACTACAATTCCCAGAAATAATGGAGACAGCGGCGAACAACATGTTAAGGCAAGTACCCAAAACACCGCCCATCTGACCTGACTGCCATCATTTAAATATCCCGCCAATTTAGGGTGACAGATTCCCTTTAAGTAAATCGTAGCTGGTGGCAGCTAAAAGAAGGGGTGTAAAGTGTTAACCTATTGGGTGGCGTTGGCAGTGACAGAGCGGGTTTTATAAGTGTATTGCCTGGCTGCGGCCCGGAGTAATTATAATTCCCTCACTGCAGCGTGCCCAATAGCCAGCACACATCCAAGTGGCCCGTCTGGCGACTAATTATCCTAGGTGCAGTTCCCTGACTGACCTGAGGGTAAGGGGGGCGCCAGAGAGCTGCAAGTTCCTAAGTGGAAGTGGGATAATTATAAATCCCTGCAGATTATTGGGTCGGACGGCAGCAGATGTCGTGTGTGTGCGCGTTTTCGTCACATTTTTGGCAAGGAGGGATCACACGCCGTGATACCCCGGGCTACCGTGTGGCGCACCGGGTGCACATTCATCACATGTGTCCTCGGATCAGGCCATTGATGGGGGAGGTTCACACCAACTTTTAACATGTGGCTACATTGAGAAGTTTACAGAAGTTATCGGCTCCATTCTATCTTACAAGTTCGTGTATTGGATGAGTCCCATGATGAGAAGAACAAAGACAGAATCCCTCACTAGATGAAGTACAAGTGAGGTGGACCTATGGCTGATTACATAACAGTCCAGAAACACAGGCCAGGGGAGGGACACGCTGTTACAGGGAAACATTGAGTTGCAGCTCTCTCAAAATATTTTCTATTGGGTTCAGGTCTGAAGACTGGCTAGGCCACTCCAGGACCTTGAAAATGCTTCTTACGGAGTCACTCCATAGTTGCTTGGGTGGTGTGTTTTGGGTCTTGGTCATGCTGGAACACCCAGCCACGACCCACCTTCAATGATCTTGCTGAGGGAAGGAGCTTGTTTGACAAAAGTGCGGGACATATGACCCCATCCATCCTCCCTTCAACATGGAGCAGTTGTCCTGTCCCCTTTGCAGACAAGCACACCCAAAGTATGATGTTTCCCCCACCATGCTTCATGGTGGTGATGGTATTCTTACAGTTGTGTTCGTCATCCTTCCTCCAAACATGGAGATTGTAGTTGACACTGTGGTCCCACATCTCTTCAGGTCATTGACCATATCCTCCCGTGTAGTTCTGGGCTGATTCCTGACCTTCCTCTGAATAATCCTTACCTACAAGGCGAGATCTTGCATGGAGCACTAGACCAAGTAATATTGACAGTCATCTTGTGTTTCTTCCATTTTTTAATAACTTAGCCAACAGTTGTTGCCTTCTCACCAAGCTAATTACCTGTTGTACTGTAGCCCATCACAGCCATACCCAGGCAGGTAACGCAGTCAGAGGATTACCCGACTCGGTATACAGGAGAAGTGATACGTTAGCAGAGGAGCAGGTGGGTAGCGTAGTTAGATGGCACCCAGGGGTCGGTACACAGGAAACAGCAGTATTCATATAAGGAGCACATATACTGTATATGTCTCACTGATAGATATATATATATATATATATATATATATATATATTAGCTATGAACCCGTTCTACATCCAGGGTGGCAAGCATTTTATTGATATATGGTCTCCCATCCTGGTATGTGCTGCCCCCCTGCTATCCTGCTATGCATGGCACCCCTCATCCCTATCCTGGTATGTATAGACCCATCACCTCCACCCAATCCTGGTATGAATGGCACCCCATTCCTCATCCTAGTATTCATAGTCCCCTCACCCCCCAATACTGGTATGGATGGTATCCCCTCATCCCTATCCTGGTATGCATGGTCCTCTCACCCCTCTATCCTGGTATGCATGGTCCCCTCACCCCATATTTTGTTATGCATGCTACCGGTCACCCCCCTATCCTGATATGCATGGTCCCCTCACCCCACAATCCTGGTATGCATGGTCCCCTCACCCCCCAAACCTGTATATGTGTTTTTAAGAATATTCCGTTTTAAAACTATGTGTAATTGATTTAGAACATTTCTCTATGTAAAAGCTCATGTTACAAGCACACTGCATTCGGATATATAAGTCAGATTCTAGGTGTGAAAAATCAGATTGTACTCGCAAAAAAAACGCCTGACACTCGCATTACACTCATCCGACTCTCCTGCATCAAAATTGGACCGATTTTTAAATCGCTAGTGTGTCTCCAGCCATATTGTGTATGTAATGGTGGTGTGAGATCAGTGGCCCAAGGTCATTTAACCCCTTAAAAACATCTGTTACTTATTCAAATCTGTGAACATTGGCTGTTTGCCCACTTTGATGCCAATTCTGATGCCCAGAACCCATTTGGGCCAGGCAGGAGGGACCTGGGTTTGATGCGGGGCATCACTATCTGTATATTCTTAGTGTGGGATCAGTGGCCCAAAGTTATTTAACCCCTGAAAAACATCTGTTACTTATTCATATTGGCTTTTTGGCAACTTTGATGCCAATTCTGATGCCCTGAACCCATTTGGGCCAGGCAGGAGGGACCTGGGTTTGATGCGGGACATCACTATCTGTATATTCTTAGTGTGGGATCAGTGGCCAAAAGTTATTTAACCCCTTAAAAACATCTGTTACTTATTCATATTGGCTTTTTGGCAACTTTGATGGCAATTCTGATGCCCAGAACCCATTTGGGCCAGGCAGGAGGGACCTGTATTTGATGTGGGGCATCACTATCTGTGTATTATTAGTGTGGGATCAGTGGCCCAAAGTCATTTAACCCCTTAAAATCATCTGTTACTTATTCAAATCTATGAAAATTGGCTTTTTGGCAAATTTGATGCCAATTCTGATGCCCAGAACCCATTTGGGCCAGGCTGGAGGGACCTAGGATTGATGCAGGGCATCACTATCTGTGTACTCATAGTGTGAGATCAGTGGCCCAAAGTCATTTAACCCCTTAAAAACATCTGTTACTTATTCAAATTGCCTTTTTGGCAAATTTGATGCCAATTCTGATGCCCAGAACCCATTTGGGCCAGGCAGGAGGGACCTGGGTTTGATGCGGGGCATCACTATCTGTGTATTCTTAGTGTGGGATCAGTGGCCCAAAGTCATTTAACCCCTGAAAAACATCTGTTACTTATTCAAATCTGTGAAAATTGACTGTTTGCCCACTTTGATGCCAATTCTGATGCCCAGAACCCATTTGGGCCAGGCAGGAGGGACCTGGGTTTGATGCGGAGCATCACTATTTGTGTATTCTTAGTGTGGGATCAGTGGCCCAAAGTCATTTAACCCCTTAAAATCATCTGTTACTTATTCAAATCTATGAAAATTGGCTTTTTGGCAAATTTGATGCCAATTCTGATGCCCAGAACCCATTTGGGCCAGGCTGGAGGGACCTAGGATTGATGCAGGGCATCACTATCTGTGTACTCATAGTGTGAGATCAGTGGCCCAAAGTCATTTAACCCCTTAAAAACATCTGTTACTTATTCAAAATTGCTTTTGGCAATTTGATGCCAATTCTGATGCCCAGAACCCATTTGGGCCAGGCAGGAGGGACCTGGGTATTGATACGGGGCACCACTATCTTGTATGTCTGTGGGATCAGTGGCCAAATCATACCCTTGAAAACATCTGTACTATCAAATGAAAATTTGCTGTTTGCCCACTTTGATGCCAATACTAATGCCCAGAACCCATTTGGCAGGCAGAGACCTGGTTGATGCGGAGCATACTATTAGTGTATTCATTAGTGTGGGATAGTATGGCCAAGTATTTAAACCCCTGAAAAATCTGTTACTTATTAAATCTGTGAAAATTGGGTGTTTGCCAATTGATGCCAATTCTGATGCCCAGAATCATTTGACCAGCAGAGGACGGGATGATGCGGGGCACCTATCTGCAGCGTGATGAACACCTTGGCCCACAGAGAAACATTCTTGGGCCCACTATGTAGCTACATAGAAATAATACAAGACCCAAATGTGCAGTAAACACACTAATATCAGGGTATAATATAAGGTAGTAATGTCTTAATTATGTGCAGAGTTGGGGTAGCCTCCTCATAGATTATAAAGCAGCCCCCTCATAGAGGATAATGCTGTCCCCCTCATAGGGTATAATGCGATAGATAGATAGATGTAGATAGATAGATAGATAGATAGATAGATAATAGATATTAGATAGATAGATAAGATACCATAATATCTCGATAAGCCGACCCTCCTAATTTTGCCACAAAAAACTGGGAAAACTTATCGACTCGAGTATAAGCCTAGGGTGAAAATGAGATTATGCCCCATATGCTGCCCCATGTATTATGCCCCACAAGATGCTCCATAGATTGTGCCCCATATGCTGCCCATGTATTATGCCCCCATAGATGCTCCATAGATTATGCCCCCATAGATGCTCTATAGATTATGCCCCCATAGATGCTCCATAGATTATGCCCCCATAGATTGTGCCCCCATAGATTGTGCCCCCATAGATGCTCCTTAGATTATGCCCCCATAGATGCTCCTTAGATTATGCCCCCATAGAAGCTCCATAGATTGTGCCCCCATAAATGCTCCTTAGATTATGCCCCCATAGATGCTCCATAGATTATGCCCCCATAGATGCTCCATAGATTATGCCCCCATAAGTGCTCCTTAGATTATGCCCCCATAGAAGCTCCATAGATTGTGCCCCCATAAATGCTCCTTAGATTATGCCCCCATAGATGCTCCGATGGGCCAGTCCGACCCTGACTATCTGTGTATTCTTAGTGTGAGATCAGTGGCCCAAAGTCATTTAACCCCTTAAAAACATCTGTTACTTATTCAAATCTATGAAAATTGGCTTTTTGGCAACTTTGATGCCAATTCTGATGCCCAGAACCCAATTGGGCCAGGCAGGAGGGAGCAGGGATTGATGCGGGGGATCACTATCTGTGTATTCTTAGTGTGAGATCAGTGGCCCAAAGTCATTTAACCCCTTAAAAACATCTGTTACTTATTCAAATTGGCTTTTTGGCAACTTTGATGCCAATTCTGATGCCCAGAACCCATTTGGGCCAGGCAGGAGGGACATGGGTTTGATGCAGGGCATCACTATCTGTATATTTCTAGTGTGAGATCAGTGGCCTAAAGTCATTTTACCCCTGAAAAACATCTGTTACTTATTCAAATCTGTGAAAATTGGCTTTTTGGCAACTTTGATGCCAATTCTGATGCCCAGAACCCATTTGGGCGAGGCAGGAGGGACCTGGGTTTGATGCGGGGCATCACTATCTGTATATTCTTAGTGTGATATCAGTGGCCCAAAGTCATTTAAACCCTTAAAAACATCTGTTACTTATTCAAATCTGTGAAAATTGTCCGTTTGCCCACTTTGATGCCAATTCTGATGCCCAGAACCCATTTGGGCCAGGCTGGAGAGACTTGTTTTTAATGTGGGGCGCCCTATTCTATATGTCTGCAGTGTCATATCAGTGGCCCAAAGTCATTTAACTCTTTCATTAACGCCCTCTGGTGCCCACTTTGATGCCCATTTTTGTGCCAGTTTTATAATTTTTGGCGCAGATTTTAAGTGTATTCACATCAGGGCTCCTCGCTGCAGTGTTTTTTATTATTTTGATGCTTTTTTTTTGTTGTTAAACCTATAAAAAACAGAAAAGAAAAATTTGCCGAATAAGAAACTGACGAATAAGAAACCAACTTCAGCTCCGAATAAGAAACTGAACGAATAAGAAACCAACTTCAGCCTCGTGGTCTCGGGTATGGTGTGACAGTATGCCTCATGAGCCCAACAGTGGCCACCATTGGGCAGCTGCGCTCTCACTTCCGCTTGTTCAGGTGGTGTAATGGTGTCACATGAGCCCAGCAGTCAGTCAGTGGCCACTATTGGGCAGCTGCACTCTCCCGCTTGTTCAGGTGGTGTAATGGTGTCACATGGGCTCAGCAGTCAGTCAGTGGCCACTATTGGGCAGCTGCGCTCTCACTGCTGCTTGTTCAGGTGGTGTAATGGTGTCACATGAGCACAGCAGTCAGTGGCCACTATTGAGCAGCTGCGCTCTCACTTCCACTTGTTCAGGTGGTGTAATGGTGTCACATGAGCCCAGCAGTCAGTCAATGGCCACTATTGGGCAACTGCGCTCTCACTTCCGCTTGTTCAGGTGGTGTAATGGTGTCACATGAGCCCAGCAGTCAGTCAGTGGCCACTATTGGGCAGCTGTACTCTCACTTCCGCTTGTGCAGGTGGTGTAATGGTGTCACATGGGCCCAGCAGTCATTCAGTGGCTTCTATTGGGCAGCTGTGCTCTCACTTCAGCTTGTTCAGGTGGTGTAATGGTGTCACATGAGCCCAGCA
The DNA here is from genome assembly GCA_033576555.1 of Oophaga sylvatica. NCBI lineage: Eukaryota > Metazoa > Chordata > Amphibia > Anura > Dendrobatidae > Oophaga > Oophaga sylvatica. The sequence goes on along the minus strand of JARQOD010000005.1, from coordinate 429,521,596 downwards.
GTCAGTCAGTGGCCACCATTGGGCAGCTGCGCTCTCACTTCCGCTTGTTCAGGTGGTGTAATGGTGTCACATGAGCCCAGCAGTCAGTCAGTGGCCACTATTGGGCAGCTGCGCTCTCACTTCTGCTTGTTCAGGTGGTGTAATGGTGTCACATGAGCCCAGCAGTCAGTCAGTGGCCACTATTGGCCAGCTGCGCTCTCACTGCCGCTTGTTCAGGTGGTGTAATGGTGTCACATGAGCCTAGCAGTCAGTCAGTGGCCACCATTGGGCAGCTGTGCCATCACTTCCGCTTGTTCAGTATGGTGTCACATGAGCCCAGCAGTCAGTCAGTGGCCACGTTGGGCAGCTGCGCTCTCACTTCCGCTTGTTCAGGTGGTGTAATGGTGTCACATGAGCCCAGCTGTCAGTCAGTGGCCACTATTGGGAAGCTGCGCTCTCACTTCGCTTGTTCAGGTGTTGTAATGGTGTCACATGAGCCCAGCAGTCAGTCAATGGCCACCATTGGGCAACTGCACTCTCACTTCTGCTTGTTCAGGTGGTGTAATGGTGTCACATGAGCCCAGCAGTCAGTCATGGCCACTATTGGGCACTGTACTCTCACTTCTACTTGTTCAGGTGGTGTAATGGTGTCACATGAGCCCAGCAGTCAGTCAGTGGCCACTATTGGGCAGCTGCACTCTCACTTCCGCTTGTTCAGGTGGTGTAATGGTGTCACATGAGCCCAGCAGTCAGTCAGTGGCCACTATTGGGCAGCTGCACTCACTTCTGCTTGTTCAGGTGGTGTAATGGTGTCACATGAGCCCAGCAGTCAGTCAGTGGCCACTATTGGGCAGCTGCGCTCTCACTTCCGCTTGTTCAGGTGGTGTAATGGTGCCACATGAGCCCAGCAGTGAGTCAGTGGCCACTATTGGGCAGCTGCACTCACTTCTGCTTGTTCAGGTGGTGTAATGGTGTCACATAGCCCAGCAGTCAGTCAGTGGCCACCATTGGCCAGCTGCGCTCTCACTTCTGCTTGTTCAGGTGGTGTTGTTGAGGTAGGATCTAAGTGACCCTTCACGGTTGACCAAGTGATTTCCAAATTAATTCACAGAAGGTTGCTAGCAACATAAATAGCCAGACGAAGATGTGTTTCTGTCTGGGAGAATCGAGCAAGATTCCTATCCCATGTATTACATCATCATCTTTTATAGTATTTAGTGAGTTTGTACTTCAACCAATAGTATAAAACCACACCTACAACATTTAACCAATGAAAATACAGGAAGACTGGAAACTACATATATGGTCATATCCACGTGACCATAGAAGGGAACAATAGTATCTTATATCTTGTCCAAACTGGAGTGGTCTGGTTTTATTACAGCCCATAACCTTTACTCTACTTCTTTATAACGGCCAGGAACTATAGCTTTGTTAAAGGGAATCTGTCACATCATTTTCGCCCTATGAGATAGGGCCACCGCCGTGAGGGGCTTATCTATAGCATTCTGTAATGCTGTAGATAAGCCCCCGCTGTTACCTGAAAGTGAAGAAAAACGAGTTATATTATACTCACCCAGGGGCGTTCCGCCGTCCGTTTGGGTCAGATGGGCGTCGCGGTCATGTCCGGGGCCTCCCATCTTGTGACGAAGCCGGCGTGTTCTTTCTGCCCCGTCGCGGCTCCTGCGCAGGCGCACTGCTCGGCCTTGGTGAGGGCAGAGCAGAGTGCTACGGTACGCAGGCGCCGGGAAAGGTCAGAGAGGTCCTGCGCCTACGCACTGTAGTACTCTGCTCTGCCCTCACCAGGGCCGAGCAGTGCGCCTGCGCAGGAGCCGCGACGGGGCAGAAAGAACACGCCGGCTTCGTCACAAGATGGGAGGCCCCGGACATGACCGCGATGCCCATCTGACCCGAACGGACGGCAGAACGCCCCTGGGTGAGTATAATATAACTCGTTTTTCTTCACTTTCAGGTGACATCGAGGGCTTATCTACAAAATTCCAGAATGCTGTAGATAAGCCCCTGATGGCGGTGACCCTATCTCATAGGGCGAAAATGCGGTGACAGATTCCCTTTAAGTAACAGAATTTATCTCATAAACCACAAGATGGAGTTACAAGCACAAAATGGAGCATTCAGTTTTGATTTTTCTTAATTTAGTCCTTCACATTTACCCCTAGATAAATTTTGTTATCTTATATCCAGCATCAGAGGTACTATCCCAAGCTATAAGCTCGAGGGGTACTGGTCTTCACATATCTGATGCCATGTTACCAGACATGGCTGTTGCGGCGTACCCATCCCCCCTGTATACTACAATTTACAAATAACAATTTTTGATAACGGTTGTGGAGATCTTTTGAAGATAGCCATGCGCTTGGCTTCAACATCTTCATCAGATAACTTCTTGAAATCGATGTAGAGAAGAGCAGAGCTAACAACGCCTTTTGCTATCATTAGCTGTCCAAGTACAGAATTTCCTAATACATACAGAAATACACCAAGAAACAAGTTTTAGTATTGGATACAAAACAAGAATAAAGGCAACGATGTGTAACAAACAAGATTCGAGCTATCCAGCTCCCAATTCCCTTAAACCAATTGGCTGGATTAAAAAGAAAATATCTGCCAGAGACTGGGAATTATTCAACAAATCTCTCAGTAATTTTTCATAATATTATATAAACTCATTATTTAAGGACATTGGGGAATTTAAGCTATCCCATGTGGTTACCAATAATAACATGGAAAATACGAAAAACCAAAACATTATGTCCACTTTATTTGCTATTGGCTTGTTTAACCAGCTTGCAGTGCGATGCATGGATCCAAGTCGGCCTTCCTTCCAGTTTCACTGACATTGGAGTAATGAGGAGAATTTGATAGGGACCGTCATACAAGGGTTATAGTCCGTGTTTTCTGACATGCCTTTTCACAACCACAAAATCATCAGACTTCAAATTATAACAAATATCGGTTTCTGCTGAATCTGGAAGAGAAAAAGAAACTAGAGCATAGGTGTTAGCAAAATTTTTACTAAGCTGAATAACATATTGAAACGGTCAGTTTCTTCTGATAACTACTGAAACTGGAAATTTGCAACTGGGGTCCTAGCACCAAACAATATCTCATATAGGGACAGGCCATGTTTTGCAATAGGGATAGTACAAATATGGTATAGTACAATGGGTAGGAGCTTGGCTATGGAGCCGTAGTCTCCTGCATCATTTTGGTCAATTGTCCCTTCAGTGTGTCGTTCAACCTCTCAACTTCCTCCCTGGATTGTGGATAATACGGAGTATAGAGGCCTACAGTAGATCCAAACATTGTCAGAACCTCCTGATACAAATGAGAAGAAAAAAGCCGGACCTTGGTCACTTTCAACGACTTCTGGAACTCCATATCTGCAGATAACTTCCATCACCAGTTTCTTTGCTGTGGTCTTTGCAGTCATGTTGGTAACGGGGAATGCTTCCGGCCAACTGGAGAACGTATCGACAACCACCAGACAATATTCATACTTTCCAGACTTAGGCATTTATGGTCCACCTGGAGCCCAGTAGAATTTTTGTACCAGGGCTAGGGCCTGTTTTTTTTTCCTTGATATATAAGGCCATGTGCCCATATGGCAATAGCAGGGTACATCCGCTTAGGGAAACACACAAGTTGGTCCTTTTTCCAGAGACCATTGTCTATACGTGCCCCACTAGCCTTCCACTGCTTCACCTCTTCTTTTGGAGACATTCTCTGCATCGTCATTAAACGGTCTTGCGGGGTCCGACAGAAAACCTCAGTCTGTCGTAGATCATCAGATTCTTGTAGAGTCAGGATCTCTTGCAACTGTTTACGCTGAGAGCGTGTGGTCACCATAATTGGTATGGTTAGTTCAACGGGCAGAAGAGCAATGGCCTTTGTGTTATGTTACGGTAGCTGAGGAGTGCAGGCAAAAAAGGAAATACACCAGAGCAGTTGGAATCTATGAGATTGCAGTACCCTGACTAACCACCGCAACTAGAGGCAGCCGTGGAGCGTTCCTACGTTGGTCCTAGACGCCTCGTCACAGCCTGAGAAACTAACTACACCTAAAGATAGAAATAGGAAAGCTATCTGCCCCGGAGCAGAACCCCAAAGAAAATAGAAAGCCCCCAAACAAGTAATGGCGGTTAGACAAGAGGAAATACTGACACAGAAAGAAAATAGTATGAGCAAACGCTGGGGCCCAAACTATCTAAATAGAAAAGGACAGGAAGGGTACTTACTGCAATCCCAGAAAACCCTGAAAAACACCAACTCTACTAATTTCAAAATCACCTGAGATCACACGACCTCTACCACCTAAATTAGTTCTCTGGTGTAACAAAAACAGCAGCCACTGAAAAAACTGGAAAAAGCAAAAGTACAAAACACAGTGGCTGAACTAAACTGAGAGGGCAAAAACCCCTGGAGGGGACCCAGAAGGCCCCCACAGAAGTGCAGGACAAAATGCAAAAATATAGCAAAAACACAAAATAAGAAATTGTCTTATCTGATAGCAGGAGATGCAGACACGACACAGCAGGCTACAAGGGAAACTGGAAAGAAGGATTCAGACCAGAACAATTGATCACCGGCAACCCTGATGGAAAATGATTCCCTTAAATAAGACCAATCAGTAACACCTGATTCCCAGTCCTCACAATCCTCACTAGTACCGCTTGTAACCACCAGAGGGAGCCTCTGCTCAGAACTCATCTCAAACCCATTCACAACAGTACCCCCCCCTTGAGGAGGGGTCACCGAACCCTCATTTGAGCAACCAGGTCGGTCAGGATGAGTTCTATGATACGCATCGGATAAGTCTCCTAGCATGGATGTCCGAAGCAAACACCCAAGAATTATCCTCCTGACCATAACCTCTCCATTTAACCAAATACTGGAGTCTTCGTCTAGAAAAACGAGAATCCAATATTTTCTCAACCACATACTCCAGATTGCCCTCAACCAAAACAGGGTCAGGAGGCACAGCAGCAGGAACCACTGGCTCAACAAACCTCTTCAACAAGGACTTGTGGAACACGTTATGGATCTTAAATGTCCCTGGAAGAAGCAAACGAAAAGAAACAGGATTAATAATCTCCATGATCTTATAAGGTCCAATGAACCTAGGCTTAAATTTAGGAGATGCTACTCTCATAGGAATATTCTTTGAGGACAACCAGACCAAGTCCCCCACTTTAAACCGAGGACCATCAGTCCTATGCCGGTTAGCAAACCGCTGGGCCTTCTCCTGAGAGAGGGACAACCTCTCCACTACCTGATCCCAAATCTGCTGCATACGCTCAACAACAGAGTCAACACCTGGACAGACAGAAGCCTCCGTCTGTCCTGAAGAAAATCGAGGGTGAAACCCAGAATTACAGAAAAACGGAGACATCAAAGTGGCAGAGCTAGCCCTATTATTAAGAGCAAACTCAGCCAAAGGCAAAAAAGAGACCCAGTCATCCTGATCAGCAGACACAAAGCATCTTAGATAAGTCTCCAATGTCTGGTTTGTTCTCTCAGTTTGACCATTGGTCTGAGGATGAAATGCCGAGGAGAAAGACAATTGAACACCCAGTTTAGAACAAAAAGTCCTCCAAAATCTGGAAACAAACTGGACTCCTCTGTCAGACACAATGTTCTCAGGAATGCCGTGTAAACGAACCACGTGCTGAAGGAACAACGGCACCAATTCAGAGGAGGAAGGCAACTTAGGTAATGGCACAAGATGTATCATTTTGGAAAACCTATCACAAATTACCCAGATGGTGGTCATTCTCTGAGAAACAGGAAGATCGGAAATGAAATCCATAGAGATATGGGTCCATGGTCTCTTGGGCACAGGCAATGGCATCAACAAACCACTAGAGCGAGAGCAAGGCTTGGAGCGAGAGCAAGTCCCGCAGGACTGCACAAATTCCCTGACATCGCGAGACAAGGTAGGCCACCAAAAGGACCGACTAACCAAGTCTCTGGTACCAAAAATTCCGGGATGCCCAGCCAATGCGGAACAATGAATCTCAGACATCACACTCTTTTTCCATTGGTCCGGGACAAACAATTTTCCAACAGGGCAGCGCTCGGGCCTATCCTCCTGACACCCCTCCAGAGCAAGTCTCAAATTGGGCGAGATGGCGGAAAGAACTACACCCTCCTTCAAAATAACAGAGGGATCAGATAGCTCAGGAGAGTCCGCAAGGAAACTCCTCGAGAGGGCATCCGCCTTAACATTCTTAGTGCCAGGAAGAAAGGAAACCACAAAATTAAAACGTGTGAAAAACAAGGCCCACCTGGCCTGTCTAGGATTGAGTCGCTTGGCAGATTCCAGATAGACCAGATTCTTATGGTCCGTAAGGACCACCACCTGATGTTTGGCTCCCTCCAGCCAATGTCTCCACTCTTCAAAAGCCCACTTCATGGCCAATAACTCCCGATTACCCACGATCATAATTACGTTCAGTAGGAGAAAATTTTCGAGAGAAAAAGGCACAAAGGTTACTTTTAGAGGTCTCTGGATCTTTTGGGACAAAACGGCACCTGCCCCAATTTCAGAGGCATCAACCTCCACCTGAAATGGCAGAGAAACATCAGGCTGCCGTAGAACAGGAGCAGAAGTGAATCTCTGCTTAAGTTCCTGAAACGCAGAGACTGCCTCAGGAGGCCAATTCACCACATCAGAACCCTTTCTGGTCAAATCAGTTAATGGTTTAACAATAACAGAGAAATTACCAATAAATTTACGATAAAAATTGGCAAAACCCAAAAATCTCTGAAGAGCCTTTAATGAAGTAGGTTGGACCCAATCACAGATTGCCTGAACCTTGACCGGGTCCATTTCAATAACAGATGGGGACAAAATGAATCCCAGAAATGAGATCTTCTGTACGCCAAAAAGACACTTTGATCCCTTCACATACAGAGCATTCTCTCTCAAAATCTGGAATACAGTTCGAACATGTTTCACATGAGAGTCCCAGTCATTAGAAAAAATCAAGATATCATCCAAATAAACAATCAGAAACTTGTCCACAAAATCCCTGAAAATGTCATTCATGAAGGACTGGAAGACGGAAGGAGCATTAGTGAGCCCAAAGGGCATCACAAGGTACTCAAAATGCCCTTCAGGGGTGTTAAATGCCGTCTTCCATTCATCCCCGTGCTTAATGCGAATAAGGTTATACGCCCCCCTGAGGTCAAGCTTGCTAAACCAAGTAGCGTTTTTCACCCTGGAAAACAGGTTAGAAATCAAGGGTAACGGGTATTGATATTTCACAGTAATATTGTTCAAGAGACGATAATCAATACACGGCCTTAATGAACCATCTTTTTTGGCCACAAAGAAAAAACCGGCACCTAAGGGTGAAGAGGATGGTCTGATATGACCCTTCTCCAATGATTCCTTGATATAAGACCGCATAGCGTCATGTTCAGGTACAGACAAGTTAAAAAGGCGACCTTTAGGGAATTTACTACCTGGCACTAATTCAATAGCGCAGTCATAGCTCCTATGGGGAGGTAAGGATGCAGATTTACTTTCGCTAAACACATCAGAAAAATCAAACAAAAAGTCAGGAACATTCTCAGCCTGGGGGGAGGCAGAAAAAACAGGAGTGTTGGCACTAACATATTGGCAGCCCCAACTGGTTACAGACACAGATTTCCAATCCAAAACAGGATTATGAGACTGTAACCAAGGGAAACCCAGCACGATAATGTCATGCAGATTATATAGAACCAAAAATTTGCAGCACTCCTGGTGATCAGGTTCAACCCTCATTATCACCTGAGTAGAAAACTGGGGTTTATTCTCAGCCAAAGGGGTAGAATCGATCCCCAGTAGGGGAATAGACTTCTGTAGGGGTATCAAGGGAAACCCACAACGTTTAGCAAAATCATAATCCATCAGGTTAATAGCTGCTCCAGAATCAACGAAAGCCTGAGCAGAAAATGAGGACAGAGAGCATATCAGAGTGACAGTTAATAAAAACTTAGTCTGAACACTACCCAAGACAACTGAGCGTGCAAAATGTCTTCCCCGCTTAGGGCAGACAGAAATAGCATGAGAGGCATCACCACAGTAGAAACATAACCCATTGCGCTTTCGAAACTCATGACGCTGTGCCCCAGACACCACTCCATCACACTGCATGGGCTCAGCAGCTGGCTCACAAGGCAACACCACTCCACGCATACTTCTCCGCTCACGCAAACGTCTGTCAATTTGAATCGCCAATGACATAGAATCATTGAGACCAGAGGGGACAGGGAATCCCACCATAACATCCTTTACATTATCCGACAGACCCTTCCGGAAAAGGGCCGCCAAAGCGTCGTCATTCCATTTGGTCAGGACTGCCCACCTACGGAATCTCTGACAGTATAACTCAGCGTCATCAAGCCCCTGATTTAATGCCAACAAGGCTTTTTCAGCTTGATCAGTGACATTAGGCTCATCGTACAATAACCCCAAAGCCTGAAAAAATGCATCAACATCACTCAAAACAGGATCCCCAGGTATCAGGGAAAAAGCCCAATCCTGAGGATCGCCGCGCAGGAGAGAGATGATAATTTGAACCTGCTGCGCTGCGTTTCCTGAGGACTTAGATTTTAAGGCAAGAAACAATTTACAATTATTTTTGAAATTCTGAAACTTAGCTCGATCCCCTAAAAACAAATCTGGCATGGGGATCCTAGGTTCCACAACAGGCAACCTAGCAAGATATGCAGCAATACTCTGAACCTCAGTGGCAAGCTGATCCACACGGCCAGACAATTGTGCAAACTCCATTGGGAGAAAAGATCCTCCCCAGCACCCAGAGATACAGAGGGAGAAAAAAAAAAAAAAATGCAACAAACAGAAAAATATCTCTGACAACTTTTCTTCCTTCAAAATATTTTTTCCCTTCTGTGAGTACCATACAATTTTTATGGCCGGTGATACTGTTATGTTACGGTAGCTGAGGAGTGCAGGCAAAAAAGGAAATACACCAGAGCAGTTGGAATCTATGAGATTGCAGTACCCTGACTAACCACCGCAACTAGAGGCAGCCGTGGAGCGTTCCTACGTTGGTCCTAGACGCCTCGTCACAGCCTGAGAAACTAACTACACCTAAAGATAGAAATAGGAAAGCTATCTGCCCCGGAGCAGAACCCCAAAGAAAATAGAAAGCCCCCAAACAAGTAATGGCGGTTAGACAAGAGGAAATACTGACACAGAAAGAAAATAGTATGAGCAAACGCTGGGGCCCAAACTATCTAAATAGAAAAGGACAGGAAGGGTACTTACTGCAATCCCAGAAAACCCTGAAAAACACCAACTCTACTAATTTCAAAATCACCTGAGATCACACGACCTCTACCACCTAAATTAGTTCTCTGGTGTAACAAAAACAGCAGCCACTGAAAAAACTGGAAAAAGCAAAAGTACAAAACACAGTGGCTGAACTAAACTGAGAGGGCAAAAACCCCTGGAGGGGACCCAGAAGGCCCCCACAGAAGTGCAGGACAAAATGCAAAAATATAGCAAAAACACAAAATAAGAAATTGTCTTATCTGATAGCAGGAGATGCAGACACGACACAGCAGGCTACAAGGGAAACTGGAAAGAAGGATTCAGACCAGAACAATTGATCACCGGCAACCCTGATGGGAAAATGATTCCCTTAAATAAGACCAATCAGTAACACCTGATTCCCAGTCCTCACAATCCTCACTAGTACCGCTTGTAACCACCAGAGGGAGCCTCTGCTCAGAACTCATCTCAAACCCATTCACAACACCTTTGCTTGCATATCCGCAAATACGTTGCCAATAGTCTGTGGACTGTTCCTAGGACCGTGCGCCTTGACTTTGATAATGGCCACCTGAGTAGGCAATTTGATCGAATCCATGAGGGTTTTTAACAGCTTCAGCATTTTTCACTGGAGTTCTGGCAGTAGTAATAAACCCTCGATTGGCCCATAGAGCTCCAAAATCGTGAGCAATACCAAATGCATACCATGAGTCCGTGTATATATTAGCCCATCTTTGGCCAAAGTTCATGCAGTAGACAGAGCCTGAAGTTCTGCTTCTTGTGCTGTCTGATGACGAGAGCGCAGCTGCATGCACTACAGTGTCCTCTGTGGTAACAGCATATCCCGTGTGGAATCTTCCAAACTCATCAGCATATCTTGAACCATCCGTATATAACACCAGATCGGGATTTGAAAGTGGATTCTCACTGACATTTGGCGGAGAAGCTGTTTCTTCAGTCAGAAATTGGGAACAATCATGTTGGAGATAATCCTCATCACTGCCATCTTTCTTGGGAACCGGCAGTAAAGTAGCGGGGTTGATTTATAGTACAGCAATGCAACTTGGTGATACTCGGGCCACAGGGTCGAGGCGGGCCGAATAATAGTCCACTTGTCGTTGCCTATTGCCGTGTGATTGTATAAGTACACCTACTGCGTGTTCTTCATTCTCAGACACATACAAATGGAACGGTGGAATATAGTCCGGGATGCCCAAGGTAGGGGCGGAAACAATAGGCCACTTTAATTCAGAAAAGGCTCGATAAAGGCTTTCCATACAAACCGGTGATCTTTCCTTATAGTTCATTATACCGTCCTTTAAGGCATTGTAAAGGGGATTCATTATGCGGTATGTATCCGGTATCCACTGACAACAATAAGTACATAGTTCATTTTCATATTTTGGGAAAGGAAGGGAGCTGACAGCTATTTTTCTTTCTTCTGTGAGGTGTCTGACACCCTGAAGGAGACAGTGACCCAAAAATATCACTTGACCAAGACAGAACTGAAGTTTCGAGGCCGAAACCCGACAGTTCAGATCTGCCAGATGCTTCAGAAAACTAACAATAGCAACATGGCTCCCTGCTCCGTCCATACACACAACAAAAATCATCCACATACTGAAGCAGCGTGACATGGGGGTGGTCCAATTGTCAGAGTAAAAGACACTCGCCCATAATTTTTACAAACTGATTGGGACTGTTTTGGGCCCCTTGTGACAGAACTGTCCACATCAATTCATATCAAAAAACTAACCGGCACATCCAAATATAGATCCAGTGTGAACAGGTGCTAAACCTAGAGTCACCAACTCATGCACATACAAGAAAAATAGGTAGCACACTGTAGCGCTATAGCTTGCAAACACGAAATATGAAAAATGAATTGCATCACTGCCTTAGAAATATGAAAAATTGAGAAGTCTTAGCGCATAAGATGGCCAAATTATGTGTACCTGATAGCCACGTTAAGGCTCTTCTCGTATATCAGGTCCTAACTAATGCCAATCCTCGCTTAGAAAAGTCTTAGAAAACTCTGTCTGCATGGGAACATATGAATCCTCTCTTCAGACTAAAATCTACATCTCTGTGGAGGGGTAATGAGAAGAGCCTTAACGTGGCTATCAGGTACACATAATTTGGCCATCTTATGCGCTAAGACTTCTCAATTTTTCATATTTCTAAGGCAGTGATGCAATTCATTTTTCATATTTCGTGTTTGCAAGCTATAGCGCTACAGTGTGCTACCTTTTTTTCTTGTATGTGCATGAGTTGGTGACTCTAGGTTTAGCACCTGTTCACACTGGATCTATGTTTGGATGTGCCGGTTAGTTTTTTTATATGTATTCATTTACCTTCTACATGAGCACTCCACCTATTGGTCACAGGCTTTTTAATTACACCAGGTTCATTACCCCTCCACAGAGATGTAGATTTTAGTCTGAAGAGAGGATTCATATGTTCCCATGCAGACAGACTTTTCTAAGCGAGGATTGGCATTAGTTAGGACCTGATATACGAGAAGAGCCTTAACGTGGCTATCAGGTACACATAATTTGGCCATCTTATGCGCTAAGACTTCTCAATTTTTCATATTTCTAAGTCAGTGATGCAATTCATTTTTCATATTTCGTGTTTCAAGCTATAGAGCTACAGTATGCTACCTTTTTTTTCTTGTATGTCCACATCAATTGTCCTCCCTGATAAATAAAAACAAACAGAAATTGACAATCTTGGTATAATAGAATACTAAAAAAAAGACATTGGCAAAATCGATAACTGTGAACCAAGCAGCATCCTGATATCTGGAACAAATAGTATATATATATTAGACACCACTGGAGTTTCCAGATCAGTAACTGCATTAACTGCCCGTAAATCTTGTACCAACCGGTACACAGGGATTAAGCTGAAGGGGGGCTGGAACTTGTGAAGAACACTGATAAGGAACCAGCTGCATACTTGCAGAGAAAGTAGGGGCCGAAACTGGAGCAGGAGCTGAAACTGCTACAGAGGCTGGCTTACTTTTTTTTATTTATTTTTTTCTGCTGACATAGAACGGGCTGAATCCTTCTGAAAAACTTTTTTTATTACTTTTAATATATTGTCCGGAGTGGAATTCTCGACATCAGGTCTAACTGACATTATCGCCTCCTTCAATTCGGGTTTAAGGCCGGACATCAAAGCTGCTACAAAAAGACGTGAGTGGGCTTTATTATATAATAAAAATCCCAGATCTTTAATAACTACCATAAGACTGACCGGGTGAATAAAGTAGGAGGGGTGGATAGCAGGGACTGGTGCTGGTGGTTAATAATAAGTGCCGTCAGCGTTTACCAAGGGAAAAGTTGGGACTACAACTCCGGGTCTCCTAGCTCCACAACTCTAACAGGTCTCTCTCCACTGAGGATTAGTAACCCCGCATACATCACAAATCCACCCGGCTTAATTTCCTGGGAAAAGATCTTATTATCTAGCAGAGAAACCCCTTATTCCAAATCATCATTTTTAATTATTTGTCTTTCTGGTACTTTGTCACTTTCTCAGTTCCTTCCACAAAACATCCAATCTCTGTTATAGTAATAGATAGCTTTCCTTTTTTTCATTATAACCATAACACAAACAATCAGAATTCACTTTCTACCTCCATATCAACCTGCCTTTATTCTTTCTAACACCTTCATCTCATAGCGTAGGCTTTATCCTCCCGCCCTCAGGAATGTCCTTGCATTTCTCACGGATTTTTTTTTCTTTTTCTCT
>JARQOD010000005.1:429482274-429508448 GCA_033576555.1 Oophaga sylvatica | reverse complement strand
TGTGTCCCGCGTACCCTGCATTGCCCCTCTCCTCACCCTGTCTGTTGTGCCTGTGTCCCGCGTACCCTGCATTGCCCCCGCTCCTCACCCTGTCTGTTGTGCCTGTGTCCCGCGTACCCTGCATTGCCCCCGCTCCTCACCCTGTCTGTTGTGCCTGTGTCCCACGTACCCTGCATTGCCCCCGCTCCTCACCCTGTCTGATGTGCCTGTGTCTGATGTGCAAACAAAAACACATAGAAACACATAGAAAACACTTCAAAGGTGTCCAAAAGCTGACAAACTGCTCAGAAGACACAACTAACACATGGAAAAGTGACAAGTACATGAGTCATGCGAAAAGAAAGAGGTGGAGGAGTAAAAGGAGGGGGAGACACAGATATAGGCATGTCATGCCTTTCTAAAACCAAAAAAGTGCAAAGCCGACACGGCCAGTCCGTTCCTGCCCGTGCGACCTGCGTGTCGCCGGGTTTGTGACAGAGCTGCGGTGGACCCTGACGGCCAGCCCCCCTCTCCCAATACTGGTGCCTGTCCGCAGGTGGGTTGAGCAAGCCCCCCTGCGGTGGAGGCAGGTCTAATCTTTTTTATTTAAATTGTCTCTCTAATTTGAATGAGTACACTTTAAATCCTTTTACAAGGATCTATTGGAGGGCAAGTCTCATGCCAGCAGCCGCGGTAATGCCAGGTCCAGTAGCGTCCAGTAAAGCTGCTGCAGTTAAAAAGCTTTTATAAGGATCGAGCTTGTCGGTCCACCGCAAGGCGTCCTACCGCCACTCACAGCCCCTATGCCTTGGGGTGCCTCCCCGATGTTCTTCACTGAGTGTCCCGGGGGCCCGAAGCATTTCCTTTGAAAAAATTAAGTGTCCAAACTACAGGTGGTGTAGCTTGCTTAACAGCTGGGTTAATCCGCTGACTAGCAGACACTGCTACTAGGCCCAAAATTGTCTGGGCTAGATGCAGTTAAAAATTTGTAATTAGATACTCTCGTTGGGTGCTGAGAAAGCATTCCATAGAGTCTCCTGGCACGCCATATATTATTCTCTTAAAAAGCTTGGGGTAGGGGACCCTTTTATAGCCAAAATCATGGCCCTGTATCGCAATCCGTCAGCTAGGCTGAAGATAAATGGAACATTATCATCACCTTTCATAATCAGCAATGGGACAAGGCAGGGATGTCCTCTGTCCCCTCTCTTATACATCCTAGTGATGGAGCACCTGCTCTCATCAATTCACGATAACCCCAATATTAGGGGGATTGAAGTGGGAGGCACCGAGTACAAGTGCTCTGCATTTAATGATGAATGATGTCCTAGTATATATCACTCAACCACATATATCCATCACTGCTGTTATGGCTGAAATAGATCACTTTGGTACATGGTCAAATTTTAAAATCAATGCAGCGAAGTCTGAGGCCCTCGATGTTTCCCTCCCCAAATCCATGCAGGATTCTATCCAGTCCTACTTTCGTTTCATTAGTTTTTATTAGAAGTTTTTCATATTATAACAAACATACAAACCAAAAGTAATAAGATCATCATTTCAATAAGCTGATATATCAAGTATTGTTCTGACTTAAATATCAAAAGAAAAAGAAAGGGAACAACCAATCTTAAGCAGTAGCCATTAAGTCATAGATGTGGCATAATCAAAGCAATATCATCTCAATCTACAGTACATTGGTCACTACTCAGTATTGAATGATGAAATAAAAATGTAAAGAAAGTAACAAAATTATACTCTAATGGAGCATAGTCGGAATGGTAACAGAGTAGGAGGTCATATATTTGCTTTGTTGTTGCAATTATACCAGATGAAGGCTATGGGGTAAATGTGAACCATCCCTTTGTATCGTTACCGACTGAACTTTGTTGCCATCTCATCCAATTTCCATGGATTTTCTCCATTGTACCCTGTCCCCTAGCCCACATCTGTTCATACATATATGTTTGATTAATTGTGGTATATAACTCTTTAATGTTTGGGATAGTATCCAATTTCCAGTGACGAGTAAGCAGTAATTTGGCATGTATAAGTATAATACATATCAGTGTTCTATCCCCTGGGGGTATGTCTCCAATACCCACCAGTAACAGTGCCATTTGGGGTGATCCCTTAAGCTTGGATTGTAGTATAGTTGATATCATGTGGAACACCCTGTTCCAATAATGCTTTACTTTAGAACATCCCCATAGTATATGGAGCAACGTCCCACATTCCCCACAATTTCGCTAGCACAGTGGTGAGGACTCTGGGAATATTTGGTGTAGACGCAATGGAACAAAATACCATCTCAGTACTGTTTTCATAAATGATTCTATGTGTGTGCTACTTCTTAGTGATTTGTGCGCTATTCTCATAGATTTAATCCATTCTTCTTAAGTAATATCCATTCCCAGGTCTCTCTCCCACTGCCCTAGCGGATAAGTTTTTTTAAGCACTGATACCTCTTCAATCATCACATAAATCCTTCTCAGACCTTTCAACTTATTCATATAAACAGCAAATATTCTAGGATTACAGCTCATCGAACTCCAAGAGAGCTTCCTAAGAAGGTGGTTCATTTGAAGATATGAGAAGACATCATTGTCTCTTAGAGAGTATTTAGATTTTAGGGCTGCAAATGGCATCAGATTTTCCCCAGAATACAATTGATCTATGAAAATTACCCCACTACGTAACCAAGCTGTGACATTTAGATTTGGGATAGCGGTGGAAAGGACTTCCACAGGGATGATGTTCCTAGGTAATCTAGTGCCCTTTCCCGAGTGTTTATGGAATATCTGCCAACTATAAAACGCCGCTTTGGTAAGCGGTAGTAATGTAACCGGCAGAGGGAGACCTATCAAAGATGCTGCTGGTATAGCTCTGTATGACAATGGGGACATCTGAGATTCTTCCATATGGACCCAATGTGTTTGTGATTGTCCAAGCCAACCTAATGCCAATGTAGAGATCTGAGATGCTATATAATAGTAAGGAATGTCTGGCACTCCCAAACCACCCATCCATTTATCGCTAGATAAAATATGACTGGCTATCCTGGGCTTGTGTCCCACCCAGATATATGTCGACATCAAACTCTTAATGGCTCTGAAAAGGTCTGTGGAAGTATTATGGGTAACGTCCTGAACAGGTAGAGAAGTTTTGGCAGAAGAATCATCTTAAGGCTAAGTGCACACGTTCAGGAAAAATTGCGTTATTTTCGCGGTTTTTCCGCGATTAAACCGCAAAAAAAAACGCAAGCATTTCGCATTCTATACATCTTAATGGATTCCGCATGTTTTGTCCACATGTTGCGGTATTTTCCGCGAAAAAAACGCTTCGCGGAAAATCTAGCAACATGTTCATTTATTTAGCGTAATCGCGGTGATTCCGCCGCCATAGGAATGCATTGAACCGCTTACTTTCCGCATGTGGCTATGCCCACCATGCGCAATGTAAGCGGTTCATGTGCGGATGGTACCCAGGGTCTGGAGCAGAGGAGACTCTCCTCCAGGCCCTGGGTACCATATCCCTGGTAAAACAATAATTAAAATAAAAAATAATGATATTCTCACCTTCCGGCGGCCCCCGCAGCCTTCCCGCCTCTCAGCGACGCTCCCACCAATCGCGTTCCCAGTAATGCTTGCTTTGCGAGAATCACCCAGATGGCATAGCGGTCTCGCGAGATGTACGTCATCGGGGTGATTTGTCGCAAAGCACTCCTGGGACCGGGAGTTGCCGGGAGTGTCGCTGAAGGCGGGAAA
This sequence comes from Oophaga sylvatica, assembly GCA_033576555.1. NCBI lineage: Eukaryota > Metazoa > Chordata > Amphibia > Anura > Dendrobatidae > Oophaga > Oophaga sylvatica. The sequence goes on along the minus strand of JARQOD010000005.1, from coordinate 429,504,702 downwards.
GCTGTGGGGCCACCGGAAGGTGAGAATATCATTATTTATTATTTTTTTATTATTTTTACATTAGATCTTTTTACTATTGATGCGGCATAGGCGCATCAATAGTAAAAAGTTGGTCACACGTGTCAAACACTATTTTTGACTCGTGTGACCAACCTGTCAATCAGTTTTCCAAGCGATGCTACAGATCGCTAGGAAAACGCTAGCATTCTGCAAGCTAATTACGCTTGCAAAACGCTATTATTCTGGCGGGAATACGCATACAAAAAAATGCGTATTTCCCGCGGCAGAGAAGTGCGGGATTGCCGCGGAAATTTCCGCGGCAATTCCGCAACGTGTGAACTTAGCCTTAAAGTTGCAATCCTGCCCAACCAAGAAACTTCAACCTTAGCAAGTCTTTGAGTTTCAGACTTTAAATTAGCAAGCAATGGTTCATAATTAGAAGAATACAAGAAAGAGTGGGATGATGTGACCATAATCCCCAGATATCTCAAACCCTTTGTTTGCCAGTCCAGAGCATACCTATGTTTCAACAAAGACACTGTCTCCATGGATAAATTAAGTGGCAAAACCTGCGTTTTTTGTGCATTAAGCTTGTAATACGATACTTTCCCAAAATACAGAATTACCTCCATTGCATGTTCTAATGAGTCTATTGGTTGCGATAGTGTCAGTATCACATCATCGGCAAAAAGGGAAATAACATGTGTTCTGTTCCCTATTTGTATCCCTGTAATTGAGCACTGAGTTCTTAACACCTGGGCTAAAGGTTTGATTGAGAGTACAAAAATCAAAGGTGACAAAGGGCAGCCCTGGCGAGTCCCATTGCTGATTAGAAAATTGTCTGATAGGGCCCCATTAGAAAAGATCCTCGCTGATGGTTGAGAGTATAACGCCTGTATCCCTGAGAAGATGTCTCCAGTGAAGCCTATCTTCCTCAGAATTGAGAAAACAAAATCCCAATGAATGCGGTCAAATGCCTTCACGGCATCTAACGCTACAAGCAGCGCCTCTGACTTCTTGGCTTCTATGTAGTGTGTTATGTTGAGGATGCGTCTGGTGCTGTCTGCCGCATATCTATTTTTAAAAAATCCCACCTGATCGATTTCTATCAGATCGGGCAGTAAAGGGGCTATTCTGTTTGCTATGACTTTTGCATATATTTTAAGGTCGGTATTAAGTAGTTATATGGGTTGAAAATTTTGGGGTTCATCGGATTGTTTTCCAGGTTTTTGAAGGGTAACAATGAGAGCTTCTTGATTTTCTTTGGGAAAAGATCCCTTTTGGAAGGCATCCTGGAAAAAGGGTAGGAGGTGGGGAGTGAGCATGCCTTCGAATGTTATATAGTAGGCATTAGTAATGCCATCTGGTCCTGGTGATTTACCTTTAGGTAGGGATTTTATAGTTTGAGCTATTTCAGTAAAAGTGATCGGAGTATTAGGGTATGTTTCCACGGTCAGGAAACATTCCGGATTAGTTGCGTGTTTGACGCTGTGCGTTGGCGCAGCGTCAAACACGCAGCGTCCAGATGTTACAGCATAGTGGAGGGGATTTCAAGAAATCCCGTCTCCACTATGCTGTAAAACACGCAGGCGGAAGACCTGCGTTTCCGGACATGCGGCGCGTCTTTTCAGACCGCAGCATGTCCTAGCCTGTTGCGGCGACGCTGCGTCGCTGCAACGGAAATAACACAGGGCTATGCAGCCCTGCGTTCTTTCCGGATGTGTTCCAGAGGTGTCCTGAACACTTCCGGAAAGAGCGCGCGTCAAAAAGGGGGCGGGGCTTTGGGCGGTGCGGAATTTCCGCTCCGTCCAAAGCGCTGTGGTTCCGGACCGTGGAACCACAGCCTTAAGGGTCGTTAATTGTTGTTCCGAAATTTCGGGCAGGTGGATAGTATCCAAGAAAAATTGTATATCCTTATTTGAGGGCTGATAAGTAAATGGGTCTTGTTTTAAGTTATATAGCTCCTTGTAGTAGTCTTTGAACCTGTTAGCTATTGGCCTTGGATCAGTGATTTTGCCTATCCGCTGTTTGTCCCATATATATGGGATTCTCCCATTTATTTCTTTAGATTTGAGTCGTGACGCTAGTAGTTTGCCCGCTTTGTTATTTTGTGAGTAGTATGCTGCTTTGGTTTTCTTTAGTCGTTTTTCATAATCCATAAGCAAACACTCTCTAAGTTGTTGTCTTAAATTCTTAAGTTTCTCTGACAAAGTATGAGACGGTGATGAGCTGTTTTGTAATTCAATAGATTTAATATCAGTTGTCAGCGATGTTATTAATTTTGTCCTTTTCTTCTTGACCATATGACCTAGTTTTATGAAAGTGCCTCTTATGAAGGCCTTATGGGCGTTCCAAATGAGACCTGGAGAGACCTGTGGGCTACTATTGAGTTGAAAATATTCCTCTAGGTCTTTGCCTATTGTTTTATTGTATTCTGGATGAGTTAATAAAAATTCGTTGCATCTCCAGAGGAATGTTGGAGAAAAATTATTCTTTTCAGCTATTGTCAGGGAAATGGCCGCGTGATCTGACCAAGTGATGGTTTCTATGGATGCTCCAGCTAAAGCCATTAATAGTTCTCTATCTATAATAAACATGTCTATCCTAGAATAGCTGTCATAGAGTAAAAGGAAAAGTCTCTTTCAGAGCTGTGCAGTGCTCTCCAGGCATCATACAGATCATTTTGCCACAAAGTTTTCCCTAAAGACATATGTCTGTGTGAGGTTCTGTGTGATATGTCCATGTGCGGGTTGGCAATTATATTGAAATCACCACAAATCAAAAGTCTCCCTTGTTTAACTGCGTTCGTTAATCTTAAAATTTTCCTGAAAAATTTAATTTGACCCTGATTCGGAGCATAGACATTAGCTATTGTGTAAGGGTCATTATTCAGCATACAAATAAGAATAAGGTACCTCCCTTTAGGGTCTGTAATGGTCTGAATGACATTTAACGCAATAGTATGTTTTATAGCAATTAGGACCCCCCTTGACTTAGATTGGTGATGTGAGTGTATAATAGTAGGATACGTTCTATGACAAATTCTATATGCATCCCTCTGCAGCAAGTGAGTTTCTTGAGCACAAAACACATCCGCTGACAGAGAAGTGGCTTCCTTCCACATGTGGGCCCTTTTTTGTGGCATGTCTAACCCTTTTACGTTCATAGATAATATTTTAATCCCCATTTATCATGTGTGGTGGTGCTATAAGTTCACTTACCCCCCCTGGTAGTGTGGATGATACTTTTGTGGAACTCTGACACTCCATCATTAGGATCTCTGTACCTTTGTAGCTCCTACTCCAATTCCTAAATAAAACTACCGTAAGTTAAACAAGCAATCATAAACGAATAAACCATTCTTTGAATAAGAACAGAACAAGTGGATATGACAAACGTCTGATCCATTTTTGGGGTCAACAGTTTATATTGTTGCCGGGAGGGGATTCTTTCATGAATCCGGGTCTATCCCGCTTAACCCCTTAATGTCCAATGACGTGCACAGTCCGTCATGGCCGGGTGTCAGTTCCGGCACCAGGACGGACTGTGCACGTCATGACAGCTGACAGGCACGGCAAGCGGTGCGGGGAACTTTGCCGTCGGTCCCCGCACCTACAGCGCTGTGCTTGGTCAGTCAATCTGACTGACCAAACACAGCAGCGATCGCGCAGGAGAAGCTGAAATTTCAGCTTCTCCAGCGCGATCAGTGCAGGAGCCGGCGCTGCAGTGGCCAGGCTTCCTGCACTGACAGCCAGGAGCGGAGCCCCCACCGCCCCTGGCTGTTAACCCCCTGACTGCTGCGATCGAGCGCGATCGCAGCGCTCTGGGGGGGGAGGCAGAGGGTCGGGAGCTCCCTCTGCCTCAGATCGGCGCCCTGCAATGTATTTGCAGGGCCCGATCTCTGCCTTGATGACCCGGGGGTTGTCATGACAACCTCCGGGTCATCTAGCTACGGAAAGCTGCTGTGATCATGCTCACAGCAGCTTTCCCATAGGTACAATGCATTGCAATGCTGAAGCATTGCAATGCATTGTAACTGCAATAAAAAGTAAAAAAAAGTGAAAGTCCCATAAAGGGACAAGTTAAAAAAAATCATTTTTTAAAAAAAAAATTGTAAAAAAAAATATTAAAAAATAATAAAAAAAATCCCCTAAAAAATACACATTTTTATGTAATAAAAAATAAAAAACAAAAAAATACACATGTTTGGTATTGCCACGTCTGTAAAAATCCCATCTATAAAAGCGTAACCCTAGTTAACCCCTTCAGTGAAAGCCGTAAAAAAAAACACAAAAAAGTAGTAAATTATACTTTTTCCAAGCGGTATCATCATACCGCTTGGAAAAAGTGCAATAACACGCAATCAAAAAGTCAGATATAAATAATCATGGTACCGCTGAAAACGTCATCTTGTCCCGCAAAAAACAAGCCGCTATACAGCATCATCAGCGCAAAAATAAAAAAGTTATAGCTCGCGGAATAAACTGATGCAAAAATAATTATTTTTTCTATAAATTTTTTTATTGTGTAAAAAAACGCCAAAACATAAAAAAAAATATATAAATGAGGTATCGCTGTAATCGTAGTGACCCGAAGAATAAAGCTGCTTTATCAATTTTACCACACACGGAACGGAGGAAAAAAAAAAAAAATTCCTGAATTGCTGGTTTTTGTTCATTCTGCTTCCACAAAAATCGGAATAGGAAGCGATCAAAAACGTTATGTGCCCGAATATGGTACCAATAAATACGTCAGCTCGTCCCGCAAAAAATAAGCCCACAGATAACTCTGTCGGCCGAAATATGGAAAAATTATAGCTCTCAAAATACGGCGATGCAAAAATTTCTTACAAAAAATTATTCCAAAAAAAGCATCTTTTAGTGTGTGACAGAAGCTAAACATAAAAAAAAGGATGTAAATCTGGTATCGCTGTAATCGCACCGATCCGAGCAATAAAGTCGCCTAATAACTAATACCGTACGAAGAACGGCGCAAAAAAGAAAACCAATTCTTCACCTTTTGTGAATTTGTTCATTGTGCCTCCCAAAGATCGCAGTAAGGCGATCACAGTGGTTCCCCCCACATATGGGGTATCAGCGTACTCAGGACAAAATGCACAATAGCTTTTGGGGTCCTATTTCTCCTGTTACCCTTAGAAAAATAAAAATTTGGGGGCAAAAAGGTCATTTTTGTGGAAAAAAATATGATTTTTTTTATTTTCACGGCTCTACGTTATAAACTTCTGTGAAGCCCTTGGGGGTTCAAAGTGCTGACCACACATCTAGATCAGTTCCTTGGGGGTTTAGTTTGCAAAATGGGGTCATTTGTGGGGGGTTTCTACTGTTTAGGCACATCAGGGGCTCTCCAAGCGCGACATGACACCCGCAGACCATTCCATCGAAGTCTGCATTTAAAAACGGTGCTCCTTCCCTTCCGATCTCTGCCATGCGTCAAAATAGTGGTTCCCCCCCACATATGGGATATCAGCGTACTCAGGACAAAATGCACAATAGCTTTTGGGGTCCTATTTCTCCTGTTACCCTTATAAAAATAAAAATTTGGGGGCAAAAAGATCATTTTTGTGGAAAAAATATGATTTTTTAATTTTACTGCTATACGTTATAACCTTCTGTGAAGCCCTTGGGGGTTAAAAGCTCTCACAACACATTTAGATAATTTCCTTGGGGGGTCCAGTTTCCAAAATGGGGTCACTTGTGGGGGGTTTCCACTGTTTAGGCACACAGGGACTCTCCAAATGCGACATGGCGTCCAATCTCAATTCCAGCCAAAAAAGTCAAATGGCGCTGCTTCCCTTCCGAGCTCTGCCATGCGCCCAAATAGTGGTTTACCCCCACACATGGGATATCGGTGTACTCTGGAGAAATTGTACAACAAATATTGTGGTTCATTTTCTCCTGATACCCTTGACAAAATTTAAAAAAATTGTGTCGAAAGAAAAATTTTGGGAAAAAAAGTTAAATGTTCATTTTTTCCTTCCACATTGCTTCAATTCTTGTGAAGTACCTAAAGGGTTAATAAACTTCTTGAATGTGGCTTTGAACACGTTGGGGGGTGCAGTTTTTAGAATGGTGTCACTTTTGGGTATTTTCTGTCATATTGATCCCTCAAATTCAATTCAAATGTGAGGTGACCCCTAAAAAAAATGGTTTTGTAAATTTTGTTGGAAAAATGAGAAATTGCTGGTTAACTTTTAACACTTATAACTTCCTAATAAAAAAAAATTTTGGTTCCAAAATTGTGCTGATGTAAAGTAGACATGTGGGAAATTGTTGTGAATGGGTTTGAGATGAGTTCTGAGCAGAGGCTCCCTCTGGTGGTTACAAGCGGTACTAGTGAGGATTGGGAATCAGGTGTTACTGATTGGTCTTATTTAAGGGAATCATTTTCCCATCAGGGTTGCCGGTGATCAATTGTTCTGGTCTGAATCCTTCTTTCCAGTTTCCCTTGTAGCCTGCTGTGTCGTGTCTGCATCTCCTGCTATCAGATAAGACAATTTCTTATTTTGTGTTTTTGCTATATTTTTGCATTTTGTCCTGCACTTCTGTGGGGGCCTTCTGGGTCCCCTCCGGGGGCTTTTGCCCTCTCAGTTTGGTCCAGCCACTGTGTTTTGTACTTTTGCTTTTTGCAGTTTTTTCAGTGTCTGCTGTTTTTGTTACACCATAGAACTAATTTAGGTGGTAGAGGTCGTGTGATCTCAGGTGATTTTGAAATTAGTAGAGTTGGTGTTTTTCAGGGTTTTCTGGGATTGCAGTAAGTACCCTTCCTGTCCTTTTCTATTTAGATAGTTTGGGCCCCAGCGTTTGCTCATACTATTTTCTTTCTGTGTCAGTATTTCCTCTTGTCTAACCGCCATTACATGTTTGGGGGCTTTCTATTATCTTTGGGGTTCTGCTCCGGGGCAGATAGCTTTCCTATTTCTATCTTTAGGTGTAGTTAGTTTCTCAGGCTGTGACGAGGCGTCTAGGACCATCGTAGGAACGCTCCACGGCTGCCTCTAGTTGCGGTGGTTAGTCAGGGTACTGCAATCTCATAGATTCCAACTGCTCTGGTGTATTTCCTTTTTTACCTGCACTCCTCAGCTACCGTAACATAACAGGAAATGTTATTTATTAACTAATTTTTGTGACATATCTCTCTGATTTAACCCCTTCACCCCCAAGGGTGGTTTGCACGTTAATGACTGGGCCAATTTTTACAATTCTGACCACTGTCTCTTTATGAGGTTATAACTCTGGAACGCTTCAACGGATCTTCGCGATTCTGAGATCAACGGATCTTCGCGATTCTGAGACTGTTTTCTCGTGACATATTGTACTTCACGTTAGAAGTAAAATTTCTTCAATATAACTTGCGTTTATTTTTGAAAAAAACGCAAATATGGCGAAAATTTTTAAAATTTTGCAATTTTCAAACTTTGAATTTTTATTCCCTTAAAACAGAGAAATATATCACACAAAATAGTTAAGAAATAACATTTCCCACATGTCTACTTTACATCAGCACAATTTTGGAACCAAAATTTTTTTTTGTTAGGAAGTTATAAGGGTTAAAAGTTGACCAGCGATTTCTCATTTTTACAAAAAAATTTACAAAGCCATTTTTTTTAGGGACCACCTCTCATTTGAAGTCACTTTGAGGGGTCTATATGGCAGAAAATACCCAAAAGTGACACCATTCTAAAAACTGCACCCCTCAAGGTACTCAAAACCACATTCAAGAAGATTATTAACCCTTCAGGTGCTTCACAGGAACTAAAGCAACGTGGAAGGAAAAAATGAATATTTAACTTTTTAGCCACAAAAATGATCTTTTACAAACTTTTTTTTTATTTTCACAAGGGTAAAAGGAGAAAATGGACAGATAAGGTTGTTATGCAATTTCTCCTGAGTACGCCAATACCCAATATGTGGGGGAAAACCACTGTTTGGGCACATGGCAGAGCTCGTAAGGGAAGGAGCGCCGTTTGACTTTTTCAAACTAAAATTGGCTGGAATTGAGATTGGACGCCATGTCGTGTTTGGAGAGCCCCTGATGCGCCTAAACAGTGGAAACCCCCACAAGTGACACCATTTTGGAAACTAGACCTCCTAAGGTACTTATCTAGATCTGTTGTGAGCACTTTGAACCCTCAAGTGTTTCACAAAAGTTTATAAAGCCTGGGTGTGAAAAAAAAAAAAATCAATTTTCCACAAAAATGATTTTTTAGTCCCAAATTTTTGAATTTTCCCAAGGAAATTGGACCCCAAAAGTTGTTTTCCAATTTGTCCTGAGTACGCTGATACCCCATATGTGGGGGGGGGGAAACTGTTTGGGTGCACGGCAGGGCTTAGAAAGGAAGTAGTAACGTTTTGGAATGCAGACGTTGATTGGGGTCATGTTCCGTTCGCAGTGCCCCAGATGAGCCTAAACAGTGGAAACCCCCCACAAGTGACCCTATTTTGGAAACTAGACCCCTAAGGAACTTATCTAGATCTTTGGTGAGCACGTTGAACCCCCAAGTGCTTCACACAAGTTTATAATGCCCGGGCATGAAAATAGAAAATCCTATTTTTTTCCCACAAAAATTATCTTTTAGTCACTAATTTTTTATTTTCCCAAGGGTAACAGGAGAAATTGGACCACATAAGTTGTTGTCCAATTTGTCCTGAGTACGCTGATACCCCATATGTGGGGGGGAACCACTGTTTGGGCGCACGGCAGAGCTCGGAATGAAAGGAGCACCATTTGACTTTTTCCAACCAAAATTGGCTGGAATTGAGATTGGATGCCATGTTGCATTTGGAGAGCCCCTGATGTGCCTAAACAGTGGAAACCCCCCACAATGACCCCATTTGGGAAACTAGACCCCCTAAGGAACTTTTCTAGATCTTTGGTGAGCAATTTGAACCCCCAAGTGCTTCACACAAGTTTATAACGTAGAGCCGTAAAATTTAAAAATCATATTTTTTCCACAAAAATGATCTTTTCACCCCAATTTTTATTTTTCCAAGGGTAACAAGACTCCAAAAGTTATTGTGCAATTTGTCCTGAGTGCGCTGATACCCCATATGTGGGGGTAAACCACTGTTTGGGTGCATGGCAGAGTTTGGAAGGGAAGGAGCGCCGTCTGACTTTTTCAACGCAGAATTGGCTGGACGCCATGTCGTGTTTGGAGAGCTCCTGATCTGCCTAAACAGTGGAAACCCCATAAATGACACCATTTTGGAAACTAGACCCCTCAAGGAACTTATCTAGATGTGTGGTGAGAACTTTTAACCCCCAGGTGTTTCACTAATGTTTATAACGTACAGCCGTAAAATAAAAAATCTTTTTTTTTTTTACAAAAATGATTTTTTTCGCCCCCAATATTTTATTTTCACAAGGGTAACAGAAGAAATTGGAACCCAAAAGTTGTTGTCCAATTTGTCCTGAGTACGCTGATACCCAATATGTGGGAGAAAAACTACTGTATGGGCGCACGTCAGGGCTCGGAAGGGAAGTAGTGACGTTTTGGATTGCAGACTTTGATGGAATGGTCTGGGGGCGTCATGTCACATTTGGAGAGCCCCTGATGCACCTATACAGTGGAAACCCCCCACAAGTGACCCCATTTTGGCAAATAGACCCCACAAGGAACTTATCTAGGTGTGTGGTGAGCACTTTGAACCCCGAAGTGCTTCACAGAAGTTTATAACGTACAGCTGTAAAAATAAAAAAACTTTTTTTTTTTTTTACAAAAATGATTTTTTTCGCCCCCAATATTTTATTTGCACAAGGGTAACAGGAGAAATTGGACCCCAAAAGTTGTTGTCCAATTTGTCATGAGTACGCTGATATCCAATATGTGGGAGAAAACTACTGTATGGGTACACGTTGGTGCTCGGAAGGGAAGTAGTGACGTTTTGGATTGCAGACTTTGATGGAATGGTCTGGGGGCGTCATGTCGCATTTGGAGAGCCCCTGAAGCGCCTAAACAGTGGAAATCCCCAAAAAGTGACCCCATGTTGGAAAATAGACCCCACAAGGAACTTATCTAGATGTGTGATGAGCGCTATGAAGCCCCAAGTGCTTCACAGAAGTTTATAATGTACAGCCGTAAAAACAAAAAAATTATTTTTTTTGTACAAAAATGATATTTTCGCCCCCAGTTTTTTATTTTCCCAAGGGTAACAGAAGAAATAGGACAAATTGCACAATAACTCTTGGGGTCCAGAGTACGCTGATACCCCATATGTGGAGATAAACTACTGCTTGGACGCATGGCAGAGCTCAGAAGTGAAGGAGCACCGTTTGACTTTTTCAACGCAGAATTGGCTGGAATTGAGATCAGACGCCATGTCACATTTGGAGAGCCCTGATGTGCCTAAACAGCGGAAACCCCCAATTCTAACTCAAACCCTAACCCCAACACACCCCTAACCCTAGTCCCAACCCTAACCACAAACCTAACCCTAACACACCCCTAATCCCAACCCTAACCCTAATCCTAACTTTAGCGCCAACCCTAACCCTAACTTTAGCCGCAACCCTAACCCTAATGGGAAAATGGAAATAAATACTTTTTTTTAATTTTATTATTTTTCCCTTACTAAGGGGGTGATAAAGGGGGGTTTGATTTACTATTTATAGCGGGTTTTTGTGATTGGCAGCTGTCACGCTAAAAGACGCTTTTTATTGCAAAAATAGTTTTTGCATCATCACATTTTGAGAGCTATAATTTTTGCATATTTTGGCCCACAGAGTCATGTGAGGTCTTATTTTTTGCGGGACGAGTTGACGTTTTTATTGGTACCATTTTTGAGCACGTGACGTTTTTTGATCGCTTTTTATTTCGATTTTTGGGAGGTTAGAATGAACAAAAATCAGCAATTCATGAATTTCTTTTGGGGGAGGCGTTTATACCGTTCCGCGTGTGGTAAAATTGATAAAGCAGTTTTATTCTTCAGGTCAGTACGATTATGGCGATACCTCATTTATATCATTTTTTCATGTTTTGGCGCTTTTATAGAATAAAAACAATTTTATATAAAAAATAATTATTTTTGCATAGCTTTATTCTGCGAGCTATAACTTTTTTATTTTTTCGCTGATGATGCTGTATGACGGCTCGTTTTTTGCGGACAAGATGACGTTTTCAGCAGTACCATGTTTTTTATATCGGTCTTTTTGATCGCGTGTTATTCCACTTTTTGTTCGGCGGTATGATGATAAAGCATTGATTTTTTTGCTTCTTTTTTTTTTTTTTTTTTTTAAGGGGTTCACTAAAGGGGTTAACTAGTGGGACAATTTTATAGGGGGGGTCGTTACGGATGCGGCGATACCAAATATGTGTACTTTTATTGCTTTGTTTTTTTTATTTACAGGAAGAAGTGAATTTATTGGGGAATATATATATTTTTTTTATTTATTTTGGATTTTTTTTTAAAACATGTTTATTTTTATTTTTTTAACTTTTTTACTTTGTCCCAGGGTGGGACATCACTGTATTTTATCAGATCGCTAATGTGACAGTGTGCACAGCACTCTGTCACACCAGCGATCGCTCAGGCAGTGCAGCAGGCTTCTCAGTGCCTGCTCTCGGCAGGCACTGAGGTAGCCGCCTCCCTCCAGGACCCCGGCGCCATCTTGGATCCGGGTCCTGGGAGGGAGGAAGCCCTCAGAACAGCGCGATCACATCGCGCTGCTCTGAGGGTCTCAGGGGGGCGCGCAGGGAGCCCCCACCCTGCGCGATCCTCCCCTGTGCCCCCAGTACACCGCGATCATGTTTGATCGCGGTGTGCAAGGGGTTAATGTGCCGGGAGCGGTCCGTGACCGCTCCTGACACACAGTCATGGGTGTCAGCTGTGATAATCAGCTGACACCCGGCCGCGATCGGCTGCGCTCCCCTCGGGAGCGCGTCCGATCGCACGAGACGTACTATCCCGTCCATGGTCATACGGGCCCAGGTACCATGGACGGGATAGTACGTCCGATGGCAGTAAGGGGTTAATGGCATAAAAATTAAAAGTTTGAAAATTGCAAAATTTACAAACATTTTTGCCATTTCCGTTTTTTTCATAAATAAACGCAAGTTATATTGAAGAAATTTTACCACTATCATGAAGTACAATATGTCACGAGAAAACAGTCTCAAAATCGCCAAGATCCGTAGAAGCGTTCCAGAGTTATAACCTCATAAAGAGACAGTGGTCAGAATTGTAAAAATTGGCCTGGTCTTTAACCTACAAAATGGCTTGGTCCTTAAGGGGTTAAGAGAAAGATGTTCAGCGGTAGCTACGTTTATGACTGCCTGCTTTTTTCCAGTCATCTGCAATCTGTGTAGGGGACCTCTGAGGTAAAGACAAAGGAGCAGATGTAGTTATGCCCCATTCTTGAAGAACCTTAACACCTTCTTCTGCTGTAGATAGTGTGTGAGTAGCATTTTTGTAGAATATGATGAGACGTACAGGAAAGCCCCATCTGTATAGAATCTTATTTTCCCAGAGAGCAGTTGTAATGGGATAAATTGTCTTCTAAGTTGCAAAGTCAGTGGAGAGACGTCTGCATATACAGAAATCATATGGAACGGATCAGGGAGTTTTCCCATTTTCCGTGTTGTAGTCATGACATTTTTTTTAGTTTCGTAAAAGTGTATTTTTGCCAGAACGTCCCTGGGTACGGATTCGTCTAAATACCGCGGGCGTGGAAGTCTATGAGCCCGATCAATGGTCAGATCCACAGGGGCACTATCAGGTAGAAGGGCTTTTATTATATCCCGAATATATTGTTTGAGCTTTTTGAGAGGGAACATTTTCGGGTATACCCCATCATTTTTTTTTTCATCATTTGGACTTCCTCTACCAATTTGTAGTGAGCGTCTATCAAATCATTGTGGGAGGATGTAAACTGGCCCATTTTGTGTTCAATATGATCCACCCTGGTTTACACCTCATTTACTGCAGACTTGATAGGGTGTATGATTTGCATCATGTTAACCTGCATAGATTGGTTAAGTCATACCTCCCAACCGTCCCGGATTCAGCGGGACAGTCCCGATTTCGAGTCCCTGCACCGCTATCCCGGCCGGGAGGCTTACTGTCCCGCGATCGCGGTTGGGCAGTGATGACAGCAGAGTGCACAGCGGAACTGGGAGCACTTTCTCGCAATCGCTTGTCACATTTCACCGGAAGTAACTGCTGACCTCATTTCCGGCGGTCAGCTGGTACAGCATGAGGAGGTAATAGTCATTCGGGAGGACAGAACCGGCGGCGGCGCATCCAGCGCTCCATGCGCCGCACCATGTGAGAGTGAAACAGGCAGTATGGGATCATCATCTGTTGGAGTGAGAGCCGGGTACTGTATGCAGCTCTCATCTGTCCACCGGGGGAGGGATTGTTTACAGCCAGAGAGTGATGCAGGCAGGGCTTAGGCGCTGCACTGTGCCAGCCATTTGTTTCCACATCATCCTCAGTGCTAGCGCAGATGGAGCATCTGCGCTAGCACGATCACATAACGCGATCTTTAAAAGGCACTTATGTTAGCGCAGTCTGTTTAATGCATACGTTGAGCGGACTGCACTAATGCAATGTGAACCTAACCTAAGATAGAGTAGAATTATGTCTATCTGCTTTTTTCTCCAATGGAGACTCTCCTATATATACAGTGTTGATGTAGTGTATGGGGAATATATATATAGTGTATAGTGTACAGGGTATATATGTACAGTGTACATGTAGTGTACGATGTATATACAATGTATAATTGCATAGTGTACAGGGTATACAGTGTACACTGTATAAATATGTAGTGTACAGTGTGTCCATATATAGTGTGTATATGTACTGTTATACTGGCACATGTTGGGGGCAGTGTATATACTGGCACGTCGGGGGCCTGCACACTTCCTGCCAGGGCTGTCATGTGCTTCTTTTTGATCCACTCCTTTGTTGCCTTGGATGTATGTTTTGGGTCATTGTCTCGCTGGAAGACCCAGCCACGACCCATTTTTAATGTCCTGGCGGAGGGAAGGAGATTGTCAGGATTTTACGGTACGCTCCATCCATTCTTGGGTGTGGTTGGGGCGTGGATATCGGTGTGACTAGTGAAATTGGTGCGGTTTGGGGGGCGTGGCCTAAAATTTACCGCTGTGCTTGACGCAGCCTTTGTCCCCCTTTCCCTTCTTCAAAAGTTGGGAGGTATGGTTAAGTGCTTGCAACATTTGTTTTAGGGTGCATTCAGTGACTGGGTATCTGATGCTGGCAAAGAATCCAGAAAGTAATTAGCAATAACATGCGAATCTGCCGGAACAGGACTATCACCCACCTCTGTGGACTGGGCTCTTCCCTCATTCAATTGGAGCTGCTGGCGTCCGGCACTGAGGGTTAAGCTGAGAGTAAACCTATTTTTCTGCCAGGGCCCCTCTGCTTTATCTGCATGCAGGATCTTCTGTTCTGCTGTTGGACTTCTCACACAGCCTTCTGATAAGGGAGAGGGACAGGGAGAGGGATGGCTGCTGTGTGTCCCTGCCAAGGAGGTAGGAGCTTCTACCCTCTGTCCTTTCTCCCCCTGTCTGCTCTGTGTCTTGGTCTCTGTTTTACAGGTCTCTGTGTCTGCTTTGAGTCAGTAATGTCCATCTTTGTCTGGCCTCTGTCCTCCTGAATCTCCCTAGCTCCCCTTTGTCACAGTGTGGCTGCTGCTGGGGAGAGGTGCCATCCCTGCTGCGCATAGGCTGTGGGGAGGAGGGGCTGCTCTGCTGAGAATCAGCCTTGCTTGCATGCTGTGTGAGGGTGGGTCAGCACCATGTTTGGAGATTGCAGCTCTCTTTCTTGATCTGGAAAAGTACATTTCCATGGCTTGTTTGGGCTGTGGGATTTTGCTTTTTCCTCTTTTAAGCATCCTGGAGGCTTCACCCTTCCACAGAGCAGTGTAGGTACCGTGATGTAGCTGTATTCAGTCTCTTTTAGCAGGATAGACGAGGAGCTGTGTAACTTTCCCTTTGCCTGGCCCTCACAGGGTATCAAATACTTAGGAATTCGTATTCATAGAGACCTCTCCCGTCTATTTTTTCTTAATTTTGGGCCCTTTATTAAACAACTCCATAGAGATCTTACTTCTTGGACGGTGAAGGATTTTTCCTGGTTCGTCAGAATAAATATACTAAAAATGAACGTCCTACTTAAACTCTTATACCTCTTCCAAACCATTCCCGTGGTAATTCCCTCTAATTTTTGGAAAAGACTATGCAGTAGCTTTTGCAGATTTATCTGGGCAAGTGGGCGTCCACGCATTCGGGGGGACGTTCTGATCAGACACAAACAAAAGGGGGGCCTTAGCCTTCCGGATTGTAGAAGGTATAACATGGCAGCAGTACATGCTAGAATCCTTGACTTCTTCCATCATTCGGAGGGGAAATTGTGGGTCAAAATAGCTCAATCCATTTGTCCTAAAGCTCTTACCACTCTCCCATGGTGCGCCTATTTAATTGTCCCCTCTCTTGGCCTCATGTCATATAGTACTTATTGCCACTGCTTTGGCTTTGAGATCCCAAAAAAAAAAAGATTATCCTCAATCGACCCCCAGGACCCCTTGCTCCCGATTTCAGATAATCCAGATTTCCCACCAGGACTATCTGCAAATAGATTTCTCGGTTCAAATAAATCCCATCCAATATTATTTTCTCATGTCATCTCCAATACTTTGCTGCTCCCCCTCAATGACTTGTTACAGGGAAGAGCCACTTCCCGAAGGCAAATTTTGAATATAGCCAGTTACAACACTTCTATTCAACTGTGAAGAAGCGCACACATCTTCATAGAGATCTCACAAACTTTGAAAAATTGAGCCTATCCTTGTCACCCCCTACACACTCCATCTCCCTACTGTATAATCTCCTCATTGCCCAGGTAACTGACAATAGGCGGTGCATGGGAAAGGGAACTGGGGAAGTCCTTCTCTGACTCACAATGGGATAAATGTTTCTTCCTAACACACAAAACCTCAATAGGGTTCAAAGCTCAGGAAACCTCCTTCAAAATTATCTCTAGATGGTACTAGGTACCAGCAGTCCTTCATAGATGGTATCCAGTGGTCTCAGATAGATGTTGGAGATGTGGGGAGGGGAAGGGACAATGTCACACATATGGTGGGCATGCCCTATAATAAATGCATTTTGGGCAAAGGTGGTTCCCATGATGAGAAAATAACTGGTTTGACTATCCCTAATACGCCAGAAGCCCTCCTTTTATCAATGTTACCAGTAAGTAAACGTAGTTATAAAAGCTCATCAATAGGCTACCTAATACAGGCGGCTAAGAATGTCATTCCACGACACTGGAAAAGCAGAGACCCACCCACTGTGGAGGAATGGTTTGCGCAGATCTCCCTCCTTAATAGGATGGAGCATCTGATTGCCATCTTAACGGCTGATGTTGATAGATACTGTGTGATTTGGAGGAATTGGATTGATTTGCATAACTCTGACGCCTACCATCTAGCCCCCAACTAAAGTTATCCGTGATGTTGGCACAACAATGATCATAATCGCACTCTATTTATTGGTGGTATGCCGTGGTCTGCTCCCTTTCTCTATCGTTCATATGGAAAAATACATGCTTGATCTGAATATTGATGGAAAACCCTCGCTGTACCCCCAATGTACTGTCGTTATGCATAGATTTATAGGTTTACTACCCCTTTATATTGTATTTTCTTGTACTTTTTCACCACAAAAATAAAAAAATTGAATTTGAAAAAAAAAAATTGTAATTAGATCTACAGCCGGTGGCTACTCCACTAACTAGCAGACACTGAAGCTTTGGAGCAGACCTCTGATTCCCAGGCTATAGTATGAGTAAACAGCTCTTCAGTCAACCATCTGTTTTACCCCAAGCCATAGTGTATGTAGTTTCTTATGGTTAAAAGGGGGGGGGGAGGGGAAAGACCCAACCCATCTGTAATTGACGATGCCAACGTCACGTAAAACACAGCAAGGGGACTCCAAAAAGAGTCTCCATTTTTTCCAAAATTTGGGGCACAGACACCACTTAAGTGGCATCAATTGCCCCAGAGTTGCTTAAAACGGTTGGTGAGGTGATTTTAACAAATCCTCAAGCTTTTACTCTCCCCAGGATGACACAGGGGTAGAAAAGTTCTTGCGGATCCATGATTTGTTCATCTTTATGAACGTGAGTCTGTCTACATTGTCAGTGGACAGCTGCGTGCGCTTATCTGTAAGCACACCACCAGCAGCGCTGAACACACGTTCAGAGAGAACGCTGGCTGTGGGGCATGACAAGATCTCCAAGGCGTAAGTGGCGAGCTCCGGCCATTTATCCAGATTGGAAGCCCAAAAAGAGCATGGGTCCAGTGACAGTCATGACTTCCATGTTCTGTTGGAGATACTCCTGTACCATCGTCTCTAGGCGTTGACTATGTGTCTGATTTCTTGTCTCTGTGGCCTTGCAAAGGATGGGCTAAAAAAGTGGTGAAAGGATTCCGCAAAATTGCTGTTAACACCAGCAGATACTGTTTCTGTTACGGTTTGAGTGCTGAAGACTCGACAGTCCCACGGTTGGCAAGTTAGAACTGTGAGATTCACTACGTGCACCACTGGTGTTTTGTGGAAAAGCACATGTAAGATTCTGCAACAGTCTCTGTGATACTCCTGCATGCGTGAATCCCTTTCTATGGCAGGAATTATTTTGGCAAATTTACTTTTGTACCGGGGATCTAAGAGTGTGGCTACCCAGTAGTCAGGTGTTATGAATGTGCTGGAGATGGTTTCTGAGCAGAGGCTCCCTCTGGTGGTTGCAGACAGTACTGAACCTCACAGCGAGGAATGGCAATCTGGGATCACGGACTGGACTGATATAAGGAAGGGAGGTTCCCTCCTATGATGGTCGCCGGTGATCAATTGTTCTTGTCTCAATTGTGGTTCCTGGTTCATTTTGAAGTTGCTGGAGTCTTACCTGCACCTGCTACTTTCAGATAAGATATTTTCTGCTTTTTTTTTTGTGCTTGCTTTTTTCATAGTTTTCTGCACTTTTGTGGAGGTCAGCCGGGTCCCCTCCTGAGGCTGTGCTCCTCTCAATTTATCTGTAGCCACTGTTATTTGTTCATTTGCTTTTTCCTGTTTCTTCAGTGTCTGCGGCTTTGTTTTGTTACACCAGAGATCTGATTTAGGTGGTAGAGATCGTGTGATCTCAGGTTTTTTTGGCAATCAGTAGTGCTGGTATTTTTTAGGGGTTTTGTTGGATTGCAGTCAGAATTCTTTCCTGTACTTTTCTGTCTAGACAGATTGGGCCCCAACGTTTGCTCATTCTTTTTTCTGTCTGTGTCCGTGCTATCTTCTTGTCTAACTGCCATTACATGTTTGGGGGCTTCCTATTTTCTTTGGGGATCTGCTCCGGGGCAGATAGCTTTCATCTTTCTGCCTTTAGGTGTAGTTATCTCTCAGGCTGTGACGAGGCTTTAGGATCAACGTAGGAACGCTCCACGGCTACCTCTAGTTGTGTGGTTAGTTCAGGTTACTGCAATCCAATAGGTTCCAGCCTCTCTGGTGTATTACTGTTTTTGCTTTTTCTCCTCAGCTACCTAAACATAACAGTCAGGATTACTTCAAATTCTGACAGTTCGAGGGTCATGTTGCAGGTAGTGCAGCAAGAAGGCACTCATGTGTCTTGCGCATCCTGGAGCATGAAGTCCCTGTTGTGTTGGTGGCGAGGTAAGAATCATGCTTCCTTCTCTTGCCCTCTCCCCCAACCTCGCACAACAGAAATGCGATCAAGGTCTCCCTCATCTGATGAGTCTTCCATGCCCATCGCAGTTCGTCTCCACTTCTTCCTGGGCTCCTGCACCTTTCTCACTAGTTTGGCTGCTACCATGCGCCTGGTTAATCCCTCTCCCCCACCCTCCATGCCTGCTGCCTTGGTGCTGCCGACCGTCTGGACCTTGCAGATGTTAGCCCTTCCGCATACAACTCCTCCTCCTTTACTTCCTCCACCTCCTCTTGTTCCACCACTGACTCCGAATTCTGTTTAACATGTGCTCCAGCATGTAATTCACGGAATAGTCATGCTGATATTGGCATTGTCGCACTAAACATCTCCTTGGCCATTTCAAAAACTGTGCAGAAGGGTGCATAGGTCCCTGATTGAGACCACTCCTCCAGCGTGATTTGCCCCACTTGGTATCTGTTGGCCCAGGCTATAAAGTAAGAACGTATTGCACCAGGGCTTGTCGGTGCTGCCACAGTCGCTGCAACATGTGCAGAGTTGATTCCACCGTGTTGGCACATCGCATTTTAGCCTGTGAAGTGGCAGGCCCAACGACTTCTGTAGAGATGTAAGTCGCTGAGCTGCAGGATGCGAACGGCGGAAGTGAGCACACAGCGACCGTGCTCTCTGCACAAGGCCATGTAGTCCGGGATAGTGGGCTAAAAATTGCTGGACAACCAGGTTCAACACGTGAGCCATACAAGGCACGTGTGTGACATTGCCCGGCGAAGGGCCGCACCCAGGTTTGCTGCATTGTCGCACACGGCCTTCCCTGGTTGCAAGTCCAGTGGAGACAAACCATTCATGAAATGGTTCTCCAGAGCTGACCACAACTCCGCAGTTGTGTGACTCACATTTCCAGACATTTCAATGTAAAAACCGCCTGATGACGTTGAGCCCTGCTGCCAGCATAGCAAGGAGGTGTGCAGGATCCCTTCTGCGCAGTTAGAAAGCCGGTGCGTGACCTGACAGGCTTTGGGTGCAGGTGTAGGACCGAGAGGAGGTTGAGGAGGCAGAAGCAGTGGAGGAACTTCGAGATAAAGAGGATTGAGCACAACTCGTGGGGACGGCAAGACTTGGACAGCAGCCCTTGTCATGCTGTCACATAGTTACCCAGTGCCCAGTCAGCGACATGTAACGCCCCTGTCCATGCCTACACATATGGAGCGCAGGCACACCTTTCTTTGAGAAGTAGTGCCGACTGGGCATCTGGTACTGGGGCACTGCGACTGACATAAGGTCTCGAAAATCCTCTGTGTCCACCAGGCGGAAAGGCAGCATTTCTGTAGCCAAGAGCTTGCAGATGGTGAAATTCAACTTCTTAGCTTTCTCATGGCTCAGAGGAAATGGTCTTTTACTTGTTCACATCTGAGGGACCGAGGGCTGGCTGTTGTGCTTAGACGGGGTTGAGTAGGGTGTCCCCGGACAAATGACGGTCTGTGAGGAAGATGCAGGCGCAAAAGTTAGGTTGCTTGATCCAAAGGTGGTGCTCTCGATGTCGGAGAGCGCTCAACACCAGCTGGTGTTTCCACTTTCCAAATGAACTGATGACCTGCCAATCTGACTGGCTGTTGCTGGTAAAGAGGTGCAGGTTGAGTCTGAAAACAGGTCTGACTGCTGTTCCCCCAGTCACAGAGGATGAAGAGGCCGCGGTCGCGGATGCACAAGATGGGGCAGACGGTGGTTGGCCCGGCCCGCTAGGCCGCATTATAGCACAGTGTGTTATGTTTCGGTAGCTGAGGAGTGCAAGGTAAAAAAGGCAATACACCAGAGCAGTTGGAATCTATGAGATTGCAGTACCCTGACTAACCCCACAACTAGAGGCAGCGTGGAGGTTCTACGTTGGTCCTAGACGCCTCGTCACAGCCTGAGAAAACCAACTACACTAAAGATAGAAATAGGAAAGCTATCTGCCCGGAGCAGAACCCAAAGATAACAGAAAGCCCCAAACATGTAATGGCGGTTAGACAAGAGGAAATACTGACACAGAAAGAAAATAGTATGAGCAAACGCTGGGGCCCAAACTATCTAAATAGAAAAGGATAGGAAGGGTACTTACTGCAAACCAGAAAACCCTGAAAAGCACCAACTCTACTAATTTCAAAATCACCTGAGATCACACGACCTCTACCACCTAAATTAGTTCTTGGTGTAACAAAATAAAAACAGCAGCCACTGAAAAAAACTGGAAAAAGCAAAAGAACAAAACTCAGTGGCTGAACTAAACTGAGAGGGCAGAAGCCCAGGAGGGGACCTGAAGGCCCCAAAGAAGTGCAGGACAAAATGCAAAAATATAGCACAAACACAAAAGAAGCAAAAGTCTTATCTGTAAGCAGGAGATGCAGACACGACACAGCAGGTACAAGGGAAACTGGAATGAAGGATTCAGACCAGAACAATTGATCACCGGCAACCTGATGGGAAAATGACTCCCTTATATAAGACCGTCAGTAACACCTGATTCCCAGTCCTCACAATCTTCACTAGCACCGCTTGTAACCACCAGAGGGAGCCTTGCTCAGAACTCATCTCAAACCCATTCCACAACGTACCCCCCCTTGAGGAGGGGTCACCGAACCTCATTTGAGCAACCAGGTCGGTCAGGATGAGTTCTATGATACGCACGGATAAGTCTCCTAGCATGGATGTCCGAAGCAAACACCCAAGAATTGTCTTCCTGACCATAACCTCTCATTTAACCAAATTACTGGAGTTTCCGTCTAGAAAAACGAGAATCAATATTTTCTCAACCACATACTCAGATTGCCCTCTACCAAAACAGGGTCAGGAGGCACAGCAGCAGGAACCACTGGCTCAACAAACCTCTTCAACAAGGACTTGTGGAACACGTTATGGATCTTAAATGTCCCTGGAAGAAGCAAACGAAAAGAAACAGGATTAATAATCTCCATGATCTTATAAGGTCCAATGAACCTAGGCTTAAATTTAGGAGATGCTACTCTCATAGGAATATTCTTTGAGGACAACCAGACCAAGTCCCCACTTTAAACCGAGGACCATCAGTCCTATGCCGGTTAGCAAACGCTGGGCCTTCTCCTGAGAGAGGGACAACCTCTCCACTACCTGGTCCCAAATCTGTTGCATACGCTCCACAACAGAGTCAACACCTGGACAGACAGAAGCCTCCGTCTGTCCTGAAGAAAATCGAGGGTGAAACCCGAATTACAGAAAAACGGAGACATCAAAGTGGCAGAGCTAGCCCTATTATTAAGAGCAAACTCAGCCAAAGGCAAAAAAGAGACGCAGTCATCCTGATCAGCAGACACAAAGCATCTTAGATAAGTCTCCAATGTCTGGTTTTGTTCTCTCAGTTTGACATTGGTCTGAGGATGAAATGCGAGGAGAAAGACAATTGAACACCCAGTTTAGAACAAAAAGTCCTCCAAAATCTGGAAACAAACTGGACTCCTCTGTCAGACACAATGTTCTCAGGAATGCCGTGTAAACGAACACGTGCTGAAGGAACAACGGCACCAATTCAGAGGAGGAAGGCAACTTAGGTAATGGCACAAGATGTATCATTTTGAAAACCTATCACAAATCACCCAGATGGTGGTCATTCTCTGAGAAACAGGAAGATCGGAAATGAAATCCATAGAGATATGGGTCCATGGTCTCTTGGGCACAGGCAATGGCATCAACAAACACTAGAGCG
>JARQOD010000005.1:429401388-429482174 GCA_033576555.1 Oophaga sylvatica | reverse complement strand
AAATTGTCTTATCTGATAGCAGGAGATGCAGACACGACACAGCAGGCTACAAGGGAAACTGGAAAGAAGGATTCAGACCAGAACAATTGATCACCGGCAACCCTGATGGAAAATGACTCCCTTATATAAGACCAAT
Source organism: Oophaga sylvatica (assembly GCA_033576555.1). NCBI lineage: Eukaryota > Metazoa > Chordata > Amphibia > Anura > Dendrobatidae > Oophaga > Oophaga sylvatica. Next base: position 429,482,038 of record JARQOD010000005.1, on the reverse strand, counting down.
CAGTAACACCTGATTCCCAGTCCTCACAATCCTCACTAGTACCGCTTGTAACCACCAGAGGAGCCTCTGCTCAGAACTCATCTCAAACCCATTCACAACAGTACCCCCCCCTTGAGGAGGGGTCACCGAACCCTCATTTGAGCAACCAGGTCGGTCAGGATGAGTTCTATGATACGCACGGATAAGTCTCCTAGCATGGATGTCCGAAGCAAACACCCAAGAATTGTCTTCCTGACCATAACCTCTCCATTTAACCAAATACTGGAGTCTTCGTCTAGAAAAACGAGAATCCAATATTTTCTCAACCACATACTCCAGATTGCCCTCAACCAAAACAGGGTCAGGAGGCACAGCAGCAGGAACCACTGGCTCAACAAACCTCTTCAACAAGGACTTGTGGAACACGTTATGGATCTTAAATGTCCCTGGAAGAAGCAAACGAAAAGAAACAGGATTAATAATCTCCATGATCTTATAAGGTCCAATGAACCTAGGCTTAAATTTAGGAGATGCTACTCTCATAGGAATATTCTTTGAGGACAACCAGACCAAGTCCCCCACTTTAAACCGAGGACCATCAGTCCTATGCCGGTTAGCAAACCGCTGGGCCTTCTCCTGAGAGAGGGACAACCTCTCCACTACCTGGTCCCAAATCTGCTGCATACGCTCAACAACAGAGTCAACACCTGGACAGACAGAAGCCTCCGTCTGTCCTGAAGAAAATCGAGGGTGAAACCCAGAATTACAGAAAAACGGAGACATCAAAGTGGCAGAGCTAGCCCTATTATTAAGAGCAAACTCAGCCAAAGGCAAAAAAGAGACCCAGTCATCCTGATCAGCAGACACAAAGCATCTTAGATAAGTCTCCAATGTCTGGTTTGTTCTCTCAGTTTGACCATTGGTCTGAGGATGAAATGCCGAGGAGAAAGACAATTGAACACCCAGTTTAGAACAAAAAGTCCTCCAAAATCTGGAAACAAACTGGACTCCTCTGTCAGACACAATGTTCTCAGGAATGCCGTGTAAACGAACCACGTGCTGAAGGAACAACGGCACCAATTCAGAGGAGGAAGGCAACTTAGGTAATGGCACAAGATGTATCATTTTGGAAAACCTATCACAAATTACCCATATGGTGGTCATTCTCTGAGAAACAGGAAGATCGGAAATGAAATCCATAGAGATATGGGTCCATGGTCTCTTGGGAACAGGCAATGGCATCAACAAACCACTAGAGCGAGAGCAAGGCTTGGAGCGAGAGCAAGTCCCGCAGGACTGCACAAATTCCCTGACATCGCGAGACAAGGTAGACCACCAAAAGGACCGACTAACCAAGTCTCTGGTACCAAAAATTCCGGGATGCCCAGCCAATGCTGAACAATGAATCTCAGACATCACACTCTTTTTCCATTGGTCCGGGACAAACAATTTTCCAACAGGGCAGCGCTCGGGCCTATCCTCCTGACACCCCTCCAGAGCAAGTCTCAAATTGGGCGAGATGGCGGAAAGAACTACACCCTCCTTCAAAATAACAGAGGGATCAGATAGCTCAGGAGAGTCCGCAAGGAAACTCCTTGAGAGGGCATCCGCCTTAACATTCTTAGTGCCAGGAAGAAAGGAAACCACAAAATTAAAACGTGTGAAAAACAAGGCCCACCTGGCCTGTCTAGGATTGAGTCGCTTGGCAGATTCCAGATAGACCAGATTCTTATGGTCCGTAAGGACCACCACCTGATGTTTGGCTCCCTCCTGCCAATGTCTCCACTCTTCAAAAGCCCACTTCATGGCCAATAACTCCCGATTACCCACGTCATAATTACGTTCAGTAGGAGAAAATTTTCGAGAGAAAAAGGCACAAGGGTTACTTTTAGAGGTCTCTGGATCTTTTTGGGACAAAACGGCACCTGCCCCAATTTCAGAGGCATCAACCTCCACCTGAAATGGCAGAGAAACATCAGGCTGCCGTAGAACAGGAGCAGAAGTGAATCTCTGCTTAAGTTCCTGAAACACAGAGACTGCCTCAGGAGGCCAATTCACCACATCAGAACCCTTTCTGGTCAAATCAGTTAATGGTTTAACAATAACCGAGAAATTACCAATAAATTTACGATAAAAATTGGCAAAACCCAAAAATCTCTGAAGAGCCTTTAATGAAGTAGGTTGGACCCAATCACAGATGGCCTGAACCTTGACCGGGTCCATTTCAATAACAGATGGGGACAAAATGAATCCCAGAAATGAGATCTTCTGTACGCCAAAAAGACACTTTGATCCCTTCACATACAGAGCATTCTCTCTCAAAATCTGGAATACAGTTCGAACATGTTTCACATGAGAGTCCCAGTCATTAGAAAAAATCAAGATATCATCCAAATAAACAATCAGAAACTTGTCCACAAAATCCCTGAAAATGTCATTCATGAAGGACTGGAAGACGGAAGGAGCATTAGTGAGCCCAAAGGGCATCACAAGGTACTCAAAATGCCCTTCAGGGGTGTTAAATGCCGTCTTCCATTCATCCCCGTGCTTAATGCGAATAAGGTTATACGCCCCCCTGAGGTCAAGCTTGGTAAACCAAGTAGCGTTTTTCACCCTGGAAAACAGGTCAGAAATCAAGGGTAACGGGTATTGATATTTCACAGTAATATTGTTCAAGAGACGATAATCAATACACGGCCTTAATGAACCATCTTTTTTGGCCACAAAGAAAAAACCGGCACCTAAGGGTGAAGAGGATGGTCTGATATGACCCTTCTCCAATGATTCCTTGATATAAGACCGCATAGCGTCATGTTCAGGTACAGACAAGTTAAAAAGGCGACCTTTAGGAATTTACTACCTGGCACTAATTCAATAGTCAGTCATAGCTCCTATGGGGAGGCAAGGATGCAGATTTACTTTCGCTAAACACATCAGAAAAATCAAACAAAAAGTCAGGAACATCCTCAGCCTGGGGGAGGCAGAAAAAACAGGAGTGTTGGTATTAACACATTGGCAGCCCCAACTGGTTACAGACACAGATTTCCAATCCAAAACAGGATTATGAGACTGTAACCAAGGGAAACCCAGCACTATAATGTCATGCAGATTATATAGAACCAAAAATTTGCAGCACTCCTGGTGATCAGGTTCAACCCTCATTATCACCTGAGTAGAAAACTGGGGTTTATTCTCAGCCAAAGGGGTAGAATCGATCCCCAGTAAAGGAATAGACTTCTGTAGGGGTATCAAGGGAAACCCACAACGTTTAGCAAAATCATAATCCATCAGGTTAATAGCTGCTCCAGAATCAACGAAAGCCTGAGCAGAAAATGAGGACAGAGAGCATATCAGAGTGACAGTTAATAAAAACTTAGTCTGAACACTACCCAAGACAACTGAGCGTGCAAAAGTCTTTCCCGCTTAGGGCAGACTGAAATAGCATGAGAGGCATCACCACAGTAGAAACATAACCCATTGCGCTTTCGAAAATAATGACGCTGTGCCCCAGACACCACTCCATCACACTGCATGGGCTCAGCAGCTGGCTCACAAGGCAACACCACTCCACGCATACTTCTCCGCTCACGCAAACGTCTGTCAATTTGAATCGCTAATGACATAGAATCATTGAGACCAGAGGGGACAGGGAATCCCACCATAACATCCTTTACATTATCCGACAGACCCTTCCGGAAAAGGGCCGCCAAAGCGTCGTCATTCCATTTGGTCAGGACTGCCCACCTACGGAATCTCTGACAGTATAACTCAGCGTCATCAAGCCCCTGATTTAATGCCAACAAGGCTTTTTCAGCTTGATCAGTGACATTAGGCTCATCGTACAATAACCCCAAAGCCTGAAAAAATGCATCAACATCACTCAAAACAGGATCCCCAGGTATCAGGGAAAAAGCCCAATCCTGAGGATCGCCGCGCAGGAGAGAGATAATAATTTGAACCTGCTGCGCTGCGTTTCCTGAGGACTTAGATTTTAAGGCAAGAAACAATTTACAATTATTTTTGAAATTCTGAAACTTAGCTCGATCCCCTAAAAACAAATCTGGCATGGGGATCCTAGGTTCCACAACAGGCAACCTAGCAAGATATGCAGCAATACTCTGAACCTCAGTGGCAAGCTGATCCACACGGCCAGACAACTGTGCAAACTCCATTGGGAGAAAAGATCCTCCCCAGCACCCAGAGATACAGAGGGAAAAAAAAAAAAAAAAAATGCAACAAACAGAAAAATATCTCTGACAACTTTTCTTCCTTCAAAATATTTTTTCCCTTCTGTGAGTACCATACAATTTTTATGGCCGGTGATACTGTTATGTTACGGTAGCTGAGGAGTGCAGGTAAAAAAGGAAATACACCAGAGCAGTTGGAATCTATGAGATTGCAGTACCCTGACTAACCACCGCAACTAGAGGCAGCCGTGGAGCGTTCCTACGTTGGTCCTAGACGCCTCGTCACAGCCTGAGAAACTAACTACACCTAAAGATAGAAATAGGAAAGCTATCTGCCCCGGAGCAGAACCCCAAAGATAATAGAAAGCCCCCAAACATGTAATGGCGGTTAGACAAGAGGAAATACTGACACAGAAAGAAAATAGTATGAGCAAACGCTGGGGCCCAAACTATCTAAATAGAAAAGGACAGGAAGGGTACTTACTGCAATCTCAGAAAACCCTGAAAAAACACCAACTCTACTAATTTCAAAATCGCCTGAGATCACACGACCTCTACCACCTAAATTAGTTCTCTGGTGTAAAAAAAATCAAAACAGCAGCCACTGAAAAAAAACTGGAAAAAGCAAAAGTACAAAACACAGTGGCTGGACTAAACTGAGAGGGCAAAAGCCCCCGGAGGGGACCCAGAAGGCCCCCACAGAAGTGCAGGACAAAATGCAAAAATAAAGCAAAAACACAAAATAAGAAATTGTCTTATCTGATAGCAGAGATGCAGACACGACACAGCAGGCTACAAGGGAAACTGGAAAGAAGGATTCAGACCAGAACAATTGATCACCGGCAACCCTGATGGGAAAATGACTCCCTTATATAAGACCAATCAGTAACACCTGATTCCCAGTCCTCACAATCCTCACTAGTACCGCTTGTAACCACCAGAGGGAGCCTCTGCTCAGAACTCATCTCAAACCCATTCACAACAGCAGGCACTGAGAAGCCTGCTGCACTGCCTGAGCGATCGCTGGTGTGACAGTGTGCTGTGCACACTGTCACACCAGCGATTTGATAAAATACAGTGATGTCCCACCCTGGGACAAAGTAAAAAAGTTTAAAAAAATAAAAATAAACATGTTATAAAAAAAAATCCAAAATAAATTAAAAAAAAAAAAAATGTTCCCCAATAAATTAATTTCTTCCTGTAAATAAAAAAAACAAAACAATAAAAGTACACATATTTGGTATCGCCGCGTCCGTAACGACCCCCCCTATAAAACTGTCCCACTAGTTAACCCCTTTAGTGAACCCCTTTAAAAAAAAAAAAAAAAAAACGAAGCAAAAAATCAATGCTTTATCATCATACCGCCGAACAAAAAGTGGAATAACGCGCGAACAAAAAGACCGATATAAATAAACATGGTACCGCTGAAAACGTCATCTTGTCCCGCAAAAAACGAGCCGCCATACAGCATCATCAGCGAAAAAATAAAAAAAGTTATAGCTCGCAGAATAAAGCGATGCAAAAATAATTATTTTTTATATAAAATTGTTTTTATTCTATAAAAGCGCCAAAACATAAAAAAATGATATAAATGAGGTATCGCCATAATCGTACTGACCCGAAGAATAAAACTGCTTTATCAATTTTACACACGCGGAACAATACAAAACGCCTCCCCCAAAATAAATTCATGAATTGCTGATTTTTGTTCATTCTAACCTCCCAAAAATCGAAATAAAAAGCGATCAAAAAATGTCACCTGCTCAAAAATGGTACAAATAAAAACGTCAACTCGTACCGCAAAAAATAAGACCTCACATGACTCTGTGGGCCAAAATATGCAAAAATTATAGCTCTCAAAATGTGGCGATGCAAAAAACTATTTTTGCAATAAAAAGCGTCTTTTAGCGTGACAGCTGCCAATCATAAAAACCCGCTATAAATAGTAAATCAAACCCCCCTTTATCACCCCCTTAGTTAGGGAAAAATAATAAAATTAAAAAAATGTATTTATTTCCATTTTCCCATTAGGGTTAGGGTTGCGGCTAAAGTTAGGGTTAGGGTTGGCGCTAAAGTTAGGATTAGGTTAGGGTTGGGATTAGGGTGTGTTAGAGTTAGGTTTGTGGTTAGGGTTGGGACTAGGGTTAGGGGTGTTTGGGGTTAGGGTTGGAGTTAGAATTGGGGAGTTTCCGCTGTTTAGGCACATCAGGGGCTCTCCAAATGTGACATGGCGTCTGATCTCAATTCCAGCCAATTCTGCATTGAAAAAGTCAAACGGTGCTCCTTCACTTCTGAGCTCTGCCATGCGTCCAAACAGTAGTTTATCCCCACATATGGGGTATCAGCGTACTCTGGACCCCAAGAGTTATTGTGCAATTTGTCCTATTTCTTCTGTTACCCTTGGGAAAATAAAAAACTGGGGGCGAAAATATCATTTTTGTACAAAAAAAATTATTTTTTTGTTTTTAACGGCTGTACATTATAAACTTCTGTGAAGCACTTGGGGCTTCATAGCGCTCACCACACACCTAGATAAGTTCCTTGTGGGGTCTATTTTCCAAAATGGGGTCACTTGTTGGGGATTTCCACTGTTTAGGCGCATCAGGGGCTCTCCAAATGCGACATGACGCCCCCAGACCATTCCATCAAAGTCTGCAATCCAAAACGTCACTACTTCCCTTCCGAGCGCTGACGTGCGCCCATACAGTAGTTTTCTCCCACATATTGGGTATCAGCGTACTCAGGACAAATTGGACAACAACTTTTGGGGTCCAATTTCTCCTGTTACCCTTGTGAAAATAAAATATTGGGGGCGAAAAAATCATTTTTGTAAAAAAAAAAAAAAAGATTTTTTATTTTTACGGCTGTGCGTTATAAACTTCTGTGAAGCACTTTGGGGTTCAAAGTGCTCACCACACATCTAGATAAGTTCCTTGTGGGGTCTATTTTCCAAAATGGGGTCACTTGTGGGGGGTTTCCACTGTTTAGGCGCATCAGGGGCTCTCCAAATGTGACATGACGCACCCAGACCATTCCATCAAAGTCTGCAATCCAAAACGTCACTACTTCCCTTCCGAGCCCTGACGTGCGCCCATACAGTAGTTTTTCTCCCACATATTGGGTATCAGCGTACTCAGGACAAATTGGACAACAACTTATGTGGTCCAATTTCTCCTGTTACCCTTGGGAAAATAAAAAATTAGTGACTAAAAGATAATTTTTGTGGGAAAAAAATAGGATTTTTTATTTTCATGCCTGGGCATTATAAACTTGTGTGAAGCACTTGGGGGTTCAAAGTGCTCACCAAAGATCTAGATAAGTTCCTTAGGGGGTCTAGTTTCCAAAATGGGGTCACTTGTGGGGGGTTTCCACTGTTTAGGCTCATCTGGGGCACTGCAAACGGAACATGACCCCCATTAACGTCTGCATTCCAAAACTTTACTACTTCCTTTCCAAGCCCTGCCGTGCGCCCAAACAGTTTCCCCCCCCCACATATGGGGTATCAGCGTACTCAGGACAAATTGGACAACAACTTTTGGGGTCCAATTTCTTTGGGAAAATTCAAAAATTTGGGACTAAAAAATCATTTTTGTGGAAAATTGATTTTTTTTTTTTTCACACCCAGGCATTATAAACTTTTGTGAAACACTTGAGGGTTCAAAGTGCTCACAACAGATCTAGATAAGTACCTTAGGGGGTCTAGTTTCCAAAATGGTGTCACTTGTGGGGGTTTCCACTGTTTAGGCGCATCAGGGGCTCTCCAAACGCGACATGGCATCCAATCTAAATTCCAGCCAATTTTAGTTTGAAAAAGTCAAACGTCGCTCCTTCCCTTACGAGCTCTGCCGTGTACCCAAACAGTGGTTTTCCCCCACATATGGGGTATTGGCGTACTCAGGAGAAATTGCATAACAACCTTATCTGTCCATTTTCTCCTTTTACCCTTGTGAAAATAAAAAAAAAGTTTGTAAAAGATAATTTTTGTGGCTAAAAAGTAAAATATTCATTTTTTCCCTCCACGTTGCTTTAGTTACTGTGAAGCACCTGAAGGGTTAATAAACTTCTTGAATGTGGTTTTGAGTACCTTGAGGGGTGCAGTTTTTAGAATGGTGTCACTTTTGGGTATTTTCTGCCATATAGACCCCTCAAAGTGACTTCAAATGTGAGGTGGTCCCTAAAAATAATGGCTTTGTAAATTTTGTTGTAAAAATGAGAAATCGCTGGTCAACTTTTAACCCTTATAACTTCCTAACAAAAAAAAATTTTGCTTCCAAAATTGTGCTGATGTAAAGTAGACATGTGGGAAATGTTATATCTTAACTATTTTGTGTGATATATTTCTCTGTTTTAAAGGAAAAAAAATTCAAAGTTTGAAAATTGCAAAATTTTAAAAATTTTCGCCATATTTGCGTTTTTTTCAAAAATAAAAGCAAGTTATATCGAAGAAATTTTACCACTAACATGAAGTACAATATGTCACGAGAAAACAATCTCAGAATCGCGAAGATCCGTTGAAGCGTTCCAGAGTTATAACCTCATAAAGAGACAGTGGTCAGAATTGTAAAAATTGGCCCGGTCATTAACGTGCAAACCACCCTTTGGGGTGAAGGGGTTAAATATTTTACCACATTTTTTGCTTCAAATATATTTTTCCCTATTTTCCACCTCTAAAACCTGGGTGCGTCTTATAGTCCAGTGCGTCTTATAGTCCGAAAAATACGGTACGTTCTATATATACAGATGTCAATCCTGACTATCCTATGATTATTGTTCCGATCATACAAAAAGTGCCCACTTCCCGCTAACATACAACCACTAACCCCACACTAAAATATGCAAAAGAGAACGTCCTATGAATCTTAGGGTATCAGTTTTCCGCTGCACCCTCTCACAAAAAGTTACAAGAAGTACACACGCTGCCGGTGTAGTAGTGTATAAATTGTCCTGTACTTAGCTTCCTGTAGAGCGCAGAGTCCAAAATCTTTCCAAGGGCCCCTTGCAAGGTGGACGCTAACACCGCTCACACGATTTACCGTTGCCGCACCAATGTGGTAGAACCAGAAGATATGCAGATAAGCACTTAGCCGGAGTTGCTGGGTGCCATGAACGGTCTGTTCCACCCGAGCACCGTAGTCTCTGATCAGGGGAATCGGAAGACAGCGCATTCCGAGAAAAGGCTGGAAGGAAACGGCGCAACAGCCCTGTCTGGGCTCAGTCTAGTCAGCACAGCACCAGTCCTCTCACTCTCCCTAAAATAGCTCCTGCCTCAAGTCCTAGTTTCCTGGGGTTCTCTTCTTAGATTGCTGCCCAATCATTGCCTGAAGAAAATCACTAACTCATCAATGGCAGTGTTAGACCAGTAGATGGTGCTGTTGTACAGTCTTTCACACAATGCTGAGTAACCCTATTACAAAAGAACATGGGCTTCTTGCCAAGCAGTGTGGGTAAATGGGCGTACTTCCTGTTTGTGTCCTCCTGCTGGACGACTGCCTGAGTGTTTTGCAAGCTGCACATACTGCTCAAAGCTGCATAGCCGACTGCCTGTCAAAGCTGCACATGCACTAGCTGATTGTCAGATCATGAGTGAGGAAATGAAAGATCGTTTTTCGGAGCTCTTGAATGAAGTGGTAGAGAAAAAGCGAGATAATAATTTTTATCTCACGGACGATAAATACGAGAATATATTGAAAGAAGTGAAGAAGGCTAAGGTGGCGGTACCTAAACAGAGTGTTCACTACAGGCGTTTGAAGAGGTACGACATCATGACCGTCGGAACTGATGAAAAGTTAATTGCACAAATCTCGTGTGAAAAAGACAACGTGTTGCATTACGTTCGGTGTGCAGAACTCTTTAGTGTCATTCATAATGCGCACATCAGTACCGGCCACGGAGGGCGGACCAGGATCCTAAAGGAGGTGAACCGTAAGTTCAAAAATGTCACAACGGAGTCAATAGTTATTTATCTGCGACTCTGCCAGCCATGCCAGAAAAAACAGAAGATTACCAAAAAAGGCCTTGTTGTGAAACCTATCCTACACAGTGAAATGAATTCTCGTGCTCAAGTCGATCTCATTGACATGCAATCCAATTGTGATAATGATTTCAAGTTCATATTCGTCTATCAAGACCACGTCACTAAATTTGTTCTTCTACGTGCTTTATGCACTAAAAGAGCAGAAGAGGTTGCGTACCACCTCCTTGACATTTTTTCCACTTTTGGTGCCCATTGTATTCTGCATTCTGATAATGGGAGGGAATTTTGTAACAAGGTCATACAGAGTTTGTGCGCGATGTGGCCTGATATGAAAATAGTGCATGGTAAACCAAGACACAGCCAGTCCCAAGGCTCCGTGGAAAGAGCAAATCAAGACATTGAAAACATGTCAACGTGGATGGAAACAAATAAGACACCCAAGTGGTCTGAGGGCCTTCGCTTTGTACAAGCAATGAAAAATAGAGCATACCATGAGGGAATAAAATGCTCGCCCTATGAAGCTATGTTCGGAGTACCAATGCAGATGGGTCTAGCTACCTCCAAAATTCCTAGTGATGGGATCAGAAATCTCTCTTCAGAAGAAGATCTTGAAAAAATGTTTGTTGGTTTGCAAGAGGAACCTAGTGATCCAACATCACCAACAGAAGCCGAAGGGTCAGATGAATCTAACTTTCATCACACGTCAGCACCGACAGCAGCTGAAGCTTCGGATGAATCCAACTGTCATCAGCTGTTCACAACGGAAGGAGAAGCTTTGGACTTATCCAACTGTCCGCACACCTTAACAGCATATGAAACGCCACCAATTTTGCCATCCAAGAATAATGAAGACCTAAAAGAAACAAGTGTCGAGTCAAAGCCTTCTAAGAAAGATGGAGAACTTCACATACAATCAATAGAAGAATTGGTGCGGTCAGAAGAGTTTGAAAAGCTGCAAGAGAAGGACTTGAAACACAGGCCAAGAAAATGTTGAAATGTTCCAGTCAAAAATTACCCGAACCTAACATTGGACAGAACATCAAAATCAGAATTCCAGACGTCGACCGTTCAAAAATGGACCCTAAGTCGATCATTGCGATTATTATAAAAAAAAAGATGACTTCTACCAAGTGGGGACTACCGCTGGGATCCTAAATGCATTATATTGTCGCAATCAGTTCACCATCTGTCAGGAAAATTTCATAGGATTGCAGGATGTGAAAAAAGATCAGATCAGCCTTCGCACGGCGGTTTCCCAACAATCGTTGCTGGGAGGTCAGGGATTGAAGAAATGCAACTGTTTAAAGAAGTGCCTAAACAAGAAATGTGTTTGTAGGCTGGCAAAAATGAAGTGCCATTCAAAGTGTCACAATTCCCAACCGTGTTGCAACAAATAGGTCCTCTTTTGTGTTTGTTGTATGTCTTTTTCATTGAGATGAAAAATTAAGTGTAATTTAACGGGTCACAATTAGAGTTGAGTGGATAGCTGGATATCCGTCTATCCGTACGAATAAGACCGAGATCCGAGTGATCCGGATCCTATCCGTGTCCCTTATAAGTCTATGGTACAACTATCCATGTGCAGGGACATCCCTCCTGCGTCACCAGTGATGCGGGGGAGACTCCCTGCACGCCGTTGGGCATCCCTGCCGTCACCAGTGATGATGGGGACTCGGCCGGGGCATACCTGAGCGAGGAGATCCTCGCTGCGTCACTGCAGTAGGAAGTCCCCGCCCACTAGGGTCATCCCGCCCTCTGGCTGGACCCCCCTTCTCCGCCACTTAAAGATCACTTCTTACCGGAGGCTACCAGAGGCTTCCCAGGTCTCGTCGGCCGGCCGCATCCTACTTCTTCCTGGTCACATGACTGCATAAGTCACCACGAAAGTGACAGGTGCATAAGTCATGTGACACGAGTTGTGTCACATGACTTACGCATGCGTCACTTGCGTGGTGACGTATGCAGTCATGTTACCCGGAAGGAGAACGCGGACGACGAGACCTGGGAAACCTCCGGTAAGTAGCAATTTAGCTTTATACCTGTCTGCCCTGCACACTCGCACCATCCATGCCTTCCGATGATGCATGAAACATGCATTATCGGAAGGCACGGATATATCCGACAGATATCGGGACTATCCGTATCCGTACAGCCCGTTATCCGCTCTGATAACGGGTCTGGACGGATCTATCCGCTTATCCCTAGTCACAATTACAGAATTACATACTTTTGAAGTTGCGTTATTCTTTTATTTGCGGTAATTTGTCATTTTTGAGAAGTATTTTCCTACATAAATGTTTCCTATTTGAATTCAGAATTACATAGTTTTGAAGTTGCGTTATTCTTATATTTGCGGTAATTTGTCATAGTTTTGAAGTTGCGTTATTCTTGAATTTGCGGTAATTTGTCATTTTTGAGAAGTATTTTCCTACATAAATGTTTTCTATTTGCTTTTTCCTATTTGTATTTGTTCATTTGCATTTTGAAGAATAAAAATATATCTAACGATTAAGGCCTTCATCAGAGTCGGAAATTGCGTTTAGTTAACTTTTACTACCATCATCTGCTGGTAAGAGTCAGAATTCTGTGACTCAGTTACTTTTACCAACACATGCTGGTAAATGTAAAGATGTACCAATTCGCCAAGGTAAAAGTCCAAAATCGTTCATTTATATGGAATACATCTGACTTTTACCAACGCTGTTGAGAAATGTTAACCTTTTTTCAAGACTTCACCGGTAAAAGTCCAATTTTACTTTTCATTTTGAGCTTTTACCGACGGCCTCGGTAAATGTCCAGATTGACCGGTAAATCCTAGGTTTTACCGGCCTTCTGACTTTTACAGTAACATCACCGCGCGTTCAGAAGGGGGCGGGGCTTTGGGCAGAGCGGGGTTTCCGCTCCTTCCAAAGCCCATTAGTTCCGGACCGTGGAACCATACCCTTAGGAAGGCAATATCGCTGTTAAAACTCTAACCTGCATTCCAGTAGTAGCATGGTCACAAATGCACATGTGTGTTGTAATGAAAAATCTGATTCCTCTAACCTAAAGAAGCTTTAAGCAGTATATAAGAAAGCTCCTTTCATCTATACAAGGTCACCATGTAAATGTCACACAGTAACTGTAGCTTACATTAACCATTAGGGGGAATTTGGCCAAGATCCCTAATTACACTGCCTGATGAATTCAGATGGCGTAGTCTCAACCTTTTTTTTTACAGCACCTCATATAAAGTGGGTAGATAATTGCAAGCATACTTCTAACAAGCCTTCGCTTGAACCCATGGATTCAACGTCTTCACACTAAAGACTATCATCCTGGTGGCCCTGACTTTGGCATGCTGAATTAGTGACATTAAAGCTTTCTCGGTTAATCCTCTGTTTTACACAGATCCTAGAAGATAGGGTAGTTTTGAAACCGGCCTATTTTCCCAAGATGGCTTCCATGTTCCCTAGAAGTCAGGGGCTTGTACACCCTTCTTGTGCTAATCCGAGGAAGAACAATAAGAAAGCGGATGTCCTCATCAAGCAAAATGTAAGGTTGTGATATGATCTTCACCATGCACCTTTCTTTACACACTATAGGCTTGATCTGGGACCTTCTGCTGTCCTTTCCTTTAGGAGAAGGGTTTCATAGGCTGTGGTATGGCCCTAAGTTTAACGTTTCTCTGTAAATCTCTTGTGTGGGGCTGTCATGGTTGATGGGAAAACACTAAATATACTTATCGGTACTGTGATGTTACAGAGTGCATGGCGGCACCTTTTATATTCCTTCCCGTCACTGTTAAAGGGAATCTGTCACCCTAAATTGGCGGGATATTTAAATGATGGCTGTCAGGTCAGATGGGCGGTGTTTTGGGTACTTGCCTTAACATGTTGTTCGCCGCTGTCTCCATTATTTCTGGGAATTGAAGTCGTTGCCCTCCATATAACGCGCCTGCGCATTGCAATCTTGAATTGCGCACGCGCAGTATGCTTTGCCCGCAGATTGCAATTCGCAGGCGCGTTATATGGAGGGCAACGACTTCATTTCCCAGAAATAATGGAGACAGCGGCGAACAACATGTTAAGGCAAGTACCCAAAACACCGCCCATCTGACCTGACTGCCATCATTTAAATATCCCGCCAATTTAGGGTGACAGATTCCCTTTAAAAGGTGATCACTTCATTTTCTTCATGGCTTTTGATTCACGTGGTGGGTAGAAAGAGGATTCATGGTATAAATAACTATTAAGTAGTGTCTACTCATGCTCTGCTGAGGTGGTGGAGAAGTGCCGCCCTTTCAATTCTATAGGTTTCCTGTCGTTTGAAAGGCGGATCCCATCTTTCTTATGCTATCATGGGCTCTGGAAAATCACATTACCGATAAGTAATTTAATGTTTCTTCACCCTGTCTGTTGTGCCAGTGTCCCAAATGCCCTCCAGTGCCCACTATCCTCAATGTGTCAGTTCATAGTAAGCTACAACTGTAACCATGCTCCCGCACTGCCAGCTCAGCAGCGCATCAGTAGTGAGGCTGCTGTCAGTCAGTGCCGGGTGTGATTACAGCATCCACTCACCATGTACTGAGTTCTGCCTTTAATAGCCCTTCAATGAATGAAAGCCAGAGGCTGCATGAGGAATAAAATTAATTTCCTCCCAGCACCTGTGCTCAGTGCTGCAACTGCACAGATCAACCTGCAGGCAAAGTAACCGCTGTATCTGCAGGTTAATATTGTGTTCTTTTGACATGAGAGGTTCTCTTAAAGAAGCAGAAATGTTGGTAGAGTGCCTTTGTTGTAAAGAGCTGAGGTGATATCTGGAATTTAATTTACTTTATTTTTGTGAAGATTTTGTAAATATCACATAAAATACCTTTAGTAAAAGTGACATTTTTTTTGTATCCATTTTTTTGCAGGTGTTACAACTAATGTGAAAATTAACACAACCAAAGCAGTTTCCCCGTTCGAGCTGGACAATTACAGGCACGTATTCCTTTAAAGGGCTGTTCTAGTTTATGGAAATAACCTAAAAGGGTTGTCCACTGTGACCGAGAATTGCCACTGGGTGGATATGACTTTAAATTCATTCTTTGTTGGGGGGATTTGAGAGGTGTGGGGGTACAGTAGGGTTGTCCTGTGCATGTGGAGGAATTCACTGTGGGGGTATCATATTGTGTTTGGGAGCACTTTTGTTTGCATCATACTTTATCTGTTTTATTCAAGGTTTTTTAGCCTTTATTACATATTTAAATTGGGCCATTGGGCCATATGCATTTTACTGCTTTTACATAACATATATAATTCCAAAAGTTAAAAATTTAATTTGATAAGGAAAAACTTCCTCAATTGTAGACTTTTTTTTTTTAAGCAAATATCAAGGTTATCCCGTGACTTTGTGCAAGCTTTTAACTTTGGCCCTCTATGTATTTGATTTTGACATCTCTGCCTTAAATGGTTTGTTCTCATCAGGATAAAGGGTTACAACTGCAAAGAGGTTGTAAAAACAAACAACTTAGCAATTTTACTTTTGATAAAAAATCCTCTTCATTCTCAAGAACAGAGCTCCACTGCAATCGGTGGCTAGTGTCTTAAGCTTTGAGTGCAGTGCTTACCAGCTCTTTGATATAGACTCTAAAGTGTGCTAATGTAAAAGTTGTTTTTCTAATCTAAAACCTCCGTATTCAGGTTAAATTGCTGTGTTGAACAAAAAGCTGACCAGCACCTCCATATAGTGTGAACAGGTGCCTACTGCAATGAATACATAACTTGCAAAAAGGAGGAATGCAAAGCACTCAGAGACTAATATAAATGCGAACACAAAATCTATCATAATTGCTGAATTATCTGTAATAAAAAGTAAAAAAAAAAAAATTAAAAAATGACTTAAAGTGAAGGTTCTTAGCACATAAATTGGCCAATTCATGTGAGCCCATCAACCACGACCAGGTGACACTTCTCTGATGGGTCCTATCATCTAAAACATGCCTCTCTTGTGCTATAAGTCTACAGTGTGAATGGGCAAACATGCCTCTCCTGGGTTACAACCTGCACATTTAAGTAAGCTGGTAGGAACCAGAGTTGATTATAAACACCCTTGGGCTGTTGGATGTCAAATTGCTGTGTTGGCACTTTGCGATAAATAATTGGGTTTTGGAATGCAGTTTGGGCACTCAGTGTAGAAAAGGTATGCCATCACTGCTCTAGTCTATTGACCCTATAAAGAGTGTTAGCATCTCTGATCAGGCTATACTCCTAAATTCACTGAACTAAATTAGTTTTAGTTCAAAGCAAACCTGGCAGCAGGAGTTTGCTCAGTAAACTACAGACACTGACAGGTTGCCGTTGCTATACTGATTAAAATTATACCTTGGTTAATAAAATGTGTGTTTGTTTAACGCCTTCACCCCAAAGCCTATTTTCACCTTACTGACCAGGGCAATTTTGACCTCTGTTACTTTGAGGTCGTAGCTCAGGAACGCTTCAATGGATCCCACTGATTTAGATTTTTTTCGTGACATATCTCTACTTCATGATGGTGGTAAAAATTCTTTGATTTGACTTAAATTTAATTGTGAAAAAATGGAAATTTGGTAAAAAACGTGGTAAATGTAGCAATTTTCAAACCTTTATTTTTAAGCCCTTAACTTAGTCATGCAACACAAAATAGTTACCGTATATACTGCGATTTTCAGGCCATTTTTTAAGGTTGAAAGTGCCCCTCTCAACTTATACGTGAGTCAAATACGCCAGGGGGTCGGCGGGTGAGGGGCCGATCTTACCCCCCCGGCTTGTCTCTGCAGCCCCCTTCTTCTCCCACTGTCTCAGGCTCCTTCCTTCAGCGGTCACGTATGCGCATATTCATGACTTTAATGAGCGGTACCACGTGACCGCTGAAGGAAGGAATAGCTGCCGGAGACCGTGGGAGAAGAGCAGGGGCTGCCGAGACCGCGCCAGGAGGGGGTAAGTATGCGATATTCACCTGTCGCCATTCCACCGCTGTGCGCCACTGTGTCCTCTGGCTGTGACGTTCAGGTCAGAGGGCGCAATGACGTAGTTAGTGCGCGCCGCGCCCTCTGACTGCATGAACAGTCACTGACAGGACTTGGAAGACAGAGCGGTGGACCGGGGACAGGTGAATATCTCAGGTGCTGGGGCCCTGAGCCAGCGGTGACACCGGCACTTGTCCCCCGTAGCGCACCGGTGTCCTCGCATGCTCAGGACACTGGCACCTGGCCCCCAGCGACAAGAGGTGAGTATGTGGGCAGCACGGTTGCTCAGTGGATAGCACTGCAGCCTTGCAGCGTTGGAGTCCTGGGTTCGAGTCCCACCAAGGACAACATCTGCAAGGAGTCTGTATGTTGTCCCCATGTTTGCGTGGGTTTCCTCCAGGTGCTCCGGTTTCCTCCCACACTCCAAAAACATACTAATAGGGAATCTAGATTGTGAGCTCCATCGGGGACAGCGACGATAATGTGTGCAAAAGTGTAAAGTGCTGCGGAATATGTTAGCCCTATATATAAATAAAGATTATTATTAAGTATGTAATTTATTCTTTTTTAATTGCAGCAGCAGCATATGGGGCCTATTCTATGGGGCAGCATATGGAGCATCTTATGGGGGCATAAAATATATGGAGCATCTTATGGAGCATAATTCTAATGGAGCATAAAATATATGGAGTATCTTATGGGGCATAAATATATGGAGCATCTTATGGGGCATAACATATATGGGCATCTTATGGGGCATAAAATTATGGAGCATCTTATGGGGCATAATCTATGCGCATCTTATGGGGCCATAACCTTTATGGAGCAGCTTATGGGGCATAATCTATGGAGCATCTTATGGGGCCATAACCTTTATGGAGCAGCATATGGGGCATATTATTACTCTATGGAGCATCTTATTTAGCCATTATTAACCTTTGTGCAGCATTATATGGGGCGTATTTTGTATGGAGCATTTTATGGGGCCATCATGAACTGTATGGAGCATTATATGGGGCTCCTGATTCAATATGGATATTCAAAAACATTTAACATACTGATGTCTCAATTAATTTTTCAATTAATTTTACTTTTACTGGTATCTATTTTTATTTTTGAAATTTACCAGTAGCTGCTGTATTTTCCACCCTAGGCTTATATGCAAGTCAATAAGTTTTCCCAGTTTTTTGTGGCAAAATTAGGGGGGTCAGCTTATACTCTGGTCAGCTTATACACAAGTTTATACAGTAATAAATAAAATTTCCCACATTTCTGCTTGATATCAGCACCATTTTTGAAACACTTTTTTTTCATTAGGAAGTTATAAGGGTTAAAATTTGGCCAGCAATTTCTCATTTTTCCTACAAAATTTACAAAACCATATTTCCAGGACGTCCCTCCTGACAGCACCGCCAGGAGGTTATCCTTCATATCCTTGATAGGGACAGGAACACAGAAGAGGTTAAATAGCCCCTCCCCACCTCCACCCTTCAGTGTTTTCCTGTCCCTATCAGGGACAGACGCAGGAAGAGGAGCACAGACGTGCGAAGATTACCTGCCCGGTCGAGCTGGCTGCTCCCGGGTGATATTGTACCCTGTCCCTTCCTAGGGGGCTCTGGTGTGTAGTAGGGGCTCTAAAGTCGGGGCCTCTTTCACCGCTGATACCGCGAGAGGTCCCTCAGCGGTCCGGTAGAGCTAGGTGCTCCCGGCCTTGGCGGCATCCCCAGACAGGGGCCATTCGCCACAGCTGCTGCGGCGGCGCTCCGACAGCAGGCGGCCGCGCGGTCCGGATCCAGACGGTGCTGAAGCTGGGCTCTCCCTCACGTGGAGCCGGCGTTTGCGGTCGTCACTTCCGGTGCGCCGGGTCATTGGGGGCGCGCGGAGTGACTGCTTCCGGGAGGGAGCTTAGCGCTCACTAGCAACGGGAACGCCGACGAAGGACCCGGCGGTGGGACTGCAAAACCTTAGTCATTGCCGGCCCGACTAGCGTGCGTTCCAGGTGGCGCAGTTGGGGAAACTACAGGCGGCAGGTGGAACACCTGCAGCACTGGAATTGGCAGCAGCTGAGCTCGGAAGGAGGACGATTCAGATGTCGTGAAGCTGGTAAGACAGACTACTTAAGACTGACACCTGACAGCACACACTGACTTAGTGAACATGGAGCGTGCTAATCGCCCGGACGTCCAATCCTTAGAGCTATCCATGGACCACGTAAGTGGATAACTAGGGGGTCTTTTTCAGCTGGGCTAGTTCAGATAGCTACAGGAACTTCCTTTCACATTGCTTTTAGGACAAGGAGGCTCCCAAGCAACCCACGTCAGCAGTCAGAAAGAAGTATAACAAGTGCCCGTTATGCTCGGCCAAAATTCCCACAACAGACACTAAGTTATGCGAGACATGTGTGGCCAAAATGCTTAAGCAGGAGCAGTCATCCTTATTGGCAAATATATGCTCCATGATTAAAGAAGAAGTTCAAAGCGAGCGTATCCTCGCTGACGCCACCTCAGCCTCCCTCACCCAAGAGACCTAGATGGGACATGGAGCCTAGCTCTGAAAAGGGAGAAATGTCACACTACTCAAATTCTGACTCGAGTGAAGAGATATCAAGATTTCCGACGGAAGAGAGGAAAAATATTTGTTTTCCTCAGAAAATACAGATACCCTATTACAGGCGGTAAGAGATACCATGAAAGTGGAGGAATCCTCAGAGCCGCTAACCGTCCAGGACGAGATGTTTGGGAGCCTGAGGGCAAGAAGAAGCAAGAAGGGCAAGTCACCCCAGAAAAGGCACATCTCTAAGATACGCCAATTCTGGCACTTTGCCTCGCTCTTCCCACTTGGCCTGTAGGGATGGCAAGTCGGGTGATAGTTGGGGGGGTTTGATGCCACCTTTGTATTGTCAGGTGACATCAAGCCCTGAGGTTAGTTATAGAGAGAAGTCAATAAGACGCCCCCATTACTAACCCCATAATCACATTGTAAAAAAACACAGATACCCAGAAAAAATCCCTTTAATTGAAAGAATGACACAAACTCCTTTAATATTCTTAATTAAACCAATCTTACGACCTCACCTATTCCCCCAATACCCTCGTCATCTGCAAAAGAGGTAAAAAAAAAACAAAAAACAATATTCCTCACCTTTCCGCAGAGATGCTTTTAATCCATTTGTCCCACGAAGGGTCCATATGTAGCCTGTCATCCAGTAGACACTGCCTGTGAACTGCAATTCCCTGTCTGAGGGCACCGCGAGCGTGAGAAAGTTCTTCTGCTCGCGATGCAGTCTGCCAATGTACTCACTTCACAGCCAATGAAATCACTTCACAGCCAATGAACTCACTTCACCTTTCTGATGTCAATGCGAGTGCCGTGGGAAGATTTCCCACTTCGCTCGTGCCATCATCACATAGGTGAAGTGAGTTCATTGGCTATGAACTCGCAGGACCTGTCAGACGGCACCGCGAGCAGAACTTTCTCATGCTCACGGTGCCCTCAGAGAGGGAATAGCAGTTCACAGGGAGACACTGAGCATACAGTGCTCAGTGTCTAGTGGATGACAGGCTGTATGGACGCACCATGCTTCCATGCAGCTTGCCATCTAGATGTAGCAGAGCTAGACCCGTCGTGAGACAAATGGATTATGGATTAACAGCATCTCTGCAGAAAGGTGAGGAATATTGTTCTTTTTTTTTTACCTCTTTTGCAGATGATGAGGGCATTGGTCGTGAACTCGCAGGACCGCAAACTGCATATTCCCAGTTCATTCTGGAAAGTGAATCCCGCAAAAAAATAAAAAAAAGATTGGATAAGTAAAGTCTCCGCGAGCTCCAAGAACACTGGTTTTGGCTGTTGCAGCTGAAAGGAGGACATCGGTAAACCAGGGGAGGAGTCCTGAGGGGAAACATTTGCATATTCCAGTTCATTCTGGGATAAGTGAAGAGTCTCCGCGAGCTCCAAGAACACTGAGTTTTGGCTGTTGCAGCTGAAAGGAGGACATCGGTAAACCAGGGGAGGAGTCCTGAGGAGATCATTTGCATATTCCCAGTTCATTCTGGGATAAGTGAAGAGTCTCCGCGAGCTCCAAGAACACTGGGTTTTGGCTGTTGCAGCTGAAAGGAGGACATCGGTAAACCAGGGGAGGAGTCCTGAGGAGATCATTTGCATATTCCCAGTTCATTCTGGGATAAGTGAAGAGTCTCCGCGAGCTCCAAGAACACTGGGTTTTGGCTGTTGCAGCTGAAAGGAGGACATCGGTAAACCGCGCGCCGCCAGGCGCGCAAATTTTGGCACTTTTTTCACCGCTGTGATATCTCTTTAACAATAAGAGCATGGAAGAGGCTAGGAGCCATGTGGTGAGTTGCATTTCTTGCTACATGTTCACAGATTTACCAGTGGAAAAGCCAAATTTCACATGCCACAAATGCAAGCTTGTGTCCATGTTGGAGGAAAAGTTGCGGAATCTGGAAGAGAGGTTATCTACATTGAAGATCATTAAGGAAGATGAAGAGTTCTTAGACAGAGCAGAATTATCTCTTCATGGTGCAGAAAGAGAAGAAATTCGAAGAGCACCTGAAGAAGCAAGAGGAATGGAAGCATGTGACCCAGAGAAGCAGGAGGATCGTGAGGCAGTCAGCACCCATACTGCTCAGGAACCAGTACCAGGCTTTCACACAGGAGAATGAAGAAGAAATACATCAGGATAAGACTTTGCCCACAAAGAGCAACCTTGTAAGCCCTCAGAGTCCTCCTGAATGGAGAAAGAAAAATGTTGTGAAGAAGAAACGGAGAGTTGTGGTCGTGGGGGATTCCTTGTTGAGAGGAACAGAGGCTGCTATCTGCAGACCGGATATAACCTCAAGAGAAATGTGCTGTCTTCCAGGTGCAAAAATTAAAGATGTGTCTGACAGGATATCAGGACTCTTCAGACCTAAAGATGACTACCCATTCCTGCTAATACATGTTGGGACAAATGACACCACAAGAAGTGACCTGGAAACCATCTGCAGTGATTTTGAAAACTTAGGCAAGAAAGTGAAAGAACTGGGTGCGCAGGTGGTCTTCTCTTCCATCCTCCCAGTGGATGGCCATGGAACAAGGAGGTGGAATAAGATTCTGCAGGTGAACAACTGGCTACGTCGATGGTGCCGTCAGCAAGGATTTGGATTTCTGGATCACGGAGTGAATTACCTATACGATGGACTACTTGCTAGAGATGGGGTGCACCTTACGAAGACTGGAAAACATTATTTGGAAGTCGCCTTGCTACACTCATCAGGAGAGCTTTAAACTAGAACAATGTGGGAAGGGAAGCAAAACACCAGAAAAAGCCATACACCTGACAAATGCTATTGAGAACTCGGCTATTAGAAGTGGAAAGGAAGAACGAAGACAAAACAATCTAAATAATAAAAATATTGGAGGAAGAGAAACCAATCACAAACTAAAATGTTTTTATACAAATGCACAAAGCATGGGCAACAAACAAGGAGAATTGGAACTACTAACGCAGGAGAAGAAGTATGATGTCATTGGAATCACTGAAACTTGGTGGGACGATACACATGATTGGAATACAAGGCTAGAAGGATACAACTTATTTGCAAGAAACAGACTTGATAAACGGGAGGAGGTGTCGCATTGTATGTTAGAAAAGCGTATATTTGCACAGAGATTGATGCTTCAGAGACTGGTAGTTCTGTGGAAACTGTTTGGGTAAGAATACAAGGACAGAACAATGGAAAGGACACCATTGTAGGCATTTACTACAGGCCACCTATGCAAGCTGAAGATATGGATGAACTCTTTATGCATCAAATGGCCAAGTTCTCCAAAAAATATGACATAGTGGTCATGGGAGATTTCAACTATCCAGACATTTGTTGGGAATCGCTCTCAGGCAAAACTAACAGGTCAAGGAAATTCTTATCCTCTCTTGCTGACAACTTTATCTTTCAAAAGGTAGGGGAGAAAACAAGAGGAACTGCTACCTTGGATCTAATCCTTATAAATAGGGAGGAAATGGTTGAGGAGGTAAGAGTGGCTGGGACCCTAGGAGGTAGTGACCATGCTATTTTAGAATTTTGGATAACAAGAGGAGGAAGACCTGTGAAGACTCAGACGTCAAGATTAGATTTCAGAAAGGCAGATTTTAAGGGACTCAGAAAAAGAATTGGAGGGATCCAATGGCAGGATATCCTTAAAGACAAAAATGTCCAGGAAGGATGGGACATCTTGAAAAATGAGATTCTCAAAGCACACTCGTCAACAATTCCAAAAAGAGGGAAGAATGGGAAGCATTTAAGGAAACCAGGATGGATGAACACAGAACTTAAACACATGCTAAAAAGGAAGAAAGAAATGTTTATCAAATGGAAAGAGGGAGGCATATCTAAAGAAGAATATAATGCCATCTGCAGAACCTGCAGGGCACAAATCAGATTATCTAAAGCTGACAATGAATTAAGGCTTGCAAGAGATGTCAAAAGCAACAAAAAAGGATTTTGGGGATACATCAAAAGTAAAAGAAAAGTCAAAGATGCTATAGGATTTTTACAGGATGAAAATGATGAAATGGTAAGAAAGGATGTTGAGAAGGCTGAACTTTTAAATTCCTATTTTGCATCTGTTTTCTCTCAGAAAGGAAATGTAACATCAACTGATCTTCACTGTCCTATTAAAGGAATAGAAGAATCCAGGATATCTATAAACAGAAAGACAGTGAGGAAACACTTAGCTAACCTAAATGAATTCAAGTCTCCAGGCCCAGATGAATTACACCCCAGAATACTGAAGGAGATAGCAGAAGAAATTCTTGAACCACTGTCCATAATCTTTGAAAATTCTTGGAGAACAGGTGAAGTCCCAGAAGACTGGAGAAGAGCAAATGTTGTTCCTATCTTCAAAAAGGGGAAGAAGGTGGACCCAGGGAACTACAGGCCGGTGAGTCTGACTTCTATACCAGGAAAGATCTTTGAACAAATTATTAAAGAACATGTATGTAAGTACCTGCATAAGAATGAAGTGATTAAACAGAGTCAGCATGGGTTTGTAACTAATAAGTCATGTCAGACTAACTTAATTTCCTTCTATGACAGAATCACTGACTGGGTGGATCAGGGAAATGCTGTAGATATAGTATATCTTGACTTCAGCAAAGCATTTGACAAAGTATCTCACACAATCCTTATTGAAAAAATGACTAAGTATGGAATGGACAAGGCAACTGTTAGGTGGATTCATAACTGGCTTAGTGATCGGAATCAAAGAGTGGTCGTAAATGGCTGCACATCCAGTTGGAAGAATGTCTCAAGTGGGGTACCACAAGGCTCTGTTTTGGGCCCTGTATTGTTCAACATCTTTATCAATGATTTAGATGAAGGAATTGAGGGTAAACTGATCAAATTTGCTGATGACACAAAGCTAGGAGGGGTAGCTAATACTAGAGAAGAGAGAGAGAGGATTCAAAAAGATATAAATAAACTGGAGCAGTGGGCAGCAACTAACAGAATGGTTTTTAACAGGGAAAAATGCAAAGTACTACATCTGGGCAATAAAAATGAAAAAAGCATATACAAAATGGGAGGAATAGGGCTAAGTAACAGCACATGTGAAAAAGACTTGGGTATACTAATTGATCACAGACTGAACATGAGTCAACAGTGTGATGCAGCAGCAAAAAAGGCAAATACAATTCTAGGATGTATCAACAGAAGCATACAGTCTAGATCACGTGAGGTCATTATTGCCCTCTACTCCTCTTTGGTCAGACCTCATCTGGAATACTGTGTCCAGTTTTGGGCACCACATTTTAAAAAAGACATCAACAAACTGGAGCAAGTTCAGAGAAGAGCCACCAGAATGGTGACCGGTCTGCAAACCATGTCCTATGAGGAACGGTTGCAGGATTTGGGAATGTTTAGCTTGCAAAAAAGAAGACTGAGAGGAGACTTAATAGCTGTCTACAAATATCTCAAGGGCTGTCACATTGTAGAAGGATCATCTTTATTCTCATTTGCACAAGGAAAGACTAGAAGCAATGGGATGAAACTGAATGGGAGGAGACACAGATTAGATATTAGAAAAAACTTTTTGACAGTTAGGGTGATCAAGGAGTGGAACAGGCTGCCACGAGAGGTGGTAAATTCTCCTTCAATGGAAGTCTTCAAACAGAGGCTGGACAGACATCTGTCTGGGATGATTTAGAGAATCCTGCTTTGATCAGGGGGTTGGACCAGATGGCCCAGGAGGTCCCTTCCAACTCTACCATTCTATGATTCTATGATTCTATGAGGTGTTAGGGCCCTGCCTAGTAGACCACAGATAATACTGTAGTGACACCATTCTAGAACAAAGTGACAATTCCACTCTGTCGCCCTCAAAAGCCGTATCTGAAAAGAAAAAGGGAAATCATTAATAAAAAAAATAAAACCTAAGGCAGAAACCGGCCTGGGCTGTCCAGATCCATGCCTGCCTCCTGACATTAAGCTAAAACAGATTAGCTTCATGCCAGTTGGTGGTACCATCCTCTACGGGGGAGGGGGGGGGGGGACCTGCATTTTTTTTTTTGCATAGCATAAGCAGCATACACCCGTGTTTTTTTTGTGCCGCAGTGAAGCATTAAACCCCATACACTAACCAGAGGGACACACAGCATAACCCCCACAATCATAAATTTCCACCTCACACTAATCAGTGGAACCCACAGTATAAATCCAACAAAGCACTCACGACGCCCCCTCCCCCAAGCGCAAATCCCCAGACGCCTCCTTCCCCCCTCCTGAAAGGTGAATCCCCATCATGTGCCCCCACCCCCCAAGCATAAATCTCCCATCGGATGTCCACCCACCCAAGCATTACTCCCATTGGATGCCACCCACCCCGCTTCCCAAGCATAAATCCTCATCAGACCTCCACCCCCCCTCAAGCATAAACACCATAAGACTTCCACCCCCCAAAGCATTACTCATATCGGACGCCACCCAAGCATAAACCCTAATCGGACATCCACTCCCCCCCCCCCCCCAGCATTAACCCTCATCGGACATCCACTCCCCCAGCATAAAACCCCCATCGGACCCACCCTCCCTAAGCATAAAACCCCTCGGACCTACCCTCCCCAAGCATAAACCAGACCCGGCAAGCGTGCATTAAATCTCTATTCCTGGGGTTCAACCAGACCCAGCAAGCTTGCATTAACTCTCCCCTCGGGGCCCAACCAGACCCGGCAAGCGTGCATTAACCACCCCCCAGAGCCCAACAAGATCCCACAAGTGTGAATTAATCCCCTTTCTCCCCAGGGTCCAACAAGATCCCGCAAACCAATTCTCTACCCCCCGGGGCCAACCAGACCCGCAAGTGTGCATTATCTCCCCCCAGGGCCCAACAAGACTCCACAAGCGTGCATTAATCTCCCCCAGGTCACCCCCAAACCCCACCACAAGCAGATCGCCCCCACTAAAAGGGGTCCACTCCATAAGCAGCAGGTCACACCCAAATCCCACCACTGGGGTTCCCCCAAAACCCACCACAAGCAGGTTGCCCCCCCCCACTTAAGGGGTCACTCCGTAAGCAGGTCACCCCCATATCCCACACACGGGTCCATCAATAGCCAGCAGCAGGTCACACCCCTCCCAAACCTCACCACAAGCAATCGCCCTACACTAAAATGGGTCCACTCCGTAAGCAGCAGGTCCCCACCAAACCCCACCACAATAACCAGCAGCAGGTCACCCAACCCAAACAGGTCGCCCCCACTAAAAGGGGTCCCACAATAACCAGCAGCAGGTGGCCCCCCCAAACAGGTCACCCCCAAATCCCACCACAGGGGTCCCCTCAATAGCCATCAGCAGGTCGCCCTCAAATTAGGGGGTCCCCCTAAAAGCCAGCAGCAGGTCACCCCGCACTAAAAGGGGTACAACCAGTAAGCAGCAGGTCACCCCCAACCCCACCAGAAGGGTTCCCCCAATTGCCAGCAGCAGGTCAACCCCCACCACAGGGGTCCCCCCAAACCCCATCACCTCTGGTAATGGTGTGCTGCAACTTGCTAAAACAGAACACGCGGGTCACCCCCAAAACACTCACCCCAAAATTCCAGCACCGGGTCGCACGTTTGAGGGTCACTCCCCAAACTCCACCACAGGGTCGCACGTTTTTCACCCTGAAACACTAACCTCTATGAGCCATGGCGTCTCGCAAGGTAATGGCGTGACGACTTCCTAAAATAGAACACACTCACAACGTCACATTAGCCCCCTTGATGCTTATTTACATACCCCCCTCACACCAGCTGTCTGGATGCCCCTCTACCCCATGCCTCCTCACACCAGCCACACAGCCCCCTGGATGCCCCTCTACATACCCCATGCCCCCTCACACCAGCCCCCTGGATGCCCCTCTACATACCACCTCACACCAGCCCCCTGGATGCCCCTCTACATACCCCATGCCTCCTCACAACAGCCCCCTGGATGCCCTCTACATACCCCATGCCCCCTCACACCAGCCCCCTGGATGCCCCTGTACAAACCCCATGCCTCCTCACACCAGCCCTCTGGATGCCCCTCTACATATCCCCACACACCATCCCCCTGGATGCCACTCTACATACCCCATGCCCCCTCACAGCAGCCCTCTGGATGCCCCTCTGCATACCCCATGCCCCCTCACAGAAGCCACACAGCCCCCTGGATGCCCCTCTACATACCACATGCCCCCGCACACCAGCCCCCTGGATGCCCCTCTACATACCCCATGCCCCCGAACACCAGCCCTCTGGATGCCCCTCTACATACTCCATGCCCACGCCCACCAGCCCCCTGGATGCCCCTCTACATATCCCCACCCACCATCCCCCTGGATGCCCCTCTACATACCCAATGCCCCCTCACAGCAGCCCTCTGGATGCCCCCCTACATACCCCCTCACATCAGGCCACTGGATGCCCCTCTGCATACCCCATGCCCAGTCACAGCAGCCACACAGACCACTGGATGCTCCTCTACATACCCCATGCCCCCGCACACCAGTCCCCTGAATGCCCCTCTACATACCAGCCCCGCACCCCTGGTGCCCCTACATCACCCACACACCAGCCCCCTGGATGCCCCTCTAAATACCTCATGCCCCTCACAGCAGCCCTCTGGATGCCCCCTTACATGCCCCTGGATGCCCCTCTGCATACCCAATTCCCCCTCACAGCAGCCACACAGCTCCCTGGATGCCCCTCTACATACCCCATGCCTCCTCACACAGCCCTCTGGATGCCCCTCTACATACCTCATACCTCCTCACACAGCCCTCTGGATGCTCCTCTACATACTCCATGCCCCCGCACACCAGCCCACTGGAAACCCCTCTACATACCTCATGCCTCCTCACAGCAGCCCTCTGGATGCCCCCCTACATACCCCCACACATCAGCCCCCTGGATGCCCCTCTGCATACCCCATGCCCCCTCACAGCAGCCACACAGCCCCATGAATGCCCTCTACATACCCCATGCCTCCTCGCAGCAGCCCTCTGGATGCCCCTCTACATACCCCCGCACACCAGCTCCTGGATGCCCCTCTACATAACCCATGCCCCCGTACACCAGCCCCCTGGATGCCCCTCTACATACTCCATGCCCCCGCACACCAGCCCCCTGGTGCCCCTCTACATACCCCCACACACCAGCCCCTGGAAGCCCCTCTGGGGGCTGGGGGTAGAAGAAAGAGCAGCGGAGATAGCAGCGCGGTATGTGAGCGAATGTCATAGACTGCGAGAAAGAGAACTAAGATATGCCATGGACTTCTATAGCCCCCACCCCGGATCTGCCCCCATCACCCCTCCCTATGCCATGGACTTCTATAGCCCCCACCCCGGACCTGCGCCCCCATCACCTCTCCCTATGCCATGGACTTCCATAGCCCCTACCCTAGATCTGCCCCTACTCAACATCCTATCCCTATTCCCCTTTTGTACACTTGCTTTGGCAAAACTGATGTGTATTTAGTCCTGCCAATAAAGCTTCTTTGAATTGAATTGAAGCCCCTCTACATACCTCATGACTCCTCACACAGCTCCCTGGATGCCCCTCTACATAGCCCATGCCTCCTCACACAAGCCCTCTTGATGCCCCCCTACATAGCCCCTCACATCAACCCCCTGGATGCCCCTCGCATACCCCATGCCCCCTCACAGCAGCCACATAGCCCCCTGGATGCCCCTCGCATACCCCATGCCTCCTCACACAGCCCTCTGGATGCTCCTCTACATAACCCATGCCCCTCTGGCTGCTCCTCTACATAACCCATGCCCCCGCACACCAGCCCCCTGGATGCCCCTCTACATGCTCCATGCCCCCGCACACCAGCCCCCTGAATGCCCCTCTACATACTCCAAGCCCCGCACACCAGCCCCCTGGATGCCCCTCTACATACCCCATGCCCTCACAGCAACCCTCTGGATGCACCCCTACATACCCCCTCACATCAGCCCCCTGGATGCCCCTTGCACACCCCATGCCCCCTCACAGCAGCCACACAGCCCCCTGGATGCCCCTCTACATACCCCATGCCCCCGCACACCAGTACCCTGGATGCTCCTCTACATACCCATGCCCCCGCAC
This sequence comes from Oophaga sylvatica, assembly GCA_033576555.1. NCBI lineage: Eukaryota > Metazoa > Chordata > Amphibia > Anura > Dendrobatidae > Oophaga > Oophaga sylvatica. Next base: position 429,452,321 of record JARQOD010000005.1, on the reverse strand, counting down.
ACCAGTACCCTGGATGCTCCTCTACATACCCCATGCCCCCTCACATCACCCCTGGATGCCCCTCTGCATACCCCATGCCCCCTCACAGAAGCCACACAGCCCCCTGGATGCCCCTCTACATACCACATGCCCCGCACACCAGCCCCTGGATGCCCCTCTACATACCCCATGCCCCCGAACACCAGCCCTCTGGATGCCCCTCTACATACTCCATGCCCACGCCCACCAGCCCCTGGATGCCCCTCTACATATCCAGCCACCATCCCCTGGATGCCCCTCTACATATCCCCAGCCACCATCCCCTGGATGCCCCTCTACATACCCAATGCCCCCTCACAGCAGCCCTCTGGATGCCCCCCTACATAACCCCTCACATCAGCCCACTGGATGCCCCTCTGCATACCCCATGCCCACTCACAGCAGCCACACAGACCACTAGATGCTCCTCTACATACCCCATGCCCCCGCACACCAGTCCCCTGAATGCCCCTCTACATACCCCATGCCCCCGCACACCAGCCCCTGGTTGCCCCTCTACATACTCCATGCCCCCACACACCAGCCCCCTGGATGCCCCTCTAAATACCTCATGCCCCCTCACAGCAGCCCTCTGGATGCCCCCTTACATGCCCCTGGATGCCCCTCTGCATACCCAATTCACCCTCACAGCAGCCACACAGCTCCCTGGATGCCCCTCTACATACCTCATACCTCCTCACACAGCCCTCTGGATGCTCCTCTACATACTCCATGCCCCCGCACACCAGCCCACTGGAAACCCCTCTACATACCTCATGCCTCCTCACAGCAGCCCTCTGGATGCCCCCCTACATAACCCCACACATCAGCCCCTGGATGCCCCTCTGCATACCCCATGCCCCTCACACAGCTCAGCCCAGAATGCCCTATACCCCATGCTCCTGCGAGCCTGGATGCCCCTCTACATACCCCCGCACACCAGCTCCCTGGATGCCCCTCTACATAACCCATGCCCCCGTACACCAGCCCCCTGGATGCCCTCTACATACTCCATGCCCCCGCACACCAGCCCCCTGGATGCCCCTCTACATACCCCCACACACCAGCCCCCTGGAAGCCCCTCTGGGGGCTGGGGGAAGAAGAAAGAGCAGCGGAGATAGCAGCGCGGTATGTGAGCGAATGTCAGACTGCGAGAAAGAGAACTATGATATGCCATGGACTTCTATAGCCCCCACCCCGGATCTGCCCCCATCACCCCTCCCTATGCCATGGACTTCTATAGCCCCCACCCCGGACTGCGCCCCATCACCTCTCCCTATGCCATGGACTTCCATAGCCCCCACCCCGGATCTGCCCCCATCACCCTTCCCTATGCCATGGACTTCTATAGCCCCCACCCGGATCTGCCCCATCACCCCCCTATGCCATGGACTTCCATAGCCCTACCCTAGATCTGCCCCTACTCAACATCCCTATCCCTATTCCCCTTTTGTACACTTGCTTTGGCAAAACTGATGTGTATTTAGTCCTGCCAATAAAGCTTCTTTGAATTGAATTGAAGCCCCTCTACATACCTCATGACTCCTCACAGCTCCCTGGATGCCCCTCTACATAGCCCATGCCTCCTCACACAAGCCCTCTTGATGCCCCCCTACATAGCCCCTCACATCAACCCCCTGGATGCCCCTCGCATACCCCATGCCCCCTCACAGCAGCCACATAGCCCCCTGGATGCCCCTCGCATACCCCATGCCTCCTCACACAGCCCTCTGGATGCTCCTCTACATAACCCATGCCCCCTTGGCTGCTCCTCTACATAACCATGCCCCCGCACACCAGCCCCCTGGATGCCCCTCTACATGCTCCATGCCCCCGCACACCAGCCCCCTGAATGCCCCTCTACATACTCCAAGCCCCCGCACACCAGCCCCCTGGATGCCCCTCTACATACCCCATGCCCTCACAGCAACCCTCTGGATGCCCCCCTACATACCCCCTCACATCAGCCCCTGGATGCCCCTCGCAACCCCATGCCCCCTCACAGCAGCCACACAGCCCCCTGGATGCCCCTCTACATACCCCATGCCCCGCACACAGTACCCCTGGATGCTCCCTACATACCCCCTGCCCCTACACTCACACCCCGGATGCCCTCTACACACCCAGCCCCCTGATGCCCTCTCTACATACCCCATGCCTCCTCACATCAGCCCTCTGGATGCTCCTCTACATACCCATGCCCCGCAAACCAGCCCCCAGGATGCCCTCTACATACCCATGCCCCTCACCACAGCCCCTGGAAGCCCCTTACATACCTCATGCCCTCACAGCAGCCCCCTGGATGCCCCCCTACATACTCATGCCCTTCACAGCCCCCGGATCCCCTAATACCTACACCAGCCCAATGAGCCCCCTGATCCCCCATGCTCCTCACATCAGCCCCCTGCCCACTAATACCTCAGTCACCCCTGAATCCTCTACATACCCACGGAGCCCCCTACATACCCGTGCCCCTCACATCCCGCCCCTGGATGCTCCCCTACATACCCCATGCCTCCTAACTCAGCCCCCTTGATGCCTTCTACATACCCCGCTCACAGCAGTCCCCGGAATGCCCCATTACATACCCATGCCCCCTCACGTCAGCTCCCTGGAAACTCCTCTACATACCCCAGGCCCCCTCACAGTCAGCCCCTGGATAGCCCCTCTACATACCCCATGCCCCTCACAGCAGCCCCTGGATGCCCTCTACATACTCATTACCGTTTCCTCACTCAGCCCTCGGGATGCCTACATACTCCATGCCCCGCAACAGCCTGGAAACACATCTACATGCTCATGCTACCTCACAGCAGCCTCTGGATCCCCCTACAACCCCTCACATCAGCCCCTGGGTGCCACTCTGCATACCATGCCCCCCTCCAGCAGCTCACAGCCATGAATTGCCCCTCTACATACCCCATTGCCTCTCCCCAGCAGCCCTTGGATGCCCCTTACATAACCCGCTCCAGCCCCTGGATGCCCCTACATAACATGCACGTACACCAGCCCCCTGGATGCCCTACATACTCCATGCCCCCGCACAACGCCCACCTGGATGCCCTCTACATACCCCAACACAGCCCGGAAGCCCTTTGCATACCAGGTACTCAACAAGCTCCGGATGCCTCGCATTGCTCCCAAAAGCCCTTTGATGCCCCTTACTAGCCCTCACATCACCCTGATGCCCATGCTTACCCCATGCGCTTTCACGCAGCACATGCCCCGGATGCCCCTCATACCTATGCTCTCACCACAGCCTTCTGGATGCTCCTTTACATAACTAGCACCCTCTGTATGCTCCTCTAATAACTTGACTCACGACCAGCCACTGGTGCCTCTAATACCCATGCCCCGCACATCCCACTGGATGCCCATCTAATTCTCCAAGCCGCACACCAGCACCATGATGCCACTTACATACCTATGCTTTATCACATCAGCTCTGTATGACACATGCTATATACCCATGCCTCACAGCAGTCCTATGATGCCCCATACATCCCCTACTTCAGCCACTGGATGCACTACGACATACCATGCCTCACAGCAGCCACACAGCCCCTAAGTGCACATATAATACCGATGCCACGCAACTAAGTACCATGATGTCTGTTACCCTTACCATGCCCTAAACATGACCCTGTGACTCTTACAAAACAACCCTGATGCCCATCTACATACCCATGCCTCCTACAAATGCCTCTGGATGCTCTAAATACCATGCCCGTAAACCAGCCCCCTGGATGCTTCTCTACATACCCCATGCCCCGCACACCAGCCCCTGGAAGCCCCTCTACATACCTCATGCCTCCTCACAGCAGCCCCCTGGATGCCCCCCTACATACTCCCTCACGTCAGCCCCTGGAAATTCCTCTACATACCCCAGGCCCCTCTACATACCCCAATGCCCTCACATCAGCCCCTGGATGCCCCCTACACACCCCATGCCTACCTACATACCCATGCCCCCTCACATCAGCCCCTGGATGCTCCCCTACATACCACATGCCTCCTAACATCAGCCCCCATTGATGCCCTTCTACATACCCCCTCACAGCAGTCACCCGGATGCCCCCATACATACCCCATGCCCCCTCACGTCAGCTCCCTGGAAACTCCTCTACATACCCCAAGCCCCTCACATCAGCCCCCTGGATGCCCCCCTACATACCCCATGCCCCCTCACGTCAGCTCCCTGGAAACTCCTCTACATACCCATGCCCCCTCACTCAGCCCCCTGGATGCTCCCCTACATATATCCCATGCCTCTAACATCAGCCCCCTCTACATACCCCAGTGCCCTCACATCAGCCCCCTGGATGCCTACCTACATACCCATGCCCCTCACATCAGCCCCCTGGATGCTCCCCTACATACCACATGCCTCCTAACATCAGCCCCATGGATGCCTTCTACATACCCCCTCACAGCAGTCACCCGGATGCCCCCGTACATACCCCCTCACAGCAGCCCCCCGGATGCCCTTCTACATACCCCTCACAGCAGTCACCGGATGCTCCCATACATACCCCATGCCCCCTCACAGCAGCCCCCTGGATGCCCCATGCCTCCTCACACAGCCCCCTGGATGCCCAATAATACCAGCCCTCTACATACCCTCTCACACCAGCCCATGGATGCCCCCCTACATACCCTGTGCTCCCTCACACCAGCCCCTGGATGCCCCTCTACATACCCATGCCCCCTCACAGCAAACCCCTGGAAACTCCTCTACATACCCCATGCCCCCTCACAGCAATCCCCTGGAAACTCCTCTACATACCCCATGCCCCCTCACAGCAATCCCCTGGAAACTCCTCTACATACCCCATGCCCCCTCACAGCAGTCCCCTGGAAACTCCTCTACATACCCCATGCCCCTCACAGCAGTCCCCTGGATGCCTCTACAACATTCATTCACGTGGTCTCCCCACCTCAGGCCACTCGGGATCAGCACTAGACAAGCTCAGCATCAGTCCTCACAGCACAGCGCTGAACACGAGTCGTCCCAGGGCTCAGGATGTTACACACAGCTCAGCACAACCCTGGGATCCCCCTCACAGCCCTTCTGTCCCAGCCGGCACAATGTGCACACTGCTGCAGCTTAGAGCGGGACTGAAGCGGCTCCGCCCTTCCGGTGACGTCATGATCTCAAAGAATCACTCCTCCCCTCAAGAATTCAACTCCAATCTAGCCTCTGTCCCAGCCGGCACAATGTGCACACTGCTGCAGCTTAGAGCGGAACTGAAGCGGCTCCGCCCCTTCCGGTGACGTCACGATCTCAAAGAATCACTCCTCCCCCTCAAGAATTCAACTCCAATCTAGCCTCTACCGAGTCAGCAACGCTCCAGCCGGAAGCGTCCTGGATGCTCAGCAGTAAAAAAGCCGACACTTTGCTGACAGCGTGTGACGTAACTAAGCTGGGCTACGGGGCTTGGCTGAGGCCAAAAAACCAACATTCTGTTTATCCCTTGCAATTCACCTTACACAAGTGTTTGCTTTCTCCCTATTGCAGGCTTTCAGCTTTTTATGTACATCACCACAGTCAATTGCTAGTTCACCACTAGTATTACTGGGTCCTTGTTTTATAGGATATCTGGAGCACGGTACCTTCCTTTTATGTTTATTTTCTATTTAGTTTGACAGTGCAAGCACAGTCTCTGTCTAGATACCAGCTGCCCACATTCCCTACTGGTAGCGCCAGTTTATTTTTCCCGTTTTTAGTGAATAAGAACTAATGAGGTCAAAACTGAACAAGAGGGGTTGGTATGTAGTTAATATAACAATTATATTCAATTTTGACAAATTGTTAATATATAACCAATGATTAGCAGGTAGTTCCTGAATAGTCTGTACCCATATATTAACAAAATTCTATGCGGTTTGTCTAACAATGGTTTGAAAATATGGAGGCAATTGAGGAAATGCATAAAGTCTGAAGAATGTATTGAAATTGGCCTTAATAACGTGCACAATAATTAAACAGTAGAATATAATAAGACAAAGTAAATTAAGTACAGGCATTATTCAGTGTTTACGCTTAAAGAACAGGTGTAAATGAATGAGACCACTTGTGAAGAGCTGTTTAACAAAAAAAAATACATATACAAGCAGGTCACTGAAACACCAAGTGGTATAATATAAAGTGGCAAATACTCTGAGGTATTGGAATTAAGAATAAGGTGCCTGTACAAAGGAGAAATGCTGTCAAGGATAAACATACCCACTTTCACAGTACTGTGCCCAACGTGCGTTTCGTCTGAGCTTTTACCAGGGACCTGTAAGATACGGAGAAGTAAGCTATTTAAATAAATGACTGACTAATCAGGGGAGAAGGATTTTATTAATTAAGTGGGAGCAGCTGATCCTCGGTGCGGGAGTGTGACCCTGCATGGTATTGGCCCACGACATGTCCGGACTGGGGCGACTCGTTTCCATGGAGCTCGGCAACATGGGCTGATGTGACATAGGTATGCGTTCCACCAATAGTATATGCGGTATGTAAAATATGTATGTATGTAGGAGGCAGGTTAGAGGCATGATTTGTCATAAGCCCATACAGATGAATATTTAAGCAGGGCACCACATAAAGCGTCGCCCCACCCACAGGCCGCCCCTGAGCACAAGAATCCCATTAACTGAAAACTACAAATGCAGATTGAACAACCACAAGATGGATTTCATCCATCAAGTTATAATTTTAATCAGTATAATGGCGTCAATCTTTCAGTGCTTGTAGTTTACTTAGCAAAATCCTGAATGACCGTTTCGCTTTAAGGTGCTCTTGAAAAATGAGTGAGAATCCCTTAAAAACAAAAGGATAGGGTGGTTTAAATTTTTTAATTTTGATCCTTCCCTCACGAACATCACCTAGTGTCTGAAGGCTCCATACGCATCACCTAGTAATTTGGTCCTGAAATTGGTGAGTGCAGATGCCTTTAGTCCAGTGTATATGGGAACATTTACTGTCCATACATGATAGAAACTACTGCTGTTCTCAGTAGGGTTCAGCTCCCCCCTCCTTTATGCAGTCTTCCTATTGTTCCCTTGTATAACCCCTTAATTTGAGTATCCTAAACCCACTTCTTTCCTATTCCTCCAGGCCCTCCCGACCCCACCTGTCCCCTAACACTACCATTCTCCTCTAGGTCTTGCTAGCACTACTTAGCCTGCCTCTTCTGGTTGACTTCTTTTGCACGCTCTTCTCTGGTCTCTTCTCTTCATTGGGAACTTGGCTCCTTCAAGAAGATTCCACAAGGCCCAATTTTATGGCTAAGAGTCCAGTCACCAATGGCATAATTTAGCTCTGCTGGAGAAGAATCCACAGGGATGATTTCTTACAGTAAAGGAATTTTGCGAGAGAACTGCTCATACTCCAATAGCAAAGGCATCCACTGCAAGAAACTGCTGTCTGTCCACATCAGGATGGTGGAGGACTGGAACAGTAGAAAAACAGGACTTGAGTTCTTGATGGGCTTGAACAGCTGACTGACTAGTTCTGGGAATTGGCGCCTTTCCGAGTTAAGGTTGTCAGTGGAGCAACCACTTTATTAAAAAAACTATTATCGGTTATAATTGACAAAGCCAGGTAATCTTTAGAGAGCCTTGAAACTAACTGGCTGTAGCTAATACAGTGGTGAAAGCTATCTCTGCAATCATACGAAGACCTCCAGAAGAAATGATGTTGCCGAAGAATGGCAATTCTTGCTGCTCAGCTAGATATTTCTCCAACCTGGCATAGAGGTGGTTTTAATCAAGAATGTCTCATTAGAATGGAGAGGACATGAAGGCAATTGGAGTCAAAGTCTCTGAAGAAGATTAGGATGTTGTTCAGATAGACTAAGATATACTGATACAGAGTATCACAAAAGATGTCATTCACAAAGTGTTGGCGCACATCTTGTGCATTGTACAGTCCGAAAGGCCTCACTTGATATTCATAGTGACCATTCCGAGTGAATAATACTACCCTATGTTATTTACAGATACTATTACTTTTTACTTACGGTATTTACTTTCTGGAATCTATGTGCTCATTTTATTTTCTTATTGTTATGTTAGAGACAGATCTTTCATTCGTGCAATATAGTTTTGCCCCAGAAAAGGACATCTCTAGCTGTTTCAGGGAAAAAGGATTGCTTGGTCCTTTGTCAGTTTCATGAGATCCAGCTCCTGTTACTCTGAGCAGGAGATATAGAGCAAGCCTTCCTTCAAACTCCCATTTTTCTGGCACCCTCAGTCATCAAGACAAGATACTGGCAGGACCATGTTTCTGTGATGGTCAGTCCCTCTTTGAGTCTGCTGGAAAAAGGGAAAAACACCTTCTTTTCTGGGAGGTGCTGCAGCTACAAATTTACCAACATTCTTGCTTCCAGTGTTGTGAAGTCAGAAGCTTTCACGCATTGTGCCCCTTCTTGTGCAATGTTTTTTATTCTTCCAAGAAGGCATAGATCTTTGCCTTGGCTGCCTTCAAGGGTCTGTCCTTAGCCTTATTTTTCTTTACTTAGCATCTTACCTTGGAAGGTGCTTTTTGCAGTTGCATCATTTTGATGGTATTTGAAGTAGTAGCATTGTCTTTCTTTCTTCAGCGTTGCATCATACAATGTCTTTTTTTTTTTTAGGTATGTAAGGAGGCCTGCTAGTCTTCCCTTCAAACATTTCTCAAATTTTTGAAGTACGTTTATTTGCCATACCAAAAATAGGCTTGTACAGTCCCTGACAGAAGTTATGTCGCTTATCCATGTTATGTAAATCAAAGCTTATAACCTGACGTTAAATTCATCCATTGGTTTTATAAATTCCTCTTTTGAAAGCTGAAACCCTCCCAAATTTGGTTTAGGTTAAGAAAATAAATTGGCATCAATGCTGAAGTATTGATCATTTAATGAACACAGAATGTTCAGGTTTTGGCAAGACAAAAGTTTTGTCGCCTGGTCATATAATGCTCCCAATCCTAGTTTACATCCTCACCAGTGCTCAGTAAATGATCGGTTAATTAGTGGGTGTGTATAAAAAGAAACCCAGCACCCCAGACCTTCACTTGAACTGCAACTTGAGCTCTGACAACATGCCAAAAATCCACCCTGGGACCAAATCCTTGATTATCAAGAGGCTGAAGACCAGATCCACTGCAGAGGTGGCTGGCACCTTTGGTGTGTCTCAGCGTCAAGTACAAAGAATTAAAAAAAGATTTGAAGAGACTGGAGATGGGTTTGACAAGCCCAGGTCCAGCAGACCCCGCAAGACAACTGCTCAGGAGGAACATTTGTTTGTTAGAAAATTCAAAGCAAGCCCCTCTTCCACTGCAGCAGAACTCCAACAGGCCTGGTCACCTCAAGTCCCTGTGTCAACTAGAACAGTTTGTAGGATTCTGTCTTGAAATGGCCTCCATGGTCGATTCAGTGCCCAGAAGCCAGCACTAAACAAAAGGCAAATAAAAAAACCATGTGGCATTTGCAAAGTCCCACAGCCTGCTAAACAGATGGACGCTGGAAAAGTGTCAGAAGGTGGATTTTTCTGATGAATCTTCAGTAGAATTACACCACAGCCGCCGCAAATACTGCAGGAGACCGACTGGAGCCCGTATGGATCCAAAATACACCCAGAAAACAGCTAAATTTGGTGGTGGAAAGTCATGGTCTGGGGTTAAATTCAGTATGGGGTGTGCGAAACATTTGCAAGATGGAAGGCAATATCAATACCTAAAATATCAAGAAGTATTAGCTACCTCTTACATTCCAAATCATAAAAGGGGTTAAATTTTGCAGCAGGATGGTGGTCGATCACATACATCCATCTCTAGAACAAAGTTCCTCCAGGCAAAAAAGATCAAGGTGCTCAAGGACTGGCCAGCCCAGTCACCAGACATGAACATCATTGAGCATGTTTGGGGTAGGATGAAAGAGGAAGCTTGGAAGACAAAACCAAGGAATCTAGATGAACTCTGGGATGCATGTAAGACTGCATTCTTTGCTATTCCTGATGACTTCATTTAATAAATTGTATGAATCATTGTTGAACCGCATGGATGCAGTCCTTCAAGCTCATGGAAGTAACACAAAATATTAAATATGACTCTAATAGCACCACAACTTCATTCACCAATGTTATGCAACATATATTTGTATTTTAAGATAATTGTTTGAATATCAGATTACTTTCTGTGGGCGACAAAACTTTTTTTGTCTTGCCAAAATCTGACCATTCTATGTTCATTAAATGATCAATATTTCAGCATTGATGCCAATTTATTTTCTTAACCTAAACCAAATTTGGGAGGGTTTCAGCTTTCAAAAGAGTATTTTATAAAACCAATGGATGAATTTAACGTCGGGTTATAAGCTTTGATTTACATAACATGGATAAGCGACATAACTTCTGTCAGGGACTGTATTTCAGCCTGGATCTCATTTAATGGGTCATTTTGGCTTGACTTATTTTTTTTTTGTGGCATGAAATCACAGATGTAGCCATTTTTAAAATGACAGCTATCCGAATGCAGAAAAGGGCCCCATGCAGAATTGTAACTCTCAACACCTAACTGTGCAAATGTAATTACTTTTATTGTGTCAGTGATTTCTTTCCTGTGTTAGTTTATAAAGGGATACATCTGTATATTTCTGTATCTTATTATTCTGTTTGCGTAATTCTTAGTTTATCTCTGTGCCTGCAGGATGTCCAGTTGTGCTCAAAAGTTTACATACCTGGCAGAATTTTTGCTTTCTTGGCCTTTTATCAATTCCTTGGATATCTTTTTGTATCCTTTTCCTGTTTTATACAGTTTGTGGTGTAGTGACACCTGATGCAGCTAGGGGGCACTGTGTATGCTCCTCGAGGTATGCATGGAAGCATGGTTTGTGTTTGGTGAAGGACCTGTGATGAGGTCATGATCAGGTGACCTAACCATGTGATCCTGACCTCACCTATGTTATGTGTATCAAAAGGACCTGTGATGAGGTCATGATCAGGTGACCTAACCATGTGATCCTGACCTCACCTATGGGTGGGGTTACACTATGTAATGGAGTTTGTTTTGCACCTGTGAGAGAGTGTGTGGGAGTCTGCCAGTGTGGACAGGCTTCCATGTGTCCAAGGCAGGACATTACAGAGAGGTCTCTGTGAATGAAGAGTGAGGCTCCAGGCAGGAGCTGAAGCATTGAAGAGCTGTATTATGTTACCATATGGTTTATGATGTAATAAACCTAAGGACTTTTTGCATAAGATCGAGTCTCCTGATTTACCTCTGAAGCAGCCGAGTGAGTGAAACCTTACAATTGGTGGATGGAATGCTGGCAGCGACCCAAGGAACACATGTTCCAGGACTGGGAATCAGGAACCAGAGGAGGAACGACTGTCTGTGAAAACCGTGAGTGTGACCAGTGGTCACGAATAAACTGTGCATTGATGTTTATATGTGGTGCCTCTGAAGATAAGAGGTATCTGAAGAAACTGTTAAGCAGTGGTGACAGACAGGAGTCTGTGTTATGTGACCGGGGTCATTGAGAAGTAAGCAAAAAGCATTCTGAGAGGATACCTCAGAGGAGGTGTCCGGAAACCTGCGTGGCCAACAGGTAACAGACAGGAGTCTGTGGTGTACTGACGGGTCAGTGAGACTGTTTTTTCCTTTGTGGGATATCTCTGCGAGAAGAGGTGTCCGGAAAATCTCTCTGGCTGAGAGTGGTGACAGACGGGAGTCTGTGTTGTGCTGACGGGTCAGTGAGAAACTGTTTTTTTTTTTGGGACACGTGTGAGGTGTTTGCTGTGGCTCGTGGAGTCATGAAGGTGACAAGCGGCTGGCTGTGACTCGTGGGGTCACGAAGGTGACAAGCGGCAAGACAGCGCAGCGTGCAGAGACTTGTGGTGGCAGGAGCTACAGTGACTGTTGCAGCAAGAGGTTCTGCAGCAGCCGGAGCTGCAGTGGCAGCCACAGCAGCTTGGGAGTAGCATCTGGAGGTGCTGGATTGTTGGTGGCTGCAACGGAAGCGGTAGCAGTACCACCAGGAGCTGGTGTGGTAAAGAGGACAGTGTGAACCGAGGCACACGGACTCTTAAAGGGCCGATACACGCCCTGGGTGGAAGACACTGTCTGAGGGTACTGTGTGGACTGGGGCCTGTGGGAGCCGTGGTGTGTACCCCAGTGATGGGTGGTGTCCCAAAAGGGGGGCGGCAACCCAAAACAGGGATGGTTACCCAAAAGGGGGCGGTAACCCAAATTGGGATTGTGGCCCGAAAGGGGGTGGAGTCTCAAAAGGGGGTGGTAGCCCAAATCAGTAAAGTGGCCCGAAAGGGGGCGGAGTCCCAAAAGGGGGTGGCACCGGTTTCCTCTGGACATATCTGAGGAACAGCGGTGTGGGTGTTATACGTATTCCGCATGTGGCATAGACTTCCCGTTTGATAACAGCCCCAGGTGTGTACGGTAATGTTACATAGGGAAGCAGTCTCTGGACAGTTGGACTCAAAGAGTCAGGTGACTCTGAAAGGAACTCCGTTAGTTCTCTGTCTGACCGAGAAAAAGGTCCAGGTGTGCTGCATCCACGGGCTCATTGTGGACTATTTGGTAGACAGGGTGACGCTTGAGATGTCCACAAGTGTCGAGGATCAAGATGGCGGTATACCACCAAACGTATTGTACCCCTATGAGAGGGCACGGGACTTTGTATTTTTTGAGAATGCATGGGAACTTGATAAAGTGTGTTGTTGTTTAGAGGAGGGAGCCCCATCACAGCAGGCGGCTGTAATGGTTCCTTGCCGTGTGAAGTGTGAAAAGGAGGTAAACCCTAATAGCGATAGTCCCGAGCCCCAGGTGACCAGAAGAAAGTGTGGGTCAGACCAACTCGGGGACTTGGAGGTGACGAGACGTGTGACCGTGGGAAACGGTTTAGCTCTAGCGCAGGGGTCTGACACCTGTCTAGGTGGGGACGTGCTGTTCCAGGATGACAGGGGGAGTGGGAGTGACTCCTGTGCAGACTGTGACTCGACCCAAGGGAAAGCGAGTGCAGTAAGGTGGAGCCAAGTAAAAATGGTAGATCTTCCTCTCGCGCAGGGGCCGCGGAAAGGCGGGGCAGGCTACAGCCTCTAAGAAGAGAAATGATGAGGAAGAGTCAGGGTCAGGTACCGGTCAGGTTACTGTCCTTGATAAAGAGGCCACGTTTCTCTGACAAATCCCAGCACAGAGGTAGGGCTGGAGGTAGAACAGACCTGTAGTAGATCCACATCTGCAATGCCCGGAAAGGGTGAAATGGCTCAGTATGATGAAGGCTCCAGGGTACCGGAGGTAGAGCTGTTGAAAGAAACAGTAAAAGAGGCAGTTGAGCAAGAAAGGGTCCTGAGACAAATAATTGAGCACAGAATGGAGGAGCTGGAGAAGGAAGTCTCTAAGCTCAGAGATCATCTGTCAGCGTGTCATAGTATGAACAAGGCCCTATGGAAAGATATGGAGGTGCTCAGAGAGGCCCAGGAGAAGCATCAGCAGGAACTTCTCCGGAGGGAGGATGAGTGTCGCGGCTTGGCAGAGGAGCGAGATAAAGTTCTTCGTAAGCTCAAGATGGAGAAAGAGACTAATGCCCAGCTCCAGAAATCCACGGGAGACGAAGTACAGCAAGCAAAGTGCCACACAGATGGCCACACAAGAAATGCTGAGGTCTTGGAGAACTGCGCTGATGCTCAGGAGGAGGAGGTCCAACAGCATGTTCAGGAAAAGGAGACATCGCTTTTCAAGTGTATGATAGAGGTACCTGAAGACATGCAAGAAGCTTGTGCCAGTGAGGATGTACATGAGGCCTTTAGAAAAGCGGTAGAAGCATGTAGTGTGAACTGGGTGCCAGAGATGAAACAGTTAGTCATACTGTCGACTAAGGAAGTCACACTGAAGCGAGTGGCTGTCCTGAGAGACATGCACCTACATTGTCTCCGCACAAAGCAACTGATCCTGTTGAGAAATCACGAAGCCACTCGACGTTTGGAGCAAGCAAGAAAGGCTCAAAGTCAGCTTGGATTAATGGAGGACATCATTCAAGTGCCCAGAGGTCTGGTGAAGAAAGTCATCGGAAGACTTGGGAAAATGATGCAGGAGATGGTGAATAAGTCCGGAGTGACGAGAGTCAGGATTCCGGCTGATGACGAATCCAGGTCGTGGGTGAAGACGGGATGGTTCCGTTCCTCGTTGTCAGATCCAGGGAGAGCCTTGGGAATATCCGGATGCTCCTGGAGTATCGTGTGTCCTACCTGAGAGAAGTAGAGCAACTACAACTTGAGAGGGACCAGGTCAACAGGAACCTGCAGAAAATAGAAAGAAGATGGCCTCCACCTTCAACCCGTGGTATTGAGAGGAGAAGAGATAGAAGTAGTGATGCCTCAGTTAGCTCAGTGATGAGTGACTTAAGCAGGAGAACCTATAGTGGAAAAAATGAAAAGGACGCAGACCAGACAGGACGTATGGGTGCAAGTGAATTGCGACGCCGTACTGACCGCTGGGGAGGCGGGTGGTCTGACAGAGGGCCCGACTTAGCCAGACGGTTTGACTGGCAGAGATGACCGAGAAGGATCTCTGGTCGGGTAATAAGTGTTCAACCCCACAAGTTTGAACAGAGGGGGGAGGTATGTGGTGTAGTGACACCTGATGCAGCTAGGGGGCACTGTGTATGCTCCTCGAGGTATGCATGGAAGCATGGTTTGTGTTGTGGTGAAGGACCTGTGATGAGGTCATGATCAGGTGACCTAACCATGTGATCCTGACCTCACCTATGTTATGTGTATCAAAAGGACCTGTGATGAGGTCATGATCAGGTGACCTAACCATGTGATCCTGACCTCACCTATGGGTGGGGTTACACCTATGTAATGGAGTTTGTTTTGCACCTGTGAGAGAGTGTGTGGGAGTCTGCCAGTGTGGACAGGCTTCCATGTGTCCAAGGCAGGACATTACAGAGAGGTCTCTGTGAATGAAGAGTGAGGCTCAGGCAGGAGCTGAAGCATTGAAGAGCTGTATTATATGTTACCATATGGTTTATGATGTAATAAACCTAAGGACTTTTTGCATAAGATCGAGTCTCCTGATTTACCTCTGAAGCAGCCGAGTGAGTGAAACCTTACAATTTCAACTACCTTTTCCCATAGATCCGTTGACAATTCTTTTGCTTTCCCATGACTCACAATCTAGAAACGTCAGTGGTTGAATGAAAGATGCAAGAGTCTGTCTGGATCCCAGAAACTCGCTCTGCTTGTAATCAGTGTGTGCATAAAAGCGAATAGGTCACAAGTGAGGATGTTACTTTAGGAGCCATTCAAACTCATTTGTGTCAACTTCTGTGCATGTTATCAGGCCAAAATCGCCAGGGTATGTGAACTTTTGATCAGTCATGTGGTTGTTTTGGGTTGTCATTATGATTTAAAAAACAAACAGTAGTTTAACAATAGATGTCTCCACCCAACTTCTAACTGAGTGGAGAAGAAGTTTTGGTGTTGTCATTCATATTCTCTGAAAAAAGTCCAAGAAAGCAAAAGTTCTACCGGGGTATGTAAACTTTTGACTGTATATAGCTTGGTTGGAGGGGCCTCTTGATATTAAGCAGTCTAACCACAGCTATGTATATGTATGTATGTGTATATATGTGTGTGTGTGTGTGTGTGTGTGTGTATATATATATATATATATATATATATATATTATTTATTTTATACAATGCCCACTACCATCACTACTATACAGCAAATAATACTGACCATTACCTCTACATAACAAAACACTCTACACAAAGACCAATGATGCCACCATATACAGCTCTGGCAAAAATTAAGGCCACTGCACAGTTTTAAAAAACAGCTTCTCTACATGTCTGACAGCCATTGCATTCCAGTGTCAGTTGAATTCCAACCAGAGTACACCTCATTCTACTTATTGTGCGCTTCTGATTAGGTGATCACCTGAACCAAATCTTATTTAACGAAAGAAAGTATAAAAAGCACTGCTGTGGTGTTCACAATCTTCTTGCAATAGGACAAGCTGAATGGCAAAACAAGTGCTAGTAACATCCCAAAAGTAATAGGAGTGAAATTATAACTTTTAACCATGCCAAAGGAGTTGAAAAGAAAAGTCTTGAGTGAGGAAAAGAAGGGCTCAATTCTGGCTGTAGTAGCAGAGAAAGCGTCATGTTGCCTCCATCCTTAAAATTTCTAAGACTGCAGTCCATTACAACAAAGTCAAGCAGCAGATATTGGGGACAACAAAGTTACAGACCGACAGAGGGCGAAAACGACTCTCCACTGACTGGGATGATCGTCATCTTCGAATGTCATCAAGTGACCTACAAAAGGGGTGAAGTGCACGGTAAGAACAGTTCGTAACAGGCTCCTAGAGGCAGGGCTCAAGTCATGTAAAGCTAGAAAAAAGCCTTTCATCAATGAGAAGCAAAGGAGAGCCAGGCTGAAGTTTGGCAAAGACAATAAGGATTGGACCATAGAGGACTGGATTAAAGTAATCTTCTCTGATGAGTCTAATGGTTAGACAGAGACCTGGAGAGGCGTACAAGCCACAGTGTCTTGCACCCACCGTTAAATTTGGTGGAGGATCGGTGATGATCTGGGGATGCTTCAGAAAGGCTGGAATTGGGCAGGTTAATCTTTGTGAAGGACGTATGAATCAAGCTGCGTACAAGGTTATCCTGGAAAAACAGTTGAATCCTTCTGCTCAGGCAATGTTTCCCAACTCTGAGGACTCGTTTTTCCAGCAGGACAATGCGCCATGTCACACAGCTAGGTCAATCAATGTGTGGATGAAGGACCACCACATCAAATCCCTGTCATGGCCAGCCCAATCTCGAGACCTGAACCCCATTGAAAACCTCTGGAATGTAATCAAGAGGAAGATAGTCACAAGCCATCAAACAAAGAAGAACTGCTTAAATTTTCGTACCAGGAGTGGCCTAAGGTCACCCAAAAGCAGTGTGAAAGACCAGTGGAAAGCATGCCAAGACGCATGAAAGCTATGATTAATAATCATGGTTATTCCACAAAATATTGATTTCTAAACTCTTCCTGAGTTAAAACATTAGTATCGTTGTTTCTAAATGATTATGAACTTGTGTCTTTTGCATTATTTGAGGTCTGCAAGCACAGCATTTTTTTATTTTGACCACTGCCCATTTTCTGAAAATAAATACAGAATTTATTGCTTGGAAATTCGGAGACAAGTAAATAACCTGAGCGTCCCTATCAAAGCTAAGAATGTCCTCATTTATGACATATAATATTCTGAGTGCCCACACAGCTCTGTATATACAGAATGATGGTCATACAGTCCCCACTACACAATATGATGGCCCCCAAAGCCCTTTATTATACATTGAGGATCCCAGAGTTCCCTATACACAGTATAGTACAAAGCCCCTATATACAATATGATGTCCCCACTGCCCCTATATATACTATGATGTTCCGCTGCCTCTATATATCGTACGAAGGTCTTCACTGCACTATATATACAAGTGCAGAATAAGTAACAAAAAACACCAGCAAAGGCTTCCTAAGCGTTTAAAAAGGTCTCTTAGTCTGTTTCAGTAGGCTCCACAATCATGAGGAAGACTGCTGACTTGACAGATGCCCAGAAGGCAATCATTGACACACTCCACAAGGAGGGTAAGCCACAAAATGTCATTGCTAAAGAAGCTGGCTGTTCAGAGAGTGCTGTATCCAAGCATATTAATGGAAAGTTGAATGGAAAGAAAACATGTAGTAGAAAAAGGTGCACAAGCAACTGGGATAGCTGCATCCTTGAAAGGCTGGTTAAGAAAAGGCCATTCAAATATTTGGGGGAGACGCACATGGATTGGACTGCTGCTGGAGTCATTGATTCAAGAGCCACCACATACAGAAATATCCAGGACATGGGCTACAAGTGTTACATTAATTGTGCCAAGCCGCTCATGACCAATAGACAACGCCAGAAGCGTCTTACCTGAGCCAAGGTGAAAAAGAACAGACTGTTGCTCAGTGGTCCAAGGTGTGGTTTTCAGATGAAAGTAAAGTTTGCATTTCATTTGGAAATCAAGGTCCCAGAGTCTGGAGTAAGAGTGGAGAGGCCACAATTCAAGCTGCTTCAGGTCTAGTGTGTTGTTTCCATAATCAGTGTCATGTCCACTGAATTTTATCAAGACCAGAGTTAGCGTAGCCGTCTACCAGGAAATTTTAGAGAACTTCATGCTTCCCTGTGCCGACAAGCTTTTTAGAGTTTGAAATTTCATTCTCCAGCAGGACTTGGCACCTGTCCACACTGCCAAAAGTATCAATGTGCTTGATTGGCCAGCAAACTCACCTGACCTTAACCCCATAGTGAATCTGTGGAATATTGTCAAGAGGTAGATGAGCTGTAGGCTGATATCAAAGCAACCTGGGCTTCCATAACACCTCAGCAGTGCCACAGGCTGATCGCCTCCATGCCACACTGCATTGATGCAGTAATTGATGCAAAAGGAGCCCCAACCAAGTATTGAGTGCATTTACTGAACATATATTTCAGTAGGCCAACATTTCGGATTTTAAAATCATTTTTCAAGCTGGTGTTTATAAAGCATTCTAATTTACTGAGATAATTACTTTTGTGTTTTTTCCTGGGCTGTAATCATCAGTATTAACAGAAATAAACAATTGAAATAAATCACTCTGTTTGGAATGACTCTATATGAGTTTCACTTTTTGTATTGAAGAGCTGAGATAAATTAACTTTCTGACGATATTCTAATTTAGTGAGAAGCACTTGTATATAGTAGGATGGCCCCACAGTCTGTTCATATGAAAAATAATGAAGTTTATACTCACCTAATCCTGATTCCCAACATTGTAGCCTCTGTCTTCCGGCCTACAGAGCGGCACGAGAAAATGGCGTCATCGCGCCGCCTACGTGAGCACGCTGAGGTCTCAGAATCCGTGTTCTGCGGCTCATGAGACACACTGTGATGCACGTGGCTGTGTCTGCTGCCAGCCGCTTCACAGTACAGCAGACACGACTGGCCCTGTACAGCAGCTGTGGGAGTGACCGGGGGCATTTGTCTAACTACTCCACGGCCCAGCCCGCTCCTGGTTCAACTGCACAGGAGGCCACTTTCACCTCCAAAACAGGTGAAATTGTGCATTTTAATGATCCATTGGACTGCAAAGAGGCCATTTATAATTTTTGCACAGGGGCCCTCTTCTGTCTGTGTCCGTGCGTGGTTTTGATTAAGTGTTTCCCTTTTCAAAAAGATGATTAATTTGTATTTCTATAATTTCATATATCTAATTTAACCCCTTCCCGACCCATGATGCTGACGTCGGCGTCATGAAAACCTGTGCCATCCCGACCCATGACGCCGGCGTCATGCTATAAATCATGTTCCTGCGGGCCGGGAGACCGGAGTCACTGAAAGGTCACCCGACCCGCAGGCACAGGACCCTTAGTGCATCACCACAGGGGGGTTGGCTTAACCCCCACGTGGCCACGATCGCTCTAATTGGCTGTTAAAAGTGAAACAGCCAATCAGCGATTTGTAATATTTCACCAATGAAACTGGTGAAATATTACAATCCAGCCATGGCCGATGCTGCAATAGCATCTGCCATGGCTGGACACCAAGATCTGACCCCCCCACACCAAGTCACGGCGGTGATCGGCCGCCACCATCGAAAGATGGCAGCAAATCGGTCACCGCCGTCACTGTCTGCGCTCCTGCGATAGGCTGCCCCCACCTACAGATCCCCCCCCCTCACCTTCCGACGCCCCCTACTCACCTCTCCCGGTCCACCGATGTCTCTGGATCCGTCCCGGCGGCTGCCCGGGATTCTTCATGGGCGCCGCCATCTTGGAAAATGGCGGGCGCAGTGCGCCCGCATGCGCAGTGCGCCCTCCATTGTAAAAAATGTATTTTGATCACTGTGATAAACTGTCAGTGATCAAAATAAAAAAAAAGTAAATGAACCCCCCCTTGTCATAGGTAGGGACAAATAATAAAACAAAGAATTTTTTTTTTTTTCCTAGGATTTTGCTGTGATCGCAGTGATTTTGCTGCGGATCCGCGGAATGCTGTGATCCGCGCGTTTTCTGGTCGCGGCGGATTTGTTTCGCGGCTGATTTTGTCTGATCCGCGGCTGATTTTGCTGCTGATCCGCGGCTGTTTGTGCTGATCGGTGATTTTGCTGCTGATCCGCGGCGGATTTTGCTGCTGATCCGCGGCGGATTTTGCTGCGGATCCGCGGCTGATTATCTGCTGATTCATCTGCGCTAGCGGGTATAGCATAACGCGATCGTGTTATGCTATACAGTTACCAGCCGGTCAACGCTACGTGTTGAACGGGCTGGTAAAACGCAATATGAACCCAGCCTTAGGGTTAGAACTAGGGTTAGGGTTAGCATTAGGGTTAGGGTTGGAATTTGGGTTAGGGTTTGGTATTATTAGGGTTAGGCTTGTGTTAGGTTTATGGTTAGAGTTGGGATTAGGGTTAGGGGTGTGTTGGGGTTAGGGTTATGATTAGGGTTTGTATTAGGGTTAGGTGTGTGTAGGGGTTAGGTTGGGGTTAGGGGTGTGTTAGGGTTGGAGTTAGAATTGAGGGGTTTCCACTATTTAGGCACATCAGAGGGTCTCCATACGCGACATGGCGCCACCATTGATTCCTGCAAATTTTGCGTTCAAAAAGTCAAACAGTGCTCCCTTTATTCCAAGCCCCGACGTATGCCCAAACAGTGGTTTATCCCCACATATGGGGTATCAGCGTACTCGGGGAAAAATTGCACAACAACTTTGGGGGTTCTAATTTCTCCTGTTAACATTGGGAAAAAAATTGGGGACTAAAAAATTATTTTCGTGGAAAAAAAAATGATTTTATATTTTCACGGCTCTGCGTTATAAACTTCTGTGAAGGACTTGGAGAATCAAAGTGCTTATCACACATCTATAGGAGTTCCTTGGGGGATCTAGTTTCCAAAATGGGGTCACTTGTGGGGAGTTTCTACTGTTTAGGCACATCAGGGACTCTGCAAACGTAACATGACGCCCGAAGACCATTCCATCAAGTGGGCATTTCAAAACGTCACTACTTCCCATCCGAGCCCCGACGTGTGCCCATACAGTAGTTTTCTCCCACATATGGGATATCAGCATACTCAGGACAAATTGGACAACAACTTTTGGGGTCTAATTTCTCATGTTACCCTTGGGAAAATAAAAAAATTGGGGACTAAAAGATCCTGATTGTGGAAAAAATATGATTTTTTTATTTTCATGCCTGGGCGTTATAAACTTCTGTGTAGCCCTTGGGGGTTCAAAGTGCTCACCACACATCTAGATAAGTTCTTTGTGGGGTCTAGTTTCCAAAATGGGGTCACTTGTGGGGAGTTTCTACTGTTTAGGCACATCAGGGGCTCTGCAAACGTAACAAGATGCCCGCAGACCATTCCATCAAGTCGGCATTTCAAAGCGTCACTACATCCCTTCCGAGCCCTGACGTGTGCCCAAACAGTGGTTCCCCCCACATATGGGGTACTAGCGTACTCAGGACAAACTGACAACACTTTTGGGGTCCAATTTCTCCTGTAACCATTGTGAAAATAAAAAATAGTGGGCTAAAAAATCATTTTTTGAGAAAAAAAATATTTTTATTTTCACGGCTCTGCGTTATAAACTTCTGTGAAGCACCTGGGGGTTCAAAGTGCTCACTATGCATCTAGATAAGTTCCTTAGGGCGTCTAGTTTCCAAAATGGGGTCACTTGTGGGGGAGCTCCAATGTTTAGGCACACAGGAACTCTCCAAATGCGACATGGCAACCGCTAAATATTCCAGCATATTTTCCATTCAAAAAGTCAAATGGCGCTCCTTCCCTTCTGAGCCCCTGCCGTGCGCCCAAACAGTGGTTTATGACCACATATGAGGTATCTGTGTACTCAGGACAAATTGCCCAACAAATTTTAGGATCCAATTTATACTGTTGCCCATGTGAAAATGAAAAAAACTGAGGCTAAAAGAAAATTTTTGTGAAAAAAAAGTACTTTTATTTACGGATCAATTTGTGAAGCACCTGGGGGTTCAAAGTGCTCACTATGCATCTAGATAAGTTCCTTAGGGGGTCTAGTTTCCAAAATGGGGTCACTTGTGGGGGAGCTCCAATGTTTAGGCACACAGGAACTCTCCAAATGCGACATGGCAACCGCTAAATATTCCAGCATATTTTCTATTCAAAAAGTCAAATGGCGCTCCTTCCCTTCTGAGCCCTGCCGTGCGCCCAAACAGTGGTTTATGACCACATATGAGGTATCTGTGTACTCAGGAGAAATTGCCCAACAAATTTTAGGATCCAATTTATACTGTTGCCATGTGAAAATGAGAAAAACTGAGGCTAAAAGAAAATTTTTGTGAAAAAAAAGTACTTTCTTTTTTTTACGGATCAATTTGTGAAGCACCTGGGGGTTCAAAGTGCTCACTATGCATCTAGATAAGTTCCTTAGGGGGTCTAGTTTCCAAAATGGGGTCACTTGTGGGGGAGCTCCAATGTTTAGGCACACAGGGACTCTCCAAATGCGACATGGCAACCGCTAAATATTCCAGCATATTTTCCATTCAAAAAGTCAAATGGCGCTCCTTCCCTTCTGAGCCCTGCCGTGCGCCCATACAGTGGTTTATGACCACATATGAGGTATCTGTGTACTCAGGAGAAATTGCCCAACAAATTTTAGGATCCATTTTATCCTGATGCCCATGTAAAAATGAAAAAATTGATGCTAAAAGAAAATTTTTGTTGGAAAAATTAAAATGTCCATTTTTTCCTTCCACGTTGCTTTAGTTCCTGTGAAGCACCTGAAGGGTTAATAATCTTCTTGAATGTAGTTTTGAGTAGCTTGAGGGGTGCAGTTTTTATAAAGGTGTCACTTTTGGGTATTTTCTGCCATATAGACCCCTCAAAGTGACTTCAAATGTGAAGTGGTCCCATAAAAAATGGTTTTGTAAATTTTGCTGTAAAAATGAGAAATCGCTGGTCAACTTTTAACCCTTATAACTTCCTAACAAAAAAAAATGTTCCCAAAATTGTGCTGGTGTAAAGTAGACATGTGGAAAATGGTATTTATTAACTATTTTGTGTCACATAACTCTCTGGTTTAACAGAACAAAAATTAAAAATTTGAAAATTACAAAATTTTCAAAATTTTTGCCAAATTTCCATTTTTTCACAAATAAACGCAAAAATTATCGACCTAAATTTACCACTAACATGAAGCCCAATATGTCACGAAAAAACTATCTCAGAATCGCTTGGATCCGTTGAAGCGTTCCTGAGTTATTACCTCATAAAGGGACACTGGTCAGAATTGCAAAAAATGGCAAGGTCTTTAAGTCAAAATAGGCTGGGTCATGAAGGGGTTAATACAAGTGAAAAATGTATCATACATTTTTTTGCCTTCTGTCTTCCACAGTACTGTGCGCTCTCTGTTCTGTAAAGGCTGTTCTGCAATTATTGGCATTTTATATATAGCGACGCCGAGACAGCTGGAATACAAGCGTGGATTGTTCAGCTTGAATAAATGTGCAATGACTAGGTAAGGTATCCTATATGTAAGTAACTTGAGCATTGTATTGGGTTGAATCTCCTAAAATTCCAGAGGGTGCCTTACACCTGGTATTGTGGAGACATTGTGAAATGGTCCACAGAACAGGGGTTTTATTACCTTCAGAGGTATTCTATAAACACATCAGAAGTCATGATGATTTTCTGTACTGCCCATGTTTGGCGATAGTTATGTTTTCTTCCTTAACATAATTTGACGGAGTTGTGGACGAGGACTTGAATCAAATATAGATTGATTTGCTTGTAAAAGTTTCTGTTGCTACAAATCAGTTTAATCTGAATGGATTGTTTCTGCAGCGCATACAACCCCCTTAAACTGAACAGCCGCAGAGATTTTGGGCCCAATTTGAGCTGTATGTATGTAACAATTGTCAGAGAAAATAATAAAAAATCCCCTTCCTAACATGTGATGTCCATTACATGTTGTGTGCTTGTGTTTAGAGTGAGCTTAGTCAATTTTTTGCCTATTAGCTGGAGAAATCACAAAGCCATTAACAATAGGCAAGCTTTTTTTATGCATTTCTCATTGTACAGCAAAAGACCAATGCTTTTATGAAGCCTCTGCATCGTTACCTGGGCCCAGACCATTCTATATGAGACTCCAGTGTCATGATTTGTGTTTCTTGTTGTCATGAACGCCCCATGATCTATCAGTCATCGGAATGGTCAGGCTGAGCTCTGTCCACGTGTCAGATGCTGGCTGAATTGCCACATTTTTCAAACTATAAGGACCCCCCCCCCAACTAGGTTGAGACAAGCAGAAAATGAGAAATATCTCACAAATTGCAGCTTCCCTAGAAGTTTAAGAAATTTGACAGGTTAATAAACTAGTGTCCTCTGCAGGAATATTACTTAAGCCATGACTAAAAATCTTAATAAAATACTCTTTGCTTTGCTGGATTGGGATGTATAAAGAGGTTGTCCTTTTATACATATCTATCTTTAAGCCCTAACCACTTTTGCTATTTCCTTTATTGCAAAATTGTACCCTTCTCTCTATCCCTCCCATGTGTTTTTTTTTTGATTATTCCTGTGACTTTTTGTTCGAGGGGCGTCTCAAACAGGACATCTTAGAATGGCCTCCAGTCACTGTTCCAAAGCTTTTCTCTCTCCGCCCACCCCCAACACATGTCATCGCGGGGTGTGCTGTAGTCACCACACCTCCTGTCACCACCATCACGTGATGACGTCCTGTTTCATGCTAGAGAAGGGATTGTAGGGCGTGACCTAGCAAGAAATGTGAGTGGTCGTCTGCCGGATCTATACCGCTGTACTCACCGAACGCCTACTGCAGCTGCTGGTGTGCCGGTGAACAGGGGGAGCCTAGTGGTGAGATCATCGGGCCGCAGGATGACGCGCAGGAGGCAGAAGGAGCCGGGGATGGCGGGAAGCTTGCGATCCCAAGATGGCGCCGAGACTGCAGAGGAGGAAGCGGCAAAGGCAAGCGCCGCTTATAGGAGAAAGCTGGAGGTAATCTTCAAGCTAGAAAAGTTTGCAAGGTCGGAGGAAGCTGAGCAGCTGTTGCTGGGAACTGGAGGTGAGGAGGACGCAGGGTAGCTGATGGTGGAGCAGTCTTGGGCACATGGCGGTATGGAGGCTTGCCAGTCCCCTATAAGACATGCTGCAGCACCTGGCTCGGGGCATATCACCTAATGTAATGGCCATACAGGCCCTTGAACAGGCTGCCCAGTCTGTGAATGTATGTGCAGCTGATGCAGCTGAGCTGACATTAAATGACATATTTTCAGCGGTGATGTTCTGCAAGTCTACACTTATAGCCTTGACCCTCCATGTGGATGTTTTAAAGGATGAGGTTGCTGCCTTTCGCTCTGCCATACAAAAAGTGGAGGAAAGAGTGTAAATGGTGGAGGAACGTGTAGGGGACGCTTGAGGATCAGATCGCCGAACAAATTTAAAAGGGAGAAAAGATATGTCCAGGTATTTCGGAGCTGGAATTTAAAACTGATGACCTTGAAAACCGTTCCCGTAGGAATAACTTGAGAATCATTGGCGTGCCCGAAAAATTGGAGGGGAGCAACCCTACAGACCATATTATTATTATTTATTTATATAGCGCCATTAATTCCATAGTGCTGTACATGAGAAGGGGTTACATACAAAGTTATCAATATCGTTTACAGTAAACAAATTTACAATGACAGACTGGTACAGAGGGGAGAGGACCCTGTCCTTGCGGACTTACTTTCTACGGGATAATGGGGAAGAAACAGAAGGTCAGGGGTGTGGCAGCTCTGGTTGTGGTGGCGTGGCAGAAGCTCGGGTGGTGGCGAGTCAGTAGAATGGTTATTGCAGGCTGTAGGCATTCCTGAAGAGATGGGTTTTCAGGTTCCGTCTGAAGGATCCGAGGGTGGTGGTAATCGGACATGTTGAGGCGTGGAATTTCAGAGGATGGGGGATATTCGGGAGAAATCTTGGAGGCGGTTGTGTGAGGAACGAATAAGTGTGGAGGATAGTAGGAGGTCTTGGGAGGATCGAAGATTACCTGAAGGAAGATATTGGGAGATTAGTTCAGAGATATAGGGAGGGGACAGGTTGGGGACGGCTTTGTAGGTCAGTGTTAGTTGTTTGAACTGGATTCGTTGGGGAATTGGGAGCCAGTGGAGAGATTTGCAGAGGGGAGTAGCGAGGAGAAAGGTGGATTAGTCGGGCAGCAGAGTTGAGGACAGACTGGAGTGGTGCAAGAGAGTTGACGGGGAGCCACAGAGGAGGGTGTTGCAGTAATCATGGCGGGAGATGATGAGGACATGCACGAGAGTTTTAGTAGATTGAGAGCAGAGGAAGGGACGGATTCTGGAAATGTTAAGTTGGAGGCGACGGGGTGGCAAGAGTTTGGACGTGTGATTTGAAGGACAGGGCAGAGTCGAGAGTTACTCCGAGGAAGCGGATTTCAGGTGCGGGAGAGAGTGTGATGCCATTTACCATAATAGATACATCAGGTAGGGAAGATACGTGAGATGGAGGAAAAATGATGAGTTCCGTTTTGTCTATATTGAGTTTTAGGAAGCGAGAGGTGAAGGAGGATATGGCTGATAGACACTCTGGGATTCTGGACAGCACAGAGATGACATCTGGGCCAGAGAGGTAGATCTGAGTGTCGTCTGCATACAGGTGGTGCTGGAAGCCATGGGACTTTGAGTTGTCCTAGGCCAAGGGTATAGATGGAAAAAAGTAGGGGCCCCAGGACATAGCCTTGAGGGACTCCAACAGAGAGAAGGCCTGATGAGGAGGTAGTGTGGGAGTGAGAGACGCTAAATGTGCGGTCAGAAAGGTAAGAGGCGATCCTGGAAACATGGCTGAAAACCAGTGTGGGAGATGACAGTCTTAAGTTGTTTGCAGTAGAAAGGGCACACCGAATGTGTCTAGGCCTCTGCCCCCTGGGTCTGCATCGAGAGCTTTCCTGGCCAAAATTCTGAATTATCAAGATCGGGACATTCTACTTAGTTAAATCCTCTATGTTCCTGGCTTTATAGATGGTAACCGGATTTCCATATACCCGGGCTATTCTGCGGCAGTGCAAAAGCTCAGAATGAAATTTGGAGAGGTCAAGAGGAGATTACAGGGACTGGGACTGACCTATTCCATGCTATATCTGGCTAAACTGAGGATGGTAGCCATGGAGAAAGTTCACTTTTTTCAAAACCCTGAGGAGGCGACAAATTGGATGGATCAACATGCTAAACGTTTTGGAGCAGAAAGGGCGCGCTGAAGAGAGATTTGTGTTTTAAATTGTCACCTGTTGTTAAATTTGTTTTATTTGAATTGCAAATTGAGAACTCTGTCATGGTACGATGAGACTGGATTGTTAGAGGAGGTTGTGTTCGGCGTCGCAACAGACATTTTTTTTAATTCTGTTAATGGTGGGCGGGAGAGATGGAGGGGAGAAGTTTTGAGTGGGAAAGTACTAAGTGTCCGGAATCACGGACCTACGCTACTCCTGGGATTGCAGTAAAACGTTCCCCTTTCTCGTATAGAGAGGATGCACTAGGTATCTACACAAAGAATTAACAAAGTTTTTGTGTGAGTGGGGGGGGTACTTAGAGAGAGGGTTTAAATTGATATTTATTAATGGGAAAACAAGAGGTGGGAGATGGTTTGGGGGGAATGGAGGCCAAGGGGGTAGTGAAACGAAATCCTGTTGA
Source organism: Oophaga sylvatica (assembly GCA_033576555.1). NCBI lineage: Eukaryota > Metazoa > Chordata > Amphibia > Anura > Dendrobatidae > Oophaga > Oophaga sylvatica. The sequence goes on along the minus strand of JARQOD010000005.1, from coordinate 429,424,559 downwards.
CATAGAATATGATGGGAGGTAGGGTTAAAATTTTGAGCTGGAATATCAGAGGTCTATTTAACAACACGAGGCATACAGTAATATTGCAATATATTTTGAAACAGAGGCCCTCTGTGATATGCCTTCAGAAAATGCACCTGGTTAGTGAAAAAATAGCTGTGCTACAGAGGAGATGGGTGAGGAAGGCGTACCACTCAACGTTCTGAGCTTATGCCAGAGGGGTTTCTGTGCTGGTACACACAAGCACACCGTTTGAAGAGGTAGAGGTGGTTATTGACAAAAGACGATCAATACTTGTTTGTAGTATGTAAAATTTTTAATAGACTATTGTGTATTGTTTCGATGTAGATTCCTCCGCCATATTCTAGGAAAAACTACAAGAAATTTTAGAAATATCGGGAAGGTGGGTCCTTTACGGATAGTGGAGGATGTAAATAATATTGCTAATGATCATTTGGACAGGGGAAGACATTGTCAAGGACACCGCACTGCACATGCTCACTGAGCCAGTGCACATGTCCTGAATGAACCAACTGTGCCCCAAGATACCTGTAAGCAGAGCCGCAGCAGAGAAGACGTGTGTTTCTGTGTAACAGGACCTTCCGCAGCATGTGACAGCCAAGGGGCGGAGCTGGCCACACGTCTCTCAGAGGCAGCAGTAATGAATGATGTGTACTGCAGACTAACAGGACCTGCAGCACATGACTGCTGGGGGCGTGGCCTAAGCTCCAGAGATCTAGGAACTGCAGGAAAACTCCTAGCAGGGTAACGACGAGATAAAGTTACCAAGGGGCAAAGACAGAGACAAAAACCAGGACAGGCCGAGATCAGAGCACAAGATAGCACGACAGTGCCAAAGGGTTAGACAGAACGGATAGTCAGGACGTAGCAATAGATCAGTAAACCAGAGCGGGCAATAGACAGTACAATAGGGACAAAACGGTAACAGAGTATCGATAGCCAAGCCAGGAGGTCAGAACCGGAGAAGACAATATAAGCAAAACGTGAGACAGAGAGCAGAGTGAGCAAACAGACCGGGTCATACACAGGAGTCAAACAAGCAGAGCAGTATACACGCAAACCAGGGGGGTCAAATACACAGTCACAACGAAAGTATAGCTGACAGAGAATCTCCCTCTGGACTGGGTATAAATACCCTCCCAGATCCAAAGGGAGGCCAGCAAAAGTTAACCCTGAGTGGACAGGACATTAACCATTTCCTATACCATGACAGTACCCCCCCCTTAACGGGGGGCCACTGGACCCCCAGGCCTCTCAGGATATCTGGCATGAAAAGCCTGTACCAGTCGATCGGCATGTACCGAACTGGCCGGAACCCATGACCGATCTTCAATGGAGTATCCCTTCCAATGAATAAGGTACTGAAGTCTCCGGCGCACCCACCGTGAATCAATGATGCGCCCTATCTCGTACTCCAGTTGACCCTCTACCAATACTGGTGGAACCACGGATGAGGGATCTTCTCTAACCATCCCCACAGCTTTTAATAGGGACCTGTGGAAGACGTTAGATATTTTGAAGGAGGTGGGCAACTGAAGCCTGTACGCCACTGGATTGATCACCTCTATAATCTTGTATGAGCCAATAAATTTGGGGCCCAGCTTCATAGAGGGTATCTTAAGTTTGATATTACGGGTGGACAACCAGACCTTTTCCCCCCACTGTCAACGCAGGACCCAACCCCCTCCTCCTGTCCGCAAAATGTTTGTACTTCTTCTGGGCTTTGGAGATGTTCCCCTGCACCTCCCTCCAAAGGTTTTTTAACTGTTGAACCATCCCCTCGGCACCAGGACAACCAGAATCCATACGGGAAAATTCCCCAAACTGCGGAACAAACCCATAATTGACCTGAAAAGGAGACTTTCCGGTAGACTGATTGATACGACAGTTGAACGCAAATTCTGCCATGGGTAAAACCTCACACCAATCTTCCTGTCTGGAGGAGACCAGGCATCTCAGAATCTGCTCCAACGACTGATTGGTGCGTTCAGTCTGTCCGTTGGATTCCGGGTGATAGGCAGAGGAGAATGATAATGTGACCCCCAACTTCTTACAGAACGCTCTCCAAAACCTGGCCACAAACTGCACACCCCTGTCCGACACCACATTCACAGGCACTCCATGCAACCGAACTATGTGCTGTATAGACAAGCGGGCCAAGGTTTCAGCAGACGGCAACGCGGGTAACGGCACAAAGTGGGCTTGCTTAGAAAATCTATCAACCACTACCCAAACCACTGAATTGCCCTTGGATGAGGGAAGATTAGTGATAAAGGTGTGTCCATGGTTTATCCGGAATTGGCAAAGGCACCAATTCCCCGGCCGGCCGGACCTGAGAGCTTTTAGAGCGAGCGCACACCCCACAAGTATTAACAAAATTTTTTATATCAGTACCCATAGAGGGCCACCAAAAACCTCTAGCCACTGCCCCCCGGGTATCTGCAATACCAGGGTGTGCACTTAACACAGAATCATGAAATTCTTGCAGGAGTGTGAGACGGAGCTGTTCGGGTACGAACAATTTACCTGGGGGTTTATTCCTGGGAGCTTGTGCTTGTGCTTCTAGAATCTCTCTCTGTACCTCAGAGGAGACTTCGGCTACAACCACTCCCGGTTGAAGAATGGAGGAAGGAGGTTCTGGAGGGGACACAGAATCAAAACTTCGGGATAAGGCATCTGCCTTTACATTTTTAGACCCTGGTCGGAATGTGATGGTAAAATGAAAGCGAGAAAAAAAAAGTGCCCACCGAGCCTGTCTGGGGGTCAATCTCTTAGCAGACTCAATATAGGCCAGGTTCTTATGATCAGTGATGACCGTAATGGGATGAGCGGCCCCCTCCAAAAAATGCCTCCATTCTTCAAAGGCCAGTTTGACCGCTAACAATTCCCTGTTGCCGACATCATAGTTTCTCTCTGCCGAAGAGAACTTTTTAGAGAAAAAGGCACAGGGTTTAAGATTAGTGAGGGTAGAGGGGCCCTGGGACAACACTGCCCCCACCCCCACTTCTGAAGCGTCGACCTCCACGATAAAAGGTCTTGACGAATTGGGTTGTACCAACACAGGGGCTGAAGTAAAGCATTTCTTCAATGTAAGGAAGGAATTTTTTGCGGCCACGGACCAATTTTTTACCTCTGCCCCCTTAAGAGTGAGGTCCGTCAAAGGTTTCACTACCTGTGAAAACCCTTTAATGAACTTCCTATAATAGTTAGCGAAGCCCAAAAATCGTTGCAACCCCTTCAGATCATGAGGCTGCACCCAATCTGTAATGGCCTGAACCTTCCCTGGATCCATGCGGAATCCCTCCCCGGATACAATTACACCCAGAAAAGACAGTTCTTGCATAAAAAATAAACACTTCTCCAGCTTAGCATACAAATGGTTCTCCCGGAGTCTCATAAGAACCGCACGTAAATGATGCAAGTGTGACTGACTGTCTTCTGAGTATATCAGAATGTCATCCAGGTAAATGACTACATAACGTCCAATTAAATCAGATAAAACAACATTGATGAAGTTCTGAAAAACAGCAGGGGCATTAGTGAGACCGAAGGGCATAACCAGGTTTTCAAATAGCTCCTCAGTTGTCAGAAATGCTGTTTTCCATTCGTCCCCCTCCCGGATCCTTATAAGGTTATAAGCTCCTCGTAGATCGAGCTTAGAAAACCATTTGGCCCCCGTGAGTTGATTGCATAGATCGGGAATCAATGGGAGAGGGTACGTGTTCTTAACGGTAAGTTTGTTCAGTTCCCGAAAGTCGAGACACGGTCGCAACCCACCATCTTTTTTCTTTACAAAGAAAAACCCCGCTGCCACGGGTGACACCGAGGGCCGAATATGCCCTTTGCGAAGGCTTTCTTTGATGTACTCTTTCATGGCTTGGCGCTCAGGCCCGGACAAATTAAACAAACGAGCCTTGGGTAATTTGGCTCCAGGTAACAAATCAATGGCGCAATCATAGGGTCTATATGATGGGAGCGCCTCAGCCTCACTTTCGGAAAATACGTCTTCAAAGTCTTTCAGGTACTCCGGAATACCCTCCAGACTGACAGACGACACAGATACAGATTTTATCGGTTTGACAAGAGAAACGGAGTTACAACAAAGACCATTATTATTACATCCCCATCGGGTGATCTCCCCTTTTGCCCAATCAATGAGAGGATTGTGGCGTTGCAGCCAGGGCATCCCCAATACCAGTCCTGCAGGCAGATTATTCAGAATAAAGCAACTTAATTTTTCCACGTGAGTGGAACCCACTTTCATAGAAAAAACTTCAGACATAAAACAAATTCCATCCCGGGCAAGAGGGGATGAATCCACAGCCACAATTTTAACAGGATCTTTCAACCTGACTGTCCCTATCTTATTAAGAGTCACAAATTGGGCATCAATCAGATTAATGGAGGTACCACAGTCAACAAAGGCGGTGGTCATAACAGAACCGCCAGCAAGTTCCAATTCAACCTGGAGCACCATTTTAGCAAGTGAAAAAAAATGTACCTGGGAGTCTGGGCAACCTCCACGATTGTTGCCCAGACTCAGTAGTTTTCCTGATGATTTCACAGAAGAAGGGCAGGAAGGACAGTCCCTTTTCCAATGTCCAGAGGCTCCACAGTAAAAGCATAGACGGTTGTCTTTACGGTGTCTTCTCTCTCGTTCCTTTCCTGAGACAGCCTCCATCTCCATGGGCTCAGATGCGGGTGCGGTGTAACACAATTTGGAGTACAAGGGAGTCTCTTGTTGCATCATTCCCCTAGCACGGAGTCTCCGGTCCATACGGACCGCCTGCATCATGGCGTCCTCCAGAGTATCGGGAGGAGGATGTAATGCCAGAGCGTCCTGCAGACGGTCAGATAGGCCCCTGCGGAACAACCCCCTCAGGGCGGCATCATTCCAGGATACTTCCGCGGTCCAACGTCTGAACTCTGAGCAGAACCATTCAGCAGAGTTCCTCCCCTGTGTCACACTCATCACCATATCCTCAGCCAGACGCACTCTATCAGGCTCGTCATAAATGTGCCCAGAGCCTCAAAGAACAGGTTCACAGACATAACGTTCAGGAGCAGAGGAAGAGAGAGAGAAAGCCCATGCTTGCGGAGCCCCCCTTAATAAGGACATTAAGATCCCCACCCTCTGCCTTTCATTTCCAGAGGTCCGGGGACGCAATTCAAAGAACAACTTGCATCCCTCCTTAAAAACCCTAAACAATTTTTTATCTCCAGAAAAATTGTCGGGTAATTTTACAGGGGGGTCGGGGTCCGCAAGAGATACATCAGTGGGGCCCCCCTCCTGGAACAGACCCCATTAGAGCGTCTGCCACATCTCTCTGTACCTGCTGATGCGACTGAACCAGATTTTGCTGCTCCATAGACAGCTTCTGCATAAGCTGGGAGAGCTCATTAACCTGCTCAGTGAGAGCCCGTACCGGATCCATAATGTGCTAACACCCCACCACCAGGGAAAGACTGTAATGGTCAGCTATAATGTCAAGGACACCGCACTGCACATGCTCACTGAGCCAGTGCACATGTCCTGAGTGAACCAACTGTGCCCCAAGATACCTGTAAGCAGAGCCGCAGCAGAGAAGACGTGTGTTTCTGTGTAACAGGACCTTCCGCAGCATGTGACAGCCAAGGGGCGGAGCTGGCCACACGTCTCTCAGAGGCAGCAGTAATGAATGATGTGTACTGCAGACTAACAGGACCTGCAGCACATGACTGCTGGGGGCGTGGCCTAAGCTCCAGAGATCTAGGAACTGCAGGAAAACTCCTAGCAGGGTAACGACGAGATAAAGTTACCAAGGGGCAAAGACAGAGACAAAAACCAGGACAGGCCGAGATCAGAGCACAAGATAGCACGACAGTACCAAAGGGTTAGACAGAACGGATAGTCAGGACGTAGCAATAGATTCAGTAAACCAGAGCGGGCAATAGACAGTACAATAGGGACAAAACGGTAACAGAGTATCGATAGCCAAGCCAGGAGGTCAGAACCGAGAAGACAATATAAGCAAAACGTGAGACAGAGAGCAGAATGAGCAAACAGACCGGGTCATACACAGGAGTCAAACAAGCAGAGCAGTATACACGCAAACCAGGGGGGTCAAATACACAGTCACAACGAAAGTATAGCTGACAGAGAATCTCCCTCTGGACTGGGTATAAATACCCTCCCAGATCCAAAGGGAGGCCAGCAAAAGTTAACCCTGAGTGGACAGGACATTAACCATTTCCTATACCATGACAGACATGCTTTGTTGAGGGGTGAGGGGAATGATAGTGTTCGGTAACTATTTGAAGGAAGTTGCTTGAACGGATTTATGGAGGGTACAAAATGTGGACAAATACTGCTACTCTGCATCGCAACATATGGCTTTCTGTACTGTATTGATGTAGCTTTGGGAAATGATGTGATGGATAATTTAGTGCAGGAGGTGGAGTATGCCAAGAGTTTTGTCGGACCATAGTCCTTTAGTGGTGTCACTGCAGATTGAGGACCAGAGGCATATGGTGGGTCTGGGATGGAAAATCCACCCCTTTTCGTTGCAGCTCCTGGACATGGGAAAGGTTGGGGAGACGATAGTGGAATTTTTCAGGCTAAATGAAGGCAGAGCAGCATATAGTATGGGACACTATGAAGGCATATTTAAGGGGAATTTTGTTTAGAGATGTATCAAGGCATATGACTAAATCTAGGAAGTCTGATAAAGCGAGGGAGGAATTGAGGGCAGCAGAGGAAGCGCTGAGCATTCATTGTTCAAGAGAAACACAAAATCGCATGAAGGCCGCTCAAGTAGAGTTTAAACTGCATATGCGTAGGGCAGAAAGGTTGAGGGCGTTCCAAAAGGAAGCCTTTTATGTGGAGGGGGCAAAAGTGGGGCATTTGCTTTCAATGGTGGCTTCTGCCAGCGGGACTCCGCTTATGTATATGCATTAAAATCAGATAAAAAGTGTAAGGTGGTTACGCAGGGGGAACAAATTTTAGAGGCCTTTTGGAGTTCCTGCAGTAGGCTATACTCAAAGTTACATCAGGTGAAAGGGGAGATGAACAGGTTTTGGGAGGAAGTTGAATTACCTAGACTAAAGGTATGCACTAAACATACGCTAAGGGGACGCTAAGATAGTCACTATTAGAGGATACCGTTAGGCGATGTTGTTCATGCGCAGCTCAGCGACGAGCTTCTGCTGATCCCTGTCGCTGGACGTCGGACTATTTCATGCTGGCTCGCTGGAAGTATTTATCGCTTGTGCACCTTCTAGCATTTAGGTACCTTGTACGTAAAGTGTAAGAAATCGCAACGCATGCGTGTACTAATCCTAAATCGCGCATTAGGTATGAACACGAGTATTATATGCAGTACGAATCGTAGGGATAGCTTAGTGTGGCAGACTTTGAAGAGGGTGGACGGCTGATGGACACTCAGGAGAGCTGGAGCCTGCGTCCATGCAGGGACAGGCCTGGGCAGATGATCTGTAGAGTATACAAGTCTTAATAGATAACCAACTGCTGGATTTAGTGTTGAAGGGACACTGCAGCATGAGGGAGGCCATGTAGTGTCATCTAAGGCGAAGACCGCAGCTGCTGGAGTCATATAGACCAATTTCACTCCTAACGGCGGATATTAGGATCTTGGCAAAGGCTCTGGCAAATAGACTGATTCGGGTAATAGACAAGGTGGTTCATCCGGACCAGTCAGGCTTTATGCCCAATAAATCCACTGCTGTCAATTTAAGAAGGCTGTATTTAAACATGCAAATCCCAGCTGAAAATGCAGGTAAGAGTAGTGGTATCCCTAGATGCACATAAGGCTTTCATTAGTATGGAATGGAATTACCTATGGTCGGTACTAGAGCACTTTGGGTTTGGGCCAGTGTTTATCTCGTGGGTGAAATTGCTGTACTCTTCTCCAGTGTCTAAAATCAGAGTAAATAATAAATTGTCCGATAGTTTTGCGCTGTTCAGGGGTGCGAGAAAGGGGTGTCCGCTATCCCGTTGCTTTTTGCGCTTGCTGTGGAGCCACTGGCCGCTAAAATTAGAAGAACTCAGGAGATAAAGGGGTTTGTATATGGAACATTGGAGGAGAAGATCGTTTTATATGCAGATGATATCCTGCTTTTCTTGACAGATTCTGGGGAGCCCTTGAGAAGGGTAATGATACTAATTGAGGGTTTTGGCATGATTTTGGGACTGAAAATTAATTGGGATAAGTTGTGTGTTTTACCGATTGATGGAGATGACAATTGTACTCAGAAGGTGGAAGCAGGTACTAAATTAAAGGTAGTCCAGCAATTTAAGTACTTGGGGATCCATATAGCACTTCTGCTGACGAGGTTTGAGGAACTCATCTGGGGCCCGTTACTGCAAAGAACACGTACGAAAAGTCTCAGTGTGGAATAAGTTACATCTGTCGGTGGTGGGCAGAGTAAACCTCCTCAAGATAATTGATATGCCACAGTTATTGTATGTATTACGATCTGTTGTTTGCTCCTGGAATGGTCTCCTTGGGGGGATGGGGGTGGGGAGGGGTAAGTTACTGGGGAAAAATTGTAAAATGAATGTTGCTATGTGATATTTGTTTTCAGTGCTTTTATGTTTAATAAAAATGTATTTGATTTTTAAAAAAAAAAAAAGTGAAAAAGTGACTGCAGCTTCTTTCTCTGCCACCCGCACACTCAGTGGCTGCCATCAGTGTCCCTGCTTCTGACACCACCATCTCTTTCCCTGAAACAAATAGTCATCAGGAGGCAGTGACACCAGCACCACCCTCTTATAATTTGTTTCAGGGGAATAGATGCTGTGGTCGTGCGGCACTGCCGTCACCCTGTTTCTATCACTTCTCCCTAATTTGATTTAGGGGAATCAAAACAAAACTTGGCACTCAAATGTTGAATAATAGACCAAAAAGAAGGTAATTGTTGCTGTGGTTTTTTTCTTTTATTTGCATCCGTAAAAGATAAAAGTGATGTACATAACAGATGAACGTTTTCGGCTATATAACATCAGCCTTCCTCAGACAATATGTACAATTTTGCACTGTAATATATCAAGACAACACAAAAAAACATTGTGAGTACACAAAAAGATGCAAAAATTGAAAGCAATAGTTGTAACATGACAGAAACATATTAATTATAATTAGACATGTCAAAAAATGTAGAATCTCACACGGCTCATTTATCCAGAGGTGCTCAGTGAATGTTTGAGAAGGTTTCGTTAAGGATATACTTTGTAATACCACAAAGACTGAAGAAAGTAGGTAGATATGCGCAAAATACCAAAAAAGGATATAGAGATCACCTAGTCAAAGTGTTGTGATCTATTCAGTCGTATAATATATACGGAGAGCAACACCTGTAAGGAATAGCAGTTTTTTTAAACTATGCAGTGATAAGTAATAGCCCAAGTAAAAAAAGGGAAGGAATAATACAAAAGGGGGAAACTGCCTTAAGAACGAGGACAATAGGGCGACAAATGAAGACAGAAAAAGAAAAAGGAAAAAGAAAAGAGGAGACAAGAGAAAGGACAGGAAAAAAACAGGAAAAAAGGGGGGGGGGGAAGGGAAAAACACAAGGAGTACCTTTGACAAAACGGATGTGGTAAAATAAACCACAGGAGGTGAGAAACTGTAAAAGAATAAAAGTAACTGTAAAAAAGTGCAGCTGCAATGACTATAAAGTATCGAAGAAATGGGTAAAACTGTGTACTATATGTAGAAAGTAATACCTTGGAAGTGGCATCCAATGATTAGGGACAGAGCGCTGGTAGCAAAAGCTAGTAAAGTCAATGCGCTGTAGGAGAACCAACATAAAAATATTTATATGTATGTAGTTACTACAAAAATGGCATAGAAAAACTGCCAGGGGAAGAGTATTACCTGTATGGAGATACTCTGTGTCCTACCAAAAAGTGAACTGAAAAAATGGAAAGAAAAGGAAAGCAGCATAAATGAAAAACCAACTAATGGAGAGTCCTATGGAAAAAGTGTAAATAGAGGGTTAAATACCTGGGAGGAGGCCACACTGAGACAAAGAAACAGGTGCTAATGGCTACAATAGTGGCAATGGAAGTGCGCTGTAGAAAGAACAAAATTGTCAAAGGCAGGCAATAATGAAAGCGCAATTAAGAGCGTCCCCCAAAATGTGGGAGATATACCTGGAAAAGCTTGCAGGGGCTGGTGTGGCCGTCTGGAGGTAGGACGCTGTGTGCGCCCTACATCCGGGTTTAAGAAGGCCCCAGGCGCCGCGTCATAATGACGCGGAATTATGTGACGCATGCGCAATAGCCGGGCTTGAGAACGAGCCCTCCGGGAGAGGGGAGAACACCTGACAGCGCGTCATCGTGACGCGGACAAGAGGGGCGCATGCGCATTGGGATGCTAAAGGGAAAGGGGGAATGTAGCGTCATATGACGCTGTAGAATGAGTGGACTGCGGTAAGACAAAAGGGAAAGGCAAAAACAACACACGGTGTACATCAGAGGGAGAAATTGGAGAAGAAAAAATGAGGGGTGAAGCAACTGTATGGAATGGGAACATATAAGGAATGAGTAAAACATAAGGAAAACGGAGAAAAAAAGGAAGGCAGAAATAAAAGGCAAAAATGTTGAAAAGGAAAGGGAAAATGAACATAAAATGGGGGGAAAAAAAAAGAGGGGGAATATGAAGATGAATAAAGGGGAAGCACAGAGGGTATAGGGAAATCTGGTGTGACCATACAATACCATGGTGGTGGAAAAGCAGAGTGCGTGAAACCAATATGGGATCAGCGATTCCGGGAGTAGAAGATACAGACAATTATTCAATTAATAAAGTGTACAAACCATAAACGAATGTTACATATGATATATAGGCATCCTAAAGAAAAGCTGAGACATCGTAGTCCCTGTTTAGGCCTCTCGGTTCCAAAGTTTGAAAAGTGAAGATCCAAAAGGCTTCACGTTTCTTAAGCATTTTGACCCTATTGAGTCCTCTCCTGTTAACATCAATGTGCTCTAAAACCTGAAATTTGAGTTGAGCAATAGTATGATTAAATTCGTGGAAATGATGAGGGAGAGGGAGGTGTGTTTTGTGACAGCGTATGTTGGACTTGTGCTGTGAAATTCTGTCACGGATAGGTTGCGTTGTCTCACCAATGTAAGCAAGTCCACATGGACATTTAATTAAGTAGATGACATAAGAGGATTCGCAGGTAAAGAATCCCTTAATAGGAAAGCCATGACCCGTTTGTGGATGGTATGCTACGGGGCCCTTCAGTATGTTATTGCACTGTAAACAGTGAAGGCAAGGGAATGTACCCTGTCGTTGTGTCCGAAAAAATGTCTGTCTAGAGACAATATGGCTAGAACCCACATCTGCCTTGACCAATTTATCCCTGAGGTTGTGGGGACGGCGGTAACAGCTTAAGAATGGGACCTGGAATTCAGTGATATTAGGATAACTTTTGGTGAGAATATTCCAATGTTTTCTTATGGAAGATAAGATGAGGTTGGAAAAAGGGTGATACGTAGTCACGAATGGAACCCTTTTGGTGTCTGAATGACCAGCATTCCTAGTCCTGTGTTGTTTTGCCTTATCTAATATTGATGGAGGATATCCCCTATGAAGAAATTTGGTCTCCATCTCCTGCATTCTGCTCTCTTTGGTTGTTTCGTTAGACACAATTCTGTTAACTCTACCAAACTGTGAAATAGGTATGGAGTTTTTCATGGCAGGAGGATGACAACTGTTGAAGTGTAAAAGACTATTTCTATCAGTTGGTTTCTGATAAAGGTCGCTGGTGAGTTAGTCCGAGGAAATTGATGCTGTTTTTATTGTGTTGCAGGGAAAATTTTAGCTCAGGCCAAATGTTATTCAGGTGCTCATTGAAATGTATGAGTGATTCACCAGGGCCGTCCCAAATGCAAAAAATATCATCGATGTACCTACGCCATACGACAGAATGTTTCTGAAATAAAGGATGGTTGTAAACAAAATCATCTTCAAATACCGACATGTATGCATTAGCGTAGGGCGGAGCCATGTTTGAACCCATAGCGGTCCCTTGTTGTTGCACATAGTACGTATCTTCAAAGAGGAAATAGTTCTCTTTGAGGACTAAATCGAGAAAGTCAGCACATAGGTGTCGGATGCTCATGTCAGTGCCATGTTGTTGTAGGAGTCTATCTGTGGCACTCATGCCCTTGATGTGGGTGATGGATGTATATAAGCTGCTGACATCCCATGTGACCAGAATTGCCGAATCTGGGAGTGGGCCTAAGGAGGTAATGAGTTGTAGAAACTCATTGGTGTCCAGCAAGAATGATTTAGTGAGTTTAACCAGAGGGGTCAGTAACTTCTCCAGCACTATGGCTAGTGGTGAAAGCACAGAATCTGTCAAAGAGACTATGGGTCGACCGGGGGGTTTGTGCAAACTCTTGTGGATCTTAGGCAGGATGTAGAATACGGGAGTAATCGGGTCCTTTTTAATGAGATATTCCTTTAATTTTTTATCAATGGTGCCAGCATGAAAATGGCGATCTACAGTGGAGATGATCTTAGATCTAATAAACTCCAGGGGATTATGTGGTATTATCTTATATACCTCCCTATCATTGAGCTGATTCAGGGCTTCCGCCATGTAGTCACTATGGTTCATGACCACAATGGCACCCCCTTTATCAGCCGGTGTAACAATGAGACTTTTATCGGAGGACAAAGCTGTCAGCGCAGACCTCTCAGATGACAAAAGATTACTTGGAAAATGAAATCTACCCAAGTTGATGTCATGTAGAGATTTGGATATATCTCTATCCACCAACGTGATGAATGTTTCAACTGGTGGATAATTCTTAGGTGGCATGAATGTACTGGTCAATCTTAGGCCTAGACCCTGGAGATCAAGTTTAGCAGAACCTATGGTAGAAGCTGGTGTTGCAGGGACCTGTGTAAAAATGAGCCCGAAGTCGTACATTGCGAAAAAACCTTTGCACGTCCATATTCAGTTCAAATGCATTAAACTTATATGTAGGACAAAAGGACAAACCCTTTTGTAATGCAGAGAGTTGATGGGCATCAAGATGTTTAGAGGAAATGTTGACGACTAGGGGGGGGTTGTGTTATTACCTGGGATCTGGTGGACATCTGGTTTCTGTTGTCCCCTGCGGCATTGACCCCCCTCCTCGTCGGCCTCTTGTGCGGCCCCTGCTGTTGCCTAAAAAAGAGGAAGAGAAATTGGAAGTGGTGGAACTTGATGTGCCTGGCCTGCTGTCTGCCGATCCCGAGGAGCTTTGTGAGTTGTGTCGTCTGAATGACCGGTTCATATCTCTCCATTGATAAACCCGGTTCTGGAGATAATCCTCCGTGTCCCTGATGAATTTTGTTCTCTTCCTTTTTTCCACATCCAGTCGGTATGTGTTTAAGAGTTCCTGATTCTTGTTCTTTAGTTCCTGAAAGGAATCCTGGGTCATGGTGCTCAGTAATTGTGTCTTGATAGCACAATCATTGGATGCCACTTCCAAGGTATTACTTTCTACATATAGTACACAGTTTTACCCATTTCTTTGATACTTTATAGTCATTGCAGCTGCACTTTTTTACAGTTACTTTTATTCTTTTACAGTTTCTCACCTCCTGTGGTTTATTTTACCACATCCGTTTTGTCAAAGGTACTCCTTGTGTTTTTCCCTTTTTTTTTTTTCCCCTTTTTTTCCTGTCCTTTCTCTTGTCTCCTCTTTTCTTTTTCCTTTTTCTGTCTTCCTTTGTCGCCCTATTGTCCTCGTTCTTAAGGCAGTTTCCCCCTTTTGTATTATTCCTTCCCTTTTTTTACTTGGGCTATTACTTATCACTGCATAGTTTAAAAAAAACTGCTATTCCCTTACAGGTGTTGCTCTCCGTATATATTATAAGACTGAATAGATCACAACACTTTGACTAGGTGATCTCTATATCCTTTTTTGGTATTTGGCGCATATCTACCTACTTTCTTCAGTCTTTGTGGTATTACAAAGTATATCCTTAACGAAACCTTCTCAAACGTTCACTGAGCACCTCTGGATAAATGAGCCGTGTGAGATTCTACATTTTTTGACATGTCTAATTATAATTAATATGTTTCTGTCATGTTACAACTGTTGCTTTCAATTTTTGCATCTTTTTGTGTACTCACAATGTTTTTTTTGTGTTGTCTTGATATATTACAGTGCAAAATTGTACATATTGTCTGAGGAAGGCTGATGTTATATAGCCGAAAACGTTCATCTGTTATGTACATCACTTTTATCTTTTACGGATGCAAATAAAAGAAAAAAACCACAGCAACAATTACCTTCTTTTTGGTCTATTATTCAACATTTGAGTGCCAAGTTTTGTTTTGATTCTACTATTTGGGCTGGAGACCCTACTTGTGCACCTACATTCATACCAGTTCTTTGAGTGCCATGTTTTTGTAGTGTATTGATTTAGGGGAAGACAGTGTTGTCAGAAGCAGGTACTCTGACAGCAGCAGAAGCGTAGCTAAAGGTTCAGCTCAGGGCCGGGGCGAGACATCTGAGTGGGCTCCTAACCCTTGATTACAACTACGGTAGCACATCGGGTGATGCTCGGGCGATTCGCTCTGACAGTGACTCGATCTGCAGCTGCCATAAATCTATTGAGCCTCCTGTAGAGACTGCAGATACAGCACAAGAATCCAGCCGGGTCTTATCAAGAGGGGAGCAGCGTCCTGCCACCTCCTCGCTGCACAGGGCAGACATCTACAGCCGATACATAGCACTACTGTCCTCTCAGGACGGAAGAAGCAGCGCCGTGCGTCCTGACTTCTCTGCAGCAGAAACGGTCACACAGCATGCAACGTGGGCATGTCTGCTGTATACTGGAGGCAGCTATCACAAGTACAGTGCCGGCACCCAGCGTCCCTTGGGGACATGAGCTCCTCTGCCTCTTCCTGGCCATTGCCCGCGGTAGTGCAGGGAGATCGTGTCTCCCTGCTCTACCACAGCGCTTATCTATATCGGCGGGCTGTGCACGTTGATATAATCATGGGTAGTGTAGCTACGCTACTGGACAGCAGCCATTAAAGATGCAGGGACAGAAGCTGCAGTCTCTTCTCTAGCATCCCTATGAAACAGGACGTCCTCAGGGACAACACTGATGATAGTAGCTGTGTTAAGTGACCGCAGCAACTCCCTGTTTAAGGTTTGGTAATGCCTACGGAAAGTGAATGTAAGGCCGTCCGCCCCCCTGTGATTTGCTGTTTCAGACGCCCCTCAAATGAAACATCACAGGAAGTAAAGGGGGGAGCAAAAACCACATATAGAGAGAATAGTAAGGAATTTTATAGTAAAGCTAATTAAAAAAATGTAGTTGGGGGCGTGAAGATATGCATTTATAAAGAGCATTATAGGTAATGGATAGGTGCAGCAGAGCTAAATTTGTCACTTGGAGCAAATTTTGTAAACTTGGATTAAATTCTATCCTTGCTGACATTCCATGAGATAAAACGGACTAGATACATCTTGGCAAGTAGGGAAAGAGTTGGTTATTTGAAATTTTAATTAGAATTGATGCATATAAAAAATATATTACTAATTTAAAGAATTTTAAACTTTTGCTGTATTTATGTGCTGTCATGATTGCTGTCATAAAATCCCATCCATGTGAGCGCATGACAGCTTTGTTTTTGAGGATTTGTACTGACCTGCTAACCAGTGTCCTTTACCACCAGCAAATATCATAGCTAATCATCCAGCCATCCGCAACTTGGGGTTTGGAACTTCAAACCAATTTACTGGCAGCATTGGAGGAATCCTCCAGCCTCTATAAAATGCTGTCAGGGTAGTGCAACTTTGGGGGGCAGTGATTATTTAGGCTGCACCATCAGCAAACTGTGTACAGTAAACTGATTTGTGAACCTCATGTCGGGCAGAGACATCCTCAACTGAACGTAGTTCTCTCTTTGACCGGAAGAGTACTCGGTGAGCTCTTCCTTAAGATCCACCACTGCTGCGGCTCCTGACTTCGGATGATTAGACGCAAGTTTTTTTTTCTTACTATAAGTGTCTTATACATAAAAATATGAATAACTATCCAGCATCTGTGTCTAACAGCTGTGGTCTGAGTTGAGCTGTGTCTGTCGCTGTTAAAGATTTAAATGTCACTGTCACTCTCACAGCATTTAAAATGGAACACGTGCCCATGGTCGCTCGCAACACATCCGTGGGGAACTGATGGCTTAACATGGCAACCGTGTACCTGCTGAACGCTCCTGTTGCTGCCAACTTGGCAATCTTACAAAGCTCAACCAAAAGCTGAACTTCATAGGCGACTAGATTTTTACTGTATTATAATACATTATAAGCAATTGAATGATCACCGTTCCTTGAGAAGACTAGAAAAAAAATAGAAAGAAAAAAGGTTTTAAACAAAAGTAACTCATCCTCTTTTTCCCATTGAAAAGTAATGACATTGATGAAAATTAAAAAGCTAAATTCGGTTTTGGCTCATTTGTAAGTCTGATCTATCAAAGTACAAAATTAATTATCCCATACAGGAAACGCTGTCAAAAGAAGAAAATTTCAAATGCCTAAAATGCTGTTTTTTCATGCATCATAATTGCATATAAAGAAATGCCATAAGAAGTGCTCAAATGTTGTGTCTACCCCAAAATAGTATCAATAAGTCACCTTGCCAGGCAAAAATGAGCCTTTGCAGCTCCATCAACAGAAAACACACAGCACACATGACTCCATGTAAGTTTGACTTTTTGCATTTTTCAGTTCATTGTGTGGTAAATGAATGTAATCCAAGACTGCAACTTGCCCCACAAACACGAACCCTCATGTGACGGACAGAAACCTTTAAAAAGTTACGCCTTTTGTAAGATAAGGAAAAAACGAAAGCGTAAAACTGAAATGTCCAGGTTTTCGCAAGTGTAATTAAAGGGTACCATCATTATAAAGTGCTCTCAAATAGCATCTGAATTTAGAAACATACAGACTGTTTATCATTGACTGCAATCCACCTAGTGGAGAGGGCACACGTATTTTGGATTACCCTTTCTGGTGGTGGTCTCGCTTTTTGTCAGTCTTCAGTAGTATTCAATCATGCATTTTAACCCTTTTACTACATCCTCTGTACATGTATGAGGCAAGTCAGGAGCGGTTGTATGGAGCGGGCTCAAACCCTGCAGATAATGGTTGTGCTACAAAGCCAGAATCTGCTTGTAGCAGGCACGTGGGAGCTGAACTCTAACAGCGACATTTAAATAAAAAGCAGATCTGTAACAGTGGAATTTAAAGTGGGCATTGCGTGAAGAGGTAGTGTGCTATTCCATGTACCCATCGGCCCCACAGTGATTGTGGGGGGGGGGGGAGGGGCAGATGGGTTGCAATGGCAGCCAGGATTCTGCAGAAGATCTCCATATTTGAAATTATAATGCCCCATTAAAACCTAGCCTGTGGCTGGGCTGCAAAGGAGACTGTGATTTTGTAATTTGCAGTACTAAAGTATAACTGTACTAATACTAAAGTATTGCTAATAATATAGTATAAGCGATGAGACTGTCACATGTTTAAGTCCCCTAAAGAGGTCTACTGAAAATAGGGCAACATGGTCATGTACAAGTGAATAATGCGGTAGACCTACTGTATAGTATTTATTTTGAAGACATTTTGAGGGTCATAGGATGGCTTATTTCTGCCTTTATTTTAGAGTCAAACAGATTCTTTGTAGTGTAAACTGGCTTGTATATGTGATCCATGGATCCTTTATTCATTGAACATGCCTTTTTGGTGTGTTTTAGTTGAAGAGAAAAAGTTGCTTCCGGCACCAAGTAAGAACTTGACTTTATTACAAAATTTAAAAATGGTTAAAGGGAATCTGTCACCCCATTTTGGCTATATCAGGGCGGTCCGGAGGGCGGCATTTTCTCTCTTCTCCCCCCCCCCCTGCTCCTCGGCATCTGTTGCGTATGGCCGTCTGTGAATCGCACAGACGGAGTTCGGCTTCCCGCAATTGCGCTTTTCAAATTCCCCCCGCGCATGTGCAGTGTGCTTTGCGCAGCAGTGGGCAAGGTATAAAATCATTACAGCACATGCGCTACTCTTTCCTTGCCCCGGAAATGACTGCTTGCCTTGGACGACTTCCGGGGCAAGGAAAGTGAAGGACAATAGTTGCGCATGCGCTGTAATGATTTTATGCTTTGCCCACTGTTGGACAAAGCACACTGCGCATGTGCGGGGGAATTTGAAAAGCGCAATTGCGGGAAGCCGAACGCCGTCTGTGCGATTCACAGACGGCCATACGCAACAGATGCCGAGGAGTGGGGGGGAGAAGAGAGAAAACGCCGCCCTCCGGACCGGACCGCCCTGATTAGCATACCAAAATATGAAGTTTACAAAGGTATTTTGGCATCAAAACGGGGGTATCAGGATATATGATACATACCGATAGGTTACTTATGGGATGCACTATTCAGTCATATCTTTATCTGATATAGCCAGTGACAGATTCCCTTTAATGCATGTGCATTCCAAAAAATATATGTTCATGGAAATTACGGTACAGGGGCATGTAAAAATTTGGGCACACCTGGTCAAAATTAGTTGTGAACAGTTAATCAAGTTAAAGATACCACATTTGCTTTGTATTTTAGGCAAAACCATATATTTTCTTATTTAACATTTTGAAAATTACAAAAGGGAAAATGGGACAATTCAAAAGTTTGGGCACCCTGTATGGTTGGTACCTAGTAGCAATGGGAAAAAAGCAAAAGTTTCCCTCTCCAAATAAAACCAAGTCCCTTTATTCAAGTATTATTAAAACCACAGAATCATGGTGATGAGTAGGATAAAAAAAAATGAAAACATTTGATAAACTGGTGCAATGCGTACTTTTTCAAAGCTACTTAGTGTGGTGCACCAAAGGGGATCTTGCTGGATGGAAGATATATTTCTTCTAGCAGACTGAAGTTTGGTCAGGATTTTCCATGATCGCAAGGACCTGTGATGAGGTCATAGTCACGTGATCAGGTCAGCTCATGTGTACCTCACCTGAGGGTGTGGAGTAGGCCTATAAAATAAGGAGCTGTTGTAGTTGGTGTGTGGAAGGAAGGAGTTTGGCTGGAGTCAGCCTGGAAGAGTGTTTTTGTTACAGTGTGTCAGTGTGCACCAAGAAGCGAGTACCAGACCACCTGGAATGGCACCTGGCGGTCTCTGCTGACCTGCAGCCGCTTAGTTAAGCCCGTCCCAAGCAAGGGTGAGTCTGGGACCAGTGGTTCTCCAAACTGGAGGGATTTATGTTCCGTTTTGATTTTGTTTCTGGACTTTTGTTGAACCCGTCATTAAAACCACTGAACTTTGAACTGAAAGCTTGTGTGTTTGCCTCATTACTGTGGCCCGGCCCCTGCCTACCAGAGCGGATCTCTACATTAGTTACAAGTGAAATAACATAAACCCATTGGTAACGGGTGCAAGCCCCACGGGATGGGGGTGACTCATCTGGAGAGGGATTTGATCCATGGGGTCTGGACTAGGAGTGAGTACTTTCATGAAATGCAAAGGAGTTGCTAGCCGTAGAGCAGGCTGTAAGTAATTTCCATGTATCCCTTCAGGCCCAGCATGTCAGGATCCTCTTGTACATTCAAGTGTTTATGGCTTGCGCAAGTAGCCAAGGGGGATGCTGTCCAAACCCTTTATTTATGGAGGTTGAAAATCGCTGGTTACAGCTAACGGAGGGTCATCTCCTTTCTGTCAGCTCTACAAATAAAAGAGAATGAATACGCCAAAGTGGACTTCTTAAACAGCATTCCTCTCAAACAAGGGAGTATGAGCTGAATCAGGACATCTTCAATCAGTTCAGATGTGGTGTCTCCGGGTTACAGACTTTTTTTTTTTTTGCCTGCAACTAAACCGAAAGGTGAATTAGTTTTGTTCCCTGGACCCCAGGGAAGATCGTCTAGTGGTAGATGCTTTCCTAGTCCTGTGGGATTTCAGTCGGCATACACTTACCCTCCAGTAGCCCTTATCCCGCTAGTCATAAGAAAAATCAGGGAGGACATGGTAAGTATTGTTGATTGCCCCTTTTGGCCCAGAAGACCATGGTTCTCATAGCTAGGGATAATGTCTGTGTCCGATTCATGGGTTGTTCCAAAGATTCCGAATCTCTTTTGTTCAAGGGTCAGTGTACCATCCTCAAGCAGCAAGCTTCCGTTTGACAACGTGGAATTTTGAAAGGGCGCTGTTAAAGGAAAAAAATTTCCACCTCATCTCATCTCCACCTTGCTTCAGAGTAGGAAGGCAGTCACGTCCAGAATATGCTAGAAATTGGTGAAAGTTTTTATCGTCTTAAGGGTTGGGAAGGAGGCACCTGTGGGGAATATTTTGGAATTTTAACAGAAGGGTCTCAATTTAGGTTTATCCACTAGTACCCTAAAAATCCAGGTGGCTGCTCTCTGGGCTCTGTACAGCTCTGATCTGGCTAGTAAATATTGGGTATCATGATTTATTGAAGCATAGAGATCTAGGTCCCTTTCTAAAGTAAAATTATTTCCATGGGATTTGAATTTGGTCTTGACAGCATTAACAATCATACCATTTGAGCCCATAGAATCGGCACCCCTTAAGGTTTTTTACTCAAAACAGCCCTATTGGTATCTTTAGCATAAGCCAGATGAGTTAATGATATTCGGGCTTTTTCTATAGCTCAGTTTACCCAAATTCTAGATGACCGGGTAATCTTTAGACCTGACCCAGCCTACCTTCCCAAAGTAGCGTCCCAGTTCCATAGACTACAAGAAGTCATCCTTGCTTCCTTTTTATTCCTATTCAAGGAACCCAAAGGAGGAGAGACTCATACGTTGGATGTTTAAAAGATGCATTGTCAGATACTGGTTTGCTACAGTAAGCTGGAGAAGGGATAGATCATTGTGGGTCTTTCCAGGGTGATAAAAAAGAGCTTAAAGCCTCAAAACCCACAATTGCTAGATGGATTAGTGAGGCCATTTCTTTAGCTTACTCAGCAAGTGGCAAGGCGGTCACGGAAGGTTTAAAGGCTCACTCCACATGGGCCGTGGCAGCCTCCTTGGCATCAAGACTGGATGTCCCGATAGACATTTCGAAGGCAGCAACCTGGTCCTCTGCTTCCACTTTCTATTGGCACTATAGATTGGATAGGGGTACATCTTCTGATCTCACCATTGGGAGAAGGGTGCTCCAGGCCGTGTTCCCTCCCTAAATTCTTATTTTCTCTGTAATTCTCTCGTGGTGCAGGCATGGGTGATCAATAAAGTCTTTACTTACCGGTAACTGGATTTTTCTGACTGCACCCTTATATTCCCTCCCGTCACGTGTGAGTGAGCTCTTTCACTAGGGTTATGATTTCACACCTTAAGTTTGTGATGTTGGTTTGTCTTTTGTAATAACCATTGAAGGTCCTCTCATGCTCTGTAATCCAACTGATGCGTGGGAGAGGTGCCGCCCTTTTTAGCCTCTAGGTTTCCTGTCCTTGACGGGCGGATCCCATCTCTCGTGTTGTTATGGGTTCTGAAAAATTCTGTAACCTGTAAGTAAGACTTTTTGCCTAAAATACAAAGGAAATGTGTCATCTTTAACTTTAGGCCTTTTTAGAGATCATTTATTCTTCAACTTGCTTAACTGTTCACAATAACAGCTTGGCCAAAGAATGCTTGAGTGCGTCTGAAACATACAGCTACTTTCCATGATCATATTTTTTTGGAATGCACATGCATTAACCAGTTTTAAATCTTCTAAGGGTATGTGCACATGTTCAGGAATCGGCAGCGCTTTTGAACGCAGGTGATTCCGCATGTGGTCACTGAACCGTGCGGAATCACAGCGTCCAATACATTGTACGGGTGAAATTTACGGTGGCTCAGTGGATATCACTTGCAGCCTTGCAGCGCTGGAGTGCTGGGTTCAAATCCCACCAAGGCCAACATCTGCAAGGAGTTTGTATGTTCTCCCTGTGTGTGCGTGGGTTTCCTCTGGGTTCTCCGGTTTCCTCCCACATTCCAAAGACATACTGATAGGGAATTAGATTGTGAGCCCCATCGGGGACAGTGATGAAATGTATGCAAACTGTAAAGCGCCGCGGAATATGTTAGCGCTATATAAAAATAAAGATTATTATTAAATTTAGACATGCTGCGGTCTGGAAAGACGTGCCACATGTCCGTCTCTGCGGGTGCTCTTCGGGCGTCTGTGCACGCATAGTGGGCACAGGATTTCTTGAAATCCCATCCACTATGCTGTAACATCTGAATGCTTTGGAAGTACGCAGCATCCAACCCGCAGCGTTTACTGATCGTGTGCGCATACCCTAATAGTCAGGTTTTTACTGGGAAATGGAAACCTCTTTTACTCTGTTCCTATGGACATACAAGCTTAGTAATTTCTGTGCTCCTGGATTATGAGAACCATATTGAATGAGCTGGCTATAAGGCTTTTTTTGTTTGTTTTTCTGCTGCCCTGTTTTAATTGCTTAAGTGCATTCATAGATAATAAAGTTAATTATTATTAATGGTCAAAAAAGGAGAGAGAAGCTGATTTCCACCTGAATCTTTACTGTCATGGTGCAAAATTGATAAAACGTGTTTTTTTTATTAATTCCTGGGCTTTGTCATCAGAAGCTGACACTTTCGGTAGTTGGAGTGTGTATTTAGCATAATATTCTCGTGCAAGAATCCAAAGTTTTTTTTTTTTTAATGGCAAGTTCACCCTATATGTTTAAAATGCACCCACGAGTTGCAATTTATGAAAAATTTAAAAAGTATATTTTGAAGTAGTTTTGGAAAATGTTTAAAATCCTGTAATTAGAGTTTTTCGGGGACATTTGATTGCTAGGATGAGCGGTTCAAATTGCGATACACTGGCCCCGGTCTTGGTTTCCCTATTGACGAGAGGGGGTGAAAACCTCTTACCTTTTTGGATCCCTGGGCACTTTTGTTAGCTTGAATGGCAAACCTTCGTTGAGTGACAAAACAGATAAGTTCGCCCGCTTGACAAATCCCAAAAATGCGCAGGGACCGGAAAGATATGATTTTATTTCCCGTCTCGCCGCAGGTACTAATAGCTTGCCAGTGGCAATACTGAGCCGTTTTCACTTCCATTTATCTGAAATCCCCATTTTAATTTGCGTAAGGAGTTAAAAATTGAGCAA
>JARQOD010000005.1:429344057-429401288 GCA_033576555.1 Oophaga sylvatica | reverse complement strand
TTTTTCCCCACTCTGGTTAGAGTTAAATGAAGCCATTTTTTTGTCAAACTATGTTTTCTCTTTTAAATCAAATGACAGCCCAAACTTTTCATGTGACCCTGAACAAAAGTTCACATCCCCTTTTCTTAATTGTGTTTGCCCCCTCAAACATCAATGACACTTAAAGTCTTTTGTGGTTTTTGTGGTGAGGTTTTTTATTTTTCGTGGTAAAGCCCGCACTCTTGGCAAAATCCCTTTCCAGTTCCTGTAAATTCCGGGCTGTTAGCATGAACGCCGTTGGATCTCCCAGAATGGTCAATGATATTGAAGACGGGGAGACTGAGATGGCCCCCCAAGACAGGTCGATTTGGGCCTTGTGTTTGGATTTTGTCATGTTGGAACGCCAAGTACGTCCCATGCGCAGTTTCCCGGGCTTGATTGCAAATTTGCCTCCGTTTTGCTGATAACGTGCTGCATTACTTTCCCTTCAACTTTGACCAAAAGTTCTTGTGCCTTTGTAGCTCACCACCCCAAAACATCAGCGGTTCCCTCCGGTTTTTACAGTGGATGATGTTCCTTTCATCTTTGGCCTTTTTGACCTTTCCCCAAAGGGAAATGTTTTGGTTGGGCCAAAAAGTTAAATTTTTGGTTACACTCCAAATTCCTTTTCCAGAGTTGAGGCTTGTCTCTGTGTCTTTTGCTTTTTATAGGCGAGAATTTTGTGGCTTTGCACGTAATGGCTTTTTTGGCGCTCGCCCAGCAGCCCATTTTTCTTCAAGTCCCTCCTTATTGGATCCTGAAACAGCCAACCCGTATTTCCCCGGGTGTTATTTGTGGGTTTTCCTTGCATCCCCAAAAAATTTTCCGGGGGTTGGTGAAAATTTTTTTTTGGGTTTACTGACCGTGGTTTTGTTTTTTGTTTTACAGAGCCCCTGATTTTCCATTTGTCAATTACAATTTGAACGCTGCTGACTGGCATTATCAATTCCTTAGATATCTTTTTGTATCCCTTTCCTGTTTGATACAGTTCAATTACCTTTTCCCGTAGATCCGTTGACAATTCTTTTGCTTTCCCCATGACTCACAATCCAGAAACGTCAGTGGCTGGATGAAAGATGCAAGAGTCTGTCTGGATCCCAGAGACTCACTCAGCTTTTATGCACACAGACTGATTACAAGCAAACAGGTCACATGTGAGGATGTTACCTTTAGTAGCCATACAAACCCATTTGTGTCAACTTCTGTGCATGTTATCAGGCCAAAATCACCAGGGTATGTGAACTTTTGATCAGTGTCATTTGGATGTTTTGGGTTTTCATTATGATTTAAAAAGAGAAAACACAGTAGTTTGACAATTAATGGCTTCACCCAACCACTAACCATTAGTGATGAGCGAGCATGCTCGGTGCTCGCCCGAGCATCACAGTGCTCGCGATATTCGGTGAGCAGTGAGCATTTCTGGGATTGTTCGGCGGGAGTTTGGGTCACCGCCCTGCATTTTTTGGCGCTCTTTAGACCACCAATCAACATGCAGGGATTGTCTGCAAGGCACTGTAATTCCGCAGCCATTTAGGTGTGGTATTACAGTGATTGGCTGGCCGCACAGCGTCATCAGTCAATATCAGACCTGGCGCCGCCCTGCTCAGCACAGTCGGCTCCGGATTCCGGCAGTGTAGGGAGAGCTTCTGCTGAGATAGGGAGAGATTTGGAATGTTATTTGTTAGTGTGGGTATACCATTGTTGAATCCACATATCCAGCTAAACCAACAGTCCTTCTAAGGACTAATTACGGGATATACATATATAACGCGCAATCAATTGTATGTGGCATACTTTATTGCATACAGCAAGAGGGTCCATTCCATTACAGTCTGCTGCTGCTGCCTATTACTGACCGTATATAAATAGTCCCAGGTATCAGTGGCCAGGAATACTTTGTTTTTGCATCTTAATCCTGATTATTTTATTTAAAAGCAATCCAGAGCACACTTTTTTTCCTGAGTCTCCCATGACAGCACCACAGAGAGAGGGGATCCACCTTTCAGTAACAGGAAACCTACAGATAAAAGCGCGGTACCTCCCCTTTGCATCACTTGGTTTCCTGTCCCTGACGGGTAGCCTTCAGCCTCGCCTTACCTGATGTACGAAGATAGAAGATCCGGGACCGGCCTGTCCGAATACTGGCAGCGGGGAGAAGCCACCACCGCTAGGACCGATGTGGCTGTAGAGTGAGCGAGGGGAAGCGAAGCCGCCGCTCCGGAGAGGAGGAAGGGGCTGTCTGGGTCCGGTCAGGGCATACATGGTAGCGGTGCCCTGAGGAGAGGAATAACGCGGTGGAGGTCCCCGGGACTGGCGCATGCACAGCTGAGACGCTTCCCGGGCAACCCGGCGCAGGGGGAGGAGGGAAGTGATGTCATATGCGTGGCACTTTTAAAAATGCTGCAGGGAAAATGCTCCTGGCTATATGCAGTCCTGGTAAAATGTAGGACAGCGACCAGGAGCAGCAGCAGCCGAGGCATCAGCGCAAACACAAGCAGCAGTCAGATGTGCAAAAGGGCCGGGACAAACGAGGAAGCCGGTCCAGCAGCCAATCCACGCAGCTCAGCAGATCTGCGATAAGCAAGTCACCGTCTTTGGATCATCCCCTACAAGACCCTATCCCTCCTCCAGAACCGGTACCAGCGACCGCATCTAAACTGCTGAATGACCTTCGAGAAAGTTCACCATTTTAATAGGGTTCCTCCTCTTCCCTTATTAGGGAAAGAAGAGGTCGGGGAAAATAAAAAATAGTTGTCCCACCTGTAACAGAGCGTTACCTGAGTCCTGGAACAAGAAGCTCTGTATACAACAAGTACTCTGTGAGGAAACCCCGGATTTTGCCTCTGAACTGAGATCTGCAATCAGATCAGAGGTCCAGAGTGCCTTTAGGTCCCTTAAGCAGGGGACAAAGTAAAAAAGGAGACAATAGTGTACTCCCAATCTGATCCCTCTACCTCCAGAGGCATTGACTTGGACATATCAGAGTTCTCTTCCTTATCCTCGGATGAGGAAAAGGGGGGGTTCCCTAGATGAGGTAGATACGCTAGTAAATGCAGTCAGATCTACCATGGGGGTAGTGGATCCTCGTCCCAATAAGTCAGTTAAAGACATATTGTTTGGGGGACTAGGCCAAAAGAAACTAAGGTGTTTCCACTAAATCAAAATGTCCAAACCTTAATTAAAAGAGTGCGAGAGACCAGACAGGAAGAATTCTTCAGTACCTTCCCGAAAAAAAGGAAATAAATATTCTTTTGAAGAGGAAGCATCCACATCTTGGGATAAAGCCCCTAGCGTAGGCTTGACGTGGTGACCAAAGCCTCTAAAAAGTTTGCCCTCCCCTTTGAGGACATGGGTACACTCAAAGACCCCTTGGATAAAAAAAAAAAAGCTGAGGTGGGAACCTTAGGCCAGCCATAGCGGCAACATGTACCTCCAGATCCCTAATGATAGGTGAGGATCAGCTGGAGAAACAGCTGAGGGACGGGAAACCCAGAAATAAAATCTTAGAATCCATTCCCATGATAACAGGTGCAGTGACTTTTTTAACAGACTCATCGGCTGATTCTGTCCTCTTAACATCTAAATCCGGATCACTCTCAAATGCGGCCAGGAGAGCTCTATGGCTCAAATGTTGGCCAGCGGATTTACAAACTGAACTTAAATTATGCTTGATTACATGTGAGGGAAAATTTTTGTTCGGGGAGACTTTGGATGATATTCTCCAAAAGGCAGGGGATAAGAAAAGGGGATTTCCGAACCCCGGCGGCATTTAGGCTAAATGCACACGTTCAGGAATGTGTGCATAATTTTCCTGAGCAAAAACTGACTTTTTTCGCGGTAAAAATGTGTGGTTTTTGGCACGGATTTTACTCGTTTTTTGTGCAGATTTTGCGCGTTTTTACCATGATTTTTCCCTGAACTTTCTAGGTCAATAATATAGTGAGAAAAACGCTAGAATTCCGCAAAATTAATGAACATGTTGCTTCTTTTTCCGCAATGCGTTTTTTGCGCGGAAAAAAAACGCACCATGTGCACAAAAATTGCAGAATTCATTCTAAATGATAGGATGCTTAATTAATGCATTTTTTAACGTGTTTTTTGCCGCGAAAAAATGCGAATAATCCTGAACTTGTGCACTTAGCCTTAAACTCCTTTCGGAACAAGAAATTTTTTCATAGAAAACCCCCCAGAGAGCAAAACAGATAGGATGATGGAAGAAGGAAAGATAGAGGTTTAATCTTTGGCAACCCTCGAAGTGACTGTCTCCCCAGGGTAGGGGCAAGATTAGCTCTTCTCCTCCCGGCCTGGGAATGAATATCAAACAGCCCCTGGATGCTAAATCTAATCAGGTCAAGATTGAGAATAGACTTTTCTTCCCTCCCCCCTCAAAACTGTGATGACTCCCATAAGATCTTCGATACGGGAACAGAAAAGGGTATGCCACACTAAACGAGAACGCTAACGAGATCGTTAAAAAACGTCACTATCGATCTCGTTAGTGACGTCGTTGTGAGTGGCATGTAGCAACGATGTGGCCCCTGCTGTGATCTCGTTGATCGTTCACTAGAGTTCTGGACCGTATTTTGATCATTGCGTCCCGCTGGTGAGCCTGAATCGCTGTGTTTGGCACCTTTTGTGAACGATGTGCGACCTCGTTGACGACGCATTAGTCAGCGGCGCAGGCGGGACTTTGATTTCTTTCGTTAACGCCCTTCAGCTCAGATTGGTGACCACAATATCACCTCAGCTATAATAACCGCGCCCCCATCTATTGTTTCCAGAGCGCTTTGTGGGTGACTCCAACGGTTCTTTGTGCGTTGTTGCGAGGATAGTATCGTGTGTCGGATTTTTGCGATCCTGTTTGTGGCGCAGTGGTGGGTTTTGCAATCCTGTCTGAGTCGCTAGAGCACTTCATCTTCCCCATTTGGATTTGGATATTTGGATTCAAGGTA
Source organism: Oophaga sylvatica (assembly GCA_033576555.1). Taxonomy (NCBI): domain Eukaryota; kingdom Metazoa; phylum Chordata; class Amphibia; order Anura; family Dendrobatidae; genus Oophaga; species Oophaga sylvatica. The sequence goes on along the minus strand of JARQOD010000005.1, from coordinate 429,396,318 downwards.
CATATTGTTTGTGATGTTGTTTGATACGTTTTTTGACATTTTTTTTTATTCGTCTGCTTTATTTATTTTACACCCCCCACCATTTTACACATTTGTAACTGTATTTTAAATGTTAACTGAAGAGTTAACAACATTTTTTTTTGTTTAATTTTTTTTATTTTATTCTTTATTTTATTTTTTTTAAACACTTTAGTAATAGTAATTAATTAGTAATTAACTTTTCTCTTCTTTTCCGAACAGGTTGCACATAATGAACCTGTCCACCGCGGAGCGTGTGATTGTGGCAGTTGCACTATCAATGGAGGCAGATCGACAGGAAGAGGCGCGGGTGGAAGAGAGGCGCTCCAAGCGAAAGCGTTGCATGTGGACCAGAGAATGGCTGGAGCAGAGGTCCAGATTCACCCACATGCATCTAGTGAGGGAGTTGCAGGAGAAGAATCCGCAGGATTTCCGGAATTATCTACGGATGTCGGAGGATTCATTCAAGCTCCTACTGGAAGCTGTGAGGCCACTCATTGAACGGCAGGATACCCGGATGCGTGCAGCTGTTTCAGCAGAGGAACGTTTGGCAGTAACGCTGCGATTTCTGGCAACCGGATGTTCAATGAAGGATTTGCAATTTTCTGCTGCAATTTCTCGGTCGCTGCTTGGAGAACTAATTCCGGAGACATGCAACGCCATCGTCCGCAGTTTACGGAGCTACATGCCATTTCCAAAATCAGTGGCGGAATGGCAAATTATTGCCTCTGATTTTGAAAGGATTTGGCAGTTCCCAAACTGTGGTGGTGCCTTGGATGGCAAACATGTGCGGATCACGCAACCAGCCAAAAGCGGATCCTTTTTTCATAATTACAAGGGCTACTTCAGCATGATCCTCATGGCCCTTGTTAATGCCAATTATGAATTTATTGACGTTAATGTTGGCATTAATGGAAGGGTTTCTGACGGTGGCGTTTTGGAGCACACAAGTTTTGGTGAACGGTTGTTTAATAATAAACTTAACTTGCCAACCAACATGGACACCACCGCAAACCTAAACTTTGTGGGCGATGAAGCCTTCCCCCTTCATGAGCATCTTGTGAAACCGTACCCACAAAAGACTTTGACAAGGGAAAGGCGGATTTTTAATTACAGACTGTCTAGGGCACGGCGCGTTGTGGAGAATGCCTTTGGCATAATGGCCAACCGCTTCAGGGTTTTCCACACTCCAATCAATATGAAGCTGGAATCCATAGACTCGGTGGTGTTGGCCTGTTGTGTGCTGCACAATTTTCTACGAAAACGCGATGCTGGAGCTTACAGTCCGCCAGGCTTCATGAACTCGGACAGCAATGGTGACGTGGTGCTCGGAGAATGGCGTAACAATGATCGCGCTATTGCAGGCCTTCAACCTGTCAATCAAGGCAGGAGCAAGGACGATGCGAAGGCCGGCCGAGACAAGTACTGCCATTACTTTAATGGGCCTGGTGCAGTGAGTTGGCAGCATCAGGTCTAGTTTGATTTTGAGATTTTTGTCTTTTTTAAACAATCTTTTTATAATAAAAAATGTTTATTTTAAAAATGCATTCGTGTTTTTTTTTTTCAATTATTTTATCAATATGGGAGAAGGGATAATGATGGGTGAGATGTGGGGAGGGAGTAATGGGATGGCAACGAGACATGTTACCAGCTGCTGTAGTTTTTAAAATCTTTTCTAATGTTTTTTGTTGTGTATTTTTTTTTTTTTTTTTACATTGTATCTACTTGTCACAGACGGGTCATGGGAGTACCATCAGTCATAGGAGTTCATTGTTAAAGAAATAAAAGAAAAAAATTTCAAAAATTAACAATTATTTCAAAGGTCCATGATCTCACTAGCGTTCAAACCTTATAATTAAAAATAACACATAATACACCACAGCAGCATATATAAAGTTCAAATATATAACATATATTTTTAGTCATATAGATTAAAGATTAAAAAATTGATATAAATATATAAAAATAAATTTTGGGAGGTAAAGGTCAACATTCACCAGGAATCCCAGCTATTCACAGATATGCGACGCCATTGTGATCGCATGGTGACGATAAGGAGCTCCAGCTATTCACAGATATGCGACGCCACTGTGATCGCAAGGTGACGATAAGGAGCTCCAGCTATTCAGATATACAGCTATTCACAGATATGCGACGCCACTGTGATCGCAAGGTGACGATAAGGAGCTCCAGCTATTCAGATATACAGCTATTCACAGATATGCGACGCCACTGTGATCGCAAGGTGACGATAAGGAGCTCCAGCTATTTAGATATGCAGCTATTCACAGATATGCGAGGCCATTGTGATCGCAAGGTGACGATTCTCACGAGCTCCAGCCATACACAGATATGAGATGCCATTACGATCGCCTAGCTTGGAACCATCATCTGTGTATGGCTGGGCACATGGCTGCTGCGGTCACTTTGCGATCGCAATATCGTTTTGCGTCGCGAGTGCGGACGCACTTAACGTGCACACGCTGTGACGTCATGGCGCTGGCGTTGCCCAATGCGCTGTTGTTGAAAATGGCGGCGAGACAGCGCGGGGCAAAGTGGACGGAGGCAGAGGTCCACTACTTAATCGCCAGGGTGGACAAGTGGGGATATGACTGCAGGCTACCTGTGGCGCATCCTATGCGCCACAAAAAGGTAGTCCTGCAGAGGATCCGGCGGGGCCTGGCGAGGCGATTTAATGTGCGGCGGACCACCACACAGATCCGCAAGAAGCTGGCGGACCTTCACTACCGCTCCCACGAGAGGGTCGCCAGCATCCGGGCCCAGCTACGCAGGCCTCTGAGTGAGTATTGATGAGGGTATCTGGAGAGGTTTGTTTTGTGGGTTATCTACCTATATCAATGCACCCGCAGTGATGGGAGTATCGGCAGTGATGGGGCAGGCAGTGATGGAGTACCGGCAGTGATGGGGCAGGCAGTGATGGGAGTACCGGCAGTGATGGGGCAGGCAGTGATGGGAGTACCGGCAGTGATGGGGCAGGCAGTGATGGGAGTACCGGCAGTGATAATGGGGATTCTGAATTGTATATTTCATTTACAGCACCACCTTCACCAGCAGCAGCTGCTCCACCGTCCCCAGCTACCCCTCCACCTCCATCATCTCCTTCCCCGGCTACCCCTCCACCACCATCATCACCTCTCCAACCCTTCAACCCCTTCACCGGCAGCAACCCCCCCTCCTGATTTGGGGTCTTGCAGCCCTTCCCCAGAATATGCCTTCTCTCCAGCATCATCCCGTGACATGGATGCAGGCTCCCCATCAGGTAATTAACGCACATTATATAAGCTTCAGACAAGTTTGAGAACTTTGTAAGGTCTTCTGTGTAATGGCTGTTGTGATATAATTTTTTTTTCATTTTTTTCCTAGCCGGCGGAGCAACAGGTTCTGGGTGGGCAGTAAGCGGGTCCTCTGAGGAAAACCATAAGTGTTAACAAACATAACATGTACATGTTGATGTTGCAACAGAATTCCCTGGTTAACTGTTAACTTTACCTCCACAGAAATCCCAACTGCCCAGGACCTGTTGCTGTCACACTGCTGGCTGATGGCGGCCATGAGCAGCGCTGTGGCATCATTAAACAGCACGATGGCAGCGATGCAAAGTGCCATGGGAGCTCTGCATCACCACGGGGTGATGCTGGAGAGGGTATTTTCTGGACTCCGGGGCCCTCATTAATTTATTTTTTTGTTAATTATTTTGTATTTTGTATATTATTATTTTTTTTATAATTTTTTATTTTATTATGTTACTGTTTTTTGTTTTTATTTAAATTTGGTTTATTTCACCCAAAAAAAAAAAATAAATATATGACAAAAATATATATTATATATTTTACGTTTATCTACGCAGGTGTGGTGTATTATTTTTTAGTATAAGGTTTTAGCGCTAGTGTGACCAGGGACCTTTAAAAGAAATGTTAATTTTTGCAATTTTTTTCATTTCATTTTTTCCCTATGATGGAACACCTATGATAGCTGGTATTCCCATGACCCCGTGTGTGACAAGTAGATGTAATAAAAATACAACATTTTAATAGTTGACATCACATAAGAAAAGACCACAATTCATTAGATAAATAAGATTTTTATTAAAAAAGGTAACAATGTAAAAAAAATATAGACAACAAAAAAAACTTTTGTAAAAAAATTTTAAAAACTACAACTGCTGGTAAGATGGATCGTTGCCATTACCACGTTGCCTCGGCGTGTATAAAAATAAGGGGGAGCACCAACGTTTGGGTTTGCAGGATTTATCCCAATTGGGTTCGGCACAGGATTGTGCGGCCATGAGTAGTCCGGGTACTGCGGTCTTGGCATGACGACATAACTGTTATCCAGGTTTCCAAAAGACGCTTGAGTCAGTACCTCAAACATGAGTCTCTCTGCATGAACACGCTGTACAGGATCCAGTGTAGGGAGCTTCTCATTAGCGAAATATGCAAAGCCAGTTATTTTTGTTTGGTCTTTTTCTGCCGTAAGAACTTTTTTCGCAATTTCAACCAATTCAGGAGTAGACTAGGTGGGAGCCTTCCTTTTCCTTCCAGAAAATGTAAGCCGGCTCTGCACAGATGAGGATGGTGGCTCGACTACTTCATCTTGGATCAACGCCATGCTGTCTTCTTCAGTTGGAGGTGTGGAGACAGCCTCTACTGTGTCCTGCATGAACAAAAAACAAATGGTAAATCACAAATAAAAAGAAATTTATCTTCACACTATAACACCCATATACAGCAAAAATGTGAAAACGACACTTGTAGATGGATAGGCCTCAACCATTGAGATAGATAAATTATCAGTACATGAAGGGATTAATTCAGCCTTTTATCTACATTTCACAATTACATTTTTAATTTCAAGTCCACTTTGGCATGTACATTAAAATGTGTTTTAATACAAAGGTACTTACATGTATGACAGGGGTGTCCGGCTGGATCACCGGGTCTAGATCCAACATGGATGTCCCTTGTCTGGGTACTTCTTGGTCCCTTGTGAAAGAGAACAGCTCAAAGTACCACAGTTTGGGGACATAAACATCTTCGGCCCCGGCTCCAGATTTGGTTGAATTCTGTACTTTATTTAGCTCTTTTTTGTACACTGTGCGGAGGGCCTGAATGCGTTTTTTCACCGATGACTCATCCGCTGGTTCATCTGGGTTACGGTTCTTGCAGAGCTCCACCAGTTTTTGGTATGCGTCCTTCTTTTTAAGCCTGTTACAGTAATCAGCTGACTTTATTTTCCACAGGCACGGCATTGAGCGGTACATCTCGATAAACTCCCGCAAAAATTCCTGCTTATCGGCCATCTGTAATAAAAAAGAGATTATGTGAGAACGGCAGAATGGTTAAATAAAATGCTTACATAGCCTACAACATACAACACAGCAGGAGAAAACAATGGCAGAGCTAAATAAAAGTCATAGATGGACCACTATGGTAAAAACAGCAGGGATTACAAAATGGTGGTTGTGGGCGCAGCTGGAGCAACGGCAGAGCTGGGATCATAAAATGGTGGCGGTGGGCGTGCCAGAACAAAACAATGCCTAAAAATAAAATAAAGCTGGGATCTAAAAATGGATCTGTAAAATTAAAGAAAAAATAAAAATTAAATGTGACAAAAAAATAACCTACCTTACAAAAGTTGTTTGTGATCCTGAAAACCCCCCCAAAAAAATAGGGAAACTAAATAGCGTCACAAACTGGATCGCAGAGTATGTAACGTCACAGACTGGATCGCAGCAAATGAAATAGACTGGATCGCAGAAAAACAACGACGTAGACTGGAACGCAGCAACGGCAATAGTGGCACAAACTGGATCGCAGTAGCTACAAAGGCTAGCAGGACACACTGGAACAATGCTGGAGATTTGAAAGAACCGCTTCTGCTCGAGAGCAATGGAAAGAAGTGCTGGTACGTCGTCTTTTATGACGCGGTCATCCAATCACAAAGCGAGAGAGCTGTGACAAATATTTATTAGATAAATAGTGACCACCAATCTGTGATGAGGGGCGTGCAAAAGGTTGTGCTTAGTCACGCCTATCGAGGTTGTGATCTTTCACAGTACATGCAGTGTGGCACGTCCCAACGACCGCCAAAGTCGTTAAAGAAATCGCTAACTGCTGATGCGTCGTTAATGAGATCGTCAAGTTTGGCAGCTACTAGCGACCTTAAAACGATCATAAAAACGATCTCATTAGTTTGCGTCGTTATCGTGATCGTTAGCGGGAACGTTTAGTGTGGCAGTACCTAAAGCCTTGGAAGGCGAAGTCTTGAACCTGGTAGAAAAATCAGTCCTTCAGGAGGTTCCCCCTCAAGAAATGGGTAAGGGGTTCTACGCCCCACTATTTGTTGTGTCCAAACCAGATGGCACCTATCGGACAATAATAAACTTACTGAAATTGAATGGATATGTCAGGAATCAAAAATTCTAAATGGAATCCATAAAATCCACCATCAAATATTGTTCCTGAACTGTTTCATGACCATATTGGACCTCAGCGACGCGTATAATCACGTACCTATCCACAAGGAATCCCGGAAACTCCTCAGATTAGCAGTGTCCATAAGTGGGGAAATAAGAGTTCCAATACAAAGCCCTCCCTTTCGGAATATCTATAGCCCCCTACTTATTCACAAAATTAGTGGTGGAGATAATGGCTCATCTAAGGGAGCAAGATATCTTAATAATCCCTTACATGGACAACTTTCTGATAGCAAGCAACTCGGCCCAAAGCTTCAGAGGGACAGAGTAATGAGCACCCTGGTGAACCTTGGCTGGCTTCTAAATCTAAAGAAGTCAAGGTTAGAGCCCAGCAGAATCCAAAAGTTCCTAGGGCTAATGTTGGACTCTCAAAAACAAGAATGTCGCCTTCCAGTTCGCAAAAAAAGAAAAAGTCATGCACATAGTGGTGAAGACCTTACAGAACCCCTCTACGACACTGAGGAAGGCAATGTCACTGCTAGGCTCCCTTTCTGCCTATCTACCGGCCGTCCAGTGGGCACAACTACACACGAGGGATCTCCAATGGGATGTATTAAGGAATCAGTTGGCACTAAATGGGCACCTAGAGGGTCACATAACTCTAGATTATTCTTCTATTCATTCCCTACTTTGGTGGAAGGATGCCAGCAACCTATCCAAAGGGATCCCCTGGGTGACAAGAGTGTCCCACATATTTACTACTGATGCAAGTCTGTTGTGAATGTTTTGGAAATGAATTCTGAGCAGAAGCTCCCTCTGGTGGTTACAAACAGTACTGAACCATTCAATGAGGATTGGCAATCAGGAGTCATAGACTGGCTTGATATAAGGGAGGTTCCCTCCCATCATGGTTGCCGGTGATCAATTGTTCTTGTCTCAACTGTGGTTCCTGGTTCACTTGGAAGCTTGCTGAGTCTTGCCTCTTCTTCTGCTTTCAGATAAGATATTTTCTGTTTTTGTGCTTACCATTTGCATATTTCTCTGCATTTCTGTGAGGTTAGCCAGGTCCCCCCCTGGGGGCTTGGGCTCCTCTCAGTTCCGCTGGAGCCACTGTTATTTGTTCATTTGCCTTTTCCAGTTTTTCAGTGGCTGAGGCTTAGTTTTGTTACACCAGAGAACTGATTTAGGTGGTAGAGGTCGTGTGATCTCAGGTGTTTTTGCAATCAGTAGCGTTGGCATTTTTTAGGTTTTTTTTGGATTGCAGTGAGTATCCTTTCTATCCTTTTCTGTCTAGGAAGATTGGGCCCCAGCGTTTGCTCATACTATTTTCTGTCTGTGTCTGTATTTCCTCTTGTCTAACCGCCATTACATGTTTGGGGGCTTCCTATGTTCTTTGGGGATCTGCATCTGGGGCAGATAGCTTTCCTCTTTCTATCTTTAGGTGTAGTTAATCTCTCAGGCTGTGACGAGGCGTCTAGGACCAACGTAGGAACGCTCCACGGCTGCCTTTAGTTGTGGTGGTTAGTCAGGGTACTGCAATCCAATAGATTCCAACCTCTCTGGTGTATTGCCGTTTTTGCCTGCTCTCCTCAGCTACCAAAACATAACACAAGTCCCACAGGATGGGGGGCTCACATGGACAACCTGGTTGCTCAGGGGAAGTGGGGGAATCAGGAACTAGAGGCTTCCTCGAACCAGAAGGAACTCTGGGCTGTTGGTCACGCTCTTTCAAACTTTCTACCTTTTCTACGGGGACACCATGTCAGCATATTCTCGGACAATCAAGTAATGGTGGCTTATATAAAACATCAGGGGGGAACCAGGTCCTGGGCTCTAATGGACACTTCCCCCAGGATCCTCACCTTGGCAGAGAAAAACCTATCCCTTTCTGCACTACACATTCAGGGGGTAGAGAATCAAAAGGCAGACTTTCTGAGCCACACTCAACTAAGGCAGGGCGAGTGGGTATTAAATCAGACCATCTTCGATCAGCAAGTGAAGACGTGGGGAACCCCGGAGATAGACTTATTCGCCAATTTCAACAACAAAAAAGTAGAGACGTTTTGCTCTCTAAACCCCAAGGGGAATCCTCGGTCATTAGATGCATTTATGCTTCCCTGGACTCAGAGCTTGACATATGCCTTTCCCCCGATCATCCTTATCCCAGCCGTAATATGGAAAGTCAGGGAAGACAAAACGAGAATTATACTAATCGCTCATTTCTGGCCAAGAAGAACTTTGTTTTCCTGGCTGAGGATGCTATCGATCACTAATTCTTGGATCCTACTGGATCTCCCAGACCTTCTATCTCAGGGATCGGTCTTACATCCTCAGTCAGCGAACCTTCATTAAAGAGCATGGAATTTGAAGGGGCATTGCTGAGAGAAAGGGGGTTTTTGGAGAACCTAGTTTCTACACTATTAAAAAGTAGGAAACTGGTTACTACAAAAGCTTATGTGTTATGATTTGGTAGCCGAGGAGGACAGCAGACAAAATAGGCTTAACAACCAGACGCTCAGAGAGGTTGGTAACTAGCGGATTTCAGACCCCTAAACTAACAGCTCAAAGAGAAGTAGCCGTGGGACGTGCCTACGGTGCCCTAGACGCCTCGACACAGCTGGAGAGTTAACTAAGCCTAAAGAGAGAGAGGGGAAAGCTAACTGCCCCAGAGTAGACCCCCAAAGGAATATGTAGCCCCCAAACATATATTGGCGGTGAGACAAGATGAAACACAGGCAGAAAATAGAGCAAGCAAATGCTGGGGCCCAAACTGCCTAGATAGAACAGGACTTTATAGAATAGTCTGTAATCCGCAAAAACTCTAAGAAAAACTCCAACCAGTCTGATATGCAAAAATACTGAGACCACACAATCTCTCCCCCGCTAGATCAGAACTCTGGTGTAACTGGTAGCAAATCAGCAAATACAGAAATAACAGGGAACTGAAAAATACATAATCTGTCTCTGGTGTGAACTGGTAGCAAATAAACTGACACTAAAATAACAGGGAACTGAAAATACATAAACAGTGGCAAATGAGAAACCGTGCCCAGCGCAGGCCCCCGCAGGGGAACATGGCTGTAAAAATCCAAAAGTGCAGAACACTGAGATAGACAAAAACAAATGCCACAGAAATAAACAGAAAATATCTTATCTGAAAGTTGCAGGACAAAGCAGGAAGCAGGCTGACTTCAAAAAGAGAACAGGAAGCAACTAATCACCAGCGAGGATCATGGGAAGGTTACTCACTTAAATCTCCCCAGTCATCAACACCAGATTGCCAATCATCGCCCCCAGCTGATGAACCTGTTAGCCAAAGCAACTTCATTACTATCAGCAGCCACCAGAGGGAGCCCAAACTCAGAAGTCAGATCCAGAACGTTCACAACACTTAGGGCAAAACCTGGAAAAAATTCCTGTCCACCTCCAGAGTAAGAGATCAGGATGGGGTCCCAATTACTGAAATCCTTGAATTCCTACAAAAGGGACTAGAAGGCGGCCTGGCAGTCAGTACTTTGAAGGTACAGGTGGCAGCTTTAGGGGCTCTATATAATAATGACATTGCAGGTAACCCATGGGTAGCGTGGTTTATTAAAGCCGCAACAAGATCTAGACCGATAGTCAAAGGCTACCATCTTAGGATTTGAATCTGTTCCTATCTGTGCTAACAAGTCCCCCGTTTGAGCCTGTAGATGCAGCCCCTCTCAAGCTCTTAAAAACCATCCTCCTGGTAGCTCTAACATCAGCCCACAGTGTAAGCGATATTCAGGCCCTATCTGCGGGACCTCCCTTTACGAAAATTTTAGATAAGTTATCCTAAAGCCTGACCCGGCCTATTTACCAAAGGTAGCATCTTGGTTCCGTAGGTCCCAAGATGTAGTCCTTCCTTCCTTTTGCCCAAATCCTAGAAATAGGGAAGAGGAAAAGTTTCACACACTAGATTGTTAAAAGATGTCTGGTTCAGTACCTGAAGTCCACTCAGAGGTGTAGGAGGGAAGGATCTCTTTGTGTGTTTCCAGGGACCTACAAAGGGACTCAAAGCATCCAAGAGTACCCTAGCAAGATGGATAAGAGATGCGATAGCCTTGGCCTATTCATCCAGCGTGAATGTCATACTAGAGGGGTTGAAAGCGCATTCCACATGGGCCATGGCTACCTCATGGGCAGAGAGGTCTGAGGTATCAATAGAACAAATCTGTAAGGCGGCCACCTGGTCATCACCTTCAACCTTTTTTAAACACTATCGGCTAGATCTAACCTCTGCGTTTGATTTGACCTTCGGAAGAAGGGTTCTTCAGGCTGTGGTCCCTCCCTAAGCTTCCAATCTCTGTAATTCTCTCCATGGTGATGTCATGGGAGACTGAGAAAAACGTAGTTACTTACCGATAACGGTGTTTCTCAGAGCCCATGACGGCACCCGCTTATTCCCTCCCATCATGTGTGTGGTGAGCACATTCTACTGTTTGTAGCGTGTTTTTGTATAGGCACGGTGTTTTCTTCTGATAAGCAGTACTATAATGTATATATAAAAAAAGAAAACAGCCCAGATATTTTGAAGTTGGGTATCTGCATCACATGCATCACATATCATTGCACTCAAAATAGTGCCATTTCAGCCCTCCGTTTAATTTTTTTTGCGCTGTGTCTTAGCCAACTTATTGACACAAAAGTGCCATGGAAATAATAGTGCTATAATAATTATAAATAATAATATCTGTTTTTTTCACACATATATCACTTGTACCTGTGATGGTTTATGGGGCTGTTCACATATTCGTATTTTTTTGTGGACTGAGTGGTCTGTGAAAAATCGCGGGTACATGTCTTATATTCCTCAAAGTTTCAGCTCAAACTCAGCAATATAAGTCTATGGGTTAGTGAAAAAATTGGATGCACTCAGATGCCAACGATATTCTGCCCATTTTTCACTTTCAGATTGATAGGGAAGGTGGAGAAACTTTTTTTAAAATTATAATTATCAGTGAAAAAAATCTGATGAAACACCAGTGAAAATCACTAATGAAACTTGGTTTATTTTACTTATATGTCAACAAACTTGAAGTCTGAATGACATGACAGTACAGATGAGGTGGGGAGCTTCCCTAAGGTCCCATGATGCCACCTTATTTTCCTACACTGGTATAAGGTGGCGTTTTTTTCCCATGAAACCTCTGCATCCTGATGGGAGGTCATACGGTTCGATTACATCAGACCTGGGCAAAGTGCGGAAAAACATAATCACAGACCAAAAACTCAAATATACATGGCAAAAATGGTAGTCTAGCAAAAGACTACACAATGTGGGCAAATGCCCTATAGCACTCCACTATATGCATATGAATACACAGAAAAATTGGAGAACAAAGCCATAGATTAATATGTAAATATTTATTAATAATAAAACATGAATTTTAATAAATAATGCCAACAAAAACCAATAACATCAATGAATAAAGCAAAACGAAAGGTTTGGAATGGTATGCGTGATGGTATAAGGTGTAATATACAACTATGGTACAAATAACAGAAGGGTGAAAATGGCACATATACAAAGGAAATGTAAATAAGTAAAGAAATGTGCCATAATGAAGTAAAAACAGTCAAAATGCAGCAAGAGAGATATATATTTCTCTGGCACCTATTGTAGTGATCGCTAGTGCACATATAGAGAGTGGGTCCGGAATCCCACTCTCAAGACTATAAAGAAAGGTGCCAGATGCTGCAGTAATCAATAGTAAAACTCACCCATACTGATAATGCACCACAGAGACGCGCCCCGACGCGCGTTTCGCACTGGCTTCTTCGGGGGGCCGATGTCTAATAAAGCGCTCATCGCTGCATGCTAAATACCCGCTGTCTGATTAGGAAAGAACCGGCACATGTGGACAACGTGTCCATACACATCCGGCGGCGTCGCCAAGCCGACACGCTCCACGGGTGCACCCCTATGACGTAGGTGGAGCGCGATCGGACCCAGAGACGCCGCGGGAGACAATGGAGGCGGAGTCAAAGTACGACATGCGCAGTCAGGTAAAGAAATGATATGAAGACATCGCCGATGAGGGCAAAAACTGCCCACAGCGGCGCAAGATATCAAAATGAATAGCCTATTTATCTCCCAAAGTAATGTCTAAAACCGGAGGTAATTATTAATGTGAAGACACAGATTTAATACCGGAATTGGCCCATGAGCATTATATGGGATTAGAGAAAATATAGTCAGGTGCAAAAATACACAGGTAAAGAATATAAAGACACTAATATAATGTTATGTAACAAAGCATAATATAAAGCGTCATCCATCACTAGTGAGGAATATTATGGCAAAACAACGATGTCAATGCACAAAGCGGTGCAACAATAAAATACCAAAATAGCATAGAATTGCCGAAACAGCAGTACATAATTTATCATAACAATGCATTATAACAGCAATTACATAATTCATCTAAACACGAAATGCCCAATTAAGATGGAATAATGTAAATCTTCACATATAATGTTAAGTGCCTATATCTTCCAATGTTCTTCGAGGGGGAATAGAGCAAGCGGTCAGAAACAGACTCATTTCATTCCAATGGTGTAATGACTAGACAAAAAAGACAAAAAATATAAAGTGAGTAAAAAAGAATAAAAACGATAAATGAAAAAGTCACGGATGCGGAGAATTACTAGAGAAATGGTGCAAAACTAAGTTGTTCATTAAGACCTGTTGGTGTCATTGTATTGAGTGTCACAATCCAGCGACACTCTCTTTGTGCCAATACACGACTGCTATCGCCACCCCGAATACCAAGATTGACATGGTCAATACCTTTAATTCTAAGGTCATCAGATCTACAGTTGTGCTTGAGTCTGAAATGACGTGGTATTGTTTTAAGGGACTCCACGTCCTCCACATCCCGGGCGGCCTCAATGTCCCTAACGTGTTCGCGTGTTCTAACACGCAACTCCCTAGTGGTCAGACCCACGTATATGAGGTTACATGTACAACTAGCGTAGTATACCACATGTGTTGTAGAACACGTGATATAGTTTCTAATTGTGAACACCCTGAGGCCATCCGATGACGCGAAGGACGTAGCCCTTGTGTGGTTACGGCATGCGCGACATTTCCCACATGGATCGAATCCTGTAACTCTCTCCCCCACACTGAACATGGGTTGCGGTTTCGCCACATAATGACTTGACACCAATGTATCCTTGAGGTTTCTACTCCTTTTGGCCGTCATTTGAGGGAAAGATGGAAGCCGTTGTTGGAGCTGAGGATCGGTCATGAGAATAGGCCAATGTTTGGTAAGTATGTTTCGCATTTTACCCCATTGCTGATTATAGGTCGAAATAAATCGTATGGCCCCCTCTGCTTGATTAGATTTCTTACGACCACTGCCAAGCAGATCACCACGCCTTGTATTCCTAGCTCTCAAGTAACCCCTCTTGATGGAACGATTGCTGTAGCCCCGATCCCTGAACCTCTGCCCAAGATCCACAGCCTGCCTGTCAAAAAGTTCATCAGTGGTACAGATTCTCCGAGCTCGGAGAAACTGGCCTGTAGGTATTGCCCTGATGGTGGAGGCCGGATGCGATGATGAAGCGTGCAGAAGAGAGTTAACAGACGTAGACTTACGGAATAGGTCTCTTTCAAGGGACCCATTAGTACCGACTCTAATCTCAAGGTCCAAAAAGGTAACTCGAGACTTGTCATATGAATAAGTGAGTTTAATATTGGAGTCGTTGCAGTCCAGACTCACCATAAAATCATTTAATTCATCTATGGAACCATGCCACAAAAAAAGAATATCCTCTATATACCGGTACCACCCTGAGATGTGGGAGGCGGCCTCTGCGCCATCCAATAGCAAACCCCTCTCCCAAAAGCCGAGAAAGAGGTTTGCATAGGAGGGCGCACAGGCCGCCCCCATGGCGGTACCGCGCTTCTGTAAGTAGAAACGGTTTTTAAAAGTAAAGAAGTTATGGGTGAGAATGAACCGCAACAAATCCAATACCAACTCACGTAAATCTGGATCCAAATTACTGGCTTCCAGATAAAATTGCGTAGCTGCAAGGCCCTGTGTATGGTGTATGCACGTATATAATGATTCCACATCGGCCACCACCATCAGGGCATTGGATTCCATGTAAAGACTCACTTTCTCTCCAACTAACAATTTTGATTTCTTTTCAGCACTGAAAGATCTACACCTTTTCTCCCGGAAGTTAGTTCTACATAAGCTACATTCTAAAAATAAGCCTGGTTTTGATAATGCTACCACTGCTGAGCGGCAAGCTATCGCCATACTAGAAGAATTGGAACATGAAGCCAATCCATCTTGTGAAGGTACCTCACGTCCCCCTGTTCTGTCTAAATCCACCACTTTCCCCCCTTTGTCTCTGTGTCCTCAAATTGAAATATTTACAAAATTGGTGATGGAGGACTTTCGGTGTATTAAAAATCAAAAGTACAAAAATAATCTAACATTTGCACAACGTAAAGCATTACAAGATCTTCAAAAACTAGATGACGTATTTAAACCAGCTGACAAAGGGGGAATGTGGTGGTGTGGCCAGTAGCGGGGTACGAAAATGAGGCATTTAAACAATTAAGAGATACAGATACCTATACTCAGCTCTCTTGTAATCCCCTTGTGTCATTCCAAGTAGAATTGACCTCCATCCTTGAGATAGCCTTTGAGAGAGGCATCATTAATAAAAAAGTTCTTGAGGGTCTTCTCATTAAGTCTCCTGTAGTTCCGACCTTCTACCTTCTGCCCAAGATCCATAAAGATCCTGTCTTGCCTCCGGGGCGTCCTATTGTCTCTGGCATCGGAGGGCTGTGCGACCCCATCTGTACCTTTATTGAACATTATTTACAACCACAGGTTGAGACGCTTCCCTCCTTTGTCAGAGACACTACGGACGTCCTGAGAAGATTGGATGGTCTTTACATGGAATCCAATGCCCTGATGGTGGTGGCCGATGTGGAATCATTATATACGTGCATACACCATACACAGGGCCTTGCAGCTACGCAATTTTATCTGGAAGCCAGTAATTTGGATCCAGATTTACGTGAGTTGGTATTGGATTTGTTGCAGGTCATTCGCACCCATAACTTCTTTACTTTTAAAAACCGTTTCTACTTACAGAAGCGCGGTACCGCCATGGGGCGGCCTGTGCGCCCTCCTATGCAAACCTCTTTCTCGGCTTTTGGGAGAGGGGTTTGCTATTGGATGGCGCAGAGGCCGCCTCCCACATCTCAGGGTGGTACCGGTATATAGATGATATTCTTTTTTTGTGGCATGGTTCCATAGATGAATTAAATGATTTTATGGTGAGTCTGGACTGCAACGACTCCAATATTAAACTCACTTATTCATATGACAAGTCTCGAGTTACCTTTTTGGACCTTGAGATTAGAGTCGGTACTAATGGGTCCCTTGAAACAGACCTATTCCGTAAGTCTACGTCTGTTAACTCTCTTCTGCACGCTTCATCATCGCATCCGGCCTCCACCATCAGGGCAATACCTACGGGCCAGTTTCTCCGAGCTCGGAGAATCTGTGCCACTGATGAACTTTTTGACAGGCAGGCTGTGGATCTTGGGCAGAGGTTCAGGGATCGGGGCTACAGCAATCGTTCCATCAAGAGGGGTTACTTGAGAGCTAGGAATACTAGGCGTGGTGATCTGCTTGGCAGTGGTCGTAAGAAATCTAATCAAGCAGAGGGGGCCATACGATTTATTTCGACCTATAATCAGCAATGGGGTAAAATGCGAAACATACTTACCAAACATTGGCCTATTCTCATGACCGATCCTCAGCTCCAACAACGGCTTCCATCTTTCCCTCAAATGACGGCCAAAAGGAGTAGAAACCTCAAGGATACATTGGTGTCAAGTCATTATGTGGCGAAACCGCAACCCATGTTCAATGTGGGGGAGAGGGTTACAGGATTCTATCCATGTGGGAAATGTCGCGCATGCCGTAACCACACAAGGGCTACGTCCTTCGCGTCATCGGACGGCCTCAGGGTGTTCACAATTAGAAACTATATCACGTGTTCTACAACACATGTGGTATACTACGCTAGTTGTACATGTAACCTCATATACGTGGGTCTGACCACTAGGGAGTTGCGTGTTAGAACACGCGAACACGTTAGAGACATTGAGGCCGCCCGGGATGTGGAGGATGTGGAGTCCCTTAAAACAATACCACGTCATTTCAGACTCAAGCACAACTGTAGATCTGATGACCTTAGAATTAAAGGTATTGACCATGTCAATCTTGGTATTCGGGGTGGCGATAGCAGTCGTGTATTGGCACAAAGAGAGTGTCGCTGGATTGTGACACTCAATACAATGACACCAACAGGTCTTAATGAACAACTTAGTTTTGCACCATTTCTCTAGTAATTCTCCGCATCCGTGACTTTTTCATTTATCGTTTTTATTCTTTTTTACTCACTTTATATTTTTTGTCTTTTTTGTCTAGTCATTACACCATTGGAATGAAATGAGTCTGTTTCTGACCGCTTGCTCTATTCCCCCTCGAAGAACATTGGAAGATATAGGCACTTAACATTATATGTGAAGATTTACATTATTCCATCTTAATTGGGCATTTCGTGTTTAGATGAATTATGTAATTGCTGTTATAATGCGTTGTTATGATAAATTATGTACTGCTGTTTCGGCAATTCTATGCTATTTTGGTATTTTATTGTTGCACCGCTTTGTGCATTGGCATCGTTGTTTTGCCGTAATATTCCTCACTAGTGATGGATGACGCTTTATATTATGCTTTGTTACATAACATTATATTAGTGTCTTTATATTCTTTACCTGTGTATTTTTGCACCTGACTATATTTTCTCTAATCCCATATAATGCTCATGGGCCAATTCCGGTATTAAATCTGTGTCTTCACATTAATAATTACCTCCGGTTTTAGACATTACTTTGGGAGATAAATAGGCTATTAATTTTGATATCTTGCGCCGCTGTGGGCAGTTTTTGCCCTCATCGGCGATGTCTTCATATAAATTTTTTTACCTGACTGCGCATGTCGTACTTTGACTCCGCCTCCATTGTCTCCCGCGGCGTCTCTGGGTCCGATCGCGCTCCACCTACGTCATAGGGGTGCACCCGTGGAGCGTGTCGGCTTGGCGACGCCGCCGGATGTGTATGGACACGTTGTCCACATGTGCCGGTTCTTTCCTAATCAGACAGCGGGTATTTAGCATGCAGCGATGAGTGCTTTATTAGACATCGGCCCCCCGAAGAAGCCAGTGCGAAACGCGCGTCGGGGCGCGTCTCTGTGGTGCATTATCAGTATGGGTGAGTTTTACTATTGATTACTGCAGCATCTGGCACCTTTCTTTATAGTCTTGAGAGTGGGATTCCGGACCCACTCTCTATATGTGCACTAGCGATCACTACAATAGGTGCCAGAGAAATATATATCTCTCTTGCTGCATTTTGACTGTTTTTACTTCATTATGGCACATTTCTTTACTTATTTACATTTCCTTTGTATATGTGCCATTTTCACCCTTCTGTTATTTGTACCATAGTTGTATATTACACCTTATACCATCACGCATACCATTCCAAACCTTTCGTTTTGCTTTATTCATTGATGTTATTGGTTTTTGTTGGCATTATTTATTAAAATTCATGTTGTTTATTATTAATAAATATTTACATATTAATCTATGGCTTTGTTCTCCAATTTTTCTGTGTATTCACTGGGCAAAGTGCGGGCCACATCCGCCCCTCTGGCTGTCTCAGTCCAGCCCGCGGACTAAGACAGCCGTGGGGCTGGAAACCAGAGGTCCGCTGGCCGCACCATGTCCGCCCGCTCCCTGTCTCCATCTACGCTGACTGCGTTGGAGGGGCCCCGGCCACTTCCTCCACCAATCAGCATGTAAAACAGCTGACGGGATGTCAGCGCACCAAAGGCAGGGAGAGAAGCAGAGTGCCAGGGAACTGGACAGAGGGGAGCATGTGGTGTTTTTTTTTTTCATATGTATGGGATGTTTGGGGGGGCATGGGAAGGCTGTGGGGGGGCCTCATTGAGGAAATGGAGAGGCTATGGGGGTGTCGTGCAGCTCATGGGGAGGCTAAGGGGTTGTCGTGTAGAACATGGGGAGGCTAAGGGGGTGTTGTGCAGCACATGGGGAGGCTGGGTGGGGCTCATGGTGTATATGGGGGAGTCTGTGTGGGGTTCATGCTGTATATGGGGGAGGCTGTGTGGGGCTCATGCAGTATATAGGAAGGCTGTGTGGGGCTCCTGCAGTATATATAGAGGCTGTGTGGGGCTCATGCAGTATATATGGGGAGGCTGTGTGGGGCTCATGCAGTATATATAGGGAGGCTGTGTGGGGCTCATGCAGTATATATGGGGGGGTGTGGCTTGACCGGCTCCAGGTTTTTATGGGCCCCGGGCGAAAGAGCCTCAGTGGGCCCCTTTAACACAGACCACGATTCATGATGCACAGATATGGCAGAGAAATATAGGTACAGTACAATGCCAAATACTTCACTTCTTCCATTACATGAGTGATATCTATTGTAAATTGTACAATAGCTCAAAAACAATACTATGTGCACCACATAGTCTCCCCCTCATCACCCATATAATACCCCATGCAGGATGTCACCCCCCATCCCCCATATAATGCTCCATACAGAATACTGGACCCAAAATAATGCTCCATACAGGATACTGGTCCCCATATAATGCTCCATACAGGATACTGGTCCCCATATAATGCTCCATACAAAATATGGAGCTCTCCTCTGCACTGTGCTGCGCTCTGCACTGTTACGGCTCAGGAAGGGGCGCTGTGGAAAGACTCCCCATTATCATCATCATTGCCTCCCTATCATAATCATTGCCTCCCCATCATCATCATTGTCTCCCCATCATCATCATCATTGCCTCCTCATCATCATCAATGCCTGCCCATCATCATCATTGCCTCCCCATCATCATCAATGCTCCCATCATCATCAATGCCTGCCCATCATCATCATTAACCTCCTCATCATATCATTGCCTCCCATCATCATTTCCTCCATCATCATTGCCTCCCCATTATTCATCAATGCTGTGCCCATATCAATCGCTCCCATCAATATCATGGCCTCCCATCTCATTGCCTCCCATCATGATCAATGCCTGCCCATCATAATCATTGCCTCATCATCATGGCCTCCCCATCATCATCATTGCCTCCCCATTATCATCAATGCCTCTCATCATCATCAATGCCTGCCCATCATCATCATTGCCTCCCCATCATCATCAATGCCTCCCCATCATCATCAATGCCTGCCCATCATCATCATTACCTCCTCATCATCATCATTGCCTCCCCATCATCATTGCCTCCCCATCATCATTGCCTCCCCATTATCATCAATGCCTGCCCATCATCATCATTGCCTCCCCATCATGATCATGCCTGCCCATCATATATCATAATTGCCTCATCAATCATGGCCTCCCCATCATCATCATTGCCTCCCCATTATCATCAATGCCTGCCCATCATCATCGCCTCCCCATCATCATCATTGTCTCCCCATCATCATCATTGCCTCTGTTATGAATGTTTTAGAAATGAATTCTGAGCAGAAGCTCCCTTTGGTGGTTACAAACAGTACTGAACCATTCAATGAGGATTGGCAATCAGGAATCACGGACTGGCTGATATAAGGGAGGTTTCCCCCCATCATGGTTGCTGATGATCAATTGTTCTTGTTTCAACGTTGTTTCCTGGTTCACTTGGAAGCTTGCTGAGTCTTGCCTCTTCTCCTGCTCTCAGATAAGATATTTTCTGTTTTTTGTTTTTGTGCTTAACATTTGCATATTTCTCTGCATTTCTGTGAGGTTGGCCAGGTTCCCCTCCCCGGGGGGCTTTGTCTCCTCTCGGTTCCTCTGGAGCCACTGTTGTTTGTTCATTTGCCTTTTCCAGTTTTTTTTTCTGTGACTGCGGCTTAGTTTTGTTACACCAGAGAACTAATTTAGGTGGTAGAGATCGTGTGATCTCAGGTGTTTTTGCAATTAGTAGCTTTGGCTTTTTTTTAGGGTTTTTTTTGGATTGCAGTAAGTATCCTTCCTATCCTTTTCTGTCAAGGCAGATTGGGCCCCAGCGTTTGCTCATACTATTTTCTGTCTGTGTCTGTATTTCCTCTTGTCTAACCGCCATTACATGTTTAGGGGCTTCCTATGTTCTTTGGGGATCTGCTCCAGGGCAGATAGCTTTCCTCTTTCTACCTTTAGGTGTAGTTAGCCTCTCAGGCTGTGACGAGGCGTCTAGGACCAACGTAGGAACGCTCACGGCTGCCTTTAGTTGTGGTGGTTAGTCAGGGTGCTGCAATCCAGTAGATTCCAACCTCTCTGGTGTATTGCCGTTTTTGCCTGCTCTCCTCAGCTACCAAAACACAACAGTATCACCGGCCCAAAACTGAAAATTATATGGTACTCACAGAAGGGAAAAATAGTGTGGAAAGAAAAAAGTTGTCAGAGTTGTCAGAGATTTTTTTTTTTTTTTCTGTTTGTTGCATTTTTTTTTTCCCTCTTTTTCTCTGGGTGCTGAGGAGGATTTTTTTTTTCTTAATGGAGTTTGCACAGTTGTCTGGCCGTGTGTATCAGCTTGCCACTGAAGTTCGGAGTATTGCTACCTATCTTGCAGGGTTGCCGGTTGTGGAACCTAGGATCCCCATGCCAGATTTGTTTTTGGGGGATCGAGCTAAATTTCTGAATTTCAAAAATAACTGTAAGTTGTTTTTTGCCTTAAAACCTAAGTCCTCAGGGAACGCAGCACAGCAGGTTCAAATTGTCATCTCTCTCCTGCGCAGCGATCCTCAGGATTGGGCTTTTTCACTGACACCTGGGGACCCTGTTTTACGTAATGTTGATGCATTTTTTCTGGCTCTGGGGTTATTGTACGATGAACCTAATGTCACTGATCAAGCTGAAAAAACCTTGTTGGCATTAAATCAGGGGCTTGAGGACGCTGAGTTGTACTGTCAGAAATTCCGAAAGTGGGCAGTTCTTACCAAATGGAATGATGATGCTTTGGCAGCCCTTTTTCGGAAGGGTCTGTCAGAGAATGTAAAAGATGTTATGGTGGGTTTCCCTGCTCCCTTTAGTCTCAATGATTC
Organism: Oophaga sylvatica; assembly: GCA_033576555.1. Classification (NCBI taxonomy): domain Eukaryota; kingdom Metazoa; phylum Chordata; class Amphibia; order Anura; family Dendrobatidae; genus Oophaga; species Oophaga sylvatica. Next base: position 429,374,689 of record JARQOD010000005.1, on the reverse strand, counting down.
TATGTCATTGGCGATTCAAATTGACAGACGTTTGCGTGAGCGTAGAGGTATGCGTGGAATGGTGTTGCCTTGAGAACCAGCTTCTGAACCCATGCAGTGTGATGGAGTGGCTTCTGGGGCACAGCGTCTTGAGTTTCGAAAACGCAATGGGTTATTTTTCTACTGTGGTGATGCCTCTCATGCTATTTCTGTCTGCCCTAAGCGGGGAAGACGTTTTGCACGCTCAGTTGTCTTGGGTAGTGTTCAGACTAAATTTCTGTTGACTGTAACCCTGATTTGCTCCCTGTCCACATTTTCTGCTCAGGCTTTTGTTGATTCGGGAGCAGCTATTAACCTGATGGATTTTGATTTTGCTAAACGTGGGTTTCCCTTGATACCCCTGCGGAAGTCTATTCCCCTACTGGGGATTGATTCTACCCCTTTGGCTGAGAATAAACCCCAGTTCTCTACTCAGGTGATAATGAGGGTTGAACCTGATCATCAGGAGAGTTGCAAATTTTTGGTGCTGTATAATCTGCATGACATTATTTTACTAGGTTTCCCTTGGTTGCAGTCTCATAATCCTGTTTTGGATTGGAAATCTGTGTCTGTAACCAGTTGGGGCTGCCAATGTGTTAATGCCAACACTCCTGTTTTTTCTGCCTCTCCCCAGGCTCAAGATGTGTCTGACTTTTTGACTGATGTTTCTGATGTGTTTAGCGAAAGTAAATCTGCATCCTAGCCCCCCCATAGGAGCTATGACTGCGCTATTGAATTAGTGCCTGGTAGTAAATTCTCTAAAGGTCGCCTTTTTAACTTGTCTGTACCTGAGCATGACGCTATGCGGTCTTATATCAAGGAGTCATTGGAGAAGGGTCATATCAGACCATCCTCTTCACCCTTGGGTGCCGGTTTTTTCTTTGTGGCCAAAAAGGATGGTTCATTAAGGCCGTGTATTGATTATCGTCTCTTGAACAATATCACTGTGAAATATCAATATCCGTTACCCTTGATTTCTGACCTGTTTTCCAGGGTGAAAAGTGCTACTTGGTTTACCAAGCTTGACCTCAGGGGGGCGTATAACTTTATTCGCATTAAGCACGGGGATGAATGGAAGACGGCGTTTAATACCCCAGAGGGGCATTTTGAGTACCTAGTGATGCCCTTTGGGCTCACTAATGCTCCTTCCGTCTTCCAGTCCTTCATGAATGACATTTTCAGGGATTTTGTGTATAAATTTCTGATTGTTTATTTGGATGATATCTTGATTTTTTCCAATGACTGGGACTCTCATGTGAAACATGTTCGGACTGTGTTCCAGATTTTGAGAGAGAATGCTCTGTATGTGAAGGGGTCAAAGTGTCTTTTTGGCGTACAGAGGATCTCATTTCTGGGATTCATTTTGTCTCCATCTGTTATTGAAATGGACCCGGTCAAGGTTCAGGCCATCTGTGATTGGGTCCAACCTACTTCATTAAAGGCTCTTCAGAGATTCTTGGGTTTTGCCAATTTTTATCGTAAATTTATTGGTAATTTCTCTGTTATTGTTAAACCATTGACTGATTTGACCAAAAAGGGTTCCGATGTGGTGAATTGGCCTCCTGAGGCAGTCTCTGCTTTTCAGGAACTTAAGCAGAGATTCACTTCTGCTCCTGTTCTACGGCAGCCTGATGTTTCTCTGCCATTTCAGGTGGAGGTTGATGCCTCTGAAATTGGGGTAGGTGCTGTTTTGTCCCAAAGAGATCCTGAGACCTCTAAAAGTAACCCTTTGTTTTTTTCTCTCGAAAATTTTCTCCAACTGAACGTAATTATGACGTGGGTAATCGGGAGTTATTGGCCATGAAGTGGGCTTTTGAAGAGTGGAGACATTGGCTGGAGGGAGCCAAACATCAGGTGATGGTCCTCACGGACCATAAGAATCTGGTTTATCTGGAATCAGCCAAGCGACTTAACCCTAGACAGGCCAGGTGGGCCTTGTTTTTCACACGTTTTAATTTTGTGGTTTCCTTTCTTCCTGGCACTAAGAATGTTAAGGCGGATGCCCTCTCGAGGAGTTTCCTTGTGGACTCGCCTGAGTTATCTGATCCTGCTGTTATTTTGAAAGAGGGTGTAGTTCTTTCCGCCATCTCGCCCAATTTGAGACTGGCTCTGGAGGGGTGTCAGGAGGATAAACCCAAGCGCTGCCCTGTTGGGAAATTGTTTGTCCCAGACCAGTGGAAGAAGAGTGTGATGTCTGAGATTCATTGTTCCGCGTTGGCCGGTCATCCCGGAATTTTTGGTACCAGAGACTTGGTGAGTCGGTCTTTTTGGTGGCCTACTTTGTCTCGTGACGTCAGGGAGTTTGTGCAGTCCTGTGGGACTTGCTCTCGCTCCAAGCCTTGTCTCGCTCTAGTTGTTTGATGATGCCATTGCCTGTGCCCAAGAGACCATGGACCTATATCTCTATGGATTTTATTTCCGACCTCCCTGTTTCTCAGAGAATGACCGTTATCTGGGTGATTTGTGATAGGTTTTCCAAGATGATACATCTTGTGCCATTACCTAAGTTGCCTTCCTCCTCCGAATTGGTGCCTTTGTTCCTTCAGCACGTGGTTCGGTTACACGGCATTCCTGAGAACATTGTGTCTGACAGAGGAGTCCAGTTTGTTTCCAGATTTTGGAGGACTTTTTGTTCTAAACTTGGTGTTCAATTGTCTTTCTCCTCTGCTTTTCATCCTCAGAACAATGGACAAACTGAGAGAACAAACCAGACATTGGAGACTTATCTGAGATGCTTTGTGTCTGCTGATCAAGATGACTGGGTCTCTTTTTTGCCTTTGACTGAGTTTGCTCTTAATAATAGGGCAAGCTCTGCCACTTTGATGTCTCCATTTTTCTGCAATTTTGGGTTTCACCCTCGATTTTCTTCGGGACAGACGGAGGCTTCTGTCTGTCTGGGTGTTGACTCTGTTGTGGAGTGTATGCAGCAGATTTGGGACCAGGTAGTGGAGAGGTTGTCCCTCTCTCAGGAGAAGGCCCAGCGTTTTGCCAACCGGCATAGGACTGATGGTCCTCGGTTTAAAGTGGGGGACTTGGTCTGGTTGTCCTCAAGAAATATCCCTATGAGAGTTGCATCTCCTAAGTTTAAGCCTAGGTTCACTGGACCTTATAAGATCATGGAGATTCTTAATCCTGTTTCCTTTCGTTTACTTCTTCCAGGGACATTTAAGATCCATAACGTGTTCCACAAGTCCTTATTGAAGAGGTTTGTCGAGCCAGTGGTTCCTATGGCTGCGCCCCCTGACCCTGTTTTGGTTGAGGGCAATCTGGAGTATGTGGTTGAGAAAATATTGGATTCTCGTTTTTCTAGACGGAAACTGCAGTATTTGGTTAAGTGGAGAGGTTATGGTCAAGAGGACAATTCTTGGCTGTTTGCTTCGGACATCCATGCTAGGAGACTGATCCGTGCGTATCACAGAGCTCATCCTGACCGACCTGGTTGCACAAATGAGGGTTCGGTGACCCCTCCTCAAGGGGGGGGTACTGTTATGAATGTTTTAGAAATGAATTCTGAGCAGAAGCTCCCTCTGGTGGTTACAAACAGTACTGAACCATTCAATGAGGATTGGCAATCAGGAATCACGGACTGGCTGATATAAGGGAGGTTTCCCCCCATCATGGTTGCCGGTGATCCATTGTTCTTGTCTCAACGTTGTTTCCTGGTTCACTTGGAAGCTTGCTGAGTCTTGCCTCTTCTCCTGCTCTCAGATAAGATATTTTCTGTTTTTTTGTTTTGTGCTTAACATTTGCATATTTCTCTGCATTTCTGTGAGGTTGGCCAGGTTCCCCTCCCCGGGGAGCTTGGTCTCCTCTCGGTTCCTCTGGAGCCACTGTTGTTTGTTCATTTGCCTTTTCCAGTTTTTTTTTCTGTGACTGCGGCTTAGTTTTGTTACACCAGAGAACTAATTTAGATGGTAGAGGTCATGTGATCTCAGGTGTTTTTGCAATTAGTAGCGTTGGCTTTTTTTAGGGTTTTTTTGGATTGCAGTAAGTATCCTTCCTATCCTTTTCTGTCAAGGCAGATTGGGCCCCAGCGTTTGCTCATACTATTTTCTGTCTGTGTCTGTATTTCCTCTTGTCTAACCGCCATTATATGTTTGGGGGCTTCCTATGTTCTTTGGGGATCTGCTCCGGGGCAGATAGCTTTCCTCTTTCTACCTTTAGGTGTAGTTAGCCTCTCAGGCTGTGACGAGGCGTCTAGGACCAACGTAGGAACGCTCCACGGCTGCCTTTAGTTGTGGTGGTTAGTCAGGGTACTGCAATCCAGTAGATTCCAACCTCTCTAGTGTATTGCCGTTTTTGCCTGCTCTCCTCAGCTACCAAAACACAACATGCCTCCTCATCATCATCATTGCCTGCCCATTATCATCATTGCCTCTCCATTATCATCAATGCCTGCCCATCATCATCAATGCCTGCCCATCATCATCATTGCCTCCCCATCATCAATGCCTGCCCATCATCATCATCGCCTCCCCATCATCATTTCCTCCCCATTATCATCAATGCCTCCCCCACCACCATCACACAGACAGCACCGCAGCACCCAAGCACTCTCTCACATACACACACACAAAGCACCGCACTACATACACACACACTGATACACACAGACACATCACATCTCACCTGTCCTGCGTCCGCGCGCTCTCTCGCACAGCCGGCCGCTGAATGATGACGTCATTCAGCGGCGCTGCTGTGAGAGGAAGCCCAGGCGCCACCTGGAGCCCGGAGCTGTGGCAGCGGAGGCACGGGGAGAGTTAAGTATTGTGGCAGCTGCTGCCGGGACCCTGAGCAAGCGGGGGGCCCAGTGGCGGCGCTGACACCGCTCTCCTCCGCTAACGGGCGCCGGGGTGCCCGACCGCCAGTGGGCCACCCGCCTGCTCAGGGCCCTGGCACTTGCCCGGGTATGCCGGGTGCTGACGCCGGCCCTGAGGTGTGGCCTGAACTCTTGCAATGTGAGGAAGCAGGAGTCTGGAGCTCCCACAAGACTTCCCTGAAAAGCGACATAAAAGTGGTCTTTGGGGTTCCACTTCATCCTGTTCCTCTGTGGGATTATTACCACTAGTCCCAGGAGCATTTTGAGACCAAAAGCAGACTTCTGGGATCAAGTAAACCGGAGTTTTCTACCATAGAAGATAACTACATTGCTGGGAGCCTCTCTGCCCAAGATGTCTGCCATGCTGCCTTCATACAGCTTATGCCAGGAAGAAGGCTGCCCCTCCCCTCTTGAGAGTGAGTAACTATATTTGCCCTTATATAACAGAACTGAGCCCTGCCTAAATGTAAGTGCTGATATCTTTATCTAAATAAGACTTTTACATACTTTGTGTGAAGCCAGAAGCAGCTTAGATAATCATCCCTGACCAGGAAAGCGCGCAGGCATCAGCAAAACTGCCAATATATCCTGGTTGCTGCACTTACAGATGGTGGAGACTGGAGAGGTTCTTTGCAATACAGTCTGAATGATATCCATCTCCCCTGATAAGTTAATCAATTTGTTAGCCCGAGGGGCCGCAGGTGAGCAGTACAAAACACACACCTGCTGTTGTGAAGCGTGGTGATTCGCCCCAGTGCTCCCTTGCTACCACCATCGGCTTTCCTTGATTTGGGTCGTTTTGCTCTGCAAGTTTGGACTCCATAACTGGCAGAGATAGGATTAAAGGCTCAGTATTTTTCCTATAGCCTGATTTATTGCTGAGACAACAGCGGCATCTGGTGGTCTTTTAAAGAATTGCATCCAAAAATTATCTTAAAATAAAAGGACTCATTTGATTACCCACTCCTCAAAAATGTAACTCTTTATGATCTGAATATATCCAAGGTGGGAATGTGACTGGTGCCAAGATAACTACGTGGCAAGGCTAAATTTATACTTTTTACAATGGTTAAGATTGGCAAATCCGCCTCATGAGCCTCTCCTAGATCTAAATAGAAAGCGAAATGGAAGAAAGCAGAATTGCAGGGGTTCAACCAGTATCCATATCCTTCATAAAAAGAATACTAGCTAAATCTCTAGAACCGGTAGTTAAAGATTTATCTGACATCAAGCAAGAAATTTCACAAATAGGCCACAGGGTGGACTCACTCTAAGCTTTTAATTCCACCATAATTCAGCAAACCAATGAAGTTGTAGCGTGCTCACATAGGGAGATCACATTAACCAAATTTATTCTATTCTTGAGGACCATGAGAATAGAGAAAGAAGAAATAACCTACGGATAAAAGGGATCCCTGAAACAGTTGCGGTTGAAGCATTGCCCGCTACTCTGAGAGGAATATTTTCTAATCTACTGTCCCAAGATGACCCTACACACATGGAGATTGTGAGAGCCCACAGGTCGTTAAAACCACGACCTAAACCAGGAGACCCTCCACGAAACGTCATCTGCTGTTTTTTGGACTATCGCACTAAAGATTTAATTATAAGAAGATCAAGGGAAGCGGAAAATATTTTATTCGAAGATTCTTCAATATTGATTTTCCAAGACCTAGCGGCATCAACACTAAACAATGCCAATATCATTGGTTATACCCATTTGGCATCGCAATAACTTCCAAAGATAAGCGTATCCAGGCCAGGACCACGGCAGAGATTCAGGAGTCATGTAAAGAGCTGGGTATCTCTCTGGAGAAATACCCAGATCTGGAGGCGTATCATTCATCACCTTCCTTGTAACCTGTGACTCGACCTGCGCCTTGGAACTTGGTCCAATCGAAACCCAATCGAAACCGACACAAAGCAGCAAAGTTCAATCTGCATTTCCAGATGAAGAGACCGGATGATACACTGGACTGGGGCCGGGAGACATCTGGGCCACAGTTTTGTTTTTTCTCTTCTTTCCAGGCCTTGCTGATCAGTAATAACGGGACTGCCTACACTCCGTCATATCTAACAGCTTTGTTTACCTGTGTTTAATGTTGTTCTTTTTTTCAGGAAGGAATGCCAAATTGCATCATCAGCTGTTTGCCTTTGACAGTTACCAATGACTTTACCTGTGAGTTGAGTATAGCTTATACTTATAAACTGTTACCCCCTCTCCCGGGTGGCTTACCCGATCCATCTTGTCTTTCCCCTATCCCTGGGTGAGTGGACGGGCATAGCCTGTTGGGAAAGTATCAGGTTGCCTATCCACGGAACCCGTGATACTGGCACCATTGCACTTGCTCCCCCCCTTATTGCTGTTGTTTATATTATTATGGTTTTCGTTAATGTTCTATGCACCAGCTTAGACTGGTGCACCACCCTTGTTATGATAGTTCTAACATCCCAATTCTGCAAGTATTCTTTGACACCATCCCTCCCCTTACCTCCTTGGTCCGGCTTGATAACATTGCAAATTAAAGGTCCGCACACACACCACATTCTCTATGGAGACTGTTGTGAATGGGTTTGAGATGAGTTCTGAGCAGAGGCTCCCTCTGGTGGTTACAAGCGGTGCTAGTCTGTCCAGTGAAGATTGTGAGGACTGGGAATCAGGTGTTACTGACTGGTCTTATATAAGGGAGTCACCTTCCCATCAGGGTTGCCGGTGATCAATTGTTCTGGTCTGAATCCTTTATTCCAGTTTCCCTTGTAGCCTGCTGTGTCGTGTCTGCATCTCCTTCTAACAGATAAGACATTTTCTTCTTTTGTGTTTGTGCTGTGTTTTTGCATTTTTCCTGCACTTCTGTGGGGGCCTTCAGGGTCCCCTCCGGGGGCTTCTGCCCTCTCAGTTTTGTTCAGCCACTGATGTTTGTACTTTTGCTTTTTCCAGTTTTTTTCAGTGGCTGCTGTTTTGATTTTGTTACACCAGAGAACTAATTTAGGTGGAAGAGGTCGTGTGATCTCAGGTGTTTTTGAAATTAGTAGAGTTGGTGCCTTTCAGGGTTTTCTGGGATTCCAGTAAGTACCCTTCCTATCCTTTTCTATTTAGTTAGTTTGGGCCCCAGCGTTTGCTCATACTATTTTCTTTCTGTGTCAGTATTTCATCTTGTCTAACCGCCATTACATGTTTGGGGGCTTTCTATTATCTTTGGGGTTCTGCTCCGGGGCAGATAGCTTTCCTATTTCTATCTTTAGGTGTAGTTAGTTTCTCAGGCTGTGACGAGGCGTCTAGGACCAACGTAGGAACGCTCCACGGCTGCCTCTAGTTGTGGTGGTTAGTCAGGGTACTGCAATCTCATAGATTCCAACTGCTCTGGTGTATTGCATTTTTTTACCTGCACTCCTCAGCTACCGAAACATAACAGGAGACTAATCAAGGTAATTTTAAACTAGCAAGCTTCAATACGCAAGGTTTAAACTCACCTATCCCAAGGGCACAGACATTGAATTGGTTCAGAAAAGATAACTTCAATATTCTTCTTTTACAAGAAACCCATTTTCCAAATCAAGAAACTTCCCTCCTTTGATAAATCCCATTATAACCAGTGGTATCATGCCACATCTCTCCAGATGGGTTCTAGGGGAGTGTCAATCGCGTTTGATAAAAATACGCCATTTCTGCTAACTGACTTATTGGCTGACACTGACGGGAGATATATTTTCATAAAAGTTCTTCTAGCGGGAATGTTAGTTACTATTGGCAACCTAAATGCTCCTAACAAGAAACAAATTAAATTGATTACCTCCAAATTAAACCAGTTTCGTACTTTCTTAGAGGGTATCCCAATTATTGGAGGAGATCTCAATATACCTCTGGACCCCATATTGGACTCATCTACAAAGAAATGCCAGATTTCATATCAAAATATTATCAAGATAAAGAGATCTCTTCATAATCTTTCATTGGTTGATGTATGGCGGCATGTACACCCTAATGACCTCGACTACACCTTTTTTTTCCACCCTCACAATTCCTACCACAGAATTGATTACATTTTTCTATCAAGGTCTCTGATACCAAATCTTTCTAAAGCAGAGATTCTCCCCTCAATACACTCTGACCACTCAATAGTCTCAATACGCTTCTCAACTTCAAAACCTTACTCAGTATATCGCTCATGGAGACTAAACGACTCAATCCTAACTTCAGACATTAATTAATTATGAATACGTAATACTTTAATTAGACTTTTTCAAGAACAATACCACTTCGGAGGTGAGCTTTCCGATAGTTTGGGAGACCCATAAAGCGGTGATCAGGGGCGAATTGATTTCCATCGCTTCGCACCTCAACAAACAGAGCAAAAAGACAATACGAGACCTTTATGAAGAGATAGTGAATTTAGAAACACAACATAAAAGAACTTTGTTGCGTCAAAGTCTGGAGGCTCTGACAGCCAATCGCTTACAATTAAAAGATCTGCTGAATAAGCAGTTCGCAAAACAATATCTCAGTTGGAGAAATCGTATGTATGTTCATGGCGATAAGGCCTCCAGGCTTATGATGTCCCTAATTAAAGTAAGACAAGCCAAGACTTATATTCACTCTTTGAAACCTCTAGAGGCAATAGAACATCAGATATTGACCAAATCTCACATGAATTCATAAAATATTACTCAAATCTATATAATTTACAACCAGATGAGTCTGACTCAGATAAGGAAAAAAATCGGGCGGAAATCCAGTCCTTCCTATCCAGCCTTAATCTACCCAAACTTACAGGTCCTTCTCAAAAAATTAGCATATAGTGCTAAATTTAATTATTTTCCATAATGTAATGATTACAATTAAACTTTCATATATTTTAGATTCATTACACACCAACTGAAATTTGTCAGGTCTTTTATTGTTTTAATACTGATAATTTTGGCATACAACTCCTGATAACCCAAAAAACCTGTCTCAAAAAATTAACATATTTCAACCGTCCAATAAAATAAAAGTGTTTTTTAAAAACAAACAAAAAAACCATCAAATAATAAAGTTCAGTTATGCACTCAATACTTGGTCGGGAATCCTTTTGCAGAAATGACTGCTTCAATGCGGCGTGGCATGGAGGCAATCAGCCTGTGACACTGCTGAGGTGTTATTGGGGCCGAGGATGCTTCGATAGTGGCCTTAAGCTCATCCAGAATGTTGGGTCTTGCGTCTCTCAACTTTCTCTTCACAATATCCCACAGATTCTCTATGGGGTTCAGGTCAGGAGAGTTGGCAGGCCAATTGAGCACAGTAATACCATGGTCAGTAAACCATTTACCAGTGGTTTTGGCACTGTGAGCAGGTGCCAGGTCATGCTGAAAAATGAAATCTTCATCTCCATAAAGCATTTCAGCCGATGGAAGCATGAAGTGCTCCAAAATCTCCTGATAACTAGCTGCATTGACCCTGCCCTTGATGAAACACAGTGGACCAACACCAGCAGCTGACATGGCACCCCACACCATCACTGACTGTGGGTACTTGACACTGGACTTCAGGCATTTTGGCATTTCCTTCTCCCCAGTCTTCCTCCAGACTCTGGCACCTTGATTTCCGAATGACATGCAAAATTTGCTTTCATCAGAAAAAAGTACTTGGGACCACTTAGCAACAGTCCAGTGCTGCTTCTCTGTAGCCCAGGTCAGGCGCTTCTGCCGCTGCTTATGGTTCAAAAGTGGCTTTACCTGGGAATGCGGCACCTGTAGCCCATTTCCTGCACACGCCTGTGCACGGTGGCTCTGGATGTTTCTACACCAGACTCAGTCCACTGCTTCCTCAGGTCCCCCAAGGTCTGGAATCGGTCCTTCTCCACAATCTTCCTCAGGGTCCGGTCACCTCTTCTCGTTGTACAGCGTTTTCTGCCACATTGTTTCCTTCCAACAGACTTCCCATTGAGGTGCCTTGATACAGCACTCTGGGAACAGCCTATTTGTTGAGAAATTTCTTTCTGGGTCTTACCCTCTTGCTTGAGGGTGTCAATGATGGCCTTCTTGACATCAGTCAGGTCGCTAGTCTTACCCATGATGGGGGTTTTGAGTAATGAACCAGGCAGGGAGTTTTTAAAAGCCTCAGGAATCTTTTGCATGTGTTTAGAGTTAATTAGTTTATTCAGAAGATTAGGGTAATAGGTCGTTTAGAGAACCTTTTCTTGATATGTTAATTTTTTGAGACAGGTTTTTTGGGTTATCAGGAGTTGTATGCCAAAATCATCAGTATTAAAACAATAAAAGACCTGACAAATTTCAGTTGGTGTGTAATGAATCTAAAATATATGAAAGTTTAATTGTAATCATTACATTATGGAAAATAATGAAATTTAGCACTATATGCTAATTTTTTGAGAAGGAACTGTACAATAGAACAACAAAAATCCCTTTCTTTTCCTATTACTCGGAATGAGATCCGATCCACTCTGGCAAACAGCCCCGCAGGGAAAGCTCCTGGTCCTGATGGACTTCCCGCTATATATTATAAAACTTTTTCCGAGACCATCGAACCTCACTTTCTCGATTTATGTAATGCAGTGCTTCGGGGCTCCCCTGTTGTGAATGGGTTTGAGATGAGTTCTGAGCAGAGGCTCCCTCTGGTGGTTACAAGCGGTACTAGTGAAGATTGTGAGGACTGGGAATCAGGTGTTACTGACTGGTCTTATATAAGGGAGTCATTTTCCCATCAGGGTTGCCGGTGATCAATTGTTCTGGTCTGAATCCTTCATTCCAGTTTCCCTTGTAGCCTGCTGTGTCGTGTCTGCATCTCCTGCTACCAGATAAGAATTTTTCTTCTTTTTTGTTGTTGCTATATTTTTGCATTTTGTCCTGCACTTCTTTGGGGGCCTTCTGGGTTCCCTCCGGGGGCTTCTGCCTTCTCAGTTTAGTTCAGCCACTGAGTTTTGTTCTTTTGCTTTTTCCAGTTTTTTCAGTGGCTGCTGTTTTGATTTTGTTACACCAGAGAGCTAATTTAGGTGGTAGAGGTCGTGTGATCTCAGGTGATTTTGAAATTAGTAGAGTTGGTGTTTTTCAGGGTTTTCTGGGATTGCAGTAAGTACCCTTCCTATCCTTTTCTATTTAGATAGTTTGGGCCCCAGCGTTTGCTCATTCTATTTTCTTTCTGTGTCAGTATTTCCTCTTGTCTGACCGCCATTACATGTTTGGGGGCTTTCTATTGTCTTTGGGGTTCTGCTCCGGGGCAGATAGCTTTCCTATTTCTATCTTTAGGTGTAGTTAGTTTCTCAGGCTGTGACGAGGCGTCTAGGACCAACGTAGGAACGCTCCACGGCTGCCTCTAGTTGTGGTGGTTAGTCAGGGTACTGCAATCCCATAGATTCCAACTGCTCTGGTGTATTGCCTTTTTTACCTGCACTCCTCAGCTACCGAAACATAACACTCCCCCTTTCCCCCTCAATCGCTGGAGGCTCATATAACTCTAATCCACGAAGAGGGCAAGGATCCAGAACTCTGTAGCAATTACAGACCTATCTCCCTTTTGAATGTGGATCTGAAAATTTATGCCAGCATACTGGCAAAACGCATAGCAAATTACTAGCCAAATTTGATTTCTCCAGATCAAACCGGCTTCATTAGGGGTAGGGAGGGTAAGGAAAATGCTTGGAGAGTCCTTCATTTAATGCAATATTCTAGCCTTCATAAGACGCCGCTTGTGCTTCTTGGCACTGATGCAGAGAAGGCGTTTGACAAGTGGATTGGATCTTCCTACGGGAAACCCTCAAAAGTTTTAATTTTCCTTCCCTACTAATAGCGGCCATATTACAAACTAGCTGTAGTACCCGGCTTCGCCCGGGTTAATTAATAACTGCTGTTAGCTGTAACAAAATAGACTATGTTAACAAAAATTTATTCTGCACATAAAAATCACACACCAAAACGTGCGGGGGTTAAAATTTCCATTCAACACATAGCCTATGATGCTCCTGGGGTTGAGATGTGCGGGCATGCAAAATTTCATGCCCGTAAGTACAACGGTGCAGATTCCTATCCCGGGCCAAAATTATTTGCCGATTTGGAATGCGCGGGGTTAAAATTTCAACTCAAAACCTAGCCTATGACGCTCCCGGGGTCGAGACGTGCGGGTGTGCAAAATTTCATGCCCGTAAATGCAGATTCCTATGCCGGACATACACACAAGCATTCAGCTTTCTCCCCATTATGTAGATAGGGCCAAAATTGTTTGGCGATTTGGAACGTGCGGGGTTAAAATTTCCATTCAACACATAGCCTATGATGCTCCTGGGGTTGAGATGTGCGGGCATGCAAAATTTCATGCCCGTAAGTACAACGGTGCAGATTCCTATCCCGGCCAAAATTATTTGCCGATTTGGAATGCACGGGGTTAAAATTTCGACTCAAAACCTAGCCTATGACGCTCCCGGGGTCGAGACGTGCGGGTGTGCAAAATTTCATGCCCGTAAATGCAGATTCCTATGCCGGACATACACACAAGCATTCAGCTTTCTCCCCATTATGTAGATAGGGTCAAAATTGTTTGGCGATTTGGAACGCGCGGGGTTAAAATTTCGATTCAAAACATAGCCTAGGACGCTTTCGGGGTCGAGACGTGCGGGCGTGCAAAATTTCATGCCCATAAGTGCGACGGTGCGGATTCCAATCCCGGACAAACATACCCACATACATACACACATACATACATTCAGCTTTATATATTAGATATACTCTCACCCATCGGCTAAAATTAAATTTAACAATACCCTCACCAAGTCTTTTATGATTCATAACTAATCAAGGCTATCAATATGTGCAAAGATATAGAGGGTGTGAGAGTAAAGGAATAACTCATGAAACCATGGCCTTCGCTGATGATTTATTAATCACTATGACTTGTCCTCACAAAGGTATGCCGGCTCTCATGCGGGTCCTGGAGAGATACAGTATGGCTCCTTGTCTAATTTCAAGATAAACCCATCTAAGTCCAAAGCGCTGGGAATAAATATACCTGCTAGTACTATAAACGGCTTTAAGCTACAATTTCCCTTTCACTGGCTAGGTAATTATATAAAATACCTTGGTATCAAAATTAGCCCGTCCTATAAGGATCTATTTAACCTAAATTATAAACCACTACTCACTTTAGTAACAGATCAAACTAAAAAGTGGAAGGCCCCCTATCTCTCTTGGATGGGCAGAAAAAAATTTAATCAAAAGCATTCTTCTACCTAAATTAATTTACCTATTTCAAATGCTACCTATAGAATTACCTAGGACGTTCTTGACCCAGGTTAATTGTTCTTTCTTTAACCCCTTAACGACCAAGCCATTTTGTAGGTTAATGACCGGGCCAATTTTTACAATTCTGACCACTGTCACTTTATGTGCTTATAACTCTGGAACGCTTCAACGGATCTTGGCGATTCTGAGATTGTTTTCTCGTAACATATTGTACTTCATGATAGTGGTAAAATTTCTTCAATATAACTTGCGTTTGTTTATGAAAAAAAAATGGAAATATGGCAAAAATGTTGAAAATTTTGCAATTTTCAAACTTTTAATTTTTATGCCATTAAATCAGAGAGATACGTCACAAAAAATAGTTAATAACATTTCCCACATGTCTACTTTACATCAGCACAATTTTGGAACCAAAATTTTTTTTTGTTAGGAAGTTATAAGTGTTAAAAGTTGACCAGCAATTTCTCATTTTTCCAACAAAATTTACAAAACCATTTTTTTAGGGACCACCTCACATTTGAAGTGAATTTGAGGGGTCAATATGACAGAAAATACCCAAAAGTGACACCATTCTAAAAACTGCACCCCTCAAGGTGTTCAAAGCCACATTCAAGAAGTTTATTAACCCTTTAGGTACTTCACAAGAATTGAAGCAATGTGGAAGGAAAAAATGAACATTTAACTTTGTTTCCCAAAATTTTTCTTTCGACACAATTTTTTAAAATTTTATCAAGGCTATCAGTAGAAAATTAACCACAATATTTGTTGTACAATTTCTCCTGAGTACACCGATACCCCATGTGTGGGGGTAAACCACTATTTGGGCGCATGGCAGAGCTCGGAAGTGAAGCAGCGCCATTTGACTTTTTTTGGCTGGAATTGAGATTGGACGCCATGTCGCATTTGGAGAGTCCCTGTGTGCCTAAACAGTGGAAACCCCCCACAAGTAACCCCATTTTGGAAACTAGACCCCCAAGGAACTTATCTAAATGTGTTGTGAGAGCTTTGAACCCCCAAGGGCTTCACAGAAGGTTATAACGTAAAGCCGTAAAATTAAAAAATCATATTTTTTCCACAAAAATGATCTTTTCATCCCAATTTTTATTTTCCAAAGGATAAAAGGACCCCAAAAGTTATTGTGCAATTTGTCCTGAGTACGCTGATACCCCATATGTGAGGGTAAACCACTATTTGGGCGCATGGCAGAGCTCGGAAGGGAAGCAGCGCCATTTGACTTTTTTGGCTGGAATTGAGATTGGATGCCATGTCGCATTTGGAGAGTCCCTGTGTGCCTAAACAGTGGAAACCCCCCACAAGTGACCCCATTTTGGAAACTAGACCCCCCAATGAACTTAGCTAGATGTGTGGTGAGAGCTTTGAACCCCCAAGGGCTTCACAGAAGGTTATACCGTAGGGCTGTAAAATTAAAAAATCATATATTTTCCACAAAAATGATCTTTCCACTCCCAATTTTTATTTTCCAAAGGGTAACAGGACCCCAAAAGTTATTGTGCAATTTGTCCTGAGTACGCTGATACCCCATATGTGGAGGGGAACCACTATTTTGAAGCATGGCAGAGCTCGGAAGGGAAGGAGCACCGTTTTTAAATGCAGACTTTGATGGAATGGTCTGCGGGTGTCATGTCGCGCTTGGAGAGCCCCTGATGTGCCTAAACAGTAGAAACCACAAATGACCCCATTTTGCAAACTAGACCCCCCAAGGAACTTATCTAGATGTGTGGTCAGCACTTTGAACCCCCAAGGGCTTCACAGAAGTTTATAACGTAGAGCCGTGAAAATAAAAAAATCCTTTTTTTTCCACAAAAATGACCTTTTTGCCCCCAAATTTTTATTTTTTATAAGGGTAACAGGAGAAATAGGACCCCAAAATTTTGAAGTGCATTTTGTCCTGAGTACGCTGATACCCCATATGTGGGGGTAAACCACTGTGATCGCCTTACTGCGATCTTTGGGAGGCAGAATGAACAAATCCACAAAAGGTGAAGAATTGGTTTTCTTTTTTGCGCCGTTCCTCGTGCGGTATTAATGATTAGGCGACTTTATTCCTCGGATCGGTGCGATTACAGCGATACCAGATTTATACCCTTTTTTCATGTTTAGCTTCTGTCACACACTAAAAGACGCTTTTTTTGGAATAATGTTTTGTAAGAAATTTTTGCATCGCCGTACTTTGAGAGCTATAATTTTTCCATATTTCGGCCGACAGTTATCTGTGGGCTTATTTTTTGCGGGACGAGTTGACGTTTTTATTGGTACCATATTCGGGCACATAACGTTTTTTGATCGCTTCCTATTCCGATTTTTGTGGAAGCAGAATGAACAAAAACCAGCAATTCAGGAATTGTTTTTTTTTTTTTTTTTTTCCTCCGTTCCGTGTGTGGTAAAATTGATAAAGCAGCTTTATTCTTCGGGTCACTACGATTACAGCGATACCTCATTTATATATTTTTTTATGTTTTGGCGTTTTTTACACAATAAAAAGTTTTATAGAAAAAATAATTATTTTTGCATCAGTTTATTCCGCGAGCGATAACTTTTTTATTTTTTCGCTGATGATGCTGTATAGCGGCTTGTTTTTTGCGGGACAAGATGGCGTTTTCAGCGGTACCATGTTTATTTATATCCCACTTTTTGATCGCGTGTTATTGCACTTTTTCCAAGCGGTGTGATGATACCGCTTGGAAAAAGTATAATTTACTACTTTTTTGTGTTTTTTTTTTTTTTACGGCTTTCACTGAAGGGGTTAACTAGGGATACGCTTTTATTGATGGGATTTTTACGGACGCGGCGATACCAAACATGTTTTTTTTGTTTTTTGTTTTTTTATTACATAAAAATGTGTATTTTTTAGGGATTTTTTTTTAAATTATTTTTTAATATTTTTAAAAAAATGCTTTTTTTTACTTGTCCCTTTATGGGACTTTCACTTTTTTATTTTTTATTGCAGTTACAATGCATTGCAATGCTCCAGCATTGCAATGCATTGTAACTATAGTGAAAGCTGCTGTGACCATGATCACAGCAGCTTTCCGTAGCTACATGACCCGGAGGTTGTCATGACAACCCCCGGGTCATCAAGGCAGAGATCGGGCCCTGCAAATACATTGCAGGGCGCCGATCTGAGGCAGAGGGAGCTCCCGACCCTCTGCCTCCCCCCCTGAGCGCTGCGATCGCGCTCGATCGCAGCAGTCAGGGGGCTAACAGCCAGGGGCGGCGGGGGCGCCGCTCCTGGCTGTCAGTGCAGGAAGCCTGGCCACTGCAGCGCCGGCTCCTGCACTGATCGCGCTGGAGATGCTGAAATTTCAGCATCTCCTGCGCGATCGCTGCTGTGTTTGGTCAGTCAGATTGACTGACCAAGCACAGCGCTGTAGGTGCGGGGACCGATGGCAAAGGTCCCCCCACCGCTTGCCGTGCCTGTCAGCTGTCTGTGACAGCTGTCGGCACCGATCTACCACTGCGTGTTTACACGCAGTGGTAGATCAAAGGGATGACGTGCACAGTCCGTCCTGGTGCCGGAACTGACACCTTGCCATGACGGACTGTGCACGTCATTGGACATTAAGGGGTTAAATATATATGGAATAAGCACAGATCAAGACTTAACTCCCACACACTTTCATTGCCTAGGAACAAAGGTGGCATGGGAGCCCCCAACATCCATACTTATTATTTAGCTGCTGTCTTATCTAGGGCGGTGGAGTGGGTCCGGAAGACTGGAGAGAAACCCTGGCTTACTTTGGAAGAACAGATGTCCCCGATTCAACTACGCTCTATTATCCTTTCCCCTGTAGTCACTTAAATTTATCTTTCCAAACCTCCTTACAAGGATGGCGGTCAAATGTTGGAAGTCTGTGGCCCCTTATCTATCCCCGTCTCCCTCACCACTAACTAAGGTATCAGACGTCATGACCCTGGATCTGGCGAAACATATTTCAAGTGATAAATCACCCCTGTTGGACCAGTTATATAGTGAAGGGACTATTATACCCTTCCAAGACATGAAGGAGCTGCCCACAATGTCTCATTACACCTTTATACATTATGAGTTTTCTTAAGAAAACACTCCACCAATCTATGATCAATGGCGACCTAACGCGGCCGTTAACCGCTTTTGAAATATTATGTTCCCAAACAAAAACCCTGAAAAAAGTACTTTCTGCTCTCTATAACATGCTGCTTTTAAAACAATTACCTCTGAAAAGAGCCTTTCTGCTGAGATGGGAAAAAGAATTAGGCCACTCTTTCTCTGATTCCCAAATTAATCTAATTTATAAATCTTCATATGGCCCTTCACAATGTGTGAGAGCCCAAGAAAACGGCTACAAAATAATAACTCATTGGTATACAACACCTCTCCTGTTACATAAGTGGTTCCCCACTACGCCAGATACATGTTGGAGGTGAAAAAAGGGACAGAGGCTCATATCTTCATATTTGGTGGCACTGCCACATCATAAAAAAATTTTGGAGCATTGGATCTCAAACCTTAGACGAAGTGGTACGTAAACATATAAAACTAACTCCAGAACATGTTTTCCTTAATCTACCAGTAATTCCAAATAATAAACATTTATCTAAACTGGTCTCTTTCATCTTAACAGCCGGTAAGCTTCTTATACCTACGTTTTGGCACTTGTCTAATATTCCAAGCATAAATCAGCTATTACTTAAGATTGACCAACTGTATAACACCGAAGAATTAGCAGCATTAGCCTTTCTCCCTTCTCGCAGGTCTGGAGTCGTTGGGTGACGTATAAGAATTCAGATAAATTCATATCCCTGTGTGTGTCTGATTCTGCACCTTGATATTGAACATGACCAATGTGCCAATGGACCATGTCCCTTTTACCTTTATCCCTGGTTCCCCATCTCCCTCCTCCCCCTCCGTCCCATCCCCTTGTTGTCTCCTTTAGGTTTCCTCTCCCTTTTTTGTGCTCTGGTTCTGCATTTGGTTAGTTAATTATCTCACCCATGATGCTCCAGAGCTTCAGTTAAATCATTATGTTCATTTGTCGATTAATAGTAACCAAGAATCACTCATTTCTTTATTAATGATATTTTGATAGAGACGTTTGCATCTTCATTTTCGTAAACATGAAATTATTGAAGGTCATGTGTAACTATGAGGCATGTATGACTATGAATACTGTACTATTTGCTTCTTCTGTCTCTCATGTTTGATTGGATAATATATTTATGCTGATGCTTTTCACCTAGTGATTCTCAATAAATTAAACATTGAAAACTAAAAATGCAGTATATATGGGGAGGAGGCTCATGCGGAATATAGGGAGGCTGTGTGGGGCTCATGCAGTATATATAGAGAGGCTGTGTGAGGCTCATGCAGTATATATGGGGAGGCTGTGTGGGGCTCATGCAGTATATATGGGAGGCTGTGTGGGGATCCTGCAGTATACATGGGGAGGCTGTGTGGGCTCTGCAGTATATATAGAGAGGCTGGTGGGCTCATGCAGTATATATATAAGAGCTGGTGGGCTCATGCAGTGTATATGGGGAGGCTGTGGGGGCTCATGCGTATATATGGGGAGGCTGTGTGGGCTCCTGCAGTATATATGAGAGGCTGTGTGGGCTCATGCAGTATATATGGTGAGGCTGTGTGGGCTCCTGCAGTATATATGGGAGGCTGTGTGGGCTCGCAGTATATATGGGGAGGCTGTGTGGGGCTCATGCATGTATATATAGAGGCTGTGTGGGCTCATGCAGTATATATAGAGAGGCTGTGTGAGGCTCATGCAGTATATATGGGGAGGCTGTGTGGGGCTCTGCAGTATATAGAGAGGCTGTGTGGGGCTCATGCAGTGTATATATAGAGAGGCTGGTGGGGCTCTGCAGTATATATGGGGAGGCTGTGTGGGGCTCATGCAGTATATATAGAGAGGCTGTGTGGGCGTTCATGCAGTGTATATGGGAGGCTGGGGCTCATGCAGTATATATAGGAGGCTGTGTGGGGCTCCTGCAGAATATATGGGGGAGGCTGTGTGGGGCTCATGCAGTATATATAGAGAGGCTGTGTGGCGTCATGCAGTGTATATGGGGAGGCTGTGTGGGGCTCCTGCAGTATATATGGGAGGCTGTGTGGGGCTCATGCAGTGTATATATAGAGAGGCTGGTGGGGCTCCTGCAGTATATATGGTGAGGCTGTGTGGGGCTCCTGCAGTATATATAGAGAGGCTGTGTGGGCTCATGCAGTGTATATATAGAGAGGCTGGTGGGGCTCCTGCAGTATATATGGGGAGGCTGTGTGGGGCTCCTGCAGTATATATAGAGAGGCTGGTGGGGCTCCTGCAGTATATATGGGGAGGCTGTGTAGGGCTCCTGCAGAATATATGGGGAGGCTGTGTGGGGCTCATGCAGTGTATATATAGAGAGGCTGGTGGGGCTCCTGCAGTATATATGGGGAGGCTGTGTGGGGCTCCTGCAGTATATATAGAGAGGCTGGTGGGGCTCCTGCAGTATATATGGGGAGGCTGTGTAGGGCTCCTGCAGAATATATGGGGGAGGCTGTGTGGGGCTCATGCAGTGTATATATAGAGAGGCTGGTGGGGCTCCTGCAGTATATATGGGGAGGCTGTGTAGGGCTCCTGCAGAATATATGGGGAGGCTGTGTGGGGCTCATGCAGTATATATAGAGAGGCTGTGTGGCGTTCATGCAGTGTATATGGGGAGGCTGGGGCTCATGCAGTATATATAGAGAGGCTGTGTGGGGCTCCTGTAGTATATATGGGGAGGCTGTGTGGGGCTCTTGAAGTATATATAGAGAGGCTGTGTGGGGCTCCTGCAGTATACATGGGGAGGCTGTGTGGGGCTCACACAGTATATATAGGGAGGCTGTGTGGGGCTCCTGAAGTATATATGGGGAGGCTGTGTGGGGCTCATGCAGTATACATGGTGAGGCTGTGTGGGGCACCTGCAGTATACATGGGGAGGCTGTGTGGGGCTCCTGCAGTATACATGGGGAGGCTGTGCGGGGCACCTGAAGTATACATGGGGAGACTGTGCGGGGCACCTGCAGTATACATGGGGAGGCTGTGTGGGGCACCTGCAGTATACATGGGGAGGCTGTGTGGGGCTCCTGCAGTATATATAGAGAGGCTGTGTGGGGCTCACGCAGTATAAATAGAGAGGCTGTGTGGGGCTCATGCAGTATATATAGGGAGGCTGTGTGGGGCTCGTGCAGTATATATGGGGAGGCTGGGGCTCATGCTGAATATAGGGAGGCTGTGTGGGGCTCATGCAGTATATATAGAGAGGCTGTTTGGGGCTCATGCAGTATATATAGGGAGGCTGTGGGG
This sequence comes from Oophaga sylvatica, assembly GCA_033576555.1. Taxonomy (NCBI): domain Eukaryota; kingdom Metazoa; phylum Chordata; class Amphibia; order Anura; family Dendrobatidae; genus Oophaga; species Oophaga sylvatica. Next base: position 429,353,290 of record JARQOD010000005.1, on the reverse strand, counting down.
GCTCATGCAGTATATATGGGGAGGCTCATGCAGTATATATAGGGAGACTGTGTGGGGCTCATGCAGTATATATGGGGAAGCTGTGTGGGCTCATGCAGTATATATAGGGAGGCTTTGTGGGGCACCTGCAGTATACATGGGGAGGGTGTGTGGGGCTCCTGCAGTATACATGGGGAGGCTGTGGGGCACCTGCAGTACACATGGGGAGGCTGTGTGGGGCATCTGCAGTATACATGGGGAGGCTGTGTGGGGCACCTGCAGTACACATGGGGAGGCTGTGTGGGGCACCTGCAGTATACATGGGGAGGCTGTGTGGGGCACATGCAGTATACAAGGGGAGGCTGTGTGGGGTTCCTGCAGTACACATGGGGAGGCTGTGTGGGGCACCTGCAGTACACATGGGGAGGCTGTGTGGGGCACCTGCAGTACACATGAGGAGGCTGTGTGGGGTACCTGCAGTATACATGGGGAGGCTGTGTGGGGCTCCTGCAGTTTATATTGGGAGGCTGTGTGGGGCACCTGCAGTATACATGGGGAGGCTGTGTGGGGCTCCTGCAGTATATATAGGGAGGCTGTGTGGGGCACCTGCAGTATACATGGGGAGGCTGTGTGGGGCTCCTGCAGTATATATTGGGAGGCTGTGTGGGGCTCCTGCAGTATATATGGGGAGGCTGTGTGGGGCTCATTCAGCATATTTAGGGAGACAGTGGGGTAAATGCAGTATATAGTCATGGCCAAAAGTTTTGAGAATGACACAAATATTAATTTTTACAAAGTCTACTGCTTCACTTTTTCTAATGGCAATTTTCATATACTCCAGAATGTTATAAAGAGTGATGAGCTTAACAGCAATTACTTGCAAAGTCAATATTTGGCTAGAAAATGAACTTTATCCCCCAAAACACATTTCAACATCATTGCAGCCCTGCCTTAAAAGGACCAGCTAACCTCTTTTCAGTGATTGCTCCATTAACACAGGTGTGGGTGTTGATGAGGACATGGCTGGAGATCAATCTGTCATGATTAAGTAAGAATGACACCACTGGACACTTTAAAAGGAGGCTGGTGCTTGGCATCATTGTTTCTCTTTTGTTAACCATGGTTATCTCTAAAGAAACACGTGCAGTCATCATTGCAATGCACAAAAATGGCCTAACAGGGAAGAGTATCGCAGCTAGAAAGATTGCACCTCAGTCAACAATCTATCGCATCATAAAGAACTTCAAGGAGAACGGTTCCATTGTTGCCAAAAAGGCTCCAGGGCGCCCAAGAAAGACCAGCAAGCGCCAGGACTGTCTCTTAAAAGTGTTTCAGCTGCGGGATCGGGCTACCAGCAGTGCAGAGCTTGCTCAGGAATGGCAGCAGGCAGGTGTGTGAGTGCATCTGCACGCACTGTGAGGCGGAGACTCTTGGAGCAAGGCCTGGTCTCAAGGAGGGCAGCAAAGAAGCCACTTCTCTCCAGAAAAAACATCATGGACAGACTGATATTCTGCAAAAGGTACAGGCAGTGGACTGCTGAGGACTGGGGTAAAGTTATTTTCTCTGATGAATCCCCTTTTCGATTATTTGGGACATCAGGAAAACGCCTCATTCGGAGAAGACAAGGTGAGCGCTACCACCAGTCTTGTCTCATGCCAACTGTTAAGCATCCTGAAACCATTCATGTGTGGGGTTGCTTCTCAGCCAAGGGAATTATTATTATTATTATTATTTTATTTCTATAGCACCATTGATTCCATGGTGCTGTACATGAGAAGGGGTTACATACAAATTACAGGTATCACTTACAGTAAACAAACTAACAATGACAGACTGATACAGAGGGGAGAGGACCCTGCCCTTTCGGGCTTACATTCTACAGGATTGTGAGGCAGGAGACAGTAGGTCGGGGGGTTGCAGCAGTTCCGGTGTTGGTTGAGGCAATATCTCCGGTAGTGGTGAGGAGGTAGCAGGGTCATTGCAGGCTGTAGGCTTACATTCTACAGGATTGTGAGGCAGGAGACAGCAGGTTGGTGGGTTGCAGCAGTTCCAGTGTTGCTTGAGGCGATATCTCCGGTAGTGATGAGGAGACAGCGGGGATCATTGCAGGCTGTAGGCTTTCCTGAAGAGATGGGTTTTCAGGTTCCGTCTGAAGGATCCGAATGTGTTTGATAGTCGGACGTGTTGGGGCAAAGAATTCCAGAGGATGGGGGATATTCGGGAGAAGTCTTGGAGGCGGTTGGGTGAGGAGCGAATAAGTGTGGAGGAGAGAAGGATGTCTTGGGAGGATCGGAGATTACGTGAGGGAAGATATCGGGAGATTAGTTCAGAGATATAAGGAGGAGACAGATTATAGATGGCCTTGTAGGTCAGTATTAATAATTTGAACTGGATACGCTGAGGGAATGGGAGCCAGTGAAGAGATTTGCAGAGGGGAGAAGCGGAGTAGTAGCGAGGAGAGAGGTGAATTAGTCGTGCAGCAGACAGAGTTAAGGATGGACTGGAGAGGTGCGAGGGTGTTAGCAGGGAGGCCAGAGAAAAGGGTGTTGCAGTAGTCGAGGCGGGAGATGATGAGGGCGTGCACAATCATTTTAGTAGATTGAGGGTTGAGGAAAGGACGGATTCTTGAAATATTTTTGAGCTGAAGGCGACAGGAGGTAGAAAGAGCTTGGATGTGCGGTTTGAAGGACAGGGCAGAGTCCAGGGTTACTCCGAGGCAGCGGACTTCTAGTACGGGGGAAAGCGTGATGTCGTTAATTGTGATAGATAGGTCAGGTAAGGAAGATCTGTGGGATGGGGGAAAGATTATGAGTTCAGATTTGTCCACATTGAGTTTGAGGAAGCGGGAGGAGAAGAAGGAGGATATGGCTGATAGACACTCCGGGATTCTGGATAGCAGAGAGGTGATGTCTGGGCCAGAGAGGTAGATCGGAGTGTCATCAGTGTAAAGGTGGTACTGGAATCCGTGGGACTTTATGAGTTGCCCCAGGCCAAGTGTATAGATTGAGAAGAGTAGGGGTCCTAGAACAGATCCTTGGGGGACTCCAACGGAGAGAGGGTGGGACGAGGAGGTAGTGTGTGAGTGGGAGACGCTGAATGTGCGGTTGGAAAGGTATGAGGAGATCCAGGATAGGGCGAGGTCTTTGACGCCAAAGGAGGAAAGAATCTGTAGTAGAAGGCAGTGGTCAACTGTGTCAAAAGCAGAGGACAGGTCAAGAAGCAGGAGTATAGAGTATTGTCTGTTCGCTTTGGCTGTAAGTAGGTCATTAGTAATTTTGGTCAGGGCTGTCTCAGTGGAGTGATAGGGGCGGAAACCAGATTGTAGAGTGTCAAAGAGCAAGTTAGAAGAGAAGTGGTAGGAAAGCTCAGCGTGGACATGCAGCTCCAGGAGTTTGGAAGCGAATGGGAGCAGCGATATTGGGCGATAGCTGGACATAGCGGTTGGGTCGAGGGTTGGCTTTTTAAGAATAGGCGTGATTGTGGCATGAGGGATCTGCTCTCTCACAGTCTTGCCTAAAAACACAGCCATGAATAAAGAATGGTACCAGAATGTCCTCCAAGAGCAACTTCTCCCAACCCTCAAAGAGCAGTTTGGCGATCAACAATGCCTTTTCCAGCATGATGGAGCACCTTGCCATAAAGCAAAGGTGATAACTAAATGGCTCAGGGAACAAAACATAGAGATTTTGGGTCCATGGCCTGGAAACTCCCCAGATCTTAATCCCATTGAGAACTTGTGGTCAATCATCAAGAGACGGGTGGACAAACAAAAACCTAAAAATTCTGACAAAATGAAAGCATTGATTGTGCAAGAATGGACTGCTATCAGTCAGGATTTGGTCCAGAAGTTGATTGAGAGCATGCCAGGGAGAATTGCAGAGGTCCTGAAGAAGAAGGGTCAACACTGCAAATATTGACTTGCTGCATTAACTCATTCTGTCAATATACGCTTTTGTTACTCATATGTTTGCAATTATATTTCTGTCTGTGATATAAACATCTGTCAAACACACATAAAAACCAGAGGGCAGCAGATCATGTGAAAATATAATATTTGTGTCATTCTCAAAACTTTTGGCCATGACTGTATATAGGGAGGGGCTGTATTTGGGTTCAAATGATATATAGCGCAATGTCAGTATACTTAATTCTGCTCAATATTAAGTGATACAATTAATATTATTTTCAATAATATAATTATATCAATATTAACCCCTTTACCCCCAAGGATGGTTTGCACGTTAATGACCGGGCCAATTTTTACAATTCTGACCACTGTCTCTTTACGAGGTTATAACTCTAGAACGCTTCAACAGATCTTCGCGATTCTGAGATTTTCTCGTGACATATTCTACTTCACCTTAGTGGTAAAATTTCTTCGATACAACTTGCGTTAATTTTTTAAAAAAACGCAAATATGGCGAAAATTTTTAACATTTTGCAATTTTCAAACTTTGAATTTTTATTCTCTTAAAACAGAGAAATATGTCACACAAAATAGTTAATAAATAACATTTCCCACATGTCTACTTTACATCAGCACAATTTTGGAACCAAAATTTTTTTTTTGTTAGGAAATTATAAGGGTTAAAAGTTGACCAGCGATTTCTCATTTTTACAACAACAAAATTTACAAAGACATTTTTTTAGGGACCACCTCACATTTGAAGTCACTTTGAGGGGTCTATAAGGCAGAAAATACCCAAAAGTGACACCATTCTAAAAACTGCACCCCTCTAGGTACTCAAAACCACATTCAAGAAGTTTATTAACCCTTCAGGTCCTTCACAGGAGCTGAAGCAACGTGGAAGGAAAAAATGAACATTTAACTTTTTAGTCACAAAAATTATATTTTACAAACTTTTTTATTTTCTCAAGGGTAAAAGAAAATGAACAGCTAAAGTTGTTGTGCAATTTCTCCTGAGTACGCCAATACCCCATATGTGGGGGAAAACCACTGTCTGGGCGCACGGCAGGGCTCGGAAGGGAAGGAGCGCCGTTTGACTTTTTCAAACCAAAATGGGCTGGAATTGAGATCGGACGCCATGTCACGTTTGGAGAGCCCCTGATGTGCCTGAACAGTGGAAACCCCCACAAAAAAAATTCCACAAAAATGATTTTTTAGTCCCCAATTTTTGATTTTTCCCAAGGAAATTGGACCCCAAAAGTTGTCCAATTTATCCTGAGTACGCTGATGCATCATATGTGGGGGCAGGGCTTGGAAAGGAAGTAATAACGTTTTGGAATGCAGACGTTGATGGGTGTCATGTTCTGTTTGTAGAGCCCCAGATGTGCCTAAACAGTGGATACCCCCCATAAGTGACCCCATTTTGGAAACTAGACCCCCTAAGGAACTTATGTAGATCTGTGGTGAGCACTTCGAACCCCTAAGTGCTTCACACAAGTTTATAATGCCCGGGCATGAAAATAAAAAATACTATTTTTTTCCCCACAAAAATTATCTTTTAGTCACCAATTTTTTATTTTCCCAAGGGTAACAGGAGAAACTGGACCACACAAGTTGTTGTTCAATTTGGCCTGAGTACGCTGATACCCCATATGTGGGGACAAACCACTGTTTGGGCGCATGGCAGAGCTCGGAATGGAAGGAGCACCATTTGACTTTTTCCAACCAAAATTGGCTGGAATTGAGATTGGACACTATGTTGCATTTGGAGAGCCCCTGATGTGCCTAAACAGTGGAAACCCCCCACAGGTGACCCAATTTTGGAAACTAGACCCCTTAAGGAACTTATCTAGATCCGTGGTGAGCAATTTGAACCCCCAAGTGCTTCACACAAGTTTAAAGCATACAGCCGAAAAAAACAAAAAAATCTTTTTTTTTTAACAAAAATAATTTTTTCGCCCCCAATATTAACAGGAGAAATTGGTCCCCAAAAGTTGTTGTCCAATTTGTTCTGTAAACGCTGATACCCTATATGTGGGAGAAAACTATTGTATGGGCACACGTCGGAGCTCAGAAGGGAAGTAGTGACGTTTTGGATTGCAGACTTTGATGGGATGGTCTGCGGGTGTCATGTTGCGTTTGAAGAGCACCTGATGTGCCTAAACATTGGTAACCCCCCACAACTGACCCCATTTTGCAAACTAGACCACCCAAGGAACTTATCTGGATTTGTGGGGAGAACTTTGAACCCCCAAGTGCTTCACAGAAGTTTATAACGTACAGCTATAAAAATAAAAAATATTTTTTTTCCACAAAAATGATATTTTCGCCCCCAATTTTTTTTTTTTCAAGGGTAACAGAAGAAATTAGACCCCAAGAGTTATTGTGCAATTTGTCCTGAGTACGCTGTTACCCCATATGTGGGGGTAAACTACTGTTTGGGCGCATGGCAGAGCTCAGAAGGGATGGAGCACGGTTTGACTTTTTCAACGCAGAATTGGCTGGAATTGAGATCAGACGCCATGTCACATTTGGAGAGCCCCTGATGTGCCGAAACAGTGGAAACCCCGCAATTCTAACTCCAACACCAACCCCAAAACACCCCTAACCCTAGTCCCAACCCTAGCCACAAACCTAACCCTAACACACCCCTAATCCCAGCCCTAACCCTAATTCTAACTTTAGCCCCAACCCTAACCCTAACTTTAGCCCCAACCCTAACTCTATCCCTAACCCTAATGGGAAAATGGAAATAAATACATTTTTTTAATTTTATTATTTTTCCCTAACTAAGGGGGTTTGATTTACTATTTATAGCGGGTTTTTATGATTGGCAGCTGTCACGCTAAAAGACGCTTTTTATTGCAAAAAATAGTTTTTGCATCACCACATTTTGAGAGCTATAATTTTTGCATATTTTGGCCCACAGAGTCATGTGAGGTCTTATTTTTTGCGGGATGAGTTAACGTTTTTATTAGTACCATTTTTGGGCTCGTGACATTTTTTGATCGCTTTTTATTACGATTTTTGGGAGGTTAGAATGAACAAAAATCAGCAATTCATGACTTTCTTTTGGGGGGCGTTTATACTGTTCCGCGTGTGGTAAAATTGATAAAGCAGTTTTATTCTTCGGGTCAGTACGATTACAGCGATACCTCATTTACAGTATATCTTTTTTTTATGTGTTGACGCTTTTATACAATAAAAGCAATTTTATATAAAAAAATTATTATTTTTGCATCGCTTTATTCTGCGAGCTATAACTTTTTATTTTTTCGCTGATGATGCTGTACCGCGGCTTGTTTTTTGCGGGACAAGATGACGTTTTCCTTGGTACCATGTTTCTTTATATCCATCTTTTTGATTGCGTGTTATTCCACTTTTTTGTTCGGCGGTATGATGATAAATCATTGTTTTTTTGCTTTTTTTAAGTGATTTGCTAAAGGGGTTAACTAGTGGGACAGGTTTATAGGGCGGGTCGTTATGGACGCAGCAATACTAAATATGTGTACTTTTATTGTTTGTTTTTTTTATTTACATGAAGAAATGAATTTATTGGGGAATATTCTTTCTTTTCTTTATTTAGGATTTTTTTTTTTTTTTACACGATTTATTTATTTATTTTTTTTACTTTTTCCTAGGGTGGGACATCACTGTATAGAGGTGGATCGCTGATCTGACAGGCAGTGCTGCAGGCTTTCTCAGCGCCTGCTCTCAGCAGGCTCTGAGGAAGCCGTCTCCCTGCAGGACCCGGAAGGACCCCGTGGCCATGTTGGATTGGGGGTCTTGCATGGAGTAGGCCCTCGGAACATCACGATCACATTGCGCTGTTCTGAGGGTTTCAGGGAAGCACTCAGGGCGCCCCCTCCCTGCGCGATGCTTCCCTGTGCCCCGATACACTGCGATCATGTTTGATCGCGGTGTGCCAGGGGTTAATGTGCCGGGAGCGCGTCCGATCGCATGTGACGTACTATCCCGTCCATGGTCATACGGGCCCAGGTTCCATGGACGGGATAGTATGTCAGATGGCAGAAAGGGGTTAATATAGAGTAGAATTATTTTCAGCCTTTTGGTTCGGCCCCCACAACAGTCACGGTCTCTCTTGTGGCCCCTCGGGAAAATTAATTGCCCACCTCTGGGTTCCATCCTCGCTTATGTTTGGGTATTCCATTTTTAGGAACAGTAATGGAATTAATGGATCCTCTGGGTAACTGATGAGAAGCTGAGGTCCCATTGATTATTCTGGGGTCCATTTGTTACTTTTTCTTCTATCCGAATACCGGACCCCGGAATAGACAATGACGCCCACTGGGATCACTTATGTGACGATTTATTTTAGATGTGAATCCTCTGTGCCTGTAATAACGCAGTGTGTGAATGTGACCTTATTTTCATTGATTATTCCATTGTTTTCTCACACTTTTTGTAAATTTCGCTTGTTACAAATGTAATAAACCGCCCGCTGTTTCTGGTATGGAGGCGCCTCCGTACTACTGATGAAGAGTCGAGCATGTGGGGAAACAGAATCAGGAGGGGGACTGGAGTCAGCCATTGCCGTACTGGGACAGATGCCTGATGGTTTATAATGCGTCGCCAAGGGCAACCAATGCGACCGGCCGCCATTTTGCAGCCTCTCAGACTGCCCATAGTCACGTGACTTCCGGGCCGTGTGCAGCGCGCTGTTTACAGCAGCGTGTTCCCCGGAAGGGGCTGTCCGGCCTTGCTGCTCCCGGGCCCATGCTGATGTCCGCCTCTCCCGTGACAAGGTCACCGCCATGTGGTCGCTGAGCTGCCCCCGGATACTGCGCGCTCCCATGGCAGCCAGGTAAGAGGGGCTGCGGGGTCGTGACCGGACCTAAATATAGCAGCAGCCCCCTCTCCAGGACACGTGTCTGTGTATACCTAGCAGGCAGCAGATAGAGCGGAGGGGCGCCATGGAGGATCGTGCCTCTGAGGAGAGCTAGCCATCAGCTGACCATCACTCAATGTTTTTGCAGCGCTGGCTTTAAGGCTGTGTTCACACTGGGTTTCTGCAGAGTGTATGGGGGTTCTGCCCTATGTGGGCCATAGAATATAATGCTCTAAGTGTGAAAAGCAAGACAATAATGTAGTTACCTTGTTTTTCACACTGAGCATTACTTTTTCAGCTGGCTAACGTGCGGTAACAAACTCCTTTTTTTTCTTTGAATAGCGTATAATGACACGCTGCAGAAATGCCGTCTGAACATGGCCTAACAGTCTGAGCAAAGGTGATGTGATAAACGCATGTCTCTTGTGCTTGTAGGCTGAATTCACACAGTGTGCATTTGCTGAAGTTTAACGCTGCATATTTTTGTTGTGGATAAAA
>JARQOD010000005.1:429302362-429343957 GCA_033576555.1 Oophaga sylvatica | reverse complement strand
AAGTTTAACGCTGCATATTTTTGTTGTGGAATAAAACGCAGATTTCCACTTCCAGCAAAGTGGATGTGATTTATAGAAAAAACCCCACAAACTGATTGGCAATGCGGTTTTGAAATCTGCTGTGTTGGTTCCTTTTGCGGTAAATGTGCTTTATTTCTGGATTTTTTTTTTTCCAGACATGAATGAGATGAAGAAAATCTGCCATTGAAACACACTAAAAATGTGTAAACCACACATGACTTTATTAATAAAGTTGTGCCAAAGCTACTTAACAGGACACGCCGAACACAAAGCAGTGTTTATTTAAAAGATGACATTCCAAAAGTCAACACAAACAGCAGCTGAAAAACACAATAAAAACACTGAAGAAGCCTAATCATAATCAGTGTAGAAAATCCGCAGCATCGAAAACCCACTGCTTCAGAACTGCACCAAAAACGTATCCTAGAGAGGGGAGAACGCAGAAGTTACTGCCTGCCCCCCCCCCCCCCCCCCCCCCCCCCCCCCCCAATAAACAGCAAATTTATTTTGTTATTGACTGCTGCTAAAATACAGTGGGAGAGAGACCTACAGGTCAAAGCGCTCAAGATTATGTAGTCTCTTAGGATATGTTCACACAGTCAGTAAACGCTGCGGGTTGGACACTATACACCCACAGCGGCCAGATGTTACAGCATAGTGCTTCCAATATAAGAAAGCTCATCTCCACTATGTGTGCTCCGACACCCGCGGCTAGCCTGCGTATACGCACGTGCTAAGCGTCTTTCCAGACCGCAGCGTGTCAATTTATCTTGCAGAGACGCTCAGTCTCCGCAAGATACCGTATATACTCATGTATAAGCCGACACCCCTAATTTTGCCACAAAAAACTGGGAAAACTTATTGACTCGTGTATAAGCCTAGGGTGGAAAATGCAGCAGCTACTGGTAAATTCCAAAAATAAAAGATACCAATAATAGTAAAATTAATTGAAATATCAGTAGGTTAAATGTTTTTGAATATCCATACTGAATCAGGAGCCCCATATAATGCTCCATACAGTTAATGATGGGCCCCATAAGATGCTCCATACAAAATACTCCCCATATAATGCTGCACAGAGGTTTATAATGGCCCCTTAAAATGCTCCATAGATTATGCCCCCATATGGTGCTTCATAGATTATGCCCCATATGCTCCACAGATTGTGCCCCATATGTTCCAAAGACTGTGCCCCATGTGCTCCACAGACTGTGCCCCATGTGCTCCACAGACTGTGCCCCATGTGCTCCACAGACTGTGCCCCATGTGCTCCACAGACTGTGCCCCATGTGCTCCACAGACTGTGCCCCATGTGCTCCCACAGACTGTGCCCCATGTGCTCCACAGACTGTGCCCCATGTGCTCCACAGACTGTGCCCCATGTGCTCCACAGACTGTGCCCCATGTGCTCCACAGACTGTGCCCCATGTGCTCCACAGACTGTGCCCCATGTGCTCCACAGACTGTGCCCCATGTGCTCCACAGACTGTGCCCCATGTGCTCCACAGACTGTGCCCCATGTGCTCCACAGACTGTGCCCCATGTGCTCCACAGACTGTGCCCCATGTGCTCCACAGACTGTGCCCCATAGTATAGGTCCCTTATGCTTCTGCTGCCGCTGCAACCAAAAAAAAAAATATGACATACTCCCCTCTCGTCGCGGGGGGCCAGGTGCCGGTGTCCTGAGCAGGCGGGGACACCGGTGCGCTATGGGGGACAGGTGCCGGTGTCACTGCTCGCTCAGGGCCCCGGCACCTGAGATATTTACCTGTACCCGGTCCACCGCTGCGCGCCGCTGTCTTCCGGGTCCTTTTGTCTGAGCGTTCAGGCAGAGGGCACGGCGCGTACTAACTACGTCTTCGCGCCCTCTGACCTGAACATTCACAGCTAGAGGACGCGAGGACACAGTGCCGAGCAGCGGTGGAATGGGGACAGGTGAATATAGCATATACTCACCCCCCACCCCGCCGCGCGTCTCTGCATCCCCTGCTCTTCTCCCGCAGCTCTTCCTTCAGCGGTCACGTGGTACCGCTCATTAAAGTCATGAATATGTGCATATTCATGACTTAAATAAGCGGTACCAGTGACCGCTGCAGGAAGGAGCCTGAGACCATGGGAAAAGCAGGGGGGCTGCAGAGACGTGCCGGCGGAGGGTAAGTATGATCCGACACCCCCGCTCCCTCTCCCCCGCCGACCCCCGGTATATGACTCGCGTATAAGCCGAGAGGGGGACTTTCAGCCTTAAAAAATGGGCTGAAAATCTTGCTTATACACGAGTATATACGGTAAAAGTCACCCGTGCAATGTATTGGACACCGTGAATCTGCACGGTTCATTGATCACATGCGGAATCACCTGCGTTTGGACGGAGTGAACATGTGCTGCTGGTTACTGACCGTGGAACATACCCTTAAAGCAGGGGTGGGCAATTAATTTTCCCGAGGGGCCACATGAGAAACCATGACTGTTGTGGAGCAGCTTGAAATTAATTCTACTCAATATTAATTTATTAATATTATTTGCATCACTTAATATTGAGCAGAATTAAGTATGCTCAATTATATCTTTGAACCCCCCCCCACAGTCCCTTGTATACTTGCATGAGCCCCGCACAGCCTCCCCATGGACGGCATGAGCCCCGCACAGCCTCCCCATGGACGGCATGAGCCCCGCACAGCCTCCCCATGGACGGCATGAGCCCCGCACAGCCTCCCCATGGACGGCATGAGCCCCGCACAGCCTCCCCATGGACGGCATGAGCCCCGCACAGCCTCCCCATGGACGGCATGAGCCCCGCACAGCCTCCCCATGGACGGCATGAGCCCCGCACAGCCTCCCCATGGACGGCATGAGCCCCGCACAGCCTCCCCATGGACGGCATGAGCCCCGCACAGCCTCCCCATGGACGGCATGAGCCCCGCACAGCCTCCCCATGGACGGCATGAGCCCCGCACAGCCTCCCCATATGTACAGTCATGGCCAAAAGTTTTGAGAATGACACAAATATTATATTTTCACATGATCTGCTGCCCTCTGGTTTTTATGTGTGTTTGACAGATGTTTTTTATCACAGACAGAAATATAATTGCAAACATATGAGTAACAAAAGCTTATATTGACAGTTAGAATGAGTTAATGCAGCAAGTCAATATTTGCAGTGTTGACCCTTCTTCTTCAGGACCTCTGCAATTCTCCCTGGCATGCTCTCAATCAACTTCTGGACCAAATCCTGACTGATAGCAGTCCATTCTTGCACATTAAATGCTTTAATTTTGTCGGAATTTTTAGGTTTTTGTTTGTCCACCCGTCTCTTGATGATTGACCACAAGTTCTCAATGGGATTAAGATCTGGGGAGTTTCCAGGCCATGGACCCAAAATCTCTATGTTTTGTTCCCTGAGCCATTTAGTTATCACCTTTGCTTTATGGCAAGGTGCTCCATCATGCTGGAAAAGGCATTGTTGATCGCCAAACTGCTCTTCGAGGGTTGGGAGAAGTTGCTCTTGGAGGACATTCTGGTACCATTCTTTATTCATGGCTGTGTTTTTAGACAAGACTGTGAGAGAGCCGATTCCCTTGGCTGAGAAGCAACCCCACACATGAATGGTTTCAGGATGCTTAACAGTTGGCATGAGACAAGACTGGTGGTAGCGCTCACCTTGTCTTCTCCGAATGAGGCGTTTTCCTGATGTCCCAAACAATCGAAAAGGGGATTCATCAGAGAAAATAACTTTACCCCAGTCCTCAGCAGTCCACTGCCTGTACCTTTTGCAGAATATCAGTCTGTCCATGATGTTTTTTTCTGGAGAGAAGTGGCTTCTTTGCTGCCCTCCTTGAGACCAGGCCTTGCTCCAAGAGTCTCTGCCTCACAGTGCGTGCAGATGCACTCACACCTGCCTGCTGCCATTCCTGAGCAAGCTCTGCACTGCTGGTAGCCCGATACCGCAGCTGAAACACTTTTAAGAGACGGTCCTGGTGCTTGCTGGTCTTTCTTGGGCGCCCTGGAGCCTTTTTGGCAACAATGGAACCTCTCTCCTTGAAGTTCTTGATGATGCGATAGATTGTTGACTGAGGTGCAATCTTTCTAGCTGCGATACTCTTCCCTGTTAGGCCATTTTTGTGCATTGCAATGATGACTGCACGTGTTTCTTTAGAGATAACCATGGTTAACAGAAGAGAAACAATGATGCCAAGCACCAGCCTCCTTTTAAAGTGTCCAGTGGTGTCATTCTTAATCATGACGGATTTATCTCCAGCCATGTCCTCATCAACACCCACACCTGTGTTAATGGAGCAATCACTGAAAAGAGGTTAGCTGGTCCTTTTAAGGCAGGGCTGCAATGATGTTGAAATGTGTTTTGGGGGATAAAGTTCATTTTCTAGCCAAATATTGACTTTGCAAGTAATTGCTGTTAAGCTGATCACTCTTTATAACATTTTGGAGGAGTATATGCAAATTGCCATTAGAAAAAGTGAAGCAGTAGACCTTGTAAAAATTAATATTTGTGTCATTCTCAAAACTTTTGTCCATGACTGTACTGCATGAGCCCCGCACAGCCTCCCCATATGTACTGCAGGAGCCCCGCACAGCCTCCCCATATGTACTGCAGGAGCCCCGCACAGCCTCCCCATATGTACTGCAGGAGCCCCGCACAGCCTCCCCATATGTACTGCAGGAGCCCCGCACAGCCTCCCCATATGTACTGCAGGAGCCCCGCACAGCCTCCCCATATGTACTGCAGGAGCCCCGCACAGCCTCCCCATATGTACTGCAGGAGCCCCGCACAGCCTCCCCATATGTACTGCAGGAGCCCCGCACAGCCTCCCCATATGTACTGCAGGAGCCCCGCACAGCTCCCCATATGTACTGCAGGAGCCCCGCACAGCCTCCCCATATGTACTGCAGGAGCCCCGCACAGCCTCCCCATATGTACTGCAGGAGCCCCGCACAGCCTCCCCATATGTACTGCAGGAGCCCTGCACAGCCTCCCCATATGTACTGCAGGAGCCCCGCACAGCCTCCCCATATGTACTGCAGGAGCCCCGCACAGCCTCCCCATATGTACTGCAGGAGCCCCGCACAGCCTCCCCATATGTACTGCAGGAGCCCCGCACAGCCTCCCCATATGTACTGCAGGAGCCCCGCACAGCCTCCCCATATGTACTGCAGGAGCCCCGCACAGCCTCCCCATATGTACTGCAGGAGCCCCGCACAGCCTCCCCATATGTACTGCAGGAGCCCCGCACAGCCTCCCCATATGTACTGCAGGAGCCCCGCACAGCCTCCCCATATGTACTGCAGGAGCCCCGCACAGCCTCCCCATATGTACTGCAGGAGCCCCGCACAGCCTCCCCATATGTACTGCAGGAGCCCCGCACAGCTCCCCATATGTACTGCAGGAGCCCCGCACAGCCTCCCCATATGTACTGCAGGAGCCCCGCACAGCCGCCCATATGTACTGCAGGAGCCCCGCACAGCCGCCCCATATGTACTGCAGGAGCCCCGCACAGCCGCCCCATATGTACTGCAGGAGCCCCGCACAGCCGCCCCATATGTACTGCAGGAGCCCCGCACAGCCTCCCCATATGTACTGCATGACAGTATGCAGCCTTCCATTCGCCTCTTCAAGTGCTGCACGCCACCCCCATAGAATCCCCATGTGCTGCACACCACCCCCATAAAATCCCCATGTGCTGCACACCACCCCCATAAAATCCCCATGAAATGATGTCATTGCGTCAGCTGTTTCACACACTGGTTGGTGGAGTAAGTGGCCGGAGGCCCCGCCTCCACCAATGCTGACTGCGCCTATGGAGACAGCGGGCGGACGGGCACGGTGCGGCCCATGAACCTCAGGTTTCCAGCCCCACGGCTGTCTCGGTCCGCGGGCCGGACTGAGACAGCCAGAGGGCCGGATGTTGCAAGCGGGCCGCACTTTGCCCAGGTCTGCCTTAAAGTGTACCAGTCATTTGTATCAGAAATTATAATTGTTGGTGGGGGTCAAGTGTTGGGACCTCCGCCACCAGAAGGAAGAGGCATGAGCACTTTACGTAGTGTTATACTATTATAAAATCCACTGAGGAGCCATTTGGACTCCCAGCTCAGTCTAGATATTTTGTATTTGGGTGTCTGTGTTCAGAATCCCACCAATCTGACTGCTATATTCACATTTGTTTGGGCATCCACCCCTGTATTGTCAACTACTCGGATAACCCCTTGTTGGATACTGTGGTATGGTCACTCGGTAAAAAAAAAAAGCCAATAAAATACAACAAATACTTGCCACCAGCAATGTTGGTACTTGGTCTCACAGTACTTACGTGACGTTATTATGCTACGGGAGCACTGCAGGCAGTCAGCAGCTGTTAATGGGTTGCAACGCTCACCCTTCCTTCAGCTGTCCTGAACGGCTGATTGGTTGCAGAGCACTTATGATATAACATGTACTGTAAAAGTGTTTTTTTTTTTTTCTTCATGTAGCAAAGCATTTAAGGAGCTGTCAAAGTAGTTGACAACCCTTTAGGCTGGGTTACACAGCAACATGTGACTTTTCTCGAAAGTCGTCGAATGACAAAACATCTATGCAACTTATCTGTGACATACTGTCATGTGACTATTTTAGAGTTGTGATTTTCCTGTAGATAAAACAATTGAGTTGCAGACAAGCTGCGTGTTGTGTTTTATTTGCATTGCAGTTTATGGCAAGTGTATGGAGTGAAACTTCAACACATTTGGAAATATTTGCAACTGTCACAGGTTGTAATGCAACATCATAGGAAATCATTATGTCCACTCTTGCAACGTGTTGCTGCGATTTCAGTGTCACCTTGTAGCCCTAGCCTTGAAGGAAATCAGTTTCCAGGTTTCTTCTACCCCATTTGAGAACAGCATAATGTAGGGTCTCCAGGACTCCTTGTTACTGTTTTGATAAAAATCTGTTTTATCTGCTTCATATGTACCATCTCTCTGAATACTGAGCTCTGTATAACATCGCCCACACCACTGATTGGCAGCTTTGGGTATACTGTGCATAGGCTGAAAACCTCTAATTAGTGGTGGGGGTGAGGTTATACAGATCTCATCAGTATGGAGGACTATATGGCAGAATGAATACTAGTCCTCTATTGATAATCTCCTGCTGATAAAACTGATTTTCTCACAACTACAGCAAGCAGCCCAGTAAGTCACACATTACTGGAATTGGGAATTCCACCGCTTCTATTTGTATCCGTTATGCATGGACGATTTTTGCACATTATTTCCACTTGTATCTTCCTAAAATTGGAAAAGACAAACTGGATGCATGTGTTAGTAAAATAAGTGTGAACAGAGTCCTACAAATGACAAGCAGACTGTGAGCTATTGGCCTGTCTTTCAGCAGTTGGACCCCAATGGTCACATATCCGTGTCACAATGTGATAAATGTATGTGGAGGGAAAGCTGCTTGTTCACACTGTTCCACCTCCTGTCACTTGTTTGGAGACCCCACAAATGCCTCACTAGAATAAATGAAAAGAATGGTATAGAAGCACCAAATATTGGCATCCCATCCATGGCACATATAAAGATAAACATCATTTTATGCATTTAGTGTATTCTTTAAAGGGAACCTGTGAGCAGGATTGTGCACAGTAACCTACAGGCAGTGTCAGGTCGGCGCCGTTATACTGATTACAATGATACCTTGGTTGATGAAATCCATCTTGTGGTTGTTTCTTAAATCTTTATTTTCAGTTTTGTGTTAAAATCACATGTTTTGTGTGCCAATAATACATTTTATTCAGGTTATTCAGTTAGAGGGGAAAAAAAATCTGTTTGAAAGTGGCGCCCGCCACACCTGTGCAGTAGCAGCTATTGGTGTCTAGCTGTGAACCGATAGCTGTTACTGTGCGTGCACCATCTTCCTGGAGAAGAAAAAAAAATTCTCCAAGATGGCACTGTCCGCTCTTGCACAGTAGCATCTCTCGGCTATCTCTGAGCTGCTATTGCTCATGCGCTCGGGGCGCCAACTTACTGGAGAAGAAAAGAAAATTCCTCCAAGATGGCGCCGCCTTAGCAGCACAGAGAGCTAGCGGAGAGCTGCTATTGCGCCTGCGCAGACAGTGCTGTCTTGGAGGAGGAATTTTTTTTTCTTCTACTGTAAGATGGCGCATGTGCAGTAGCAGCTATCGGATCACAGCTAGACACCGATAGCTGCTGTTGCGCCGGCGTGGCCGGTGGCATTTTCAAATAGACTTCTTTTTCCCATCTAGCTGAATAACCTGAATAAGGCCGGGGTCACACGTGCAAGTCTCTCGCATGAACACCTGGCACTGCTGGCGGCACTCGTACCGGAGCATGCAGCTGCATAGAAATGCATGCAGCCGCACGCTCCGGTCCGAGTGCCGCCAGCAGTGCCAGGTGTTCATGCGAGAGACTCGCACGTGTGACCCGGCCTAAAATGTATTATTGGCACGCAAAACGTGCAGTTTTGCTGCAGAGCAGGTGCCACGGCTGGCACCTGCTTGCAGAAGTGTTGTTTTTTTTAAAAGTATTCATAGATATTCTTTATGCAAACTATGGGGCAGCTCAATGAGGGATCTGTGACCTGTCAGCAGTCTGCATTATGAATATCTAATCATAGCACCTCATGAAGACCCCCCACAGGCCGCCCCGGAGTGCAAGCATATCATTAACTCAAAACTGAAAATAAAGATTAAACAACAACCACAAAATGGATTTTCTCAACCAAGGTATAATTTTCATCAGTATAATAGCGCCGATCTGACACGGTCTGTAGGTTACTGTGCACAATCCTGCTGACGGCCTCCCTTAAAGTCTAAAAATGGTGATAAATGCTTTTTTTCAAACTCTGCAGGCAATGAAGATCAGTTTGTGAGACCACGTACAAGTTGAAATCATGTACTCCATGTGGGCATCTCGGATGGGGTTATCTGTCGTCCGCTGTGCTCCTCAAGCTGGGACATCTGTGCTTTTATGCTCAAGACAGACTCACACTAATTCAGAGGCCAGTTATAATGGCACCTTACACCAGGGTCTTTCCTCCAGGATGTCGGCTGTTGCACCAAAAAAACAAAAGCTGCAATGGTCAGACCCTGATTACCAAACAGAACTGAACCTCACAGAATCACGTAAACACTTCAGAAGATTCATAACAGACCCCGGGCTTATCCGCTCCATTGTGGAACGCTTTGCACCTTGTGGATCGAGTGGAACTGCACCAATCATTATGGAGTGTAACCCAGGTATCACCTCTGCCATGAAGGTTTCCATATTAGTGGCTTGAATTAGTGCTCTGTAAATGGCATCCATGATGTATGAGTGTATTTCCTTCTTATCTCTGAGCCTTCATTTTCATGGATTCACTCATTGTCATTTTGCTTTAATTTTTATTCTATACAACTAAGGAGACCATGGTGTCACTTTGGAGCCTGTGTAATGTAGCCATAACAGAAAGTGCTTAGGAAAACAGTGAACATCTATCTACTATCCTACTCTCTGTCGCCCCTAAAGGCAGTCATCTGCCTTTGGTATACCACACTGTTCTATGTGTTTTTAGGTCATATTACTTGTTTGTTTTGGAGGTATTTTGTAAGCTTTAGGCTGAACAGAACGACAATGTCATAAGTTATACTGCTGCGGTTTCCAAAATAGTGGCAAAAAAAATTCCTAAAAATACACCCTAAAAGTTATTTCTGCATGTTATTTGCAGAAAAAAAAAACGCTACAGCCAGATGTTTCCATAATATTTTCTGTAGCAGAAAAAATTGACTTAATTATTATTAAATATATAAAACAAAAGTAATAACATACATAGTAGATTGAGATGTCACAGGTAAGTAAAAAAAGAAGCTTTGGACATTTAGTAACTGATAAATAAAACCAAAGTGCAAGCCTTGCTCAGTAGAGAATGTATGGTGTGAATAAAAACAGACGTATATGCAAAATATAAGCACGAGCTGCAAATATGTATTTATCCGAAATAGAAGAAAAAGTGACCAACCTAGGAAGTAAGGCACAATCAGCAACACTTGTCAAAGTAAGCCACCTAGAAGGACACCCATATGTCTATATGTGACAGCACAACATGGCATAGAAAAATAGGATTGGATACCCACAAGGACCATATCCAAAGAGCAAGACAAGGAACCGGGTCCCAACACATGTTTTGCAGGAAATGCTTCTTCCAGGGGTGGTGGATGTTGAAATGCAGCATATTTAACAGATAAGAGATCCAATAAGGTGACTTTATTACTTACCCCACACATGTGTGAGGCTACACTCCTTGGCTTAGCGCCACCAGCTAAATACACGTAGCTATAAAACAGCGATGCCGATCATTTACAGTGGGCTCCACCGGTCAAAATTAATGTCGGGAACAGTTAAGCAAGTTTAAGATGAAATGATCTCTAAAAGGTCTAAAGTTAAAGATGACACATTTCGTTTGTATTGTTTTGGCACCTTGGAGATTTGTGTGCGCAAATAACTTTGACCAACTTTTCAGATCCTAATGAGCCTGTTAGGGTTATGGCTTTTTCTCTTTCATCATCAGGAAAGGCCAAGTGATGCAAATTTCCCAGTTTTATAAAAACTCAGCCTCCTCTAACCTTGTTAAATCAACAAAGGATCCAATAATTTTCTGTGCTATTAATAATCAATGAAAAACCCGTCCACTCTACTACTAAAATAGTTTACAGAGCAGAAAAAGCACAAATATCATGAATAGAAAATATTATTTATTGCTCAAAAATTGCAAAATATAAATAACAATTATTATATAATCCGGTATCCTAAGTGGTGGGACAATCTAAAGACTATTCATTCCTTTATACACATGGAGCAACAATGTCAATATAAACATTAATGTGAATCTCTATTAGACTAAGGCAGGGTGTACAACCAATGATAGGCCACATGAACTGAAAATAAAGCCATTCCCTACAATTGCTACAAACAGCCCGAGGGACAAGGCATACCATTCCACACATGTGAGTGTTCTTATGAATTAAGTTTTGGCAGTGTCTTTGTATAGAGTATGGCCTTATCTGCGTGAATGATGCTATTCCAGTGCTTGTAATCAAGCCATGACAGAGGTCGGGCTGTTTGTAGCAATTGTAGGGAATGGCTTTATTTTCAGTTCATGTGGCAAATCATCATAATTATACATCTTGTTTGTTCTACCAAGTGCATGACCTTACATTTATCCCCATTAAAGCTCATTTGCCATTTATCAGCCCAAGCTTCTAGTTTACATAAATCCTCCTGTAATATAAAATTGTCCTCCTCTGTATTTATTACCCTGCAGAGTTTAGTGTCATCTGCAAATATTGAAATACTACTCTATACCCCCCTACAAGATCATTAATAAATATGTTAAAGAGAAGCGGCCCCAATACTGACCCCTGTGGTACCCCACTGCTAACCGTGACCCAGTCCGAGTGTGCTCCATTAATATCCACCCTTTGTTTCCTATCCATGAGCCAGTTCTTAACCCACTTACACATATTTTCCCCTATCCCCATCGTTCTCATTTTTTGTATCAACCTTTTGTGTGGCACTGTATCAAAAGCTTTCAAAAAGTCCATATACATATATCCACTGCATTCCCTTGGTCCAGTCCTGAACTTACACCTTCATAAAAGCTTATCAGATTAGTTTGACAAGAACGGTCCCTCGTAAACCCATGCTGATACTGTGTCATGAGGTTATTCAGCCTCAGATACTCCAGTATAGTATCCCTTAAAAAACCCTCCAGGATTTTACCCACAGTAGATGTTAAGCTCACTGGCCTATGATTTCCAGGTTCAGTTTTTGCCCCCTTTCAGCAGCAGATGGAAGGAAGGGAGACATTCATTACCAGTGGGTAGGCGGAGCCCACACAGGATAGAACACCTCAGATTAAAAAGAGTGTTGACCGGCCCCTCCAGCTTGGGCTCCTCCTACTCCAGCTCTCCAGTCTAAAATTTGAGGTCACAGAGGATAGTCGCTGCTGGAGCAGCTCCTCAGAAATTTTTTTTATTTTAGTCGGACAGAGACTTGGACCGCCAGTGGTCTAGAGGTCTCAGGGGTCTCAGCGCTGCTGGACCCCCACCTCTCCCTTGGCGGATCTGTATTACCCTGTAAGGTGGTCCCTGCAGAACCCTGCCGGCCCTGGGGGATGAGGATTGCTTCCCTGGCGGGGACGCAAACCGCGCTTCTGGGGTCACTGCGTTCCCCGCCCTGGGGGGAAGCTACGGGCACAGCGCCACAAATCTCTGAGGGGTCCCTGTGGCGCTCAGCTGGGTGAGTACTCCACATTTTAATGTGTTTGAGTGCTTCAGCGGCTGCTGCGGCAGCCGCTGCTACATGTATTCAGTGTGGTGATTGTGTACTTTTGTCCGCAGGTGGATGCCTGCAGGACATGAGAGCGGAGTGAGTCGCGCGCTTTTTTTGAAACCGGCGGGGGGCGTGGCTTCGCGCTTTCCCATTTTTTCGCGGGCAGGAAGCGCTCTGAGCGCGCGCTTTACCCTGCTTTTTCTCTTCCGGCTTCTCTCCTCTAGCGCGGCAGCCATTACTGACGGCCTCCTCGGGCTCCTCACTCTCCGCTCTCCCCGACCAACCGAAAGGAACAAGGACACTACACCGCGGCCAGCTGGGTGAGTCGCTTCTACCTGTCAGGGCAGAAGCTTGACCCCCTCACCCCCACAGCGCAGGGCAAGGTACTGTCACACGGAACGCTCCCGCTACGATCACGATAGCGACGCATAATTTTGCGATCTTTTTTTTGTGATCGTTTTAATGTCGCTAGTAGCTGCCACAGTGGGCGATCTCATTGACGACGCATAAGTGGTTAGCGATCTCCTTAGCGACTTTGGCGGTCATTGCGATGTACAATTCAGCGCAATATTTTAGCGATCTCGTTGGCGTTCTTGTTTAGTGTGGCATACTTTTGAGGCACTGTCCTGCAGCTGTTACCTCATAAGAGGCACCTGGGGCTCGCACACCCTTTTCATTAAACAAGGGTTGTGGGGAGTCTGCGACATTAACCCCTTCTTTGGCGGTTAACCCTTTATTGGGAGACAGCTGGGGTAGCTCTCTCTTTAAGAGCTTTAACCCTTCAGCGTTCGTTTTGCCTTTGAAAACCACACTGTTCTAGTTGCTGACAGGTTTTGACCTGCCATATACTGTGTGAGGGCATGTCAGATCAGGGTCCAGGAGGTGCGGACCGTCTCCCAGATCCGCTACAGGATCAGTCTCGCGTATCTGACACGCAGACCTCGACGGCGTCAAGCGCAGCGGTCGGAGGTGTCAGTGATGTCAAAATGGAGGCCCTCGCTCGTTCTATTAATGGCCTTTCTGACCTTCTAGGTTATTGGGTGTCAGCTAGATCCTCTCATGGTAGGAAGCGACACAGGCCGGTGCCATCTTCCCCGCGTAGCGACTCGGAGATTTCGGGCATGGAGGGTTCCCCTTCAAGCTCGGATGGGGAGATGTCCGATTCGGATAAGGAGGATCGGCAAGGACATTCTGCCTCTCTTTTGAGCCGTACAGAGGCTTTTATTGGAGCCATGAGGGAGGCGTTACAGTTACCGGAGGAGGTAACTAGACGTCCTGGTAAGTCGGCCCGGATGTTTCAGGAGTCGCATAGGTCGCGATCAGCCTTACCATCTCTGGATGAGCTTAATGGGGCAGTGGAGAAGGAACGCCTGTGTCCAGATAAACGTTTTCAGGGGACACGGTTTTTTGAGACGCTGTATCCGTGTACGACGGAGTTGATTGATAATTGGATTCCTTCTCCTGAAGTGGATGTCCCTTTATCCCAGCTTAGCAAATCCTCATTACTTCCTGTTAAAGGGAAGGAGAGTCTGCAGGATCCGCTGGACAGAAAAATGGAGATGGCAGCGAAATCCATCTACGAGGCCGCGGGTCATGGATTCAGAGCAGTGCTAGGATCCATGTGTGCTTGTAAAGCTTCCCTGAGCTGGTTAGACCGTCTATGGACGGCGTGGCAAGATGGATCCCCACTATCCGAAGGTAGAGGGGCTTTTCAAGTCATTGGAGGATGCAGCCCGATATGGCAGTGATGCAGGTTTGGATACTGCCTCAATGCTGTCCAGGGCACAATCCTCGGCGATCACAGTCAGGAGAGCACTGTGGCTTAGACAGTGGACCGGAGACGCGGTTTCCAAGCAAGGTTTGCTTTCTTTAGCTTACAAGGGTGGTCAGCTATTTGGATCTGACCTCACGGAGCTGATTGCCAAGGCAAAGGCAAAAGAAACTGCTTTACCGCAGCGAAGAGCTGTGACTTCTGCGTCTGGCAGGCATAGTGCCGGTAGTAGTCGGCGGTCCTTTCGGTCCAGGGGACGGTTCGGTCAGCCCTCTTGGGGATCGGGTCGTCCCTCTTTTTCAGGAAAAAAGAACGCTCAGAAATGCCGCACTCCCTGGAAACAGAGCTTCCGCCAAGACAAGCGGGAAGCTGACAAAAAGCCCGCTAAGGCGGACTGACGCCAGGGTCTCACTCGAGGGCTCTCGAGTGGGAGGTCGCCTGCTCCAATTCGAACCGACTTGGGCTTCCGCGTGTCGGACGCCTGGGTGACGCGGGTTGTGTCGGCAGGCTACTTCATAGAGTTTCTTTCTCGACCCCCAGACAGTTTTTGCCAATCCCGCATTCCGTCAGAGCCGAGCTATTTGCCGCTCTACTGCGGGAGGTCGATTCCCTTCTGCAGAAGGGTGTGGTGGTACCAGTTCCACCGGAGGACCGGGGAAGAGGGTTTTATTCCAACCTCTTTGTGGTCCCCAAAAAGGACAAATTTCGCCCCATTCTGGATCTCAAAAGATTGAATCGGCATGTCCGCACCCGGAAATTCCGCATGGAGTCACTTCGCTCCGTTTGTGGCGGCCTTGTCGCAGAACGATTTTTTTGGTGTCAATCGACATTCGCGACGCTTATTTGCATGTCCCCGTCGGAAGGGCCCACCAACGCTTCCTTCGTTTTGCCATAGGTCAGGACCATTACCAGTTTGTGGCCCTGCCATTCGGGTTGGCCTCAGCACCCAGAGTTTTTACAAAAATTCTGGCTCCTCTCATGGCGATTCTGCGAAGACAGGGGGTTACGATTCTTCCCTATCTGGACGACCTTTTGATTGTGGCGTCCTCAAAGGAGGAGGCGGTGACGGCTCGCAATCTATCCCTTCAGCTCCTGGAGGACTTCGGGTGGCTGGTCAATTGGGAGAAGTCATCTCTGGAACCGTTGCAGTCAATCCTGTTTTTGGGAATGCATTTCGACACGGTACGAGCAGTGGTGTCTCTGCCTCCAGACAAGCAAGCGAGTCTTCTTCGTCATGTACAGGTCATGAAGTCTGCAACAGCAATGCCCCTTCGAAGGTGTATGCGCCTTCTGGGTTTGATGGTGGCGTCAATGGAAGCAATTCCGTTTGCCCAATTTCATTCCAGGGCTCTCCAAATGTTCATCTTGAACCGTTGGGATCGATCGCAGTTTTCACTGGATTGCAGTGTCATCATCTCCCACAGGGTGAGAGAGTCTCTAGAATGGTGGTTACGTCCGGAAGCGTTATCCTGGGGAAGTCCTTCCTTCCTCCGAGGTGGTCGATCATAACCACCGATGCCATCCTGACGGGCTGGGGGGGGTGTCTGGAACGATCTCTGGATTCAGGGAGTATGGTCGTTGGAAGAGTCTGTCCTGCCGATCAACATCCTGGAATTGAGGGCAATTTTCCTTTGCCTCCAACACTGGACGGTCCCTTTAAGCGGTCTACCAGTCCGAGTGCAGACAGACAACGCGTCAGCGGTCGCGTATATCAACCATCAAGGTGGGACGAGGAGCTTCAGGCTCATGATGGAAGTGTCTCGAATTCTGGTATGGGCCGAGGCCAGAGTGCCAGCCATCTCTGCGATTCACATTCCAGGAGTTCAGAATATCACAGCGGACTTCCTCAGTCGTGAAAAGATGGATCCCGGAGAATGGAGTCTTCATCCGGAAATTTTTGCACTGCTGTGCTCCCGTTGGGGAACTCTCCAAGTGGATTTGATGGCATCCAGGTTCAATGCCAAGTTACCGACGTTCATGTCCAGGTACAAGGACCCGAAGGCTGTGGCGGTGGATGCTCTGGTGGCTCCTTGGGACCAATTCGAGCTAATCTGTGTTCCCGCCGATATCCTTACTTCCTCTGGTGTTGCGTCGGATCAGACTGGAGAGAGTCCCGGCTATGTTGATAGCCCCAGATTGGCCGAGGAGGACGTGGTTCTCGACACTGGTGTCGCTTCTGGCAGCGCCTCCACTTCCACTCCCTCTTCGCCCGGACCTGTTAACCCAAGGGCCCGTTCGTCACCCGGACCTGAAGTCTCTGCGTTTGACGGCGTGGCTCTTGAGACCGAAATCTTGACCCGTCAAGGTTTTTCAGCCGAAGTCATTGCCACTCTGCGAGCTGCCAGAGGTCCGGCTACTACTAGGATTTATCACAAGACTTGGGAAGCCTTCTTTTCGTGGTGTTCGGGTTCTTCTAGGAACCCGAGGATTTTTTCCATTCCCAATTTGTTGGCCTTTTTGCAGTACGGGCTGGACAAGGGTTTGGCAGTTAGCACACTGAAAGGGCAGGTTTCTGCTCTGTCCTTGCTTTTTCGGAATGCTATCGCCTCGCGTAGGGACGTACGTTCCTTTTTTCGCGGGGTAACCCGTCAATTTCCTTCGCGGAAGGCGCTTGTGTCTCCTTGGCGGCTCAATCTTGTCTTGGAGGCTCTTCAACATGGGCCTTTTGAGCCTATGGACTCTGTTAGTCTTTCTTTGCTCTCTTGGAAGGTTGCCTTCCTAGTGGCGGTCACTTCTTTGAGAAGGGTTTCTGAGTTGGCGGCTCTTTCTTGTTCGCCTCCTTTTCTGGAGTTTCACCCAGATCGCGTAGTGCTTCGCACACGGGGTGACTTTCTACCTAAGGTGGTGTCACAATTTCATGTTAACCAGGATATTGTGTTGCCCTCGCTCTATCCGGAGCCGAGGAATGCGAAGGAACGGGCCTTGCACACATTGGATTTAGTGCGGGCTTTGAAGTTCTATTTGTCTATTACTCAAAGTTTTCGGAAGTCGGATTCTCTGTTTGTGATTCCAGCAGGTCGTCGACGTGGGCAACGAGCTTCCAAGGACTCTATAGCTCGTTGGATTCGGTCGGCCATTTTAGAGGCTTACCGACTTAAGGGCGAACCTTGCCGATTAAGATTCGAGCTCACTCCACGAGGGCTGTGGGTTCATCGTGGGCTTTTCATCAAGGAGCCTCGGCAGCTCAGCTCTGCCGGGCGGCGACCTGGCGTTCCGTCCACACATTTACATAATTTTATAAGGTGGACGTCAGTGCTTCCGCTGATGCGGCCTTAGGACGTAGGGTCCTGCAGGCAGCTGTAGTTTAAAGTTCTTGTGAACTTGTTTTTTAGCGCTAGTTGTGCATTTATTTAAGTTGTTGGGAATCTGCCTCTGTTGGTTTTTTGCCCACCCTTAATTTCTGGACTGCTTTGGGACGTCCCACTGGTAATGAATGTGTCTCCCTTCCTTCCATCTGCTGCTGAAATACGGATTTTGGTAAGACCTTACCTGTAAAATCCTTTTCAGCGAAGGAAGGAAGGGAGACACAGATCCCTCCCATGGCAGAAGTGTGTTGTTGTGTTTTCAGATGCGGCGTGACCCTTCTCTGATAGCGATTATCTGGGCTGAGGTCGGCACGCTAAGGCTCTTTTCCAGCATTGCCAGCTCATCGCAGTGGTCAGGTTCAGTGAGTAGTACTTGGGACTGTGTGGTTTTTTCGGCTATATGCATAACCTGTCTTCTTGTTTTTTCTCTGAAGTCCTTCAGAAGGGGTTATGTTGCTACGCTGGTGATATTTTCTCTTCCTTAGCTTGTGTACGGACTGGAGAGCTGGAGTAGGAGGAGCCCAAGCTGGAGGGGCGGTCAACACTCTTTTTAATCTGAGGTGTTCTATCCTGTGTGGGCTCCGCCTACCCACTGGTAATGAATGTGTCTCCCTTCCTTCCTTCGCTGAAAAGGATTTTACAGGTAAGGTCTTACCAAAATCCGTATTTTTGAATATTGGCACCACATTTGCTATACGCCAGTCCTGTGGTACAGACCCCATTATTATGGAATCTTTAAAGATTAAAAATAATGGTCTATATATGACTGTACTTAATTCCTGCAGTACTCGGGGTTGTGGTACATTGTTCTACTATTGAGAGACACCTGCACAAATTTGGCCTAAGCCTATCATGGGATGCGTGGGGCCCTTCATCCCAAATCCCTGGATGCGTGGGGCCCTTCATCCCAAATCCTGGATGCGTGGGGCCCTTCATCCCAAATCCGGGATGCGTGGGGCTCTTCATCCCAAATCCCGGGATGCGTGGGGCTCTTCATCCCAAATCCGGGATGCGTGGGGCTCTTCATCCCAAATCCCGGGATGCGTGGGGCCTTCATCCCAAATCCGGATGCGTGGGGCTCTTCATCCCAAATCCTGGGATGCGTGGGGCTCTTCATCCCAAATCCTGGGATGCGTGGGGCTCTTCATCCCAAATCCTGGGATGCGTGGGGCTCTTCATCCCAAATCCTGGGATGCGTGGGGCTCTTCATCCCAAATCCTGGGATGCGTGGGGCTCTTCATCCCAAATCCTGGGATGCGTGGGGCTCTTCATCCCAAATCCTGGGATGCGTGGGGCTCTTCATCCCAAATCCTGGGATGCGTGGGGCTCTTCATCCCAAATCCTGGGATGCGTGGGGCTCTTCATCCCAAATCCTGGGATGCGTGGGGCTCTTCATCCCAAATCCTGGGATGCGTGGGGCTCTTCATCCCAAATCCTGGGATGCGTGGGGCTCTTCATCCCAAATCCTGGGATGCGTGGGGCTCTTCATCCCAAATCCTGGGATGCGTGGGGCTCTTCATCCCAAATCCTGGGATGCGTGGGGCCCTTCATCCCAAATCCTGGGATGCGTGGGGCCCTTCATCCCAAATCCTGGGATGCGTGGGGCCTTCATCCCAAATCCTGGGATGCGTGGGGCCCTTCATCCCAAATCCTGGGATGCGTGGGGCCCTTCATCCCAAATCCTGGGATGCGTGGGGCCCTTCATCCCAAATCCTGGGATGCGTGGGGCCCTTCATCCCAAATCCTGGGATGCGTGGGGCCCTTCATCCCAAATCCTGGGATGCGTGGGGCCCTTCATCCCAAATCCTGGGATGCGTGGGGCCCTTCATCCCAAATCCTGGGATGCGTGGGGCCCTTCATCCCAAATCCTGGGATGCGTGGGGCCCTTCATCCCAAATCCTGGGATGCGTGGGGCCCTTCATCCCAAATCCTGGGATGCGTGGGGCCCTTCATCCCAAATCCTGGGATGCGTGGGGCCCTTCATCCCAAATCCTGGGATGCGTGGGGCCCTTCATCCCAAATCCTGGGATGCGTGGGGCCCTTCATCCCAAATCCTGGGATGCGTGGGGCCCTTCATCCCAAATCCTGGGATGCGTGGGGCCCTTCATCCCAAATCCTGGGATGCGTGGGGCCCTTCATCCCAAATCCTGGGATGCGTGGGGCCCTTCATCCCAAATCCTGGGATGCGTGGGGCCCTTCATCCCAAATCCTGGGATGCGTGGGGCCCTTCATCCCAAATCCTGGGATGCGTGGGGCCCTTCATCCCAAATCCTGGGATGCGTGGGGCCCTTCATCCCAAATCCTGGGATGCGTGGGGCCCTTCATCCCAAATCCTGGGATGCGTGGGGCCCTTCATCCCAAATCCTGGGATGCGTGGGGCCCTTCATCCCAAATCCTGGGATGCGTGGGGCCCTTCATCCCAAATCCTGGGATGCGTGGGGCCCTTCATCCCAAATCCTGGGATGCGTGGGGCCCTTCATCCCAAATCCTGGGATGCGTGGGGCCCTTCATCCCAAATCCCGGGATGCGTGGGGCCCTTCATCCCAAATCCCGGGATGCGTGGGGCCCTTCATCCCAAATCCCGGGATGCGTGGGGCCCTTCATCCCAAATCCCGGGATGCGTGGGGCCCTTCATCCCAAATCCCGGGATGCGTGGGGCCCTTCATCCCAAATCCCGGGATGCGTGGGGCCCTTCATCCCAAATCCCGGGATGCGTGGGGCCCTTCATCCCAAATCCGGGATGCGTGGGGCCCTTCATCCCAAATCCCGGGATGCGTGGGGCCCTTCATCCCAAATCCCGGGATGCGTGGGGCTCTTCATCCCAAATCCCGGGATGCGTGGGGCTCTTCATCCCAAATCCTGGGATGCGTGGGGCTCTTCATCCCAAATCCTGGGATGCGTGGGGCTCTTCATCCCAAATCCTGGGATGCGTGGGGCTCTTCATCCCAAATCCTGGGATGCGTGGGGCTCTTCATCCCAAATCCTGGGATGCGTGGGGCTCTTCATCCCAAATCCTGGGATGCGTGGGGCTCTTCATCCCAAATCCTGGGATGCGTGGGGCTCTTCATCCCAAATCCTGGGATGCGTGGGGCTCTTCATCCCAAATCCTGGGATGCGTGGGGCCCTTCATCCCAAATCCTGGGATGCGTGGGGCCCTTCATCCCAAATCCTGGGATGCGTGGGGCCCTTCATCCCAAATCCTGGGATGCGTGGGGCCCTTCATCCCAAATCCTGGGATGCGTGGGGCCCTTCATCCCAAATCCTGGGATGCGTGGGGCCCTTCATCCCAAATCCTGGGATGCGTGGGGCCCTTCATCCCAAATCCTGGGATGCGTGGGGCCCTTCATCCCAAATCCTGGGATGCGTGGGGCCCTTCATCCCAAATCCTGGGATGCGTGGGGCCCTTCATCCCAAATCCTGGGATGCGTGGGGCCCTTCATCCCAAATCCTGGGATGCGTGGGGCCCTTCATCCCAAATCCTGGGATGCGTGGGGCCCTTCATCCCAAATCCTGGGATGCGTGGGGCCCTTCATCCCAAATCCTGGGATGCGTGGGGCCCTTCATCCCAAATCCTGGGATGCGTGGGGCCCTTCATCCCAAATCCTGGGATGCGTGGGGCCCTTCATCCCAAATCCTGGGATGCGTGGGGCCCTTCATCCCAAATCCTGGGATGCGTGGGGCCCTTCATCCCAAATCCTGGGATGCGTGGGGCCCTTCATCCCAAATCCTGGGATGCGTGGGGCCCTTCATCCCAAATCCTGGGATGCGTGGGGCCCTTCATCCCAAATCCTGGGATGCGTGGGGCCCTTCATCCCAAATCCTGGGATGCGTGGGGCCCTTCATCCCAAATCCTGGGATGCGTGGGGCCCTTCATCCCAAATCCTGGGATGCGTGGGGCCCTTCATCCCAAATCCTGGGATGCGTGGGGCCCTTCATCCCAAATCCTGGGATGCGTGGGGCCCTTCATCCCAAATCCTGGTATGGATGGTCCCCTCATCCCCAATCCTGGTGTGCATGGTACCCTCTATCCTGGTATGCATGTTACCCCTCATCCCCCCATCCTGGTATACATGGTCCCCTCGTCCCCTTCCTGATATGCATGGTCCCCTCACTCCCAGTCCTGATATGCATGGTCCCCTCACCCCCCCAATGCTGGTATGCATGGTCCCCCCTCATCCATATATTAGGATGCATGGTCCCCTCACCCCCCAATCCTGGTATGCATGGTCCCCTCACCCCCCCAATGCTGGTATGCATGGTCCCCCCTCATCCATATAGTAGGATGTATGGTACCCCCTCACACCCAATCCTGGTATGCATGGTCCCCTCATCCCCAATCCTGGTATACATGGCACCCCTTACCTCCCAATTCTGGTATGCATGGTCCCCTCACCCACCTATCCTGGTATGCATGTTATCCCTCATCCCCCATTCCTGGTATGCATGGCCCCCTCACCCCTCCAATACTGGTATGCATGGTCCTCTCACCCTCATCCTTGTATGCATGGTCCCCTCACCCCCCCCTATCCTGGTATGCCTCGTCTCCTCACCCCCAATCCTGATATGCATGGTCCCCTCACTCCCCTATCCTGGCATGCATGGTCCCCGATCCCCTCTCCCCCCTATCCTGGTATGCATGGTTCTCTCACCCCCAATCCTGGAATGCATGGTCCCCTCACCCCCCAATCCTGATGTGCATGGTCCCCTCACCCCCCAATCCTGATGTGCATGGTCCCCTCACCCCCTAATCTCGATGTGCATGGTCCCTCACCCCCCAATCTCGATGTGCATGGTCCCCTCACCCCCCCAATCTCGATGTGCATGGTCCCCTCACCCCCCAATCTCGATGTGCATGGTCCCCTCACCCCCCCAATCCTCATGTGCATGGTCCCCTCACCCCCCCAATCCTGATGTGCATGGCCCCCTCACCCCCCAATCCTGATGTGCATGGCCCCCTCACCCCCCCAATCCTGATGTGCATGGCCCCCTCACCCCCCCAATCCTGATGTGCATGGCCCCCTCACCCCCCCAATCCTGATGTGCATGATCCCCTCACCCCCCAATCCTGATGTGCATGATCCCCTCACCCCCCAATCCTGATGTGCATGGTCCGCTCACCCCCCAATCCTGATGTGCATGGTCCCCTCACCCCCCCAATCCTGATGTGCATGGTCCCCTCACCCCCCAATCCTGATGTGCATGGCCCCTCACCCCCCCAATCCTGATGTGCATGGCCCCCTCACCCCCCAATCCTGATGTGCATGGTCCCCTCACCCCCCAATCCTGATGTGCATGGTCCCCTCACCCACCCAATCCTGATGTGCATGGTCCCCTCACCCACACCAATCCTGATGTGCATGGTCCCCTCACCCACCCAATCCTGATGTGCATGGTCCCCTCACCCCCCCAATCCTGATGTGCATGGTCCCCTCACCCACCCTATCCTGATGTGCATGGTCCCCTCACCCCCCCTATCCTGATGTGCATGGTCCCCTCACCCCCCCTATCCTGATGTGCATGGTCCCCTCACCCCCCTATCCTGATGTGCATGGTCCCCTCACCCCCCTATCCTGATATGCATGGCCCCCTCACTGTTATTAACCCCTTCACCCCCAAGGGTGGTTTGCACGTTAATGACCTGGCCAATTTTTACAATTCTGACCACTGTCTCTTTATGAGGTTATAACTCTGGAACGCTTCAACGGATCTTCGCGATTCTGAGATTGTTTTCCCGTGACATATGGTACTTCACGTTAGTAGTAAAATTTCTTCGATATAACTTGCGTTTATTTTTGAAAAAAATGCAAATATGGCGAAAATTTTGAAAGTTTTGCAATTTTCAAACTTTGAATTTTTATTCCCTTAAAACAGAGAAATATGTCACACAAAATAGTTAAGAAATAACATTTCCACATGTCTACTTTACATCAGCACAATTTTGGAATCAAAATTTTTTTTTCTTAGGAAATTATAAGGGTTAAAAGTTGACCAGCGATTTCTCATTTTTACAACAAAATTTACAAAGCCATTTTTTTTTAGGGACCACCTCATATTTGAAGTCACTTTGAGGGGTCTATATAGCAGAAAATACCCAAAAGTGACACTATTCTAAAAACTGCACCCCTCAAGGTACTCAAAACCACATTCAAGAAGTTTATTAACCCTTAGGTGCTTCACAGGAGCTGAAGCAACGTGGAAGGAAAAAATTAATATTTAACTTTTTAGCCACAAAAATGATCTTTTACAAACTTTTTTTTTTTTATTTTCACAAGGGTAAAAGAAGAAAATGGACAGATAAAGTTGTTGTGCAATTTCTCCTGAGTACGCCAATACCCCATAAGTGGAGGAAAATCACTGTCTGTGCGCACAGCAGAGCTCATAAGGGAAGGAGCGCCGTTTGACTTTTTCAAACTAAAATTGGCTGGAATTGAGATTGGATGCCATGTCGCGTTTGGAGAGCCCCTGATGCGCCTAAACAGTGGAAACCCCCCCACAAGTGACACCATTTTGGAAACTAGACCCCCTAAGCAACTTATCTAGATCTGTTGTGAGCACTTTGAACCCCCAAGTGTTTCACAAAAGTTTATAATGCCTGGGTGTGAAAAAAAAAAAAAACAATTTTCCACAAAATGATTTTTTAGTCCCAAGTTTTTGATTTTTCCCAAGGAAATTGGACCCCAAAAGTTGTTGTCCAATTTGTCCTGAGTACGTTGATACCCAATATGTGGGGGGGGGGAAACTGTTTGGGCGCACGGCAGGGCTTGGAAAGGAAGTAGTAACGTTTTGGAATGCAGACGTTGATGGGGGTCATGTTCCTTTTGCAGTGCCCCAGATGAGCCTAAAACAGTAGAAACCCCCCACAAGTGACCACATTTTGGAAACTAGACCCCCTAAGGAACTTATCTAGAGCTTTGGTGAGCACTTTGAACCCCCAAGTGCTTCACACAAGTTTATTATGCCCAGACATGAAAATAAAAAATCCTATTTTTTTTCCCTCAAAAATTATTTTTAGTCACTAATTTTTTATTTTAACAAGGGTAACAGGAGAAATTGGACCACAAAAGTTGTTGTCCAATTTGTCCTGAGTACGCTGATACCCGATATGTGGGGGGGAACCAATGTTTGGGCGCACGGCAGAGCTCGGAATGGAAGGAGCACCATTTGACTTTTTCCAACCAAAATTGGCAGGAATTGAGTTTGGATGCCATGTTGCATTTGGAGAGCCTCTGATGTACCTAAACAGTGGAAACCCCCCACAAGTTACCCCATTTGGGAAACTAGACCCCCTAAGGAACTTATCTAGATCTTTCGTGAGCAATTTGAACCCCCAAGTGCTTCACACAAGTTTATAACGTAGAGCCGTAAAATTAAAAAATCATATTTCAGCTGCAGATGGAAGGAAAGGAGACACACTAGTTCATAACTAGTGGGTAGGCGGAGCCCCAGATAAGATTGACACCTCAGATTAAAAAGATTGTTGACCGGCCCCTCCAGCTCGGGCTCCTCCTACTCAGCTCTCCAGTCTAAAATTTGAGGTCTCAGAGGATAGTCGCTGCTGGAAGCAGCTCCTCAGAAGATTTTATTATTTTTTATCGGACAAGAGACTTGGATCACCAGAAGTGGTCTAGAGGTCTCAGGGGTCTCAGCGCTGCTGGACCCCAACCTCTCCCTTGGCGGATCTGTATTACCCTGATGGTGGTCCCTGCAGAATCATGCCGGCCCTGGGGGATGAGGATGGCTTCCCTGGCGGGGACGCAAACCGCGCTGCATGGGGTCACTGCGTTCCCCGCCCTGGGGGGAAGCGATGGGCATAGCACCAGAAACCCCTGGGGGTCCCTGTGGCGCTTCGGCTGGTGAGTACCCCGCATTTTTATTAATGTGTGTGTGAGTGCTTAAGCGACTGCTGCGGCAGCCGCTGTACAATACATGTCGGTGACTGGTGTGTTTTGTCAGCAGGCTAATGCCTGCAGGACATAGGAGAGAGGAGTGCGCGCCTTTTTATTTGAATTTTCGCGCCGCTCTGAGCGCGCGCTTCACTGCAGTCTCCATTTCTGGCTTCTCTCATGAAGCACACGGAGACACAGCGCGGCAGCCATTAAAGAAGCAGGCTGAAAGCTTCTTCTGGCTCTTCTCCCTCCTCCCCTCCCGGCAAGATGTTACACTGTGGCCAGTTGGGTGAGTCGCTTCTAGCTCGCGGGCAGAAGCTTTATCCCTTCACCCCCACAGCGCGGGCGCCTTCTGAGGCACTAATGAGTGACAGACTGCGCTGTCCTGCGGCTGTTATCGCATAAGGGGCTCGCACACTCTTTTCAATAATAATAAAGAGGTTGTGGGGAGTCTGCGATTTTAATACTGCCACTATACGTTCCCACTAACGATCCTGATAACGACGCATACTAATGCGATCGTTTGTGTGATTATTTTTTAATGTCGCTAGTAGCTGCCAATCTGGGCGATCTCATTAACATCGCATAAGCGGTTAGCGATCCCCTTAACAACTTTGGCGGTCATTGCGATATACAAAACAGCGCAATTTTTTAGCGATCTTGTGGAACGTTTTTCTGTTAGTGTGGCATAGCGGTCCTGCAGCTGCTACCTTATAAGAGGCACTTGGGGCTCGCACAACTTTTTCATTTTCAAGGTTGTGGGGAGTGTGCTACTTTAACCCCTTCTTAGGCGGTTAACTCTTAATGCTGGGGTAGCTCTCTCTTTAAGAGCTTTAACCCTTCAGCGATTGTTTTTCTTTAAGAAACTCACTGTTCTAGTTACTGACAGGTTTAACCTGCCATATACTGTGCAAGGACATGTCAGAATCTGACACGCAGGTTCCAGTGGTATCAAAATGGACCCTCGCTGGTTTCTATTGATGGCCTGTCTGACCTTCTAGGTTATGGAGTGTCAGCTAGATCCTCTCAAGGAAGCAACACAAATCGGTGCCTTCCTTCTCGCGTAGCGAAGATGTCCTTTTCGGACAAGGAGGATCGGCAGGGACACTCTGCCTCTCTCATGGACCGTACTATTGGAGCCATGAGGGCGTTACAGTTACCAGAGAGAGGTAACTAGACGTCCTGGTAAGTCGGCCCGGATGTTTCAGGAGTCGCATAGGTCGCGACGGCTTTACAAACTGTATCCCTTTTCTACGGAGTTGATTGTTAATTGGATCTCCTGAAGTGAATGTCCCTTTATCCCAGCTTAGCAAATCTTCCTGGTAAAGGAAGGCGAGTCTGCAGGATCTGCTGGACAGAAAAATGGAGATGGCAACAATATCCATCTGCGAGGCCGCGGGTCATGGATTCAGTATTAAGGATCTATGTGTACTTGTAAAGTTTCCCTGAGCCGTTTGGACCGTCTACGGACGGCGTGACAAGATGGATCCCCTCTATCGAGATAGATGGGCTTTTCAAGTTGAAGGATACTGCGTCACTGCTATCCAGGGCGCAATCCTCGGCAGTCACAGTCAGAAGAGCACTGTGGCTTAGACAGTGGAACGCGGTTTCCAAGCAGGGTTTGCTATCTTTAGCTTACAAAGTGGTCAGCTATTTGAATCTGACCTCACAGAGCTGATTGCTGAGGCAAAAGAAACAGCTTTACCGCAGCGCAGAGCTGTGACTTCTGCGTCTGGCAGGACTAGTGCCGGTAGTTGTCGGCGGTCCTTTCGGTCCAGGGGATGATCCGGTCAACCCTCTGGGGGTTTGAGTCGTTCCTCTTTTTAAAAAAAAAAAAAAAAAAAAAAAAGGGGAATTCTCAGATATTCCGCATACCCTGGAAACAGAACTTCCATTAAGACAGAAGCTGGCAAAAGACCCGCTAAAGCGGTCTGACGTCTGGGTCTCACTCGAGCGCTCTCGAGTGGAGGGTCGTTTTACTCCAATTCAAACCGACTTGGGTTTCCCGTGTGTCGGAAGCCTGGGTGACACAGGTTGTGTTGGCAGGCTACTTCAATAGAGTTTCTTTCTCGACCCCCGGACAGTTTTTGCCAATCTCGCATTCCGTCAGAGCCGAGCTATTTGCCGCGCTACTACGAGAGGTCGATTCCCTTCTGCAGAAGGGTGTGGTGATACCGGTTCCGCAGAGGACCGGGGAAGAGGATTCTTATTCCAACCTCTTTGTGGTCCCCAAAAAGGAGGACAAATTTCGCCCTATTTTGGATTTCAAAGATGAATCGGCATGTTTACATCCCGAAAATTCCGCATGGAGTCGCTTCGCTCCGTTGTGGCAGCCCTGTCGCAGAACGTCTTTTTGGTCAATCGACATTCGCGACGCTTATTTGCATGTTCCTGTCGGAAGGGCTCACCGGCGCTTCCTTCGTTTTGCCATAGGTCAGGACCATTACCAGTTTGTGGCTCTGCCATTCGGCTTGGCCTCGGCGCCCAGAGTTTTTACAGAAATTCTAGCGCCCCTCATGGCGATTCTTCGAAGACAGGGGGTTACGATTTCCCTACCTGGACGATCTTTTGATTGTGGCGTCCTCAAAGGAGGAGGCGGGGACGGCTCGCAATCTATCCCTTCAGCTCCTGGAGGATTTTGGGTGGCTGGTCAATTGGGAGAAGTCGTCTCTGGAACGTCGCAGTCAATCCTGTTTTTGGGGATGCTTTTCGACACGGTACGGACGGTGGTGTCCCTTCCTCCAGACAAGCGAGCATGTCTCTTTCAACATGTACAGATTATGAGGTCTGCGACAGCAATGTCCCTTCGGAAGTGTATGCGCCTTCTGGGTTTGACGTCCATGGAGGCACTTCCGTTTGACCAGTTTCATCCCAGGGTCCTCCAAAGGCTCATTCTGAGTCGTTGGGATCGATCGCAAGCTTCTCTGGATTGCAGCGTCATCATCTCTCACAGGGTGCGAGAATCCCTAGGATGGTGGTTATGTCCAGGAGCGTTATCCCTGGGGAAATCTTTCCTCCCTCCGAGGTGGTCGGTCATAACCACCGATGCCAGCCTGACGGGCTGGAGGGGGTGTCTGGAATGATCTTTGGATTCAGGGAGTATGGTTATCGGAAGAGTCTGTTCTACCGATCAACATCCTGGAATTGAGGGCAATTTTTTTCTTTTGCCTCCAACACTGGACGGTCCCTTTGAGCGGTCTGCCAGTCCGAGTGCAGACAGACAACGCGACGGCGGTCGCGTATATCAACCACCAAGGTGGGACAAGGAGCTCGAGGCTCATGATGGAGGTGTCTCGGATCCTGCTATGGGCCGAGACCAGGGTTCCAGCCATCTGTGTTTCCGCCGATATCTTTACTTCCTCTGGTGTTGCGTCGGATCAGCCTGGAGAGAATTCCGGCTATGTTGATAGCCCCGGATCGGCCAAGGAGGACGTGGTTCTCGACACTGGTGTCGCTTTTGGCGGCTCCGCCATTCCCACTTCCTCCTCGCCCGACCTGTTAACCCAGGGGCCCGTTCGTCATCCGGACTGAAGTCTCTGCGTTTGACGGCGTGGCTCTTGAGACCGAAATATTGACCCGTAGAGGTTTTTCAGCCGAAGTCATTGCCACTCTGCGAGCTGCCAGAGGTCCGGCTACTACTAAGATTTATCACAAGACTTGGAAGTCTTTCTTTTCGTGGTGTTCGGGTTCTTCAATGAATCCGAGGATTTTTTCCATTCCCAATTTGTTGGCTTTGCTGCAGTACGGGCTGGACAAAAGGTTTGGCAGTTAGCACTCTGAAAGGACAGGTTTTCTGCCCTGTCCTTGCTGTTTCGGAAGGCTATCGCCTCGCGTAGGGACGTACGTTCCTTTTTTCGCGGAGTAACCGTCAGTTTCCACCGCGGAAGGCGTCTGTGTCTCCTTGGCGGCTCAACCTTGTCTTGGAGGCTCTTCAGCATGTATCTTTTGAGCCTATGGGTTCTGCTAGCCTTTCTTTAATTTCTTGGAAGATTGCCTTCTTAGTGGCGGTAACCTCTTTAAGAAGGGTTTCTGAGTTGGCAGCTCTTTCCTGCTCGCCTCCTTTCCTGTAGTTTTTCCCGGATCGAGTAGTGCTTCGCACACGGGCGACTTTCTACCTAAGGTGGTGTCGCAATTTCATGTTAACCAGGATATTGTATTGCCCTCGCTTTGCCCGGGCCCAAGGAATGCGAAGGAACGGGACTTGCACAAATTGGATTTAGTGCGGACCTTGAAGTTCTATTTGTCTGTTACTCAAGGTTTTTAGGAACTCAGATTCTCTGTTTGTGATTCCAGCAGGTCGCAGGCGTGGTCAACGAGTTTCCAAGGTTTCTATAGCTCGTTGGATTTGGTCAGCCATTTTGGAGGCTTACCGTCTTAAAGGCGAACCTTGCCCGATTAAGATTCGAGCTCACTCCACGAGGGCTGTGGCTTCATCGTGGGCCTTTCATCAAGGGGCTTCGGCAGCTCAGCTCTGCCGAGCGGCGACCTGGGGTTCCGTCCACACATTTACAAAGTTTTATAAGGTGGACGTCAGTGCTTCCGCTGATGCGGCCTTAGGACATAGGATCCTGTAGGCAGCGGTATTTTTAAGTTTTAGTTAACTTGTATTTGGCGCCTGTTGTGCATTTATCTAGGTTGATGGGTTTCTGCCTCTTTTGGTTTTTTACCCACCCTAATTTTTGGACTGCTTTGGGACGTCCCACTAGTTATGAACTAGTGTGTCTCCTTTCCTTCCATCTGCAGCTGAAAGACGGATTTTGGTAAGAACTTACCTGTAAAATCCTTTTCAGCGAAGGAAGGAAAGGAGACACAGCTCCCTCCATGGCAGAAGTGTGTTGTTGTATTACAGATGCAGCGTGACCCTTCTCTGATAGCGATTTTCTGGGCTGAGGTCGACGCGCTACGGCTCTGTTCCAGCATTGCCAGCTTATCGCAGTAGTCAGGTTCAGTGAGTAGTACCTGGAACTGTGTGATTTTTGCCTACATGCATGCATAACCTGTACTCTTATGTTTTTTCTCTGAAGTCCTTCAGAAGGGGTTATGTTGCTCCGCTGGTGATATTGCTCTTCCTTAAGCTTGGGTACGACTGGAGAGCTGAGTAGGAGGAGCCCGAGCTGGAGGGGCCGGTCAACACTTTTTAATCTGAGGTGTCAATCCTATCTGGGGCTCCGCCTACCCACTAGTTATGAACTAGTGTGTCTCCTTTCCTTCCTTCGCTGAAAAGGATTTTACAGGTAAGTTCTTACCAAAATCCGTCTTTTTTTCCACAAAAATGATCTTTTCTCACCCCAATTTTTATTTTCCAAAGGGTAACAAGACTCCAAAAGTTATTGTGCAATTTGTCCTGAGTACGCTGATACCCCATATGTGGGGGGTAAACCACTGTTTAGGTGCATGGCAGAGTTTGGAAGGGGAAGGAGCGCCGTTTGACTTTTTCAACGCAGAATTGGCTGGATGCCATGTCGTGTTTGGAGAGCTCCTGATCTGCCTAAACAGTGGAAACCCCCGACAAATGACACCATTTTGGAAACTAGACCCCTCAAGGAACTTATCTAGATGTGTGCTGAGCACTTTGAACCCCCAAGTGCTTCACAGAAGTTTATAACGTACAGCCGTAAAATAAAAAAATCTTATTTATTTTTTTTTTTTACAAAAATGATTTTTTCGTCCCCAATATTTTATTTTCACAAGGGTAACAGGAGAAATTGGACCCCAAAAGTTGTCCAATTTGTCCTGAGTACGCGGATACCCAATATGTGGGAGAAAACTACTATATGGGTACACGTTGGGGCTCGGAAGGGAAGTAGTGACGTTTTGGATTGTAGACTTTGATGGAATGGTCAGGGGGCGTCATGTCGCATTTGGAGAGCCCCTGATGTGCCTAAACAGTGGAAACCCCCCACAAGTGACCCCATTTTGGAAAATAGACCCCACAAGGAACTTATCTAGATGTGTGGTGAGCGCTATGAAGCCCCAAGTGCTTCACAGAAGTTTATAACGTACAGCCGTAAAAACAAAAAAATTTTTTTTTTTTTTTTAAAAAATGATTATTTTTGCCCCCAGTTTTTTATTTTCCCAAGGATAACAGAAGAAATAGGACAAATTCCACAATAACTCTTGGGGTCCAGAGTACGCTGATACCCCATATGTGGGGATAAACTACTGTTTGGGCGCATGGCAGAGCTCAGAAGTGAAGGAGCACCGTTTGACTTTTTCAACGCAGAATTGGCTGGAATTGAGAGCAGACGCCATGACACATTTGGAAAGCCCCTGATGTGCCTAAACAGCGGAAACCCCCAATTCTAACTCCAACCCTAACCCCAAACACACCTAACCCTAGTCCCAGCCCTAACCACAAACCTAACCCTAACACACACCCCTAACCCTAACCTAATCATAACCCTAATACTAACTTTTTGCGCCAACCCTAACTTTAGCCGCAACCCTAACCTTAACCCCTTCAAGACCCAGCCTATTTTGACCTTAAAGACCTTGCCATTTTTTGCAATTCTGACCAGTGTCCCTTTATGAGGTAATAACTCAGGACGCTTCAACGGATCCTAGCGATTCTGAGATTGTTTTTTTTCGTGACATATTGGGCTTCATGTTAGTGGTAAATTTAAGTCGATAATTTTTTGCGTTTATTTGTGAAAAAAATGGAAATTTGGCGAAAATTTTGAAAATTTTGTAATTTTCAAATTTTTAATTTTTATTCTGTTAAACTAGAGAGTTATGTGACACAAAATAGTTAATAAATAACATTTCCCACATGTCTACTTTACATCAGCACAATTTTGGAACAACATTTTTTTTGTTAGGAAGTTATAAGGGTTAAAAGTTGACCAGCGATTTCTCATTTTTACAGCAAAATTTACAAAACCATTTTTTTTAGGGACCACCTCACATTTGAAGTCACTTTGAGGGGTCTATATGGCAGAAAATACCCAAAAGTGACACCTTTATAAAAACTGCACCCCTCAAGCTACTCAAAACTACATTCAAGAAGATTATTAACCCTTCAGGTGCTTCACAGGAACTAAAGCAACGTGTAAGGAAAAATTGGACATTTTAATTTTTCCAACAAAAATTTTCTTTTAGCATCAATTTTTTTCATTTTTACATGGGCATCAGGATAAAATGGATCCTAAAATTTGTTGGGCAATTTCTCCTGAGTACACAGATACCTCATATGTGGTCATAAACCACTGTATGGGGCGCACGGCAGGGCTCAGAAGGGAAGGAGCGCCATTTGACTTTTTTGAATGGAAAATATGCTGGAATATTTAGGGGTTGCCATGTCACATTTGGAGAGTCCCTGTGTGCCTAAACATTGGAGCTCCCCCACAAGTGACCCCATTTTGGAAACTAGACCCCCTAAGGAACTTATCTAGATGCATAGTGATCATTTTGAACCCCCAGGTGCTTCACAAATTGATCTGTAAAAAAAAGAAAGTACTTTTTTTTCACAAAAATTTTCTTTTAGCCTCAGTTTTTTCATTTTCACATGGGCAACAGTATAAATTGGATCCTAAAATTTGTGGGCAATTTCTCCTGAGTACACAGATACCTCATATGTGGTCATAAACCACTGTTTGGGCGCATGGCAGGGCTCAGAAGGGAAGCAGCGCCATTTGACTTTTGAATGGAAAAATATGCTGGAATATTTAGCGTTGCCATGTCGCATTTGGAGAGTCCCTGTGTGCTAAACATTGGAGCTCCCCACAAGTGACCCATTTTGAAACTAGACCCCTAAGGAACTTATCTAGATGCATAGTGACACTTTGAACCCCAGGTGCTTCACAATTGATCCGTAAAAAAAAGAAAGTACTTTTTTTTCACAAAATTTTCTTTAGCCCATTTTTTTCATTTTCACATGGCAACAGTATAAATTGGATTCTAAATTTGTTGGGCAATTCTCCTAGT
The DNA here is from genome assembly GCA_033576555.1 of Oophaga sylvatica. Taxonomy (NCBI): domain Eukaryota; kingdom Metazoa; phylum Chordata; class Amphibia; order Anura; family Dendrobatidae; genus Oophaga; species Oophaga sylvatica. The sequence continues at coordinate 429,310,736 of JARQOD010000005.1, read as the reverse complement.
ACACAGATACCTCATATGTGGTCATAAACACTGTTTGGGCGCACTGCAGGCTCAGAAGGAAGAGCGCCATTTGACTTTTTGAATAGAAAATATGCTGGAATATTTAGCGGTTGCCATGTCTCATTTGGAGAGTTCCTGTGTGCCTAAACATTGGAGCTCCCCCACAAGTGACCCCATTTTGGAAACTAGACGCCCTAAGGAACTTATCTAGATGCATAGTGAGCACTTTGAACCCCCCAGGTGCTTTACAGAAGTTTATAACGCAGAGCCGTGAAAATAAAATATTTTTTTTTTCTCAAAAAATGATTTTTTAGCCCACTATTTTTTATTTTCACAATGGTTACAGGAGAAATTGGACCCCGAAAGTTGTTGTCCAGTTTGTCCTGAGTACGCTAGTACCCCATATGTGGGGGGGAACCACTGTTTGGGCACACGTCAGGGCTCGAAGGGATGTAGTGACGCTTTGAAATGCCAACTTGATGGAATGGTCTGCGGCATCTTGTTACTTTGCAGAGCCCCTGATGCGCCTAACAGTAAAACTCCCCACAAGTGACCCCATTTTGGAAACTAGACACCGCAAAGAACTTATCTAGATGTGTGGTGAGCACTTTGAACCCCCAAGGGCTACACAGAAGTTTATAACGCCCGGGCATGAAAATAAAAAAATCATATTTTTTCCACAATCAGGATCTTTTAGTCCCCAATTTTTTTATTTTCGCAAGGGTAACATGAGAAATTAGACCCCAAAAGTTGTTGTCCAATTTGTCCTGAGTATGCTGATATCCCATATGTGGGAGAAAACTACTGTATGGGCACACGTCGGGGCTCGGATGGGAAGTAGTGACCTTTTGAAATGCCCACTTGATGGAATGGTCTTCGGGCGTCATGTTACGTTTGCAGAGTCACTGATGTGCCTAAACAGTAGAAACTCCCCACAAGTGACCCCATTTTGGAAACTAGATCCCCCAAGGAACTCCTCTAGATGTGTGGTGAGCACTTTGAATCTCCAAGTCCTTCACAGAAGTTTATAACGCAGAGCCGTGAAAATATAAAATCTTTTTTTTTTCCACAAAAATAATTTTTAGTCCCCAATTTTTTTCCCAATGTTAACAGGAGAAATTAGAACCCCCAAAGTTTGTTGTGCAATTTTTCCCGAGTACGCTGATACCTCATATGTGGGGATAAACCACTGTTTGGGCATACGTCGGGGCTTGGAATAAAGGGAGCACTGTTTGACTTTTTGAACGCAAAATTTGCAGGAATCAAGGGTGGCGCCATGTCGCGTATGGAGACCCCCTGATGTGCCTAAATAGTGGAACCCCTCAATTCTAACTCCAACCCTAACCCCAACACACCCCTAACGCCTACACACACCTAACCCTAATACAAACCCTAATCATAACCCTAACCCCAACACACCCTAATCCCAACTCTAACCATAAACCTAACTACAAGCCTAACCCTAATTCCAACCCTAACCCAAATTCCAACCCTAACCGTAATCTAACCTTTGCCCTAATGCTAACCCTAACCCTATTCTAACCCTAAGGCTGGGTTCATATTGCGTTTTACCAGCCCGTTCAACACGTAGCGTTGACCGGCTGGTAACGGTAATAGCATAACGCGATCGCGTTATGCTATACCCGCTAGCGCAGATGAATCAGCAGATAATCAGCCGCGGATCAGCAGCAAAATCAGTCGCGATCAGCAGCGAAATCCGCCGCGGATCAGCAGCGAAATCCGCCGCGGATCAGCAGCGAAATCCGCCGCCGATCAGCAGCGAAATCCGCCGCCGATCAGCAGCGAAATCCGCCGCCGATCAGCACGAAATCCGCCGCCGATCAGCAGCGAAATCCGCCGCCGATCAGCAGCGAAATCAGCTGCGGATCAGCAGCAAAATCCGCTAGGAAAAAAAAAAAAAATTCTTTATTTCATTTACTTTTTTTTATTTTGATCACTGTGACAGTTTATCACAGTGATCAAAAAAATTTTTGAACACTGGGGGGTGCACTGCGCATGGCGCCGGCCGGCGGGCGCACTGCGCATGCGCCCGCCATTTTCCAATATGGCGGCGCCCATGAAGAGGCCCGGCGGACGCCGGGCCCGATCGTGGGACATCGGTGGATCGGGAGAGGTGAGTAGGGGGGTCGGAAGGCTGGGGGGGGGATAGGAAGTGGGGCATGGACCAAAAGAGGAGGGAGCTGTAAGTGACGGCGGTGACCGATCGCTGCCATCTTTCGGTGGCGGCGGCCGATCACCGCCGTGACTCGGTTGGGGGGGTCAGGGCTCGGTCTCCAGCCATGGCAGATGCTATTGCAGCATCGGCCAGGCTGGATTGTAAATTTTCACCAATTAAATGTGAAATTTTAAACACATTGCTCTGTTTTGGGGGCTTTTTTCACTTTTAACAGCCAATCGAGCGATCGGGCCACGGGGGGGTTAAGCCAAACCCCCCTGGGGGGTGAAGCAAAAGGGTCCTGTAACTGCGGGCGGTGACCTTTGAGTGACCCTGGTCTCCGGCCCGCAGGGACGAGATCCTTTATGACGCCACATGGGCGTCATGGGTCGGATTGGCACAGGTTTTTCATGACGCCTACGTGGCGTCATGGTCGGAAGGGGGTTTAACCCAAAACCCTAATGGAAAAGGGAAAAATAAATACATTTTTTTTAATTTTATTATTTTTTCCTAACTAAGGGGGGAAAAGGGGGGTTTTGATTTACTATTTTATAGCTTTTTAAGATTGGCAGCTGTCACCGCTAAAAGCCGCTTTTTATTGAAAAAAAAATATTTTTTCCCATCTCCACATTTGAGAGCAATAATTTTTGCATATTTTGGCCCCAGAGTCATGTGGGGGTCTTTTTTTTGCGGTACATTGACGTTTTTATTGGTACCATTTTTGAGACGGCCTTTTTTTTGATCCTTTTTTTTTCGATTTTTGGGAGGTTAGAATGAAAAAAAAATCAGCAATTCATGAATTTCTTTTTGGGGAGGCGTTTATACCGTTCCGCGTGTGTTAAAATTGATAAAGCAGTTTTATTCTTCGGGCATACGATTACGGCGATACCTCATTTATATCATTTTTTTATGTTTTGGCGCTTTTTAGAATAAAAACAATTTTAAAAAAAAAAATTATTATTTTCATTTCTTTATTCTGCGAGCTATAACTTTTTTTTTTTTTCGCTGAGATTGCTGTATGGCGGCTCGTTTTTGCAGGACAAGACGTTTTCAGCGGTAATTTTTTATACGGTCTTTTTGATCGCGTGTTATTCCACTTTTTGTTTGGCGGTATGATGATAAAGCACTGTTTTTTTTTGCTTTGTTTTTTTTTTTTTTTTAAGGGGTTCCAAAAGGGGTTAAATAGTGGGCCAGGTTTATAGGGGGGGTTGTTACGGACGCGGCGATACCAAATAATTGTACTTTTAAATTTTTTTATTTTTTTTTATTTACAGGAAGAAATGAATTTATTGGGGAAATTTTTTTTTTTTTTTTTTGGAATTTTTTTTTCACACATGTTTTATTTTTTATTTTTTTTACTTTTTCACATTGTCCCAGGGTGGACATCACTGTAAAATGTCAGATCGCTGTCTCACAGTGTGCACAGCACTCTGTGAGACCACAAATCTCACAGGCAGCGCTGCAGGCTTCCCCGTGCCTGTTATCAGCAGGCACTGATGAAGCCGCCTCCCTCCAGGTCTCCGGCGCCATCTTGGACGGGTCCTGGGAGGGAGGAAAAACCTCAGAAAAAGCGCGATCAAAATTCGCGCTGTTCTGAGGGTCTCAGGGGAGCTCGCAGGGGCCCACTCCCTGCGCATGCTCCCCTTGGCCCCGGTACACCGCGATCATGTTTGATCGCGGTGTGCCAGGGGGTTTAAAGTGCCGGGAGCGGTCCGTGACCGCTCCTGGCACACATCCCGGGTGTCAGCGTGATAATCAGCTGACACCCGGCGGCGATTAGCTGCGCTCCCCCCCGGAGCGCAGCTGATCGCTATGACGTACTATCCCCGTCCATGGTCAGATTGTCACGGGTTTCTGGACGGGGTAGTACGTCAGATGTCGAGAGGATTAAACTGCACAGATACCCCAAAAAAAAAACATTTATACCACCTTTTATCCCTGTGCCCAACGCTTTCCGTTTGCTGGACGCCGGGGGAGGAGAGCGGCGCCGGAGTACGCGCATGCCCATACCGCCGGTCCGGCGCCATTTGCTGAAGACACACTGTAAAAAGGTCTTCACAAAATGGCGCCGGATTGCGCATGTCGATCCGACGCGCACTCCTGGTCTCCTGCCCCGGGAGAAGAGAAGCCCGCGGCAACGCTCCCCCGGTCAGGTAAGTATGGAGTATGGCGCCGGAGATCGTGGTTGCATCCAGTACGGGATACCGCGATCTCCGGCGCCATACAGGTACTCACCGCTCTTGATGCCTCACTCTGTCTGGGCCAGGGCTGCGCAGGCGTGTCCGCTTGTGCAGTCTATAAGGTTCAGACAGAGTGAGCTCCTAGCGTTATATTATAGATGATAGAGAAGAAAGTGACAGGTGAAAGTGTAGATAAAAAATGGATACTGTAGAATGTGTGTTTTTGGTTACTACAGATGGTTGTGATGCCACAGTTGTTTTTTTGGAACCTTGGACTTGTTTGCGTGGGTGAAACGTTATTTGTACTTTTTGTTTTAGGAAAAGAAAAAACCTAATTAAATTATTTTATTTATAAAAGGACCTTGATTTTCCCTGGTGCTGGCATGAGAGGGGTTACATCAAAATACAAATATCACAGTAAACATACTAACAATGATAGACAGAGGGAAGAGGACCCTGTCCTTGTGGGCTTACATTCTACAGGATGGAGAGGAAGGAGACAGTAGGTCGGGGGTTGCTGTAGCTCCAATGGTGTTGAGGTGGCCACGTGGTCATTACAGTTTGTAAGCTTTTTTTGAAGAGATGGGGTTTCAGGTTCTGTCTGAAGGATCCAAATGTGGTGGATAACCGGATGTGTTGGGGGCCCGAATTCCAGTGGATGGGGATACTCGGGAGAAGTCTTAGAGGCGATTGGGTGAGGAGTGAATAAGCGTGGAGGAGAGAAAAGGTCTTGGAAGGACTGGAGTTTTACATGAGGGAAATATTGAGAGATTAGTTCGGAAATATACGGAGGAGACAGGTTATGGATGGCTTTGTAGGTCAGTGTTGTAGTTTAAACTGGATACTCTGGGGAAATTGAGGAGCCAGTGAAGGGATTTGCAAAAAGGGGAAGCAGGAGTGTAGCGAGGAGAGGGATTAATTTGTCGGTCAGCAGAGTTAAGGACAGACTGGGGGGAGTGCGAGAGGGCTTAAAGGTAGGCCACGGAGGAGGATGCTGCTAGTTGAGACAGAGATGATTAGGGCGTGCACAAGCATTTTGGTAAGTGAGTGTTGAGGAAAGGACAGATTCTGGAAATTTTTTTGAACTGGAGGTGGCGAGAGCTTGGATGTGCGGTTTGAAGGAGAGGGCAAAGTAAAAAGTTACTCCGAGGCAGCGGATTTCCAGAACGGGGGAAAGTGTGATTTCATTATTGTGATAGATAGCTCAGGTAGGGTAGTTTATCGAGATGGAGGAAAGATTAGTTCAGATTTTAACCTAAACTGAAGTTACTTATGTTTAATGTGTGGGCAGCACTGCAGTATTTGCATTGTTATCCTACTTACATCAGACCAATAATCTAAGGGCCCCGTCTACATACGAGATCGCTGCAAAACGCGATCTCGGCGCGATCTTGCTGTGTCGAAACGTACCACGATCAGGCCCCTTCTGTAAATCGCTGGCTTGGCCAAAAAAGCCTGGACTTTTTTTTTTATCGCTGGTCCTCCCGTGGCCAGCACGCATTGCGGTTTGTGGCAGGCGGAGACCAGCGATCACTGGTAACCAAGGTACACATCGGTTTCCAGGCGCGGGCTGTGCCGGGGAAACCCCGACGTGTACGTTGGTTTCCAAAGCACGCGCTGCGGGGAGCTGGTAACCAAGGTACCATCGGGTTTCCAGGCACCGCGCAGTGCCTGGAAACCCGACTTGTACCTTGGTTACCAGCTACCGCTCAGCGGGCTGGTATCCAACGTACACTGCCGGTAACTAGGCGACTTACCGCAGTGTCGCTGTCCTGATCGCTGCCTGTTTGGCAGTCAGCAGCGATCATGAGCGAACACCAGCTTTCCTGATCTTGCGGGATCGCTGGTGTGTCGCTATGTGAACGGGGCCCTTAGGCTCAATCAAAAAAAACAGTGTTTTTCCACAGTTTTGTGGAGTGCAACGCACCTGACTAATTACAAAGTGACCCCTTCCCCCCAGACTACTTTGTAGGATCTGGGTGAAAGTGGTGTAAAAGCGCTATAAGTTGCAACATTTTTGCTAAGCTTGCTTTCCCAAACAAAAAATGTTGCAAGTTTTCAAAGATTTTTGTGCTATCAAAAAGTTGATTAACTGGGCCTAAATATTTGATTTCATTTTATTTATTTTTTTTTTATTCTCAAATTCTTTGTGACGAATCTCAATACTTTAGTCCTTGTCTGGTCTAAATGCATCTTAGTCCAATAAAAATGAATATTTTACATTGGTTTCATATTTCCCGAAACCATTTGACAATATGAGAAAGCAGAATTCTCAGGTAACTGCAATAATGAAATTGTTCACTTTTGACCTTAGAGCGTTCTTTTTCACTAGCGAATTGTGAATTGTAAACAAATGGTGGTGCTCACTGTCTTTGCACCCAGTTCGCTGCGAGAATGACCTTGGGGAGTCTAACTAGAAAATTGATGAAGGAATCCAGAAATATTAAAAATATTTTTTGGATTCCTTAATCAAATTGAGTGCCAAGTTTTACTTTATTTCACATTTGGCCTGGGAACCTACTTGTGCAACTTCACAGTATTGCTACGACATACTCTTTAAGTAAAATTGAGTCTAGAGAGTTTCCCCGAAAATTGTGCAAAAATTTTTGAAGTTTGTAAACAGATTATGTATAGGGTTTTTTTTGTTTTGTTTTGTTTTTTGGTCCTGGGTTTCCACCAGGCCTTGGGGATGCTCCACAAAGTGTTTGCCTTGGAAAGTAAAATCTTATTTTCTCCCGTCTTAAAAGGTATTAAAAAAAAAAAAAACTTCTATAAAAGAACATAAGTCAACCGTACAGGGAAAGCGGAGAGTCGGTCATTCTGTGTACTGACCACATGGGCCTCATAAAATGACGTGTTGGGGCCCAAAATTTAGACCTTCCCACCTGCTTATTTTCCATCCATCTCCACCCTCCTGGCTTATAACCGAGCTGTCATTCAAAAAGTTTGGCGGGGGGTAAAAAAACAGGGGGGAACCCGTAATATATATGACCCCGCCATGATCACCAACGCCCGTCTAGGCTTAACGTCATTCGTTAACAGAGTTCCTTTAATAGTGTTAAAGTGTGGCGCCGCACTAATAAAAGCAAGGAAGGAAATTTAAATTTCCCCCCAAACCTTGGGGTTTAGAAGGACGGCTTCATCCCGCCAAATTTTGGGAGCAATGACTGTAACCCCGCCCCCGCAGACTGACAGCCGCCCAGCATGCAGCCATATACCTGCTGCATCAGTGGGCCGGGAAGGGTTACAGCCTACCACTATGTACTTAGCATGATTGAAACCACGCCACTATGACTCGCCAAAGGCTTTGGGGGGGTAAAAATTAAAATTTTCCCCCCAAAACGGCTTTTAGTGTGGCGGACGCAAGTTTTGAAGCTCAACCGCAGAAACTATGACAAGGAAATATTTACATGACAAAACCTTTTAAACCCCCAAAATTTTACAGTAATTTTATTATTTTTTTTAGGGACTTTTTCACACTTCTGATATTAAGCATCAACATAAAAAAAAAAATAAAATATCTGCAAAAATAAAGTGGAATTTTATTTTGGAAAAAAAAATCATCTACATAATTCCCCAACTTTTTTTGAATATATTTGTATACTTGGTCGTGCGAAATTTTGCACATTGGTTTTTCCGGGGCCAGGAATTTTTTGAAAAAGCAGGGCAAATGTAAAGTATTTTTGAGATGATAAACATGAATATTTTATATGTAGTTTAAATCAAAATTGGTTTTAATAGGGCCAAAAAATTTTTCGTTGAGAGGGCCCCAGCAGGGTTTTTGAAAATGAATGTTTAAAAGCTTTAGTGAAAAATGTGAAAATGGGGTTTTTTTGGCTCTTTCTTGCGAAGGGAGCAAGTTTCCTTTTTTAAAAGGGTTCATTTTGTGGTATGGCGAAGTATTAGCGAAAAAGCAGTGCATGTATACAAAAAATTTTGCATTGTGATCTCCGCAGTAATGTGCAAAACCCCAATGTGCCTGAAAAGCTGGGCAACACTTGAGCAAACTGGAAAAACC